>OY747706.1:15826529-16426529 GCA_963556495.2 Valencia hispanica
CCTACCAAGACATGGTGGTCAGTCTAAACTAACTGGGTGGGCAATAAGAGCATTAATTACAAGAGCAGCCAAGAGGCCCATAGTAACTCCCAAGGAGATTTAAGCATCAATACTCTGTTGGGAACAAAAGGTGTCAAGTAACTAATACAAATACTTCATAAGCTTACTTAAGTAGACATTTTGAGTATTTACACTTCACTGGAGTGATTATTTACTAGCCGACTTTTTACTTCTACTCCTTACATTTTCACTTAACGATCTGTATTTTCTACTCCTTAAATTTGAAAAATAGCCTCATTACCCCTATTTTATTTCGGGTTGTCATTGTTAAAAAAACACAAAGAAAAAAACCCATCCAGATAAATTGCACCAACTGGATGGAGTGAATTTGACTGCAGTTTGACATTTTTAAACCTTTGCCATTCTGACACCTATCTTTTTTGTACATGAGCCACTGCACATTGTCTGCGCATAACACAAACCACTTCACAGTCCAGCTAGGACGTAGTATACGTATGTTGAGTTCAAAGATGGCCGTGGCAGAGACTCAAGCAAATGGACCATTACAATACTAATACAGTAGGCAACTACTCATCATATCATTGCATTGGCTCCCCGTACATTTCAGGATCGACTTTAAGGTTCTTTTAATGGTTTTAAAGTGTCTTAATGATCTTGGGCCTTCTTATCTCTCTGAACTGCTTTTACCATATAAACCTTCGCGGTTTCTGCGCTCCTCTGGCAGCCGTCTCCTTGTCATCCCAAAAGTCAGGACACACACGCATGGCGAGGCGTCTTTCCAGTACTATGGCCCTCACCTCTGGAACAGGCTGCCAGAGGACCTCAGGGCTGCAGAGAACGTTCATGTTTTTAAGAGCAGGCTCAAGACTCACCTTTTTAGCTTAGCTTTTAACTGATTATTATTTATCACTGTTTGTTTAATTGCTCTGGATGTTTTATATGATTATATTTTTATCAGTTTTACTATTTAATCTTAGCACATTAATTTACTGTTTATTTTTATACTTTAATTTATCTTAATCCCCGTTCCAGTGTTTCCTCTGTGGGAGCCCTCTGTCCCGGGAGCGGTGGTCGACTGTAGCTGCCTGGGTGCTCTCCAGGTGGAGCTTGGGTGGAGGTGGGGGTCTTGGCCTTGCCTCCACTGGGTGCCCTGTGTCGGTGCCTCGGCTGCTGGTGTTAATCTACTGCTGCGGGGGCAGATGGCTCCTCTGATGGCGTTTCCTTGCATGGTTCATCTACACTGCCCAATGTCCTTTTAACTTTTTCTTTTAACTGTGTGTGTGCATGGGAGATGGGTTGGGGGGAGGGGGGTATAACTGTGACCATGCTTTTAAATCTGTGGGGGAGGGAAGGGAAGGTGGTTTTATGTGGGGTCATTTTAATCTGCAAAGCACTTTGTGATGCAACTTCTTGTATGAAAAGCGCTTTATAAATAAAGTTTGATTTGATTTGATCATATGTTCCACTCCATGAAACACATAATGCTCAGAAGCATACTTTTTTTTTTTTCATTGCACTACAATGCATTAATTTTCAATCGACATAAATGCAGTTGAAAAAGGTAGCCTAGGGTATCCTACATTTCAATATTAACATTGTAGTTAATACTATAGTCATTATGGCCTTTAGTAAAAGTGTTTTGTGGGGAGCTTTTTTTTTAAAGCTTTTTGGTATTATTTTATTACTTAAATTACTTTTACTTTTTCATTGTAAGTAGTTTTAAAACCACTACATTTTTATTTGTACTTGAGTAAAAAGCTTGAATTGATACTTTAACTTCAATAGGAGTTTTTTTTTTAAATCCTAGTACCTATACTTATACCTGAGAAATGAATGTGAGTACTTTTGACACCTCTGGTTAGGAAACAATGCTGACAATACTACTTCAAATTGTGCACTCCCACAAATCTGATCTTCATGGAGGACTGCAAAGAAGAAAGCCATGAGAAGTCATGTTTAAGTCAAGTACCGACTGAGTTCTGCTTTACATCAGAGTCATACGGCCTCGCTGTTTAGACTGTAGAGATGGCTGATCCACCAAAGAGACAGAGAAATCACATATCAGATAAAGCTAGAAAAAGAAAAAGAGAACGTGATAGAGCAGCAAGCTATCTAGGGTACAAAGGAAGGTTAAAGAAAGAGGTGTATTCTAATGAGACCAACATTTTACTTTTTTTCTTACATCTATAATGTGTGGAGGAAAGCCAACATCCCACATCACCCTGAACACACCATAGCCGCCGCCCATGATACATGAGGTTGGCAGCATCATGCTGTGGAGATCCTTTACTTTAGCATGGACATGCAAGCTGGTCAGATATGATGGGAAGATCAATTGAGGTGAATACATGTTTCCATGTATTCACCTCAATTCTCCGAAACCGGTTATATGTAGGAATATCAAAATGAATTTTAATACCATGTCAAGACTTTCTTAAAGCTACATAAGAATTTCTCCCATCTAGCGGTGAAACAACCAACTGAATATTACATTCTAGCCCCACCTCCTACCCACCCCCCATTCCGAGCACGTTTTAACTCCTACGGTGGCCGTTTCATGCCAAGGTCAACATGGCTTCCAGTACTACGACTTCGTCCAGTGTTCCTTCCAGTGATGAGGTTACTTTAGAAAACTACATTTAGTTATATAGTCAGACGTCTGCGCCGTCGTGAGTAGACAATCTCCCTCTGGCATTCGTCACGGTGCAACTGAGTGTAGCCAAAGCGTCAAAGGAGGAGCTAGAATTTCCAGAAATGTCCCTCGTTGGTGAATGAATTTCAAAGATGGAGGCTCAACATGGATTCAGCCATTCGCGCGACTCGCGCGTATGTATTCTGAATAGCAGATTTTACACTTACGAGAATACTTTCATTAGTAGGTGGAAGTAATTACACATCTATGAGCACATATTTTTGAAAGAAGAAAGGGGTTATTGCTAAGAATTAACAACAAAAGTACACAATGTAGCTTTAAAGCAGCATTCCGCAACTTTTACACCAAAATATTTTTTTTCAAATGTTATGGTGGAATTTTATCATCTATTATGTTCATTTTTAGACTTATCGCCACCTTAGTTATCTTTGGCTTTTTTCTGCACTATAGAACTTTTGAGCGGCGCTCCGCCGCCGGAAGTACCGACTGAGTTCTGCTTTACATCAGAGTCATACGGCCTCGCTGTTTAGACTGTAGAGATGGCTGATCCACCAAAGAGACAGAGAAATCGCATATCAGAGAAAGCTAGAAAAGGAAAAAGAGAACGTGATAGAGAGAGAGCAAAGACCAGAGTAAATATTGGGCCGCCTTTTCCTCATTGGAGAGCTCTTTTGGAACGAACGTCATGTACTACAGACTCCGAGTTAGCCGTGCTGCTAATGGATAGGTAAGTAATCAATGATTTCACAGGGGTTATAGTGTTTGGTCTGGCATGATGTTGTTATACAGTCATGAGAAAGCTATTTATTCAATGTGTGGAGGTGGATGAACATATTTTGCACGGTACGCCTTACAGTAGTAATGTGAATTACGTAACCGAGTCGATCTCCCTTAGCCCTCTAGAGGCTAATGTGATACTAACGTGTAAGACTCGGTTCTGTAGATAAAGCTGCAAACTCTGGCATAGTCGCTGTTGTTTGTTTGTTGTTTGGGCAAGCGATTTGGAAAGCAGCCACTGAATCATGGCTCTTATGAGCAACAGAGAGATTAGATTATACGACAGTGATGTTGCGCAGCAAGCCTGAAGAGGGCGACAGAGAGCAAATATCGTGAAAGTTGCGGAGTATGCCTTTAAGACCTTCTAAAATAAAATAAGGACTTTATCGCAATGCACAAAAAATTAATTAATATGAAACTATTTATTTGTTAAATTATTTTGCAAAGGCCAAATCATGAAAAAAGCCTGGAAAGTTACATTTATTCCCAAATTACAGTTCAGAGAGTGATGGTTAACCGCTGTGTGTAAACACCAAATCCCCTCAACCCGCTGAGTTGATATGCCCGCTAGCGTGGTGCTGAGGTCAGATGCGGCAGACGACGGAGCCAAAGTCATTGCTGTGGAGGTGGTCATCTTGGGGACTGGGATACTCACAGGTGTTGCATGTGCCAAAAGTTTCACAGTTGCTCCTGTTGTCACAGTAGCAGTTTTAGAACAAAAACTGTCGATTGATCGCTGCAGATGTTCACAAGGGCTAATGGCAGTGGTTTTATGGCTCGCTCCATTCATGTGGGATTTGATTGTGTTGAGGCCCATTGAGGCAACACTAATCTTTTTACAAAACGCACAATAAGCCTCCCTGTTTTTGGCCACAGGCTTCAGCCACTGTTTAAGATCCTCAACTTCTAGCCAAGAATGAGCAAATTTACACTTCCCTATTTTAGGTAGTTCTGCATCGTTTAGCAGCATTTCACTACAAATTAGTAGGATACATCAACACATAAGGTCATGTGGTAAGGAAACCCGAGCAAACAGTCGGCATATGAGGACGAAAAAAATATTTTATTTTATTTGTTTATGTGTGTTTACTTTGGATAGACAAATTTATTTAAAAAATATGTCAATACTAACCACATTTAAGACATTACAAATACAGCTATAAAAAATAAAGCTGCAACTTAAGGAAAAGAAGGTCCCACAAAGTATTGACTAAGGGGGGCTGAATACAAACGTAGATCCCTGAAAAACCACTTTCAATTCATGGCTCTGCACAGTTTTGTCTGTCACATAAAACCCCAATATATTCATGTTTGTGGCTGTAGTGACAAAATGAGAAAAAAATAGAAGGGGAATTAATATTTTTGCGAGGTGCTGCAGATAGACAAAAGCAAGCAAGAGAGCCAAGCTCACATTACGAGTGTCAGCGTCAACCAGTAAATCACGTAACCCAATGTTGTCACTCCAGGAACAGAAATAGATCTAGCAATTGGCTATAACCGTGTAGGGCAGAGACATCTCCCTCATTATTACTCCACCAGCCATATAATCATCAGGCTCCCCCTTTGCGACCTCAATGACCATTAACTGCCCCTTGAACTCCTCCTGAGCACACAGCCCTGATGAGGCGCTACAGCCGCTTCCTGTCTGTGAGGCAGAGCAATCAACTACTTGTTAAGGGGATTTACTTTGATTTCTTCACACAGTTAAGATTTGAATATTTCTAACTGAAATGAGACGTTTCAGCCCAGAGCTTTTAAAGCCAACACTCCTAAATCATGCTCTTTGATTTGGGTCCCTTTCCCCCCCCCCCCCGCTGCATGTAGAGGTGCTTAAAGTAGCACTAATTAAGTTGCTAGGACGAGGGAGCTGTGGGTCAAAATGTGTGTTCCTCTCAACATTAAAGATATCCTGACCCAAACACACTTCTCCACATTAAAAAAAAAATTATAGTAGCGCCTGCGGACAAGCAAATAGCTTAACACACGATCATCCTGCTATTTTGACGGCGCTGTCTGAACAAGGTAGAGTTGTCTAGCTTGAAGACCATATCCTTTGCCCCGCTGTCTGATGTAACACAGAGCTGGGGTGTTTTACTTTCATAGTCTAAAACACTCCGACCGCTCTTACAGAAAGCCCCTCTGGCTTCCCCATCTCCACAAGTTTCATCAGAGTGATCAGAGCAAAAGAATAGCCTTCAGGGCTGGTTTCTTCCATTCACACAGAGGGATATGAATGCACACATAAGTCTTTCAGCTGCATACACAGACACGCTGCAGAACACCCCCCCCCCCTTTCCAAAAAAATAACATAAAAAAAATGTTTTTACAAGCGTTTTCAATTGCACTTCACACATATCAAAATACAGTGCAAATCTCCAGGAGATTATTGATTCCTGCAGGTTTGGCTGCTCATCAATTCTTAACGTGCAGTGCGAAATGGAAAGGCTGAGCTCCACAGTATTACCGTAGCGCTCGCAGAAGCCTTGCATGTTAGATTAGAGACACGTGTCAACGCCTGTCCTGATATCTTTCAATTTTTGCCGATATGATCTGTATTGAAGAACATAGAATTCTGGTAGTTAGTGCAGTCTCAGAGGTTACAAACCACCACACAACACCACATCCTTGTTGTTCAGCTGCAAGGCCTTGCAGAAAATAAAGAGATGCTTCACCACACTGTCTGCTTCAAATGTGCATGATTATCTAGCAAGTCACAAAACTGAACAGCATTTTAATTTCCACTCTGAGGTTATCATATTCTTTACAGTACAGAATAGAGGAAATACAAAGGGGCGACAGTGGATTAGTTGCAAGGAAAGGTTCTGTGTCAGGCAAAAATGGCAAAAGGAGCTGCTGATACAAATACTGTGACTGTATCAATTGTCTATTTGAGACAGGAAACCATGTTTCCACGTTTAGTGATGGGTTTTAAATAAAGCTATATCCCTAACAATTCAGAATTTTAGTTGAAAGGAAAAATAAGTGATTGTACTTACAAGTGTGTGTCTTCTTTGTTACCGAGATACCTGCAGAGATAAAACAAAAAGGATATTTAAAACGTAAAGCCACAAATACAAAAGACACAAAGATTTGATTTTAGATGGCTCTGTTTTTTTCACATTTTGTATCATTACAACCAGAAATTAAAATCTATTTTAATGAGATTTTATGTGACAGACAACACAAAGTAGAACATAATTGTTCAAATGAAGAAAAATGATATATGCTGGCCAAAATTGCTAAAAATAAAGATTTACGAGATTACATTTCTCCACAGTTTCAAGTCTTTTACAGCTTCTAGCAAGACTGCTCCTGCCATTGCCCTGTATTGAGCTAAACCCATTTTCCCATCAAGTCAGATCAGCTTGCCTGCTCCCTCTGAGAAAGAAACATCCCGGCACCATGATGCTGCCACTACCACGTTTCACAGTAAGGGTGACTTATTCAGGAAGATGTACTGTGTTAGCAAACCACCACAAATAGTGGTCTGAAAGCAGAGCAAAGAGTTTTATTTTTGGCTTTTCTGACCAGAACCCCTTCTACCACATGTTAAACGTGGCATGACTTATGACAAACTTCAAACAGGGCTTTTTATGGACTTCTTTTAGCATCAGCCATGCTTCTATAAAGTAGAGATTATCACTAATAGTTGTCCTGGTGACTGATTCTCCCACCTGAGCTGCAGTTTTCTACATGCTCCTCCAGAGTTACCACATATGTCTTAGCTTCTTCTTGTGATTAATGTTCTCCTCCTGCACAACTTCACCCATGATCTTTCTGGTGTGTTCCTTGATTTCATGATACTATTTTCTAATAAACCCAAGGCCTTTAAACAGAACAGCCAGACATTTTGAAAGCATTTTATACATTATTGATTATTGATTATTAACTTCAGTGACTTCTGAAGGCAACTGGTGGCACTGGATTTTATTTAGAGGTATTGAAGTAAAGGAGGCTGAACATGCAACACTTTCCAGATTTTTATTTCTTAGGCGATACATTTTATTGGTCTAACACATAAAGTTCCAATAAAATATATTTAGTTTTCTGTTGCAACCTGACCAAACAGGAAAACCTTCAAGTGGTACGAAGGCAAAGACCTGTATGTATAGTTGGCTGGTTTCTCACTTATGGTTTTGCTACGTCAATAGAAGTGCCTCTATGTTCTGCAGGCAGAGAAGGACATTTAAATATAAAAACAAACAACATTTGGAATACTAATGTGCTGAGTCCGGATTGGGCCTGAGCGAATGAGTAATCCTGAGGCCCTACAGGGAATACAAGCACTTTGACCTCAGTGTCAGTAAATCTGACAAATGTGAACAGGTAGCATCTACAGTAGGAAATTTAAAAGCAAAAATAATTGTATCTGAAGGCATACATCAAACATAACCTTTTTTTAAAGCCAGGTAACTCGATAGTAAAACTGTCAGTATTGCATAATTCAAAGTAAAAAAAAAAACAAATATCTTCAGTGGTCCACCCACTGAGCAGCTACTTTAGATTTCACTGTGGCTCCTCCTGTCTGAAACATCGGTCTAACGCCCCAGGAGCCTGGCATAGACAAACGTAGAGCCAGCCGAGGTCCCCCGCGGCTCCGTTGCACGCTCATGCTACGCAGGACAGAGAGCACACTAATAGATCCCACTTGTCATGCGGAAGCAATGGCTAATTTTTCTACAGCTTGCGTTTGAAACTCGGGGGACGGCAAGTTGACATGATTCAATAACTCGCAGAAGAAGAAGGAGGGAAAAAAAGCTGTCTGGCCGGAGATAACAACGCTTCAAACATGTTCGAGGAGGGAACGAGTCAAAGAGCAACGAGGGGGAAAACAAATAAGCCCTTCAGTCTTTTATAGACATACACAAACCTACAAATGGTATCAAGTCCACCGAGCAGAAAGCGGGGATGGGGGAGGGGGTGTCGCAGTCACCTAGGGGCTGGAAGTCTGTGATGTAGATCCAGCATTGTTCTTATGCTCAGGGCAAACAGCTTCAGCTTGGTTTAACTGTGACTTTATGCAAGGAAAGAGGAAATAGAAATCCTGCCTTAAATCAACACTTAGGTCACATAACATGGAAGTCAGTTTGATCTGATGTTGAATTAAAGACGAGTGTTGAGGTGCAGCAAAAGAAGATGAGAAAAAAAAAATCTGTAACCGTTTCTGTTTCGAGGAAAAACATTTTTCTTAGACCACAGCTGGTGTGCTCAGTGGAAACTGCATTACACAAAGGCAGACTGCCTTTCCTGCCATTTTTGTCAGACCTTGTGCAAACTCAAGAAAAACAAAACATTCTCAGCAAACTGTTTTAAAAAGAGCATAATCTTTTTCAATTGTAAACAATGTTCAAAAGCTGAAAGAGTGCAACACACTCTTTCATTGTCTAATCTTACAGTCTTTAACATGTCTTTGCTTTGTCAAATCTTTTTATCACAGAGGAAATGAATAGCAGTTGTGGGTGGGTGTGTACAGTGCAAATGTTCTTGCCCATCGTTAGCCACACAAACCACACTGTCTCTTGCTCTAACCGGTCAGGCAGCACCTCATTCTTCAGTTAAATGTTTGGTTTTCACTACAATAAAAGATGGAGGGTTGTCTGTGTACATTTATATTCACACCTGACAAATAGAAAGTAAACAGAAATTGATGTTATAATCTCTCTATATAAACATAAATTAAATCAGGAAGTCTACTCAATAACAACTTATGCAACAACCCGTAAACTTTAAATGTACACTTAAAATATCATAATGAACTGGACTGGGATGTATTGGTTCTTAACCCTTTTGATCTCAGGATTTGTTGCTTTGGGTTCTGTAAGGTCAAAATGAAACTGAGAAAAGGACTTCATTTTAGAAGTAAAAACAAGCAGTTTTACTGAAAAATGAGAGAACTGATTTAACTAAGTGCTTTCAAATCACAATTACAATTATTTAAAGCCATTTCTATTTTATTTACTTTAGAAATCGACTTTAAAATGTTGTATCACATATTATTTATTAGACTGTCTTGTGTTTGTGTTTTAATTGTGTAACTTTGTCTTATGTGGTTTTATGTTATGCTGCCTATCTTTACAGGGATTTCAATGCAATATTCCTTGGTTAAATTAAGATAAACTTAAAAGACAAAAAAAAAAATCCATAATCAAAAATAAGTTTGAACAATTTTCATTATTATTTGTTGTAAGAGTCTTTAAAGAATAAAAATATGTTTTTTTTTATTTTACTTTACCATTTAACCTTTCCATAAAAACAGTTTGAAACATGCAGTTATCATTCAGCTTTTGAATAAAACCTTCAATTACCAACTGTAGTACTTAAATCCTCCATTAGAGAGAATAAATTAAGCATAGGATTAGATAAAATCGATTTTTATTTGCTGCCCTGCGATGGACTGGCGACCTGTCCAGAGTGTACTCCGCCTCTCGCCCCTTGACTGCTGGGGATAGGCACCAGCCCCCCCCGCAACCCTGCATTAGGATGGACGGGTATAGAAAATGGATGGATAGATGGAGGGATTTTTATAATTTAAGCTTTCTTCACTTTGATTCATGAAATCCAGTAAATAGGTTTCACCCCCTTTAATTTTTTTTAAGATTGTGTGGCATTGCTGACCTTTATTCAGAAGGAAAAACATGCAGCAATGGTCCCATGGTCTGCATCAAGCAATGAGATTTTCCATATATGGGGTGCCTGCTCTACAGCTATGACAAGCAGTAGATCCAAGTACCACCATCTTGACAGACATTTTACAAAAGTTTTACAACAGGACTTTGACTTTATCAGTTTCTCTTGTTCTTCCATAAACCCCTCCCAAAACATTCATGAAAATTTGTATTTCTTACCCACTGGTATTACATGATTGGCAAAAGTATTCTGTGATATTAAGTTAATTTTTATTCAGAAGTAAGAATTTGGTAAGTTTGAAGATGAAAAAATCCACAAAAGTTCCAAGAATGCTGAATTGTGAGTGAGGAAATCATACATTCCACCAATTCTCACCAATTCCACCATTAAAAAATCAATATGACTACCCTGCCTGTGCAAACGTACCTGGATGTTTAGCAAAACAAATTTTGTTTTTCAGTGTTTGCAGCTTCCATCCAATTGCAAACTAAATTTTAGCAAATTTTCAGTTGTACAAAACACCAAAGCAATTGTGTCGCAATTTTTGTTGCTTACTTTCCATCTCTCAATTGTTTTATTTTTTTTATTAAACCTCTAAATGTAAGTTAATGATTTTAGGTATAACAGTATCAAAGAAAATATTATTTTAGGAGATTTTCTAGCCTACCACTGTTTTAGTCATGCTCATTATTTGATCTTAGATTTTGTTTTAGCTAATGTCAACATCAATGTTACGTGCTGGAGTAGCATAGGTATTATAACATTTTACAATGATATCCTGAAATCTGTTTTGAAAATATCTTGAGTATTGTAGCTGGTGCTGTAATCTTTAATGCACATGCAGTACTATAGAAACTTCATTAGTGACAATTTCAAAGTACAACATGCTGGGCAATACTTAACTAGCTTTTATTTGCAAGAATATCAATTAGCAACCCTCATTGATTTTTAAACTCGGGAAAAAGTTAACTTGGGTTTGATGTCATTCCCAAATAAAAGGTCTGAGTGAAGTAAATAAACAGTATTTTTAGCCACCTGCATATGTTGTTTGTTTACTGTGGTGGACTTGAGAGCATTTTGTTTGTGTATGTTATGTACCACATTTTGAGAACCACTGTTCCAGGAGGCAGAAAGTTAACAGCAATGTATTTCTGCACCAAATCTCATCTAGCCTGTTGCCATGCAGGTTTGAAGAAGCCGGAGGGGTGGTAAGAAGGCCCACTTCACCCTCTATGTGTCATTTAGATTTCCGTGATTGGAGGTGGCAAGGAGAGGAGGCCACAAAAGCCAATGAATGAGTCAGGCGGTGAGAAAGAAGGAGTCTGCTCTGGGCACTGACATTGGCGACGCCTGCCAACTCGTGTCTTCTCTGTTGGATGGCAGGTTCAGAGGTCAATTTGGAGGTGAGGCTCTCCTTGGCTGACAAACAAGCTGCCATAAACATGTTTATATCTTAAGGAATGCCTCTTGTAAATATGTGTTCATCCTGGGCACTAATAGCATAGTGAGTTAAAAGACTAACCTGCATTCAGTCTTTATGAAGTTGAAGCTGAATACTAAACTCTGCATTACCATTTTGTCACAGTGGAGGGAGGGCTAGTTGTCACTGCATGGCCTTTGATCAGTTATATTCTCCCTTGCATGTGTAAACAATTCAGCAAGTGTTCTCATGAGACATGAAGGGAGAGAAGTACTATGCAGGCAACTGGAGGTTAACCTCTACCACATCCAGCTGCAGGGGGGGCACACATCCTGTAAACATGCCACTTAAACTGGAGGAGAGTCAGAGTGAGGTTTGGCAGCCACGCTGCTGAAGCCGGCTGTGAAGCCGGCTGTGAAGCGCAATGCCATCTCAGACGCCTCAAAGTGACAGCACTGTAATGAAGTCTGAGGCCCACGGCAGGCTGTACGTCATAATTTCAGGTTCCTTAAAGCCTGACAAGGAATGATTATCATGGATGGTTATTGTCACCCTGCCTCCCTGGTAGACGACGCGTGCTCTGGGGTTGTTGCACCGTGACATTCAAAGTTACAGTCTCCTTCATATAATGGAGCTGTCCTCTCAGCGCGCTAATGGGAGCGATCCATTTAACCTGTGCCAGAAACACACAGACGAGGAAGTTCCTAATGCGAGGCCTCTCCCGTGGGGACGTCACACTCCCCCCCTGGCTGCTCCTTTCCTGCTGCTTGATTCATTGACTGGCGCTCCTCACTTATCCTCATTCACTGTTCAGTCTGGGGAGACAGGGAAGGCTTGCTTCCCGCCGCCTGCTCCACATGCCATCACTGCACGCCCACCGCACACAAGGACATAACCACACTCAATTCAGGGAAGAACCAGTGTGGATCCAGTGGGGGACTGGCTTCGCACCCACTCGAGTTACGGGTCACTTACGCAGGCCTTGGGAATGCTAACTGTACACACGTGTCACGCTTAATTGGTTAATAAGGCCTCTCAGATTAGAAAATAGAAACTTCTGACAGTAATGAATGATTTTCTATAGCAGACTAAAGGTTGTTAGAATGAATGTACTGATCAGGCTTTACCTGGCAAAATACTGATTTCTAGTTTTCTTTGAGGTCTGAGCAGTCAAATCACATTTTGACTGATTCTAGGATTTATTTTTCAAAGGACTACAAAACCTAAAAAGCTCATAAATTCATTTCAACAGTGAAAAACCCTAACAGTGCCAAAATGGTGGGAATTCTTAGCTTTCATACATAGACAGGAAAAATAAATAAAATTTGAAATAAGCTTTATTTTAAAAACTGAGAAATTAGTCATTTCTCAGTTATTGACCTGCCGCTCACTGAAAAAATTAAAAAATCTAACCAATTGTCAGTGTATCTCTAGTTGCTAGTTACTAATGTTGGGGAAATTATGGTTATCCTATCAAAGTGTGGGCTATGTGTCTTTCTTTGTAAAGGAAAGATATTTATTTTTCATCTTCCACAAATTCAGTCAATGTCCCCAAATTTGGGAAGACCCATAATGCAAAAATCCAACAATGCAGTAGCTAACACCTGATTCATATCTAAAGGGCCTGAAGAAACCTGCAAGAAACCTTTTCATCGTGGATCATTTTAGTTTCGTTAATTTAGTTGTTAAAGGTTGTTTTCAGAACGTTTTAGATATTTTACTGCTTGATCACACCTTATTTAAATGAATGGTTTGTTAGCACTCTCTTGCACAATTTGATGAAAGACTGAGGAGCTACTCATTTCAGGCGTGTTCTTGTAGGGAAACATCTAAAACATGGGTCCCCTGAGGACATACCTCTTGTTTAAAGCTTTTCGAATGCTACCCATGTAGGTCAGGTACAGGTTAATGTGTCACCCCTTTGCTATCTAACTGTCCCTAATAGAGAAAGTTTGGAAAAAGAACAAAATCACTAATTAAATTGTCCCAATTTCTGTGGAGTGCCATGGAGACTATAACTAGAAATACAGAACATGTTTATAGCCAAAGTATTCCCGCCAGATAGACACATTGCAGAAATTTTCATTTGAACCACAATGGGATTCTCTGGTTGTAGTAATTCAAGTAAATTCTTTGATCTGCTTTGCAACACACACTGCCTATTTAGTGTGTTTAGTTATTTTTGAAGATATTCAAGACATAACTGTTTCAATCTAATAGCAAGTTTGTGTCTGCTGGTTATGGGCTCTCAAAGGTAGTCACAGTCCATAATGACTCAGAGATATTCTGTATTTTGTGCCTGTCATACATATCCTCATATATTCAAGTTATGTTCTAAAAGTCTTGCTCTCTCTCCCTCTGTTGCAGCCTAAACAGGATTCAGACATGTCTCAACATGTCTTAATCCTAAAATTGTATTTTCAACAGAAAATAAAATCTTCTTTCAAAACAGCTTCTTACATCCCTGTGTTTTCTCTGAATTTGGTTTTAAATATCATACCGATACCGATACTGAAAACACCTAATACAGTGTTGTTGTCAACGTGACCTGGCAGTGCTGGGTATGGTGTATTCACTAATTGGGACGGGACATTTATGTTTTGGCTAGTCACTATTGAGGGTCAGTCAAGCTGCTTTTTCAGTCAACAGCTAATTTCGATGTGCATATCCTTATATGACAACTATAGTACATCTTCATTCCTCTTCTGTTACTACTTATTGTACAGCAACTTGTTCTAGCAATATCTACCGTTTAAAAGGAGAAGTATAAACGTCATTCTAAAACAGAAAAAAACAACAGTGGTTCGGCATGCCGGAAGTAGGTTTTGCAATGATGCTCACATCATTGAAAGACATTAGATTTGAATGGTAAACTGGTGCTAGGACTGGTGCTGTGCCTTGGCACGCTTTATAAAGGCCAGCCTTTATACACAAAGTCATTTAAGCAAATTCTCCATTTTGCTGTGACACACTTAGTTCCGACTATTATGCTTCTATATACTATACATGCAAAAATGTAATGATTAAAAAGCACAATGATTCTAATCAGCTACCCCCTAATATACTAAAACCCTTAATCCATGGAGAGGCCAACTCTCTGGGGATACTGAAAGAAAAATTACTTCTTTGTCTCCAGGCGCTGTTATTTCTGGTCATTTCTAATTGGTTTTAACTAAAAGCAACCACTCTGAGACTCCACAGGTTACTCTAATGCATCACTATGGAATTGTCTGCAAATAGAATATATACATCCAAATTAGTTTTAGAGGACACCACAACTGTCTTTGAGAAGACAAAAGAAGAGGTCATGAAAAAAAAATACAACTAAATATGCCTTGGTGAGGCAGAGCCAGGAAGGTGGAGGGTCCCAATGAAAGAGTGACACTATCAGGGTGACCCTGCAATCGTGGAAGCCTTGACTGTCTCGAGGCTTAATGTCACATGCACCTCAGCCCCTTACAAATGACCCCTGGGTTCACGATCAACATCCTCCCAGATGCATATTCATGTTGCTGGGCCTTGGAATCTCCAGGTGGGTCCATGGTGCGACTTAGTGGGCTCGTGAATTACACAATGCAGCAGAGGAATTGGCGTGGCTCAGGGGGGCTAAAAAACAGCAGGTATGACTGGGAGGCAGAGCTAAGACTGAGGGGATTTTAATTGTACCACAGGGAACACTGCTAAGTGCTATTGTTATTAGTAAGAAACTTCTGCACAGGCTCACCTGGCTGAGAGCTGAAAACTGACTCTGTTGTATAATAACCAAGATTCCAAGACCTCCTCAATACCATATCTAAAGACCATTCTTAAATGTGGCATAATTTATTGTCTTATTATTACTCTTAGCTGTAATTTCTGTGTGCACAGACACTAAACAAGACAAACTAAAAATAGGTGTGGTCACTGTGATTCTATTATGCAACTAGGTGCTACAGATAAAAATCAAAAATAGTTGGATTTCTGTGAGTCTAATATGTTTCCTTCTGATCATGACTGTGGTCCCAGAGGGTCTGATGGATTCATGAATGTGCTTGGTTTAAGTCAAAGTCAAATGGAACATAACTAGGCCATAACCAACAGTTCCTTGCACAAACATATAGCAAAGATCTAATATCATATGCACATGACATCTATTGGCCTTACAGGCAGCACCTTTTACTGAGGCAAACCATTTTCAGCACACCAGCTTAGCTTACTCTCCTGCAACTGAGACAAACACCATGGACAGACCGCCACTCCCTGAGTTTATGCAACTTTATATAGTAGAAAGGTTCTAAAACTTAAGCATGTTGCTACCCATCAGCATAATCTAAATGTTTCTTCCTTTTGTATTTTCACAATGTATACAGTGACTTCACGTCTTACATTCTAGTGTTTAGGTTAAAGTCAAACACTAACATTCTATTCAGATCACAATATTTCTGCCCTTCACTGATTAATTTTTAATGAGCAAATGAACTTACCTATAGTCCCTGGGGTCAACATTACAGTTGTCTAAGTTTGATTGAGTAACGGTTCCTTGAACATTTATCCTCGAGAACTTAATTACCCAAAACCTTAAATCTCCCCTAGGCTGTATATGAATTACAAACAATCACATCATAAAGGCTGCACAACTCACTTCTCTTCTGTAGCCTAATAAGAGAAAAACTAGTCATTTTCAGCTACACAATTAGAACAGATGATTTTTTCACAACAGGTTCACTCTGTAACTTATGCACAGTCACTCAAAACTCTGTTCATATGTGTAAATGTAAGGAGGTTTTAACTGTATTTTGAAGCAGTTACATTTTTTAATTACTTAAAGTAGCAGTCCAGAGAATATATTTATGTATAAAAGTTGTATAAATCTTTAAAATGACGGTTCAATACTATGATAAAAGGATGGTGCTCCACAACATTTGTTATTCTTCCTAAGTCCCGCTTTCCTTCCATAGACCCCTTTGCATTTCAAACTGACTGATTTTTCTAGCCAATAGAATTCGACTTTCCGCCTTGTCGGCTATCAATCGACTTGCTTGTGGATCGTGCAAACCTCTGGAGATGGGGCCACGCACACAGGCCGCTCCTGTTTACAGTCGCCATATTGGAAGAGAGCGTCAGTCATGAAGAAGTCGCTCACCTCTGAAATGTCCAAAACAAAAAAACAATCGATTTGCTCGATAGCGCATGCTGCTTTCCTCTTCGACACGCTGTGACACCACAGGTGATGCGCGTGCACAATTGTTGAGGTGAGGCTAGAGGGAGCGGAATGGGGGAGAGAAGGGATGTTTTGGGAGGGGCCTTGATACATTGGATTCAAAAAATCTCTCTCCCTCAAATACTCTGGACATCAGCTTTAATATGAGGAGCTGAAATCTCGATTAAAACCAGTTGTTTTACAGTGGTTACATTCTGAAACTAAATTAAAATATTTCCAAACTCCAATTAAAAATGAACACGAACAAATAAATACCTATATATAAGTATATAAATGTATGTGTCCTAAGAGCATTTCACACCAGCAGCTTTCGTAATACAAATCTACTAACAATACCCATTCTTCTCTACTAACAATGCCCATTCTTGATGGACTGTGGTTGTTTAAATTGTTTTTGGGCAGAAAAACACAGTAAAAATATTCTAACATAAATGGTTTAAAGCCATAAAATATTGCTTTGATAGGATTGTTTACTATCTCCAACTCCATAAACAGCTATAATTCAAAGTCCATGGTTCAAAAGCAAGAAAATATTTACTGTGAAGTTTAAACTGAAATAACTTTAACGTAGTAAGCCAATGGCAGCCCCTTGGACTGAATATTAATGGGAAATTGAGATATTCATAAAAAGTAGTAAACTGAAGATGAATCATTTTATTATCTGTTTTGCTTGATTTTTATCCTTTGTATTCAATACAAGCAACTGAGCAAAGGACAATTTACAGCCCACCTATACTTCAGGAAACCACAGTGGTTGCTGTTTCGGACTTCCATGTTCAACTTTTTTTATTGTTTCAAGAACTGAGTTGCACACTTAAGGATTAGATTAGCTTTAGTACACTGTGACAATCTTCCTTCCTGGTTTATAATCACTAAGGGGAAAAGTGGACAAGAACTTTGATGACAAACTAATATCAGCTAATATCCCTACTTTAAAGGCTGACTCAAAATATGCAGGAAACCTGTCATTATCATCACTCATTCAGTCTCAATTCCCATGCAGGAGACTACAGCACAGAACACTTGTCTAATGAACAAGCGTCTATGGGGAAGGATCACTGTATGAGAGTGTGTTGGAAGTCAAGGTCCCATAACAGTGGACTCGTGCCTCAGCTGATAAGGACTTGGCTGTAATTGCTCAGAAGGGAGGGAGCTGCAGCCCCATTAGGTCTGGTCTAAGCACTTGCCAATAAGGCAAACTGCCCCTCTGAAGCCTCGCATGTAATGAAAACTTCCTCGGAGATGAATTACATGTCTGTCAGTCCACTAATTAATATCACAGACTTGTCGGTTTTGCTTCTCTGCATTAACGAACAGAATCAGAGAGCCTGGGATGGAGACACTTCAGGCACTGGAAGATAAGTGAAGGAAAGGCAGAGGCAAAGCAGCAAATGCACAACTACTGTGATTCAGTACAGCCATGGTCGGCACTTAGCGCAGCATCTATTTTTTATGTTTTTCATAATTAAAACCTGCAAGTTTGTAAGCCGTCCCACGCTCTATCTAGATCAAAGGTAGTTCTATTAGCAGGCAGTTCATCAGCGGAACCACTACTCTATTTCCAGTGCCATGCTTAAAGCACAAAAACCCTGTAATTACACACGTGATAACGGGACAGCCACTGAACCAGACCAGGATTAATATAACACAGATTGCAGTTTTCTCCCTTTTTTTTCAAAGTTCACGCAACAGTGGTCTTTGCAGGTGAGGAAGCCTAATGTGCAGTAGATAAATAGGTTGATTAAAGACTGAACACATATTTCACACAATGCCCCTTGCGGTGCAGGTGGAGGGTGCTTCAGTTTGTTGCGTCCGTCTTCCCCGCTGCATCGCTATGTGAATCTAATCAGAGGATAACGCGGGGTGAAGCTCTGCAGAGCACTGACATAATGCCTCACTTCTGAGAGGATAGAGAGATACAAATCTACACCACATGCTCCAAAGTGGGAGTTGATCTGTGCCTTTTATTTGTCCAACTGACTTCGGGGTAACTTGACACCAGACTAAGCTCCTGTATGGATGCTCAGCCTAAAATATAAATCCATAAAGTCTGTGTGCTCATTGTTGTAAAAATATGTTAGAAACTAAGCTTGAGAGCCCTTAAAACCAAAACCATTTCTACCAGCCATTCAAATGCAAGTCAAGAGATTAAATATGCTTTTGGCATTTTATCATGTCTGACTAAAGGCATGGCTACATATTCTGGCAAAATATTTTGCACAGGATGGAAATATTCGGTAAAAGCAGAGGAACATGTAGTTAAACAGATGGGAAGTCTTTTTTTAAAAATCAATTAAGGTTTAAAACCTTAGCACTACAATAGAATATAAATTTAACAGAGTTCCAATACATAGAATACAACAGTTGCACTGTACAGAATGTTTATAGTGGTTCCTAATTTTCAATCTTTGTCCCAAGTCAGGCTTTTACATAATAAACACAAGAGTATTCATATGACCAACTCAGTAAAAAGGTTTAAAAAAACATATATATGATCAGGATACCCCAATAAGTTTAATTTCATTCAATATTTTTGATTATTTTGATCAGTAGTTTCACAACAGATGAAAAAAGTATTAGTCATTTCTTTTGCCTACATTAGTCATAGAAGGTTTTCAAAATACTCCACTAAAGGTACATATCTATGTAAAAACATGTTTTTAGCAACATCTTTGGGCCAGTTCACACTAATATGGTTATTTCACAACAGAAATCTTTGGGGTGTGTTTGAAACTGGTTCACATGGAACTGAAAGTTTTCTTACACTGCTCTTTAAAGTGGATATTTTCAAAAACCTTTGGTGTAGATTTGGCAAGCTAAGGGTGCATTCAGACCAGCCCTGTTTTTCTGAACTTTAGTTTGTTTGCCCCAAAAGTCCTGTTTGTTTGGGGAGGTGTGAATGCCCAATCGAACTTTGATGCAGACCAAAAAAGCGAACTCTGGTCTGCCTAAAGACTCAGGTCTCGGCTCAGTTGAAATGAACCCTGGTGTGGTTCGATTGCATATGTGAATGCCAAGCGAACCGAGAATGCTCCAAAAGCAGGAAACAAACTATAGCATAGTACATTCCAGATAAATAAAACCAAAACAACTGTGGAACAACACACTGCCTCGAACTCTGCTCATGCTGAGCACATTGTTGCAACATATTTGTCCGGCACATTTGCCAAAGACAACGGAGCAATCCTAAAACTGCTCAAATCTGATGCCACTCCATGTTTGTTTACATTTCACGGAACAGGAAATGCCCCTGTGTTCAGTGCTTCTTGGTGCAGCGCCACCACAGGGGAGGAGGTAAATTTGTTTCTCAAAACCTTTGGTTCATTTGACAAAGAACAGTTTGAATTTGAACTGCACCAGCTCAAAAAAGAAACAATGTTGCAATTTTGGTCTCCAATCAAACCGAGTCTCTCGGACCATCAGGTGTGAATGCACTCTTAGACCTGGAGAGACAATGACATGGCAGCCAGATGTCCAGTCTTGCCCTCTGCACTAGGGGATACCATTTTTACTGTCTTTTCTACATCTATCTCTCTTTGTCAGAAAGTTGTTGTAATTAAACTGTAAATATGTTGAAAAAATGAATGAGCTAAAGGAACGGGTAAAAATTTCAAAGATAAATAAATATGAGCAACAAATTGTTTTGGGTGAATCTAGATGTAGCTATTTACAGATTTAAACATAGCACACATTTTCAATAAGATCACATGATAAACAAATTGTTTTAGTATTTTCCAGCTTGTTCAAATGTAAAGAAATTAAAGACTTACAGGCCAAGAATGTGAAAAATGTTTTTCTTGAAATCTCTTAAATTTTGGAATGCTTCGAAAAACAAACCCTCAGTCAGACTGTTTGACATGCACACAGAATTAGTATTTTTCATTTGTTTCCAAAAAGTATCTTGATGCTTCAAACCTTACTGTTATCATTGGGGTTATTAATATGCTATTGCATAACAATGTAGAGGAAGAAGCTGTATGGAAAAGAAGCTATGATTAAACACTAGTATTTGCACACTCAGACTTCCTGTTTATTTTGTACAAAAAGTATGCAATACTCTTTAGTCAGAAGCCAAGTTAGCAGCAGGGGAGAAAACTGCTGAAGTAAGGCTTGTGGGGTCAGTTACAGTTCACAGCACAAATGCTATGCAGAAATAACTGGACTAGTATTAAAACAAGCAGTCTGTTTGTTTAATGAAAGGAATACAACCTGTAATCTTTGTTATTGCTAATCCATTTAAAAACAGGAACAGTCATCTACTTAATCCATGCCTTTTTAAAGATGCTTTATAGAAATATTCTTTATCTTTGGGGATTGTGTTAGTAGGTGAACAAGAGTACAAAAAATGTGTCTCCATCATATGTATAGATAGGCTAATGAGACATAGGAGGAGGTGGACTCTAAGACCACAGCTACACTGCAACCAAAGCCATACATTCCCCACAATATAAAAGCTTGCTACGTTGGCCGGCAGTAATAATTAATAGCATACTCTATAAGCATTCCATTAGGTGCAAGCAGCTGTCATAAACATCTTAATTAATTTACAAAGCAAGCAACCAGGGAATTATGGCAACGTAAAAATCTGCTTCCCTCTGCCGCTCCACAGCACTGGAACAGATCGGGCTTTTAAATTTTTAAACATGCCTTTCATGTTCTCTAGAGCACTAAAAACCCTTTGAACAGTCAGCTTGTTAGGAGATGCACCTAGCAGCCCAATACCTACGGGCCGTCTTGCTATTCTTTCACCACAGTGACAAGAGGTTTTGGGCTTTTCTCTGCTGCACCAGCTTGACTCAAGGAATCTCCCTCTCCCTCTTATTTTCTTTCTCACAGTGGTTTAACCACACAGCATTTGTCTGTCAGGCTCTTTGTCTGAGCTCTCGCTGCCTAACTACCAATGTACATGTATCCTCACCAGCCACTTTATTAGGTACATCTTGCTAAAACAAAGTTAAGCCTTCTTTTTGGCTTTAGAAGGGCTTTCATTATTTGAGGCATAGATTCAACAAAGCGTCAGAAACATGTCTCAGAAATTGTGGACCATATTGACATGATAGCATTACACAGCTGCTGCTGATTTGTTTTTTTTGGCTGCACATCTGCAACATCACATCTTAAAGGTGATGATTAGAATAGATTACAATCTGGTGACTGTGGAAGACCTTGGAGCACAGTGAACTTATTGCCATGTTCAAGGAAACCAGTCTGAGATGATTTCAGTTTTGTGAAATGGAGTCTTATCCTGCTGGAAGTAGTCATCAGAAGATGAGTACGATTTGTTCATCAAAGAGTGGACATGATCAACAATAACAGTCAACAAGGAGGTTGCGTTTAAACAATGCTTACTTGGTATTAAGGGACCCAAGGCAAACAAATTTCCAATCTGTTGTTGTCTTGGCTGTTGCTGAGCTCTGGCAAACTGCTCTCACATCCTCAGTTTCCTGCTCTTAGTGGACAGGACTGGTACTTGATGTAATCTTCAGCTGTAGCCCATCTGCTTCAAGGTTTGACGAGTTGTGTATTCTAAGATGGTATTCAACATACCTTGGCTGTAACAAGTTTTTATTTCAGGTAATGTGGCCTTTTCTAATCTGTAACCTTCAATTAGTTAACAATACGTTTACATTCACACAACTGCAGCTAACGGGATGTTTTCTCTTTGTTTGAAAACCCAAGAAATTGGGCCGGTTGTTGAAAAACCTGGGAAATAGTCATACTAGCCCATCTGGCTTTAGCAACCATTTCACATTCAAAATGACTTAAATTTTAAATATGACACACAGGGGCAAGAACCACACACAGTGTACTTGTTGTGGGAGCAATGTCTTCCCTAGATTCCTGGATGGAGCACTTTGTTGCACTCTGCTGTAATCTGGAGGCTACTGTGCAATAGCAAAGGGTCAGAGCGCTGTGGTAAACACTCTCTTCCTTACCTGCTCTTACTCAGAGAGGGCCAGATTAGACTGGCCACTCCATTATATGAGAAAGGCTTAAGAGCATTTCCACTTTCAGAGCTGGGGTATCAGCAGCTTTTGACACTAAGCGGGCTGACCCATCATTTTGGAAGGGGGACCCAAGAGAAGGAGATCAGTCGTCCTCACAGCAATACAGTTGACTGAATGATATAAATAAAACATTTCTTCCTGACCACTGCAGTGTCACTTGTAAAAACAGAGGACTGTTTTTAATGTTGCTTTAAAATAAAAAAGAGAATGAGTATCATGTTATAAAGAACAGCAAGTCTTAAATAAAATTTAATTTAATTTTAACTTCACTTATTCAATGAGGAGTAGCAAAAGGGGAGGCGGAACTGCTTTTATAAGTTCATCAACACTTTCTGGCAAACTTATTTTTTTATAACTATTTTACTTTTTAATATAAGGCACACAGTTTTAGCACTCCTCAGATTTTATGTGTCACAATTAATAGGACTCCTAAAAAGAGTGCACCTTTTATTCATTTCGGAGTTTTTATCACTTCTGCACAACTCATTTGAAAGGATCATCTTAGCTGGTGATATTAATCTACACATGCTGAACCTTTTCGACCCTTTATCAAAAGTTTTTTTAAATATTCTGACTATGGATTTTAGCCAACATGTCGTGCAGCCGACTCACAACAGAAGACACACCCTGGACTTGGTCATCACATATGGCCTGTCCACCAGTTTGTCCTCTGTTGTTGACTTGGCTGTTTCTGGCCACTACTGTGTGTTCTTTAACATCACCAGTTTTATCCAGCAGGAGACCTCTGTGAGAACTGTCAGGAACCGCCATCTAACCCCTGAAGTGGCTGCAGGTTTTCTGGAAGTTTTTGGAAAGAATCCTCCTATAGCTTTACCTGCCCCTTGTGATTTTATTGTCAATGATTTTAACAGTAGGCTTCAGTCCGCTCTTGACCTGCTAGCTCTACTTTCCACCTCTAAAGCGGCACCACCATGGAGAAAGAGAAATCTCAGATAAATGGAGAAATGAAAATCTCAGAAAAATAAAGAGAGATTGTAGGGTGGTAGAGAGAAAATGGAGGAAAAGTAAAACCACAATACACCATCAAAAATACACAGATCTTCTTAAATTATACAATAACGCAGTAAGAAATCCAAGAAACATATACTTTTCCAAAATCATCTCAGAACATAAAAATAATTTGAAAATCCTTTTTTCAAGCATTGACAAACTTTTTAACAGTGCTACTACTGCATTTCAAAAAAAAAACCTAAAACGCTCTTTGTGAGGAGTTCGCAGACCACTTCAGAGGGAAGGTAGACAACATCAGATGTAATATTTTATCTTCTCAAAGTAACATGGTTTTAAACAAATCAGAGTGTGTGTCTTTATGAGAGGAAAAGCTGGACAGTTTTGTCCTGGTACAGGCTGGGACTCTTGATAAAGTTTTATCCTGAGGCCTACCACATGTGTTCAGGACCCGATTCCCACTTCTTTTTTTAAGCAATGTTATGAATCTTTAGGGATGAGATTTTAACCCTGATGAATTGCTCCCTTAAGTGGGGGGTCTTTACTTTAAACGGGTGGTAGTGAGGCCCCTGTTGAAGAACAGCAATTTAGGTTTTAATGATCTTAACAATTTCCGACCGGTATCTAACTTACAGTTTTTAAGCAAAATTTTAGAAAAGCTTGTTTTAATTAAACTTAATGATTTTATTAATGAACACAATGTCCTGTAGTATTTCAGTCTGGTTTTAGGGTTAACCACAGCACAGAGACCTCTCTTTTGAAGATTTTAAATAATTTTAGAATAAACTATGATGCACAGAGGGTGACAGTGCTGGTTCTACTGGATCTAAGCGCTGCCTTTGATACAGTGGACCACACTATTCTTTTAACCCGTTTAAAACAGATTGGCCCTTCTGGTGCTGTTCACAAATGGTTCACATCCTATCTCACAGACAAGACTTTTATGGTAAGTCTAGATACCTGCTCCTCTAAGGTACACAAGATTACATTTGGTGTGCCCCAGGGTTTAATTTTAGGCCCAGTGCTTTTTAACGTTTATGTGCTCCCTCTTGGGGGTTTCAACGGAAGACATGAAGTTAACTTTCACAGTTAGGGTGATGATACACAGTTGTACATCTACATGTCTCCCGATGACACACGGCCAATGGATGGACTTTTTAACTGTATTTTAGACATTAAATCCTGGATGGTAGAAAACTTTCTCCAGCTCAAACTGAAGTTTTAGTCATCGGTCCTGAGGCTCAGAGAGAGAAACTTTTACCAAAAGTACAATCACTGTCCTTGAATCCTTCTTTACAAGTGACGAATCTGGGCGCGAGTTTTGACTCAGAGCTGACTTTTATCCCTCACATCATTAAAAATATTATTAAAATAGGTTTTTATCAACTAAAGAACATTGCCAGAGTCCGCCCCATTCTCTCTCAGGCCAATAGAGAGGCACTGATGCATGCTTTTTGTCTCCAGTAGGATTGATTACTGTAATGCCCTGCTTTATGGTCTTCCCAAAAAGAGTAAATCCAGTTTACAACTCCTACAAAATTCAGCAGCACGTGTCCTGACGAAGACCAGGAGGCGGGAACACATTACACCCGTCTTAAATTCATTGCATTGGCTCCCCGTACGTTTAAGGATCTATTATAAGGTTCTTTTAACGATTTTTGAGTGTCTTAATGGTCTTGGGCCTTCTGATCTCTCTGAACTGCTTTTACCATATGAACGTTCGCGGTCTCTGCGCTCGTCTGGCAGCCGTTTCCTTGCCACCCCAAAAGTTAGGATACACAATCACGGTGAGGTGTCTTTTCAGTACAACAGCCCTCACCTCAGGAACAGGCTGCCAGAAGACCTCAGGGCCGCAGAGAACGTTCATGTTTTTAAGATCAGGCTCAAGACTCACCTTTTTACCAAAGTTTTTAACTGATTATTATTCATTATTGTCTGTTTAATTGCTCTGCATGTTTTATATGATGATATTTTATCAGTGTTTTACTATTTAATTTTATCATATTTATTTACTACTTATTTTTATATTTTAATTTGTTATCTTAATCCCCGTTCCAGTGTTTCTTCTGTGGGAGCCCTCTGCCCCGGGAGCGGTGGTCGGCTGTAGCTTCCTGGGTGCTCCCCAGTTGGAGCTTGGGTGGAGGCGGGGGTCTTGGGTTTGCCTCCATTGGGCACCCAGTGTCGGTGCCTCAGTTGCTGCTGTTGATCTTCTGCTGCCGGTGCAGATGGCTCCTCTGATGGCATTTCCTTGCATGGTTCATCTGCACTCGGCCCAGTGTCCTTTTTTACTGTTGCTTTTAACTGTGTGCGCGCATGGGAGTTGGGTTGGGGGGAGGGGGTTATAATTGTGAGTATGCTTTTAAATCTGTGGGGGAGGGATGGAAATGTAGTTTTATGTGAGGTCCTTTTGACCTGTAAAGTACTTTGTACTGCAATTCATGTATGAAAAGTGCTGTATAAATAAAGTTTGATTTGATTTGTTTTAAAGGTAGTTATATTTTTGACTTGTAAGAACACAAGAAATGAAATTTGAACATGTTCTTCACTATATGAGCAAGGAAATGTCATGAGTTAGCTGCTATCATGGACCTAATGCAAAGTAAGTTAGGTTTTAGCTGAATCCACGCAGCCCTCATCTGTTTAACTTTGAAACATCTAGTCAGATGTACTGGGCTTCTGGCATTACCTAAGGACCTCCATATACTCAGCATAGTAGAGAAATTTATAATAAAAGGCTTTTTGCTGACACAGTTGGAAGAGTATGTTTTGTTAGAAGCTGTAGACTTGAAAAACAATTTCCTTCAAAGATGCAGACTTTTTTTTCTGTCTAAGAATCCTGTTTGATTATGATCACTACTAAATAAATATCAGCAAATTTAGCAAATCTGGAAGTTATACCATATTTGTTTATTTTCCAATGCACACTGAGCATCAGTCTCAATCCCATGACATATCCTTAGAGTTAAAAACAGATAGTACTACTATGTGTACCACTACTACATTTTGCAGCTCATTTAGTCACTTTGCCTTCATGATTGCAATTTTGGGCAATTTTATACCTGACTTTTTGCGCTGTGTAAGGGTGGTGGATACAGTATACCAGGCACCAAGTGGTTGTTTCATACCCGGCTTAAGAAACATATTTAAAGCTATTATCTATAATCTAATAATAGTCCGGTGTATGAAATGTAGTTATATGACATAAATAAATAATATCTAATAACAAACTGGCACTTAGTGTTATTATTAGGATTGAAAACATTATTATTATTGTTGTTGCTGTTGTTAATATTAGTATTGTGCTTATTTTCCTAACTACTGTTTTTGATCAGATGTAATCTTTAAACTGGCAAGACATAGATAAGAACCAAAATCATTGATATTACTGTGAAATATAAGGTTTTGTAATTATGATATTGAAATTAATTAAACTATATATAGAATATACATTTATTTTTATCACAGTTTATTCCTTTATAATTCATGAACATATAAAGTACAATTCAAAATTTCATGCACTATGGTTTAAAAATGGTTTGCTTACAGGTATTAAATTGAAGTATTGGTATGCAAAAAAACTGTATTGAACTGAACTGAAGCACACAATATTTGAAAATGTCTACTGTCACATCTCCCATCTGCAGCTGTTTTCAACCACACATAACAGTTACACCAGACTATTTAAATAGAATAGTTCATACTCTACAAAATTCTACAACACGTGTCCTGACGAAGACCAGGAGGTGGGAGCACATTACACCTGTTTTAAACTCATTGCATTGGCTCCCCATATGTTTTAGGATAGAGTTTAAGGTTATTTTAATGTAAAGTTTAATGTTTAAGTGTCTTGGGCCTCCTTATCTCTCTGAACTGCTTTTACCATATGAACATTTGTGGTCTCTGCACTCCTCTGGCAGCCGTCTCCTTGTCATCCCAAAACTCAGGACACACACTTATGGTGAGGCGTCTTTCCAGTTTTATGGCCCTCACCTCTGGAAGAGGCTGCCAGAGGACCTCAGGGCCACAGAGAACGTTCATGGTTTTTAAGAGCAGGCTCAAGACTCCCCTTTTTAGCCGAGCTTTTTATTGATTAATTATTTAATAATATCTGCTTAATTGCTCTGCATGTTTTACTTGGTTAAATTTTATCAATATTTTACACTAAATAATTCAAAAATCTATCAGTGTTCAAATTTTATCAGTGATTTACTATTTACTCTAATATTTATTTACTCTTTATTTTAATATTTTAACCTATTATTTTAATCTTCCTTCCAGTGTTTCCTCTGTTGGAGTCTTCTACCTCGGGAGCACTGGTTCGGCTGTGGCAGCCTTGGTAGTCTCCAGGTAGTGCTTGGGTGGAGGTGGGGGTCTCAGCCTTCCCTCCACTGGGCGCCCTGGGCCGGTGCCTTGGCTGTTGCTGTCGATCTGCTGCTGCCGATGCAGATGGCTCCCCAGATGGCGTTTCCTTACCTGGCTCATCTGTTCTCAGCTCAATGTTCTTGTTTACTGTTGCTTTTAAGTGTGTACGTGTGATTTTAACTGTGATCATGTTTTTGTTCTGGAGGGGGGGGGGGGTGGTGGGGTTTGGGGTGGGATTTATTGGGGCCATTTCAATCTGTAAAGCACTTTGAGATGCTATTTTGTATGAAAAGCGCTTTATAAATGAAGTTTAATTTGATACTTTATATTACTATATTACATTATTATTTCCTCATGATAGTCAGGTGCCATACATCAGATTTTACTCTCTTCCCTTCGAAACCTTCTCTCCAATTCAGACCCATGCCATATTTGCTTAACCCAACCAGTGTGACAGCACTCAATGCTAAAGCACTCCCAAGGCAGATGATCAAAGTCAGCAGTCAATTCACATTACAATGCATTGATTTGATGTTTCCTAACCTCCCAGGCCTTTCACTAATGCTGCCAAGGGCCTCCAGGATAATTCAGAGTAGCTTCTTTCCCAGCTTTTCGTCCTCCTCTCTCCTCTCCCTTCTTTCTTTCTGTTTGTATGTGAAACTAAAACGTGTTCAGCTGAGATGCAAATTTCTGCTCATGTATCTCAGACATCTACAGAAAATCTGGAACTTAAAAACAACAGGCATTTAGATCTGCCACGTTAAAATAACATTCCTTTAAAACAATGTTTTTTCCTTTACCGTTTACTCTCCTCTGTCTCGAATATTGTTAAAGAGTAAATCACTCCCTTGTTCTCCCATAACACACTTCATTTGTTCCTCATAACTTATTAATTTGCAATTCTTTACCGAGTGCTCTTTCTATGCTTTAGTGACTACCATTTCCCTTTCAGTGGATGTTCAGAGCACGTCCATGTTTTATTCAATTATGAGAATTTAATATAGTAGAAAGGTATGCATAGCTGTTACTTATACATTCATCATTTCCACACATTAATTTTTCTCTCACTGTTGTTTCTTCTGTCCCAGGCAATAGAGGATGCATCCTAAACTGATACACTGATGCATGGTTTTAGTCATTAGCATCTTTACCTATGAGAACACATAATCACCAAATATAAATGTATGATGAATCAGGCCATTACTGTCAGGCATTTGGAGGCACATCAGTTACTTTGTTAACTTGTTTTTTCTTTTCTCAGTGATTGTCAAAATGTTTAGGCGTCATTGCCATGACACACTGACACACTGACCTACAAGCACTAAGGAGAATGATGTTTGGCTTTATAAACACAGGCACGCACAACACATAGCAAAAATAGAAGAGGCGGATGGAGAGCACAAATGAGAGGATGAGAGAGAAATAAGAAGTATTGATTTGTCTGCAAGAGGCATTGCTTTAAACAACATTAGTCATTATGACTGTGTGCAGGAAGCGTGCTCTTTAATTACTCGTCAGAGGCCAGACAAACTCAGCGCCGCGTGAAGAGCACCTATTGATTACTGGCTGGCAGATTGGACATACTTAGCTTCTCGTGCCGTGTAACAGACCACAGGGATGAACAGGAAGACATAAATGCCACTGACCTCTCTTTCAAGTTACAGAGTGACAACGGAGCAACTGTTAAAACTGGTCATCGGCAGCAGGGCGAACTTTGGACTTCATCCAGTGCTTGTAGGTGGCATCTGAATTGCAGCTGTTGTGACATACAGTGCCAATGAAAAGTCTGCATGCTGTTGCATAAGCATGCATGTCATTAATATTGCACCTTTGAGGGGTCTTTTTTCAGGTTGAAATGCTCACTCAACAAACAAATGCCTGAATAGGGTCCAATATTGGGGGAGCAGTGGCTTAGTGAGCAATCATGTTGCAATCTGAAAGTCGTAGATTTAATGCCAGCTTGCTCCTGCCGAATGTCGATGTGACCCACCCAAGGCAAGGCACTTAACCCCAAGTTGCCTACCGATCTGCGTGTGGTTGTATAAATATGTGCATACTGCAATTCAGATGTCACATACAAGCACTGGATGAAGTCCAAAGTCCCTCCTGCTGCTGATGACCAGTTTAAACAGTTGTTCCGTTGTTGCTCTGTAGATTGAAACAGAGGGTAGTGACATTTATGTCATTAGCAAGTGTGATTAGGAGAATCTGACTGTAGTGTAAAGCATTTTAGGTGGTTAGTCTGACTAGAAAAGTGCTATATACAATAAAATCAGTCCATTTACCATTTATTCAAGCCAGTACATATCATTTTGACAATGAACGGAATCCACAATAAATTCAAATTGTGCACTCTGTCGATCAGAGTTCCACATTTAGTTAATTGTTCAGTTTTATTCCCAGTGCTTGTTTTGATATCATTTTACTTCTTGTGTCTCACTGTGATCATCCTGTTCAATTATTCTCACTTGTAACATTTCTTGCCATTGTCCCTGATTATGTTATGATGCGTAACCATGGCAACAATGTGGTTTACAGCCGGGAGCAGCTGATTAACATCGCAAAAGCTGAAATAATACCTCAACTGAAACCACAAATCCCTGATGAGTTGATAAGGAGGAGACGTGGATGCAAAGCAGGAGCGAAAAGGAGACAGAGAAAGAGGAAGTTCAAGCCATCTCTTCTATCGATCATAATGGACAACGTAAGATCACTGGCTAACAAGATGGATGAACTCCAAGCCCTTACAAGGACTCAGCCAGAGTACCGTGAATGCAGTGTTATGTGTTTTACGGAGACGTGGCTGCTGGATCATATCCCCGACTACAACGTCTCTCTGCCAGGCTTCCTGACTGTACGAGCAGACAGAGATCTGAAGACGAGCAGAAAAAGGAAAGGTGGTGGAGTAGCAGTGCTTGTAAACAACAGATGGTGTAATCCAGACATGTTACTGTGAAGTGTCGCCTCTGCAGCCCAGATGTCGAACTCTTGGCAGTGAGTTTTCGTCCATATTATTTACCAAGAGAGTTCACCATTGTATTTTTGGCAGTTGTTTACATTCCACCTTCAGCCGTTGCCGACAATGCATGTGATGTCATCAGTTCCATTGTTGCTAAGCTACAGACACAGCACCCCAATGCATTTGTGGCAATATCTGGTGATTTTAATCATGCCTCGCTCTCTACTACACTTCCAACATTTCAACAGTTTGTCAGCTGCTCTACAAGAGAAAACAGGACCTTGGATTTGTTTTATGCAAATGTAAAGGATTCATACATGTCCAAACCAAGACCTCCTCTGGGACAATCAGATCACAATCTTGTTTTTCTCTGTTCAGAATATAAACCCCTTGTTCAGAGGCAACCTGTGACAAAATGAACTGTGAGAAAATGGTCACAGGAAGCTGAAGAAGCCCTGCAGGGTTGTTTTGCAACCACAGACTGGATGACTCTTTGCCAAGCACATGGAGAGGACATCAATGTCATGACTGAGTGTGTGACTGACTATATAAACTTCTGTGTGGACAACATCATCCCCACCAGAACAGTGAGATGCTTCCCTAATAACAAACCCTGGATCACCAGTGACCTGAAGGAACTGCTAAACAAGAAAAAAAGAGACTTCAGGGAGGAAGACAGGGAATTACTGAGGAGTATACAGAAGCAACTTAAGGTTAAGATCAGAGACAACAAGGAGGCATACAGGAAGAAGCTGGAGAACAAACTACAGAGGAACAATATCCGAGATGTCTGGTCAGGAATGAGAAAGATCACAGGTTTTAAGGACAAGAAGGATTGGTTAGATGGAAGTCTGGACAGAGCCAATGAACTGAACATATTCTTCAACAGGTTCAGTTCAGGAACTAGCTCAGCATCCCCCTCTCCTGTTCCCAGCCAAACAGACATCCCACTCTCCTCTGATCAACAGCTTTCCTGTTACACCTCAGATGTTTTATCCTTCACCTCAGCCATGGACTCTTCTAATGTCACAAGTTTGACTTCAACCAAGTCAGGAAATGCTGCTACCCCCTTTTCCTCCACCCCCCACTTGTCTGTCTCCAAAAGTCAGGTGAAGAGGCAGCTGGAGAAACTGAACCGGAACAAGGCTGCAGGTCCAGATGGTGTCAGCCCCAGAGTCCTGAAGGCCTGTGCAGAGTATCTCAGTGGGATTCTGCAGCACATCTTCAACCTTAGCCTAACTCAGGAGAAGGTTCCAGTGTTGTGGAAGACATCCTGCCTTGTTCCAGTACCCAAAAGAACTCACCCATCAGTCATCAATGACTATAGACCCGTTGCCCTGACATCCCACATCATGAAGGTCCTGGAGAGACTCCTGTTGGGACCCCTGAGTAAGCAAACAAGAACGTATCAGGACCCACTGCAGTTTGCTTATCGCTGTGGAGTTGGAGTTGAAGATGCCATCATCCACCTACTTCAACCAACCCACTGTCATCTGGACAAAGCAGGCAGCACTGTGAGGATCATGTTCTATGATTTCTCTAGTGCATTTCACACAATTCAGCCTTATTTGCTTTGTCAGAAACTCCTGAAGACACAGGTGGAGCCCTCAACAATCGCCTGGATCAATGACTACCTGACCAACAGACCACAATTTGTGAGACTGAAGAATTGTGTGTCAAACCAGGTGGTCAGCAGCACAGGAGCACCACAAGGGACCGTACTCTCACCATTCCTTTTCACCCTGTACACCTCAGACTTCCAGTACAAATCAGAGACCTTTCATCTGCAGAAATACTCTGATGACTCTGCAATTGTCGGGTGTATCAGAGATGAACAAGAAGCTGAATACAGAGAGCTGGTGGACTGCTTTGTGACATGGTGTGGAAACAATCGTCTCACCTTGAATGTGAACAAAACAAAGGAGATGATTGTAGATTTCAGAAGAAACAGGGATAAGTCAAACACTGTTTCCATCATGGGAGAAGAAGTGGAGGTGGTTGGGGAATATAAATACCTCGGAGTTCACCTTGACAACAGACTGGACTGGAGGCGCAACAGTGAAGCCGTCTACAAGAAGGGACAGAGCAGACTGTACTTCTTGAGGAAGCTTAGGTCCTTCAAGGTTTGCAGCAAGATGCTGCAGATCTTCTACAAGTCTGTTGTGGAGAGTGTAATCTCTTCAGCCATCATCTGTTGGGGTAGCAGCTTCAGAGCCAGGGACTTAAAAAGGCTAAACAACCTGACAAAGAAGGCTGGTTCTGTTCTTGGGACAACTGCGGAAAATCTGGAGATGATAATGCAAAGAAGGATTCTTCATAAAATCAAAACAATTATGGACAACCCTGAGCATCCTCTTCATGAGACAGTCATACAACAACAGAGCGTCTGCAGTCGGAGGCTTCTTCAGTTTCGCTGCAATACAGACCGCTACAGGAAATCCTTCCTGCCCACAGCCATCATCATCTACAACAACTCCTTAAATAATTAATTATATGAGCTACAACCAACACTTAATTTCCCTCTGGGATCAATAAAGTATTTTTGAATTTGCCCCAACGTCCCCACTCAGTTGTTGTGGATCCTGCTGATTTCACTCACCAGTGTTGCAAGTCACCACTCTTCTATTGTATATAGTCCTGCTAGATTCATTCAGTTGTTGTTATTTTCTCCCATCACCATCCTTCATGTCTCTATTCCGAGTTTCCCCTGTCTCTTTATTTACTATGCCTAAAAGCCAGGTCCATGGTAGGAAACCAATTAAAAGTAAATTAACTCTTCTGTTAGAGAAGACTGGGGAAATTTTCAGACAGAAGTATGCCAAAAGCTTCTGGATATAAATGGTAAAAATGGTAAATGGCCTGTACTTGTATAGCACTTTATTTAGTCCTTGAGGACCCAAAGCGCTTCAAACTACATTCAGTCATTCACCCATTCACGCACACATTCACACACACAATGTCTACAAAAAGCCCATTGTCGAGGTATATTTAAGTTTGTTTAGATGTATGAAATAGATCTAATTTTACACAAATAGGTGTGTATTCAATTCGTTTTTTATTAAATCAAGTTGTTTTATTCTATAATCATTCAAGGCCAAAGAAAAAAGAAGTAATTCTAAAAACTATTGTGAAATGTATGGTCATGATAAATATATGTAAACTTTCCACTACCACTGTATCACACTGAGAGGTCTGATGAATTATTGAAGAGAATTGGAATAAAATTGAACGTTAATGTTAAAAGATTTTAGCTTATAAAGTTAGAGCAATAATGAAAATTAGTTGAGCTGCTATTCTCCTTTAATAAGTGAAAAATTCCTAGAAGTCTTTTCTTATAAGTATGTAATTTTAATATTTGTTCAGCAAATAAATGCAGTACTTGTTGCATTATCTTAGCTTATCTTCTTATGCTTCTGGTTGCAGGTGTGTGAGCGAAGGAAAGCACATGAAGTAAATCCTGCACTGTTTCAGCTACAAGCTAAATAGTAAAAAACAGGTTTATAGAACAAGAGGGATACTTAAAAGAAAAAAATTCAGAGGAAAAATAAGAGCACATATCTAACAATGCAAGCGAGGATGCTTGATGCTCTTATTTGCCGTAGTAAAATATTCTACTTAAGCAAATATTAAATGATCCGAATGGATACAAAATACAAACAGAAAAACTTTAGAGCAAAGATCAATCTGTCTTTGTAGTTTGGTGTTTTTGGTCTTCACTGTTTGTCTTCTTTGAGGTCTGAATTTTAATGAGCTTCTATGTTTTTAATTAGGAGAAGGTCTAAAGCTCAGCACTGGAGGAAGAATTCCCCTGTATGGCTGCACAGAACAGAGACAATACATTTATTGATGTTATTTTCTAACATTAAGAAAGCTGAACCTTCAGTCCTAATGTTATCCATCATGTCTGGCCCAGCTACCGTGGAAACGCCTGAATAAAAATGCATTCGGATTACAGACAGAGTGGGTAAATCATGCTACAAGGCATGCCAGACAGGGTGGTAGACCCACATGTGCAGCTCACAACCCTGGTTAGTGAAACGCCTGTGCCTTTCCACTGCTTCCCCTGCACTTACATAATTTAGACAAGCAAAGGGAGGGGAGGATAGAAAGGGAAAATATGAGGGGGGATGAAAGGTGGGGATGGCTGAGCTACAGGGAGCTCACGTCCAATTGCGTTTGGCCATGTGGAGAGACAAATATGGCTGTATGAGCGGAGCTCCTGCCACAGCGGGATTTGATGACTACATGCTGAGACATCCCTACGACATGCTGATAGACAGAGCGGGACCCCGCCCCTCCCCTGCATTTACAATGCTGAGCAGAATAAACAGCGGATGCAACAGGACCAAAGCGAAGAGTCTGAGCGCATTAGAGGTGCACTGATCCAAGACCATGGCATGGTTATTTATTAATCAGCTGAGCTTAGCTAACTGCCTACTTAGATGAACTCATGCTGCACTTCAGCAAGGCAGCAAAACTGTTGGCTTAATGCAACATAAGATACAAAATGCACACACTCAAGATGCTTATGGGGAAATGTTTCATTTTCATATTCACCGGACACTATTAGGCACACCTGTTTAATTGTTTGTTTGTTGGGGAAAAAAAAGAAGTACATGGCAGAAAGTTGATGCCTTTAGCCATGTAGAGGTGGTGAAAAAAATTAATTGCACTCTTATTGTTAAATATTGTGAGAATGAACCCACATTTACCTAATTTTTCTTTTTCTTTTCCATCATTGAAATGAAACCACTACTCTCTTTGAGCTGATCTTTGTTGCTAGAATATATTAGTTTTGCTCATAAAGGATAGCAAAAGTCCATCCAAGTGATGAAATGTATGGTTGGAAAACTGTTTTAATTTATTGAAACTAAAATACATAAGCCTACCAAATATTGCATCAAAGCGGTTTTTGGCCACTGGAATAGCACCCATTGATATGTCACAATGATAACTGAAATATGTGGAATTGTGCCGTTCTGAGCTGAAACCCCCCCCCAAAAATACAGACATTAGTCACAACCAAGCTATGTGTAATACTATCTCTGAACACATAGTACATCACACCTTGAAGTAGACGTGCTATAGCACCAAAAGACCACATCACGTACCACTCCTGTTAACTAAGAACAGGAAAGCTTGGTAAAAATTTGCAAATGATCACCAAAATGTGACAATAACAGATTGGAAAGCAACTGATCTGATTACTCTTGATTTATCCTGCCACAATAGATGGTAAGGTCAAAATGTTGGCATAAACAAGAAGAAAGCATGAATCTGTTCTCCCTACTATTAACAGTTCAGGTTGCTTGTTATGCTAAAGGGGGATATTTTCTCGGGCCACTTTGTACAAACTAAGCAGATACCAGTCTGCCTGTGTATTGTTCCTGACCATGTGCAAAGCTGTTGACCCATCATGTGATTATTTCCTGCAGCATAATGCACCCTGTCACAAAGCTCTTATAATCTTAAACTGTTTCTTTGAACATGGCAATAAATTCACTGTACTCCAATGGCCTCCAAAGTCATTAGATCCAAATTCAAGAGAGCCCCCATGAGATGTGGTGCAATGGATGGATATGCAGCCAAAAAATCTGCTACAACTACAAGATGCTACCATATAAGTATGGTGAAAAATCTATGAAGAATATTTCTGACACCTTGTTGAATATGCCACTAGAACTTACAAGACACCATGGGGTCCAATTAGAAACTACCATGGTGTACCTAAAATAGTGACCAGAAATAGATTAATATGCATTGAGTTTCTAATAATAATAAAAATAATAGCCCACTATTACAAAAGCTGTGCACTGATAATCTATTTGTGCTTATTTAGCTGCAAAAACAAAACATTACTATGTGAGCCAAAGCAAATTCAGTCAGAGTGTACAACAAACAAAGCATGTTTGCCCATTTGCAAATTATTAATCTCCTCGGGTGAAGTCAGTGATGAGTAAAAGTGTGGCAATGTTGTCAATAAAATACACTCCAACAAACACAAAATAAAAAATAATAAATAAATTAAAATCACCCCTTTTATGTTGTACTTTTGGAGTTCACTGGCACCACAACACTGCGCACTGACAATGTTTTTTTGCCAATTTCAACACCTCACAGTAGGGGTGTCAGCTCATTGAAATGGTGTTGAGAAACAGCCTTTTAACTGAGAAGAGACATAGCCTGTATAAAGAAAAAGAAGAGAGGAGAAAAACCGAATGGGATGCAATTCTCCAGAGTGCCCTCTCTCCCCCCTCCCCCAATGTCTCTTCCACTGTTTTTAGGCGAGCCGAGTAATACACAGGAAGGCACTGGCACACAACACAAAAACATCTCAGCCCAGAGTTTGGGCTTCGTAGACTAATGGGAGGCTTGCACATAACCACGGGGGGAGAATGAGTGTTGGGATCTCAACAGTATTGGCTTGCACTGTTGATGCGAGCTTTGTGGGCAGAAGTGGTTTTGGTAACTTCTTCATTCCTTCAGGATCTCTTTTACAGAGGTGTAGAAGGTGCCACAAGGATTCTGAAAACATTTGGGGATCAAGCAGAGAAGTGGAGAGGCAGGGCCTTGGTCATTACCAGACACTTCCTTTCATCATTTCCCAGACTAGCTCGCACATTCTCCCAGACTTCTGCAGCACTGAGCTCAGAGAGCTAAAGCCCCTTGGACAGTTCATTTAGGATAATGTAGTGATGAGAGACAGGGAGAGGGAGGTGGGGAAGCCTTGGGTCTCTGTGCGTCCGTGTGTGTATAAGTGTGTGTTGTGTGTGCCTAAATCATGCCTGATAAGTGTATCTTTCTCAAAATGTCTTTTCTGCATTTCAAACAAGATGCAAAACACGTCAGTGAAGACAAGAGTGATTATTTTCATAACTTGCTGAAACATAAAAAGGCAATCTAAAGTGCAGTCATATCATTATTTTATGAATTCAAATGAACAACAGAAGAAGGATGTTTCAAAGAAAATTTCACACAAAAAGATGGAACAGAAATTATCTAGGGGCTTTTTTCCCTTTCTTCAGACTTCAGAAAAGAGAAATTTATTTCTGCCTTCATCTCTAAATTGGATGCAATTTATTGCCTCTGCAAAGCTCATTTTTCACTGGCTTGCAGGATCCATGGGCCATGGCAGGCAATGCGTATCTGCCCGCCTCTTCCCTGGCCTCGGGTACTAATATGTGGAAACTGGCTTGGGGATATGGAGCCCAACCAATGGAAGAGGAGGCAGAGGGACAGAGGAGAGAATCAATCCGTAATCGCTGAGGACTAGGCAGTAGGAAGGGTGAAGAGGAACTGGAAAAAGGAAAAAACTGGAGAGAAAAAAGACAGAAGGCGCTGTGTTTACCAGGCAGACATTTGGGCGCTGTCAGCTGACTGCGAGAGCGCCGGGGTATCAGAGAAAGAAAACCGAGTTATATAACCAGGCTGTTAAAGCAGAGAGAAAGAGAGCGAGAGAGGGTGAAAGAGACAGACAGACACAGAACAAGACGTGGACCAGGGAACAAAAACATTGCAGTTTAAAGTGACAGGGGCAACACGATCGGAAAAAAAAGAAGAAAAAAAAGAACGCTGTGCAGGCAGCTTTCACTGAGGCAGGTGGTGGGTCCAAAACAAAGATTCCAAGTTACTTTTAAATACTTAAAACGTAGAGAGATGTAATCATTGATCATCCATCAATATACATCCCATCGCATCATCTAAGCAACAACCGTCACAAATATAGCATTGTCTTTTTAAGGACCTCCGTCATCCATCTCTGGCCATTGATCATTTGGCCCTTTTCCCATTTCGGAACTTTGCAGAGTTGGTTTGTTCTTATCCACATTTTTCCAGTGTGAAATAATGGCTGCTAGTGCGGGAAGTATCATACCATCCATGAGTCAATATGCATCTGCTCAGGGGACATTTCATATCTGGCAAGGGAGATATTGTAACTGCTTTACAACAAATTATTTAATTTCACTTTTCATGCTAAACACAGTCTACTGGAACCTAATGTAGTTATGTGTCTCCAATAAATAACATCTTCTAGCACTTTGTCAGTTATTTATAAAGGTCAACTGTTTCAAACAGGGGTCACAACCCAAATCAATGTGATGTTTAAGTGTATTTTCTTTGTAATTATGTAATTCAATCAATTATAGAAATCAATGTCATAAAACTGCTAACATTCGATGTATAATTTACCTCATTTTTATTTCGTTATACCAATTTTTTTCCTACACTTGATTCAGTTAATTGGTGCAAAACAGAGGTAGGAAGCAACAAACTGGTAGGTACGAAATTAATGCCAAAGAAAGCATTACGAAGCTTCCATAATACTGTTTTCACAAATGGAATAAAAGGTCTTATGAATCTCAAACTGTGCTTTAAATTTCTGCTCAGAGCTATCCATAATTTAATTATCTAAAATTATTCAGTTGAGATTTGATCAGTATTTAGGAATTTGACTGAGAGATGATAACATGCAGTCCAGACATATTCAAAAAAACTTTAAAAGGACACTGTAGTCTAACACCTATGGTGTTAAAAAGCAGATTTGTATCAATTTTGTTTAAAGATTGAATCCTTCTTGTCACTCTTGCAGATAGATAATTTAAAAGTAATGGAGGCCTCTTAAATTCTTATGGGACCTAGTATATTCTGCCAGCATATCAACATCTTTATTAGAAAATTTAAGAACTACTTCCTTCTATACTCCAATATAAGAGTATCTAACATTCAAACTGAATTCACAAAACCAACTTTAATTTGATGAGACATATTTAGACATTTTAATAATACAAGGTCTTGTGTCAAGACAGCTCGTTACGCTTCTAAATCACTCCTAAATCTTACCATAGGTTGATATTTCGCTGACACTCTTTTTTGCTTTTGCTGCATGATGCCATTTCAGTGCGAAAAACAGCAGTTTATTACATTTCTGAAAAAGATAATATAAAAATTCCTAAAGGACCCTAAATTACATGCAGTAGATTACAGTCCTCTCTAGCCAGACTCTTAACACTAGTTTTTATTTAGGAAGCCTTAACTACATAAAAAAAGGATATATTCCAGCTCTTGTTAGGAGCTTCTTTTTGTTTTTCATTTTACACCTCTTTGAATCTATTTGTCTAGATGATCATAATTGGATCAATTTAGTTTATTTTTTAATAAATATAAATGAGAAGAATCTGTAGTGCTGGACCCCCCCACCCCCCGTCAGACTTTCAATACAGTTGGCTCAAGGTGCATTCTGTCCTGTGACCTTCCTGTTACACTTGTGCAGAGCAATGAATAACTATCACATTTCTTTGCCTGACAGCTGACACCAAGAACCCAGGTGATATACGAGACATGACAAGTGATTCTAATTAAATGTAGAGCTTGTGGATGTAAAGTGGCAGGAAGGGAACAAATCCTGTCCAGCCAGCGAGCAGCAAAGCGGCGTGCCTTGCTCCAAACGAGATGAGCCGGGCTGTCAGGGCTGCCTCAGCTGTCCTGTAAACCTGGGCCCCCGCTCCCTGGGGGAATGACAGGTTTCAGCTGCAGGGGGGGCAAAGGCACACTGCAAACCTCCCTGCTATGCCACAATAACAAACAAATGTCACACAAACAGGCCGATCTGATGCAAAACAAAAAGCACGTGGACCAGGAGCATTTGTCACATAACTATGTACTAACAAGGTACAAAGCATTGGAGGGATGGGGTAGGGGTATGTTGGTTCTGTTTGCTGAGCCCAGATGAAGTCTATATGTATGCATCAGCTCCAGTGCGACTCAGCAACTAAATAGAAAAACAGCATTAAATCAAAAAGAATCAATAGACACAGGAAACAAGACAACTCTGTTGAAACTGCGTCCCAACTGTATTTTCAGAACAACTGCAGTCATCCAACTCAGGTTGAGAACAAAGAATAAAGCATGGCAAGAGTTTTTTTTCCCCTCCTTTTCACAAAGAAGAGGACCCTGTGGTACACAAAGCAAACTCGAGTGTCAGTAAGTGACATAGAACTGCACTTTACAGAGGACATTCAAAGAGTCCTCAGCTTCCCGATCACAGCCCCAGAGACAGGCCTCACCAAATCATTTAACCTTTGACCTATCTGAAAAAACTGGGGTCCCGAGAGTCGCGATGGGCTAGCTGAAAGACAAATGCACATTGCACTTGATTTGACTGACATGGGCAGTCATGTTGGATGGCACCTTTCTCCTCCAGAAAAGCAAAGGAAAACTGGTCCATAATAAGAAATTGCAGCATAGACCAGCAAGTAGGGCTCATAAAACCAAGTCTTATCTGAGTCCCAACAAGCTAGATCTGAGAGATGAGCTGCTGCTGAGATCTCGCGAGAGCTGTGCGTAAGTAATATGGTGGTAAACTGGTAAAACAAACAAACTCGGGTAAAAACAAACCATAACATTCGAGCCAAATATAGCAAACGTTTGATAATAATAACCATTATTTTGTATTTCTCCATAAAACAAACTGAACGAGGAAACCTTGGACAGCCTGGAAAGCTACTTGGACGAGTGCTTTGACAACATTGTTATGGACAAGCCAAAAAAATCCACCTCTGCTATGCCGACAAGCACACCATCACAGAAACGCACCCGTTCTGAGGCCAGCACCTCCACCATCTGTCCAGAGAAAAGCTACAGCAATGTCCTGGACTCAATAGATAAGAAGCTAACCAGCCTAGACGCTCGTCTGGCCCTGGTTGAGGTTCTACACAAAGAGTTTCAAGCTCTAAGGGAATCCCTGGAGTTCAGCCAACAACAGGTAGCATCGCTCGCTGCAGAAAACCAAACGCTGAGAGACGGTGTAAAGAAACTCACCGGGGGGATGACGCAGCTGTCCGGGGAAAGTAAGAGGATGAAAGAAACTATCTTGGATATACAGGCCAGGGGAATGCGGGACAATCTTGTTTTTCCGGGATCCCAGAACAGGCTGAGGACGACGCTGAATCCAACGTCCGAGATTTTCTCCAACATCAGTTAAAGGTCCCAAGCGACACGGTAAAAGACATCACTTTTCACCACGTCCACCGGCTCGGAGGTAAGAAGCCCAACAACAGCCAGCCGCGACCTATTGTTGCTAAATTCGAGCATTACAAGCAAAAAGAGCAGGTCAGAGGCCAGGGCAGAGAGCTCTGGGGAACGAATTACAGCCTTAACGATCAATATCCGAAGGAAGTCCTGGATAGAAGGCGAGTTTTGTTCCCAATCAGGAAGAAATATATCAGTAGCAGTAGATAAACTGTATGTTAATGGGCAGCTGTTCAGGGACCCCAAGCTTACTCCTTGGTTTTATTAGTCATGTAACACTGGCTAGATAGGAGTTGTTTTATCAGTCAACTATAATCTTATGTTAGCACAGCTCTGTAAAGTTGTTTACATTACTCGATGTGGGCGGGGCCAGGGCTAAGCACTGGGATACTGGCTCTTTTTTCTTTTCTCATCTTCACATGTCTATCACCAAATGTCTTTGTCACTCCTTTTTTCTTCTTTTATCACTCACACACACACAAAAATATTTTTTTTCATAATATAACTATTTCTTTCGCTCTCACCCTCACCCTTAACACCTTCACAACTTTCTTCTATTTTTCTCTTTCTTATATCTCGGCTTTTGGATTTTCAATCAGGCAACCCCAAGCACAAACTAATAATGCACCTGTGTTTATCTGTTTCTATGGTGATATGGATTTTACAACTTTTTGTCTCCAAACTATGGCTACTCTAAGGTTTGTCTCATGAAATGTTAATGGAGCTGGCACCAGAGAGAAAAGAGTTAAGATTTTTAACCAGCTTAAAAGAATGAAGGCAGATGTCGTCTTATTACAAGAAACCCATAAATCTACCTCAGCTGCAGTTGATCTTAAATCCCCTGAGTTTCCTAATGTGTTTTCTGCATGCTATAACTCTAGACAAAGGGGAGTAGCAATATTAATAAATAAAAATGTTAATTTTACAGTAATAGATACAGTTACAGATCCAGAGGGTAGATTTATTATAGTAAAACTATCTATACATAACCGAAAGTTATGTATATGGTCCAAATGTTGATGACCCCTCATTCTTTCATTCCTTCTTCTCGGTGCTCCTTGAACACATGGATTGCTCACTTCTTCTTGGGGGCGACCTCAACTTTGGTTTAAATGAAGAAATAGACAGGCTCAGCACAGCAGGGACTCAGCGCAGCTGGAAATCTATAGATACAGTCAAACAGTACATGAGCGATTATGGACTTTGTGATGCATGGCGATCTCTTCACCCCAATGACAAAAAATATACTTTCTTCTCAAATGTCCACCATTCGTATTCTCGACTGGATTATTTGTTAGTCAGCAGCTCACTGTTGACTGACATTTCAGACACTGAGATACACCCTATGCCTGTTAGCAATCATGCCCCTGTTTCTCTAACATTAGTAAATAAAACAGAAAAACCTCAAAGCTAAAATTGGAAATTTAATATATCATTACTTAAGGATAAAGAATTTATTAAATATTTTGAAAAAGAGTGGGCCTCATATTTGGAATATAATGACCTACATGGTATGTCACTATCCATTCTTTGGGAGGCACGGAAAGCTGTGATTAGAGGTAAAATAATCTCATTCTCATCAAATAAAAAGAAAATGGAAAAAAAAAACATATTCAGGAATTAGAAGAAACTATTAATTCATTAGAAGCTTCTCTAGATGAGGAGAGACTAGGCAAAATCTGTAAAGCAAAGCTAGAATTAAATGAAATTATTAATAAACAGACCCAGTTCTTAATTCAAAGACTTAGGAACTTTGAACAAGGTAATAAATCAGGTAGATTTTTGGCTAACCAGCTTAAAATTAATAAAGAAAAAACAACTAAATCTGCTACTAAAGATCAGACCGGGAATACAGTATATGATCCTGGAAGAATAAACAACACCTTTAAAGAATTTTACAAGGCTTTATACTCACCAGAGATAAACCCATCAGATCATGAAACTGAACATTTTTTGGATAACATAACACTACCTAAATTATCTGAAAGTCAAGCAATGGCCCTGGATTCACCACTAACAGCAGCTGAACTCCAGGAGGCCCTCCAGAGCATGCCCAATAAAAAGGCTCCAGGCCCAGATGGATTTCCAGCAGAGTTCTATAAAGAATTCTGGAATATTCTGGCACCAACGTTCCACAGAATACTGCAGGAAACCAAGGAAAATGGCCGACTTCCACCAAATATGAATTCTGCCTACATTAGTCTTCTACTAAAATCAGGCAAAGACCCTTTGTTTCCTACCAGCTATCGTCCCATATCCCTCATTAATGTTGATGTTAAACTAATCTGCAAAGCCCTCGCAAAAAGGATAGCGAAAGTAACCCCTCTTATAATACATCCTGATCAAACTGGTTTTATTAAAGGGAGACATTCATCCACAAATTCACGTAGACTAATAGATTTAATAGATTTTTCTTACTGTAAAAACATTAAAACTAATATATTACCTCTAGATGCAGAAAAAGCATTTGAAAGAGTTAACTGGAAATTCTTATTTGCAACCTTAAATAAATTTGGCTTTGGAAATTATTTTATAAACTGGTTGACAATATTATACAGTTCACCAAAAGCATGTATCAGGACTAATAACCAAACATCATCTAGGTTTTATCTTCAGAGAGGTACCAGGAAGGAATGTCCTCTCTCTCCCTCCCTGTTTGTTATTTTTATTGAACCACTAGCTGCAGCAATCAGGCAAACTCACAATATTAAAGGCATAACATGCAATAACATAGAACATAAAATCAGTCTTTATGCAGATGATTTATTACTTTTTTTCCAGTATTCACAAACCTCTTTCTCTCAGGTAATTGGGTTGATAAACTCTTACTCAAACGTTTCAGATTATTCTATAAATTGGTCAAAATCTACAGTTCTTGCAATCAATTGTTCTGTCCAGAATCCAACTAATACACAACTGCAGTCAGGGAATATTACTTATTTAGGTATCAATGTCTCATCAAGACTGGCAGATTTAATAAAGCTAAACTACATCCCACTTTTATAAAAAGTGGAAGATGATCTTGCTAGATGGAAATCCCTACCCAAATCACTTATGGGAAGGGTTGCTTCAATAAAAATGATGGTTTTGCCCAGAATAAACTACTTATTCTCAAAGATCCCAAGTAAACCATCACTAGACTGGTTTAGACCTCTGGACTCATCTGTCTCTAAATTTGTTTGGAAAGATAAACCCCCACGTATCAGCTTAAAAACACTGCAGAAGACCAAAGAAAAAGGAGGTCTAGATCTTCCATCATTATTTCTTAGCCAACAGGCTCCAATACATCTCAAGATGGTTAAAACATAGCTACCTAGATGACTCCTGGATAGACGTAGAACAGACACTATGCAATAAGATAAAACTTTCAGACCTACCATTTATTAGCTCAAATATAAAACGACATGAATGCTTTAAAAGCATAAATATCAGCTCCTCTCTGACATCATGGTGGGAATTTCTAAAAATGACAGAGTCCACAATAATCCCATGTAGACGTCCACCCATCTGGAATAACCCCGACATCTTGCAATAAAAATGTATGATAAGTTTTCCAGACTGGGGGTGCAATGGAATTGAATACCTGGAACATATATTTGAAGGAACAGACTTTATCCCATTTAATACATTAATTACACAATATGGAATTGATAAAAACAAATTCTTAGAATATCAACAAATGAAATCTATTATTAAAGGTAAATTTAGGCTCAATACAGTTGAATTACAAATTCCAGCAAGAGTTTTAGATTTTCTTGATCTCAACCCCCCCAAATTGCTTTCTAAAATATACAAAACTTTATCTACATTAGATGAATCAATAGCCATCCCTATTTCAAAATGGGAGGTGGATTTACCAGCCAACTTTGACCAAAACGTCTGGTCTCAGATATGTTTCAGAACCTTTAAAAAAACAAAAAATCCTAATTTGGAATTAATACAATACAAAATCCTTCATAGAGTACACTATACAGGTCAACGGATGTTAAGGATGGGTTTTACGTCGTCTAATACCTGCTTACAATGCACAAGCAATATACCAGATACTTATATTCATGTGCTTTGGTTTCTTCTCCACTTGTTAAGAAATGTTGGTGCCAGATATGTGAGGACTTATCAAAGTGTCTAAAATGTAACATTCCACCATCTCCCTCAGTTTGTCTGTTAGGAGATTTAAATGATGTAACCATGGACACAAAGTCAGTTCTAATGGTTCAGTCTGCCTTATTCATCGCTAAGAAAACTATCCTCCTGAACTGGAAAAATAAAAAGGCTCTTAATATTAATCAGTATAGAAATCTCTTGTTGGACCATATTGGTCTTGAGACGGCCTCTGGCTCCATATCTGAACAATCTCTCTGGGCTCCTTTGATCGGCTCCATCACCTAGTAGGGGTGGGGGGCACTTGGTTTTGTCGTTTGGGATACTGTGGCTGATGTGGGGGTTTTTGGGGTTGGAGGCGTCTGGGGGGGATCCCTGGGGGTGGGATCACTGGGCGGACAGGGCGCTGGACATCGTGGCCCCAACCTGGGGTTGGGCTTTGGTGGCTTAGGGTGGTAACTCCTGATGGCTGCATGCGGCATGCGCGTTTCTCTGGGCCAATTGTCATCGCCGGTCCCTGTATGGCGTCTCGCCTTGTTTGCTGGTTGGGGTGCCTGGCTGGTGGCTGGGGTTGGGCGTTTGCCTGGGTTCGGTCGGACCTGTGGGTGGACTGGCCGGGTAGTGGGCGTGCAGGGCAGGTGGGTGGGGCGCTGGGTTTGGTTGCCTGCCGGGCCATTGAGCAGCAGTGGTCGCTCCACAAGGGAATGGGGCTGGTGGGTGTCAGCCTGATGGGATGTCCGCCCGGTTCATCGGCTTGCTCCTAGTCTGGGCAGGTATGTCGCCGGGGTTTGGGCTGCGGGGACCTCCGATGCACAGGTGGCACTGGGGGCCTCCTTTGTTGGTGGGGAGGCTATTGCTAACTATCGACAGGTGCTCTCCCCCTACGAGGGCACTTGGACGGGGGGGGAGGGGTGTGCTGGAGGGGGGGCGAACTCAACCTGGGTGTCTAGTGTCTTTTGTGTTCTGATAGTAGAGCGAATGTCAGGTTGGGTTTAGTTCTCCTTCTGGGATGGGGCTGGAGGGACTGCCTTGGGGTCCGTGGGGCTTGGTGATGCTTGGTGAACGTGCCATGGCCTCCCTCCCCTGGTGGATCCCGGTGAACAGCAGTGCCTATTGGGGTCAGTGGGGGAGCTGGCTCCCTGGGAAGACATTTTGTCTCCCAGTCCTACCCTCCCCATCCCAGAAAGCCCTGTCCACCCGCTCCAACACTTTACCACTCATATAGGGTCTTGGGGCATGGGCACATCACTGGGGAGCGAGGAGGGGTTTCCCTCCTCGCTTTCCCGTGGCGTCCTGGGTCCCAATTTTAATATACAACTTAGAAACTCCCACTTATAACATTTTCATGCGACACACATGTAGGGACTTTTGGGTGGGCACACTTTTGGGCATCCAGAGGGGGAGCGGTTCAATCAGCTTCACCTCTGGTGCCGGTGCCCACTGTTAAACCACATGTAGACACTGAGGGCTCGGGGTGGAGGTTGGGGGATGTGTGGCTGCCTTCCCCACATCCCACCCCTCTGTTTTAAATGCACATTATAACAACACGCATCAGCACCATACTCGAGCGGGAGGACAGAGGCTGAGCTCGTCACTGCTGCCCCCCAGGCCCCTGCATAGTAGCCGCTGGACGTTCCCCTGGGGTTCTCCTCTGCTCCTCTCTTGGGGGATGCGGTCGGCCCCGCCCGGGTCCACCTGGGGCTCTGGGGGTCCTTTGGACGTCTTGGCTCCGATCTCCTTCATGTCTGCATCGATTCCTGGGAGACGGATTGATGCCTGCTCACACCAGCTATCGAACACTCTTATGGAGAAACCTTATCTGCACCAGCATGCTCACACACACACACATAGATGTGGGGTCTCTGGTATTTACAGATATATTCTTGGGCTGAGGTTATCATTACTAGAGCTTGATTAATCGGTACCATGAGTTTTTCTGTGACATTGTTGTTGTATTTTTATATCCATTTTTGTGTGATGCGGTTGTTTAGTTCTTAGTTCACGATGTTTGGTTTGTTTTGTCAATGTTCCTTTTTCCTTTTTTGTTTTGTTTAGTTTTTTTCCCCTCTCTCTGCCGTCCTTTGGGTGTGGAGGCAGATTTCAATGTTTTCCTGTGTTTTCTTTGTTCCCATTCCTCTCTTGTATTTTCAACTCACCCTTTCTTGTGAGTTTTTCTTTCCTACCTCTCTTCTTCATCTTCTTTCTTTCTTCCCTTTAATTTTCCGTCTCCGGGTCCATAACATCAGGAAATAAAACCCCAAGCAATTCATAATAAATATTTTTCACACATATATCAAGTGGAGTACTATAGCAAAAGCTGCACTGCTCCGCTTGTGAAAGTAAATCTGTTGGGCTTCTACTTGGTACTTGGATACAAATTCTGAGCTCCACACTGCCAAACAGGACAACAAAAAAAAAAAAAGGAAAAACGGTCCATATTAACAAATTGCAGCATAGACCAGCAAGTAGGGCTCATATCTAAGTCCCAACAAGCTAGTATTCATAAAAAAATTAGAAAAATCTAAAATTCATAAAACATCCATATACTGATAATAAAGATGAGAAAATGCCAATGTATTTGCTGTTTAATCAGGAAATGCAATAATAACAGGAGTATAAAACATAATCCTCAGTTGAAATTTGAGAGATTTGAACCATGGTCAGAAATCAGTCAAAATCTGACTGAAAATTAGCAGCAAACTGCAAGTGACTGATCACCATTTTCCTCAACTTGCACATTGTTTTAACTGTGGGAGAAAGTTGAAGAGCCATGAGCAAAACTCACTTGGAAATTACTTGGAAGTGAGTTTTTAATACAACAATCTAATCTGATCTGATCTTTGAACCTCTTTTATGAGTACAAAGAAAATTTATTTTAAGATACTAAATGATGCTATACAAGAGAATATAATATTAATGCCAGTGGGTTGTTGATTTTAGTTCACACAAGGGAACACGTTTGTATACTCCAGCAGTAGCCTTTTAATTCCTAATCACTTCACAAAAGCTAGTGCTCGCTGAATACAATATTCACATTTTCAGTGTGTTTCAGTGAATGCTTCAGAAACTGCTGACGCGATCAGGAACTGTAACAGTTATGGTTGCATAACATCATCAAATTACTTTATGGCTTGAAAAAGTTGTCTCTTTCAGAAATCAGTCAACTTCTAAAATCCATCTTTTTTCCATTTTGCTCCAGTGCTCTCCATGCTCATGTAACACCCTCTTCACCATTCCGATAACCACTGCAATCTCCTATTACACAGAGACACACCCCTCTTTCCTCCCTGCCCCTCCCTCTAGTCAATTAAAGTCACATCGAGGGATTAAAAAAAAGTAGGTCAGTGGAGCATTGCTGAAGGAAAAAAAGAATTGCAACAGACCACGTCACAAGTCACTATGTTGACCTTGTAAAACACACCAAAGTAATGGCTGCTTGTGATCTCATCACAAGCTCCAACAATGCTGGAGCTAAAATCCCACAGACCAAGCAATCCCTCCCCCTCACCTTGATGTCTCTGCAGCTGGAAGAACACCCCACCTGGAGGGCAGCCTAGGGAGTGAGGCTTTGGTGGCGGACACTTGGTACCCTCGACAGAGTGCTTTGTCTCCAGATCCCTGAACAGATCTTCTTCAAATGCAGGATTATAGCAGTGCTGTGGGCAATGAGAGCCCCAGAGCTCCTCTGGAAGGGGAGGATGCCAAAAGCCACCATGTGAGGCAAAAGCCCCACATGATGCTACACTTTTATGTCCTTTTCACACAGACAGTAACGCAGATTAACAAAATACACACATACTGATTGTAAAAACTGCAATTCTAAGGTTTATGCAATACATCCTAATTTATAAATACATACTAACAAGAGATGGGACGTATCTAAGGCATGGCCAATACATTAAGAACATTGATACTGACTAGGGATGTGTATTGGCAAGAATCTGGTGATATATATATGTATCACAATACAGAGGGGACGATACAATATATTGCGATACTATGAGTAAGACTATAAATTGTGATTTTAAAAACTGAATTTAACTGTAGAAAAACTGTCACAGCATTCTAAAAACTCCAACCTGTTTCATTCATAACAAATCCAGTTTTAATAATAGATATATAGTCATTCTTTTAATTTTACTACAAAAATTACTGTCATCATTAATGGTTCCATTCAAATTCTACAAAATAAAATAAAAATTGATACATTGCTTTTAAACATTGATACAATACCGTGACATAAAATATTGCGATATATCGGCATATCGACATTTTCTTACATCCCTAATACGGACTATGCAGGGGAAGTGATCAGGAAAAAGCTTTGCATGGGTGGTGCACATGCTCTACATAATTATACAGAATGTGTCCTGCTTAGGGCTACACAATGGCATAGTTGGTAGCACTATTACCTTGCAGCAAGAAGATGCTGGGTTTGAATCCCAGCCTGGGGTCTTTCTGCATATAGTTTGCATGTTCTCCCTGTGCATGCGTGAGTTCTCTCCGGGTACTCTGGCTTCATCTCACAGTCCAAAAACATGACTATTAGGTTAATTGGTCTTTCTAAATTGCCCTTAGGAATGAGAATGTGCGTGCATGGTTGTTTGCCCTGTGTGTCTCTCTGTTGCCCTGTGATGGACAGGTGACCTATCCAGAGTATACCCCACCTTGTGTCCCTTTTAAATCTGACTCACATTTTGTGCATCCTATAGAGGAGTAAATAACAATGACAAACAACATGACAAGCATGTCATCGCATAAAAATGATCTCAGTTTGAGTACATCCAAGCTCACCAGCTGTGATTGTCTTTACAAATCATGTGTTTCTGTTGGAGACTCCCACGAAAACAACATGACAAATCAAACTGTTTGCCAACACTCTAACTGAAATGACAATTGGAGTCAAAATAAAAGAAAGCAGCAAATTATTTATCTGTGGTCCCGCAAACAATGAGGAAACAAAAAAGGACAAAACAAAGAAAACAACTGAAAATGATGACAGCCTTCCTTTCAAGAATTTTATTTCATTGTAGAGATGCAATAACTATGAATCTTTCATGGTGCAAGACTTTTTCTTACCAGCACAGGTGTAATGTACAGCAGATGGATATACTGTAGTATGACAGTCATGTCTGGTGAAAGAGGATAAACATCCCAATAAAGCTCTGACACAGGGCCTGAGAGATTGACCTGGCATCTAACACTTGCAGCTCTAGTAAAACATGCCTGAATCAAATGATTAGATCATTAGGAATCATCCCTAGAACTTGATTGCATGCAACTAGGAAGTTCCAGCATTTGATTCAGGTGTGTTAGACCAGAAACAAACAATGGCTCCTTGAGGACAGGAGATTAAATTTGATACCCAACTTAGGGTGAAGGGGTTGTGCAGTCTATATGTTTTGCACATATATACAATTTTTGTAGGAATGTATCAGTTTATTCTGAGTGTTTTTATGGAATTAAAATCAATGGCAATTCTATAAATACATAATATTAATAGCATTGAAGTCTTTGTTATAGTAAAATAGGTATTCACTGCACACATGCTGACTCTTCACAATGAGATCTGCAGTTAGATGAAGCATACCGATTCAAATGTGGAGGAAAATCTGGAGTAAAAAGTTACAATAATACCATATACCCTGGGTGAATCTTTTCGCACTGGTTTACGACACAATTCAGATGGATATAAAGTTTTTTTTTTAATTGAGTTTACACAGAGCCTGCTTCTCACTGGAAGGGGGTACAAGAGATAAAATATATTAACAAAATATGAAAGAATGCAGTTTATTTTCATAATAAGAGCAGGTTTGCATAAGCTGCAAAAAAAATGCAAAAATGCTTTTGTACTTTTAAAAGTTTATGTAGTTTTGTTAAGACTGAACTTTGTTTAAAAAAAAAAACAAAAAAAAAACAAGACTGAACTTTGTATGGAAGAGCTGTCTTTTTTGTCATTTTTAACCCTTCCGCTGTTCCGGTGGGGTCACACTGACCCTCCTGTCCTTCCAACTCTTGCCCTATGCCGTTGGGGTCACACAGTCCCCACGTGTGCTGTTAGCATCCTCGTTAGCATCCTCTTTTCCTTCTAAGCCACGAGTTGTGCTGGTGGGGTCAGAATGTCCCTGTTCCCTCTGCCCTAAACACCAAGCCAGGACTACGGGAGGGCTAGTTTTCTCCTGTTTATGTGCTGATTAGGTAGGTTATTTTTTTAGGTTTGTGTATTTTGTTTTCTTTGGAGTTGGGTAAGTTGAACTCTTATTTTTATTTAGAGTTGTTTTGTTTGTTGTGTTGGCCTTTGCTCTCCTTGAAGCTGAAAATGTAAGTCTGTAATCAAAATACATTTTAAAATTGACGAGAAAAATCAACATATTAAATGCCATCTGGACTCCTCTTTCACCTCCTAGCATTATGATCATCCCTCCTATCCCATAGACCAGCCAGGGAAATTAACAAACTAGTTAAAATACAAACTCATAAAAACGTACATTTGGTATACTGTATATCAAAGAGGGAACACATAGAACCATAGAAGACTTCTATTTATGCCAGTACCTACTACATATGCCACGGGAAGCTGCAAAACTGTGATATTATAATCTGTCTCGACTGCCAGGACAGACTTACGATAAGTCCAGTCCAACCAGTTAGCCCACCATGCCATTAAGCAAGCACTACAGCGTATACAATCACCATCAATTAAAAAAGTAAATTAAAAACAAAAAGTGAAAGCAGAACATGGTAAGTAAGACAATTAAATCCTATGCTCAGTTTATGCGCAATACAGAACATTTAATGAATACTGCATTTGATTAAAAAAAAATTTGTATGACTACTGTAGTGGAATGTCACATAACTAGCTAAAATGATACCTGCAGCTTCTAAAATGTGTCGGCTTGAAAAATTAAATATATTGTGCCTTATATCAAATAGGTTACGTCAGTACAAGAGTTCAGTTCATTAGTGCAAGTCTTCTGCTGAACAGTAAAGAATTGCATCATATTTGGAAGTATACATGGGAAATTACTGATGTTTTGATGGAACCAAGAATGGAAAAACTGCTTAAACACTAAAAGTAAAAATCAAAACTAGATTTTCATTTTTGGGGGCTTGCAGCCATGATCTATGAGAGCTTGCTGTTATCTTGATGAATTATGCTTCTTAAAAAAGATATTTGTGCCTGATAAGGAAAAACAACAAAATAAATAATTGCCCATCCTTAATAGATTTAATAGAAAGTTCTGCTGATAATTTCTTTATCACCATTTGCTCCGTTCATCACGGCTTGTAGATCATCACTGTCATATTCTTGGTCAAATATATTCCACAGCCTTCTACATATTTTTAGCTGAAAATTCCTAATTTTTCAGAATCAGATTTCTAGATCTTTTCTTCCTTCAGTCCCTGTATTATTCTGGACATATCCGTGCAATGCTTTGCCATTCTGGGACATGCATGGTGAAGTAGTAAAACAACCCCCGCCCCCATATTAAGACAATTAGTGCCCAAAAAAGTTATCTGGGGCTTGATATCCTACCTTGACTCTTGCAGCATATCTTACTCCCTAACTCTCTGTCCCTTTTTCGTTTGAAAAACTGTGAATAAAGGCCCTTAGTGCCATATAATTGTAAAACAAACAAACAAACAAACAAACAAAAAACTACAAATCAATCTGCATCTTTTTTTTGGAATTAGGAAACAGGACAGTTTAACTACTTTTGTGGATATCTGGACTGAGTTGGATCAACTCTATTTCAAGATTTACTCTACGAACTATCAAATGAGGAAGCGAGTATCCTTAATTAAGTGCAAATTCTCAAAAGCAGTTTGTGATCTGTGGTAGCTTTATTTTGTTATTTTGCAAAAAATAATATTTGTGCATAGCTGAAATGGCCATTTTGATTGGGTATGTCTGTGCATTTAGTTAGTAAGTCAAAAACCAAAATACAGATATGTAAATTGTTAAAATCGAAGTAGAATGTGGCCAATAAAAGTTAAAACATCAAATCAAATCAAATCAAACTTTATTTATGAAGCGCTTTTCATACAAGAAGTTGCATCACAAAGTGCTTTACAGATTAAAATGACCCCACATAAAACCACCTTCCCTTCCCTCCCCCACATGTTAAGTTGATACAAATCAATGTAAAAAAAAAAAAAACACTGCTGAAATACAGTGATTATACTGCATATACAGCTTTCCTTTATTCACACTCAACCAGACCTGGAAAATATTAAAAGGGAACTCCATACTTTTCCAGACTGTGTAGGAACCAAGTTTAAGGGGTTAACACCTTGCATAATTATCTGTATTTTCAGAAATTCTGCATTGGAAATTCTTTTTTATTTTTTATTCTGCTTTGTTATATTTGTAAATTTGGTACAATTTGTTGAAAAGGAAAAGTGCTGTTGCCCATTTACTTTAAACTTTCTAATACATTTGTTTTTGTACTAAATCTGACTGAATCTAATCTTATAATAAAATCCAAACATATTATAAAATAAAATCTTAATTTTAACACAGCTTCTAGCAAATCTAGGGTCCTCTTAGCTACCCAACTTGATCTGATAAACTTCCCATAAACCACTATACAGTAGATGCTGCTGTTTTATAAAAATGAATCACAAGGCTGTACTCTGCTCAGTGGAGTTGATTTAATGTGTAGGTAGGCGTGCCAAGCAGTAACCACACCAAAGTCTGAGGGATTTGCCGTGGCATGTCTATTAGTCCCCAGCAACCACTAAAGGGATTGAATGGAGAAAATCAAATATTTCCTTTTTTACATAAGGTATTAAAAAAGACTTTTCTGAGCCAAGCTTGTTAAGCAAGACTTATAACGTGCACCTATATCCTTTTGAAATAAATCTTCAATACTTTTGTTTTACATTTACCTATTTAGAAAATGTCATCACAATAATAGGAAAAATAAACTAATGTTTTTTTTCTTTTATTTGCATGGCAGGCAGACAGATAGTAAGTTTACAGGAATTATTGAGCTAGTTTGACCTAAGCCATATTTTCAAAAACTCTCCACTTATTTCGCAGATTCTCTGTGAGATGAAATGAAAAGCTGTCGGGAGCATTGATGTCTACTTGAAAAAAAAATAGTCAAGCCTGCCAGATCAACAGCACATCAAATCCAAAGCCCTAGCAGAAATGTTGACTCGAGTCCACGTCACCCAGCCTCCTTCATAATGAGCGTGTTATCACATCCTCATTTCAATTAGAGCAGGACACAGATCTAGACAGCAGCATGCTGAAGTGTCTGCACCTCGGGATCCCCCACCGTTATCAGATGAGGAGACGACTGAGACAAACCTGATTGGTTCTAAGACTAATTGCTGCAGGTCATGGTTTAAAACAAAATTGCAAATCCATTTGTTGTGCCTATCACTAGGAGAAATCACACAGTATGTTGATCTCTGGAATTCTGATTAAATCAGTGATGTTGAGGAGGACATAGAACTCATAAATTCTCACATCTTCGTCTATGTGAAGACTTAAAAAAGAAGCCTGCAAAGAGTGAATGCATTTAGCCCTTCAGTTAAGGGTATAAATGTTTAAACAAATTCACAAAAGGGATTGATAAATTTATCTTTTGATAAATACACAAAGTTTTTTTCCAAGATGCTAAGATCTAAGAAATTCAGAGCCACTCAGTTATGAGACACTGGATCAGTTTTTTAATGATCAAAGCTTCGTTGACATTCACATACTTTTTGTATTAAAATTGAATAGACACAACAATATTGTTGGATATTTTGACCCTTTGAAGAAATGGCTGTGACAGGGTGAAATTCCAAAGACTTGTCGGTGTGAGGATGAAAGTCTAAGAAAAGCAAGGGATGAAATCTGCATTTCCGAAAGAGCCTGCTGCTTTAATCTTTGCATTGTGAAGGCAAAAGACGAGTGAGTCAGATTTACGTCACCATTTGTTTGCTCTCTTCTTTTTTCCACCCACAAATGCCGCTTCCTGCTTCCTTTTTTCAGATTCGCCTTAAGCAGATGATTCTTTTTACAGTTTAGTTCCTCATTTAAATGAAGTGGGCGGGATGTGGGGAGGGTGTTTTAATCACTTATATAAATATTTGCATTCACATGGGCTGACCCCACCAACAGTCTATTACACTTTCTCTTTCACCCGCTGGCATCCACCTCTCATCCAGACACGCTTATTTACCTCTTCTCTTCTCCTCTCCCATTCAACACGACTCCAAGCAGCCAGAAGACATTTGTATAGGCACAGAGCAGACAGCAACAAGGCTTTGTTCTATGCTTTGTTCTGGGAGGACAAATAAAGCCAGCAATGTAAGAGTATAGCAGAGGATGGAAAGAGGATTTTTGGACCACTTGGGAGAACGATAGGGCCTGTGTTTCAATACTTTTGACAGCAAGTAACCAGCTAATCATAGTAGAAGGAAAACTGCTGACCAGTTAAAGGGGTAGTACCTTGCTTCCTAATGTAGGGGTCTCAGGAGTTCATATGAGTAGTCATTTTATTACATTCCAAAATCTTGACTCTCAGGTCTTTATTTAATCATCGTACCATGTATTTGCATTTTGCTTTGTGCTTATATAAACACATTTTAAATGCTGTCAGGTCATATATTTTTAGTTGATAAATACATTCAATATATTAAATCAGGCCGTTCCAGCTGATGTTAAACCTGTTTGGTGCTGGCTTTTCTTGAAAACAGATATTCTGAGTCTGTTTAAACATGTAGGTTTATATATCGGTCAAAGGCCTTTGTCTAAGGTCCCAAATGTTTTTTTTATTTTTTTCCATCTGCAAAGTCATATGGTGGAAACAGTAATACTGAAAAATAAATCTGATTTGTTAAAGATAAGTGAATAGAGTAGCACCTTATTTTCTAACTGTTGATTTACAATAGGGTGTTTTGGCACTTTTGAACCTAAGTTCTGCCTTTTAAGATTGCAGATAAAATAAGTATCCTTTTGCAGCTTTTACAACACATAGGCCCCAAGTTTTATTTAGTTGTAAATGATAATTACACACAAAAAATATTGTGCTTCAGCTGGAACACTACTTACAAATGGGGTGCCTCAAGGCATCATTCAGGGCCCTGTTTTTTTTCTTTATGTGCATTGCTTTCGTGGTTTATTATCTACAGCAGATTTGGATTTAAAATTATTTTTATTCAAACTAGAAGTTTGGTTTTGATTGGAAATAATAGACATTTTCCAAAAGATGTTAAGACAATGTTCGAAGGGTATCACTTTAGAAAAGAAATGTATTTATTTTACATTTCAGCAACAATTAGCATATAAAACTGTTTATACCCTTTTGAATAATTAATTTAAAAATCCTTTATTGCTACTACAACATTCAATCCCATTTTACAATTCCTAACAAGCTTTTTGGAAGTCTACAAGAAGGCCTTGAAGAGACTTGAAGAGTCACAAGAAACATATTGCTCAAATTAAAGGAATAATTAAGCATAAAATTTCAGTATTTTTGTTAGTTGCCCATTTTAATATTGATGGTAAAGTCTTTTGTTTCCTAAGATTTAGGGGGAAAGAAGGATATGTATGTTTATGACAAGTACTTACATTCCTTTAAAAATACAAAAACAAAACTCTAGCTCTTGTAAAAAAAAAGTCAGTGGGTGCCAAAAACAGAACTGGCCATCATCATCTTGGTAGTCTGACTACAATGTCTGACTACAATGTATGAGTGATTTACTATGAAGACTTGGTGATAGTGATCTGGGGTGGATCTCAGAAGAGACAGAGCTCCTGCATGTTTAATTGTTCAGAGGAACAGAGCCTCATCACAATTATAGAGCATTCAGGAAGCCTCCAAACTCATTTAGCTCTCCTCATCTGGGAAAAGGAATCCACTAAACACAAATTCCTCTTCTGCCGCCTGCGGCAAGAAGCCCTCTCTTTCTTTTTTTAAGATTAATAAGATAAGAGATTTAAGAATATCCACAAAATGCAGTAAAAAAATTAAAAAGAAACATCTACAATTGCTGAAATGTACAAGAGGTGCAAAGAGAAGATACAATCCTGACAATGCCCTTGTTGCCCATTTTATTATATTAATTAAACCTCAAGTCCTCACTGAGAAAGCAGAAAGCTTTTTTTATTTTGCACAAAACACATTTGTCTGATCTCATGGTCAACCTATTGTCTACTACTCTGTGGTAGCTCCAAAAGAAAACCATACATGTACTCATGTTTATGTATGAATATCCAACGTTTGGAGGAATTCTGGTACCCTTCATCATTACAAACAGAAACATATTTAACAAATTAACCAGTCAGTTCATCTTGCATAAAAACCACAAATAACCATATAATGGGGTAATTTAATCTTTTTTTTGTAGATTTCTTGACTATGAAAACATACCTTTAGCAGCTGGATTCACACTGATATAAAATCACTTTTTTCGTATAACCCCCATATTCTAATCACTTTTTAATGTCTTTTTTAAGTACAATACTAATACTTACAGTAGGTAATTATATCTATCTATCTATCTATCTATCTATCTATCTATCTATCTATCTATCTATCTATCTATCTATCTATCTATCTATCTATCTATCTATCTATCTATCTATCTATCTATCTATCTATCTATCTATCTATCTATCTATCGAAACAGTACTTCCAGTGACAATTTATATTGTCTACTGTATATTAACTTGACCTCATAATGCCACAAGACAATTACATTAGAAAAACAAAGCCTATATAAAACAGGCGTCTCCTTTAAGTAACCGTGGGTCTGTGTCTGGTGTATTTGCATAAAAACATGTTTGTTCTTCATTCAGTGAATTTACCTGCAGCAGGTAGAGTATTCAGAAATTTTACTCAAGTAGGAGTAGCAAAACTTCACAAAAATATTACTCAAGTAAAAGTAAAAATTACAATGTATATAACTATGTTTTAAAAAGTTATATGCACCCCCCGATAAGCACTGTACGTATTTAAATGTATATCACACAAAAAAATCATGTTACTAATTAATGTTATCTTACACCGATGGTAAAATCTGTCAGGGATTGCCTTTAGCTGAGTGATAAATAAAGGGAACATCTCCAACATACTCCTGTAGAGGGCATTGTAATGCATGAGAGGAACAGTGACCCTGCTCTGTGCCATGTGAAGACACTGAAGAAAAAAAGAAAAAACAGACAAGGCAGAACTGTCACCACAATTCAAGCCTCCCCTCTGTGTAATCACATCACCCTGATGACTGTTCTTTAGTCATCATGGTCACATGAGACAAGGGAAAAGACGTGACATAATTTTCTCCATTTGAGCACAACTGTTCCACATCTGACAGCCATCCAGACAGATTTCCAGCCCCTGCTGTGGAGATTGTAAACAGGCCGTTCAGCTTGTGTTGCTAACTGAAACAAGATGTGGGGGACTGGGCCAAGTCTGTGGTCAACCTGGGGCCTTGTGATTGCACTGGACTCGGAGAAGGCATCGGCCCTTTGCTAAATGTCTGCCTAAACCGCAACACCTGTTCTGAGATCAGAGAGGGAGTGCAGAAAAGGAGCTCGATGTGAAAGGAGTAATGAGCCAAGCCTCAGTGCTGAGCTGACAACTCAGGTTGCATAACGATCCCTAATTCAACAATGGCTTTAGTGAGAGGATGGTCTTTCAGGAAATAGGGGAGTAAATCACAAATGGCATTGCATTTGTGATTTCAAAATGAGCTCTTTCAGAAAGATGTCCCCCTGAGGGCTCCATGAGCTGTTCCCGGTATTAAGGTTAACCAAGATTTAAGAAGTTACATTTTCAAAACCTCAACCCCCCCCGCCGCCCCACTAACTCCTGCACACTACCACCCAGCTGGCTGAATAAATCTGTAACAGTTTAAATTCACTTGTAACAGATTTGGTAGATTGGAAATATGTCTGGTCTTGAAAAATATGGAAGGCAGTTGGGAAACTCAAGCCCAACGCAAATTGTCTCAGTCTGATAGAAAACATGCTTCTATTCTCTATCAATCAAACAACCTAGCCGCCTGTGTCTGGTTGGTGGCAGATGCTCCAGGATTCAATTCCCAGCAAGCAGTTTGTAACCTTTTTTTATTTAGAAGCATACCGATGGCTGATAAAACTTAGAGTCCAATAATTGGTTCTTCCTTGACAAGATGCACCTCAGCTGAGGTAAAGCTGTTTTAGAACTACAGTTAGCAAGCCACACATAGCATGTTCTTTTAGGTAGTTGACTGCAGGCTGACTAGAGTGGCAGACAGCTTAAGATATTAACCAGCTAATATCAGTTTATTATACCCGTTTTACTATAGAAAGATCAAAGCAGTAAAAAAGTAATAAAAGATTTTCAATACGCACTTAAAAAACAACAACTAAGTTTACCCAGTATGTATTATAGATAATGTCAGTATAACTGTTCTAATTAATAATTTTGATTATATAAACAGTAGTAGGAATAACTGTTAGATTTCATTTTAAAACCAACTATTTTATATTTTCTTTAAAGTACTATGATATGTGGAATTGTGGTAATTATACTCAATGTTGTCATACCATAAGAATCTCATACATGCCCATGCCTACTCTGAAGTAACCCAGTTCGATGTAGCTAATCTCAATACAAAGCTTTTGTAAATGACCACTAAGGACTGCTCCTTTATCTAGAGCGCTGGTCTCACTCATCCTTTCAATCAGCATCATTTAGCACATAAACATGCTGCCGGTGACAGGTATCAGAGACGCCTCCCTAATCATGCACACACCCCACCGCTGTGGCTTGTCCTCATCCATCTTCCACTCCTCAGAGGCAGCATAGCCTCCCGATCAGTATGGATAATACCCTGTGGACCAACTACCCGCATCTACATGAGACGGAAAAATGCTGGAGCTAAAAAGAAAAGACAGCTCAGGCACATTTAGCATTGGTGTGTTGACACTAATGGACATGGCGGCTACACCCTCATGTTTGAGAATAAGGATATTATGCAAACACCCGGCCATCCCTTGGCTTTCCTCCTGAAAGCATAAGGTGGCAGGGGAACAATTGGCTTCATGGCTGCTGTGGGGTATCATTGGTAGGGTCTCGCTGTCTCTGCCTCGATTCTCTGAGCAGAAGCCGGTGGAGTTTAAGAGGAAGGGGTATTATCTCAGACTCTTGCTAGCCCACTGCACTCTTTGGGATAATGTTCTTATTGAGCGTGATCCTCAGACTGCAGAAGTCATGCTGTCTTTACTCAGAAAAAGCAAAGGGGGGTTGGCTGGGGATGTGTGCCTGGCATTGCCCCAACAGATTTAAAAAAAGAAAAAACTTTTCATGCAGTTATACTTGATTAAAGCCATATTTTCTCTGGGAATTAAAAGAATGGCAACACAAATAAGAGTCATTTTGTTGTGTATGTTCTTAGTATTATATGGGAAGTAGATACATTGGTGAAAAAAAAAGCTTTAAATGAGGAAAATTAAACGTGAGTTTTCATTTAGGTCAGTCAGATTGTTTGTTTGTGAACAAGAAGTATTGGTTGGTACTCTGTGACGGGGTAAGCCGTATTGCGTAATTTCCTGTTGTCATTGTTGTGCTCCGTGGAGCTGTTGTTCAGACTCTCTTGAATTGATCTTGTTTTCTCTGTGCTGAGGCCTCTCTAAGTTATTTTAACACACAAGCACACTAAAACACACGTTTTGTGGTGGTGTACTTTACGTTTTGGGAACTCCTTGTGTTTCATTCAGCTTTTCTTGGGGTGGTAAGGTCTCGCTAGCTCAGTTAGCTTAGCTTCATTGCGGCTATGGCTACTCTTCTTTTTCCTGTCTCTAACTCTTCTCTTCTCTCTTGCTCTCTCTGTCAGATGTTTAGTTACTTCCCTGCCTCCTTTAGTGATAATTTTAACTGGAATAAATGTAATATTTTTGTAGCTTTGGAGGCGAGGGTATCAGAATTAGAAGCACGGCTCCGCGCTGTTGAAAAACCAGCAGATAGCCGAGGCCCATTAGCCAGCGCAGAGCCAACAAGGATAGAACCCCCTAGCCGTCCTCCGGTAGAGCCCGCGCAGCCGGGACCTCAAGCCGGCTGGGTGACTGTACGTAGAAAGCATAGTTCTAGGACCCAGCCCACGGGCCACCACCAACCGGTCCGCGTTTCTAACAGATTTTCCCCGCTCAGCGACACACCCGCTGAGAAGCCGACCCTGGTAATTGGCAGCTCCATAGTCAGAAACGTGACATTAGAGACACCATTGACCATAGTCAAATGCTTACCAGGGGCCAGAACAGGCGACATCAAATCCTACCTGAAACTGCTGGCTAAAGATAAGCGTAAATACAGTAAGATTGTTATTCACGCTGGCGGTAATGACACCCAGTTACGCCAATCGGAGGTCACAAAAATTAGTGTTGCTTCGGTGTGTAAGTTTGCCAAAACAATGTCAGACTCTGTAATCTTTTCTGGTCCCCTGCCTGATCGGACCAGTGACGACATGTTTAGCCGCATGCTGTCATTCCATCAATGGTTGTCTAGGTGGTGTCCTGCAAACGATGTGAGCTACATTGATAACTGGCAAACTTTTTGGGGAAAACCTGGTCTGATCCGGAGAGACGGCATCCATCCCACTTTGGATGGAGTAGCTCTTCTTTCTAGGAATATGGCCGAATTTATTAGTCCTCCATAACACTGACAACCGAGGGTCCAGACCAGGAAGCAGAGTCGTAGTTTAACCCACCTCTCTGCTGCTTCTGTACTGTTACCCACCCATTACCCTATAGAAACAGTGTCTTGCCCACAGCCAAAATTAAATGGATTAAAAGTTAAGCCAACAAAAACAGATTATGGAAATCTCATAAAGATAAATACGACTTTGACGGAACAGAAAAATAAATCTATTAAATGTGGTTTATTAAACATAAGATCTCTCTCCTCAAAGACTTTGTTAGTAAATGACTTGATTGGTGATAATCACATTGACTTGCTTTGTCTCTCAGAAACCTGGTTGCAGCAGGAGGATTATGTCAGTATAAATGAGTCATCTCCTTCCAGTCATTTACATTTTCACATTCCTAGAAGTACTGGGCGAGGAGGAGGAGTTGCAACCATTTTTCGTTCTGATTTACTAATTAGTCCCAGACCAATTGATAGCTACAGTTCTTTTGAACATCTAACCCTTAATTTTCCTCATCCAAGTTGCAAAACATTAAGACCATTTTGTTTGTGGTTTTGTATCGTCCACCAGGCCCTTACTCTCAATCCTTGGATCAGATCTCACATTTTTTATCTGATTTAGTATTAAATACTGATAGGGTCATTATAGTGGGGGACTTCAATATTCATGTGGATACTGAAAGTGATAGCCTAAATGCAGCCTTTAGTGCTATTTAGACTCAATTGGCTTTACTCAAAAAGTACAGGGATTGACCCACTCTAATTAAACCTTTACTCAAGAAACCTTCCCTTGATCAAGATGACTTAGTGAATTACAGACCGATATCTAACCTTCCTTTCTTATCCAAAATCCTCGAGAAAATTGTTGCTAATCAAGTCTGTGAGCATCTAAACAGTAACAAGCTGTTTGAAGAGTTTCAGTCAGGTTTTAGAGCTCATCATAGCACTGAAACAGCACTGGTGAAGGTTACTAATGATATTCTCATGGCCTCAGATAATGGACTTGTGTCTGTTCTGGTTTTGTTAGATCTCAGTGTTCCTTTTGACACAGTTGATCATAATATTCTCTTAGAAAGGCTTGAACATGTTGCAGGGATCAAAGGAACAGCACTAGGCTGGTTTAAATCATATTTGTCTGACAGATTCCAGTTTGTTCATCTAAATGATCAATCTTCTTCACTCTCAAGGGTTACTTGTGGAGTTCCACAGGGTTTCGTGCGTGTACCAATTCTTTTCACCATATATATGCTTCCAATTGGTAGAATCATTAGACAGCATGGGATAAATTTCCACAGCTATGCCGATGATACACAACTATATTTATCCATAAATCCTGATGAACCCAGTCAGTTAGGTAGATTACAGGCATGTCACGAAGACATAAAAACATGGATGAATCTAAACTTTTTGCTTTTAAATTCTGACAAGACAGAAGTTGCTGTCTTTGGACCAGAAGTTCTAAAAAAGAAACTGATTAGTCAATCACTTCATCTGGATGGCATTAAATTGGCCCCCAGTAATAACGTAAAGAACTTCGGCGTTATTTTTGACCAAGACTTGACATTTAAATCCCATATTAAACAGGTTTCTAGGATTTCCTTCTTTCACCTCCGGAATATTGCTAAAATTAGAAACATCCTGTCCAGGAGTGATGCTGAGAAACTAGTCCATGCATTTGTTACCTCAAGGCTGGACTACTGTAATTCTTTACTATCAGGAAGTCAACAAAATGCCATTAAAAACCTTCAGTTGATCCAAAATGCGGCAGCAAGAGTTCTGATGAATATTAAAAAGAGAGATCACATTTCTCCTGTTTTAGCTTCCCTTCATTGGCTCCCTGTTAAGTCCAGAATAGAATTTAAGATCCTTCTTCTTACATAAAAAGCCCTTAATAATCAAGCTCCATCATACATCAGAGATCTAACTGTTTCATATGTTCCCAACAGAGCACTTCTCTCTCAGACTGCAGGTTTACTTGTAGTTCCTAGGATATCTAAAAGTAGAATGGGAGGCAGATCTTTTAGTTATCAGGCTCCTCTCCTGTGGAACCAGCTCCCAGTTTTAGTCCGTGAGGCAGACACTCTGTTTACTTTTAAGGCCAGGCTTAAAACTTTCCTTTTTGATAAAGCTTATAGTTAGAGTGGCTTAGGTCATCCTGAGCTAGCTCTGTAGTTAAGCTGCTATAGGCTTAGACTGCTGGAGGACAGACTTACCAATTTTCTTCACTCTGCTACTTCCTTTTCTACTACTACTCTCCAGTTGTATTACAGTACATTCTGCTATTTTGAGTGTTAACTTTGTGTTCTCTCAGTGTTTTTCTCTCCATAGAAGATATACCTGGTCTGGTATCCTGCTTGGCTGGAATGCCCTGTTGGACGGGGGGCATCGACTGGGATGATGCTCCCAGTGGCTGAAAATCCACTGTGTCCTGTTATCAACTTTTTACTTTCTGTAACATAGAGTGTACTCTTATATCGGATCTTCTGTTCCTTCTGTCTCTGCGCTGTCTTCTCAAAACCCCAGACGATCCTGGCACATGGCCGCTCCTACTGAGCCTGGTTCTGTTGGAGGTTTCTTCCTTTTAAAGGGGAGTTTTTCCTCTCCACCGTCGCTACATGCTTGCTCAGTATGAGGGATTGCTGAAGGATTGCTGTGGTTGGAAAGTCTGCCCAACCTCACGCCAATGACTGACGCAATCTGCTGGGATTCCTTAAATAGGAAACTTTTTAACTGATTGGAATGTTTGTATAAATGTATTGAAATGACTTCTTGTTAAGTGCCTTGAGATGACAGCTGTTGTGAATTGGCGCTATATAAATAAACTGAATTGAATTTATTAAGAGTTAAAGCACTGTTACCAATATTTGCTAGTTAATCTCAGTTTTTACATTTTTTTTTGTTTAACTGTGTCTTTTTCCTGGACAGTCACTGCAAGAGCTTTTCTTGACATTAATTTTGTGATCTGTCGTTTTATTTTTCTCTTACTCATTGAAAGTACTCAAGGCTCAGAGTAACTAATAGGGCTATAAACACTACTGACTTTATGTTTGTTCTTCCATAGAAAGAGCTCCAGAGTCATTACCTCTGTTATTAGCCATGTCTCTTTCCTGCACATGATCACTAACAGAGCCATTATTACCGTAAACAATACAACTGTGTTTAGTCATTCTTGGACAGATTTATTGACAGGGCTGAAACTGCCTAATTCAAACATGCTGTCTTTGATTTTGGTACTCCTGGCTTAGTGCTTCTTAGTTTATTTTTGGCTATTCTCTGGATGAAGCCCATGACCTACTGCTGCCAATAATGTTTAGCCCTCCTGTTTTTTTTTCCTCCCCTATATGAAGTACCTCTGTCTCATTGCGTCTGTGTTTAGATGTATGTATTTCCTGGATGAAGCCATTAAGAAAGCTGACTAACTCTGTATACTCTTGGACTGAACTGGATTTTATATAACTGGATATAAATCAAGACCTGTTTGTCTTCTAAAGAGCATTGAAATTATATTTGTTATAACTAGCAGATAGTATAAATATTCAAATCTTAGCTGGATATTTCATGATAAAACATTCTGTATCTGAATCAGTTAAAGTCTTCTTAAGCTCTTAAGTAGAATGCAACAGGACCTCTTTGCGTGTTTTTTGAAGACGGTGTGCCTCTCATTCAAAAGACTTCTACAAGAAGCCTGTCGTGTTCTTGATTACTGAGAATCTACACCAGCAGTTGAGCTCTTGTTAAAAAAAATGCTCACTTGGATTAAAGACAAAGCAGTTTAACCATTCATTACATTGCAAACTTTGAAGAAAACATTTCTCTTGTAACTGTAAGCTACGTCAATATTTGACTCCAACTCTAGTATTTAGATAAATCCAGAGTATACACAGCTTCACAAGTCCAATAACTGCATGGGCATAAAGAAAAGATTAGCAAACCTCAGCAGACTCATAATTAAATGCTGCTATGTGTTAGCACCACCCCTGCAGCTTTACATCAGAGAATCTTTTGAAGAATAACTAAACAATCTACAAGGCTTCAGGTGACAGCACACTGCACACTGGCAGCCCCTCTGCATCTGATAAGGTCTGTCTTGTTGCCCACAGCTCACTATCATAGGGATCAATTTCAATCTGGAGATGTGATATAGAGAGTTGATAATGGCGCCCCGAAGCTGTAAACAGACAATGTCATGTCTGCAAAACAACTGATGAGGAATTATCTCAGCTCAAAATGTGCATTGATTTTATTCTCTCCAAAAATCTGAGGTGTTTGTTTTGTCAACAGTGGAACTTCTTATTTACTGTATTTACTGTATTAATATCACTCCAATTTGTAAAGCAGGGTAATATTCTTCATGCTAAGATTTAAGTAAAAGCTATTACATTTCAGTCAATTTTGTCCTGTGTAGTTTCTCAGTTTGCTAATCTACACAACAGGAGTGAAATTTCATGAGGAAAATGTGCTCTTTATTAACCAGCAGACAGTCTGGTGTTGCTTGCCAGACAGAGGTGATAGTGTTATCAGTGAGGCCGGCTGTGTGACTCTCCACTGGGCTCCCGCAGTTTTAGGATCGTCCCTTACCTCTCCTCTACCCCAAGCACCCCTTCTCCTCTGCACTCTAATTGCCTCTATTACTGTATCTGCAGTCAGATAAAATGCTAATTTCACAGCACATTAATTTCTCCAGGCTGAACAATAAGCAACACAAAGCCCAAGCCGCCTTGTCTTTGCCTGGGCAAGCACATCTGCGACGCTGGGCTCTCTTCCCAGCGGTGGAGGAGTGAGAATGCCATTATGCACAGGTCAATGAAATGAAGGAAAAAATCCATCGATTCTAGATTTGAAAAGAAAACACAGGAGAAGGGCTGGGGCAGGGTGATTTATCAGTCTGAGACGGATTCTGGCAGTCAGGTCTGGAAAAAGCAGAGGATAATCCTCCATCCTTATTGGCCTGCTTCAGCCGGGCCATGATACAGTAACATCTGTCAATGAACACATATAGCCTTCCTTCCTTTACCTATGCCATATGCAGGCATTTTGGAAATAAGGCCAGGAATTCTTTCTAAAACCTTAGGAAAACAAACAAAGTTTATACATTTTTAACAAAACTAACCCCGATTCTCTAAAATTATTATGGAGATAATTCCCTAATTTTATCACCATCATTCTCCCCTCCTGGAGTTCATCGATCATCACTTTTTCTCTTGCACTGAAGCACCCGTCTGTGTACATCAACTTAATGTTCTCATATTATATGCATGGCTTGATTCCTCCCTGCAGCATCCCCAACCGGCTCTGGATTAGCACGTCCACACCCCACTTCACAAATCAAAATCTAATTGCTCCCATCCTCTAATGGCTACACAACACACTTCATTTATTTAACCACCATTTTTTTATAAGCCATTATCAAATTCTGTTTAATTCTATTCAGCCCCTCCAGGATGTGGAGCCCAGTGACAGGGAGTACCTTCAAACCTATGTGCAAAAACAGCATCGCTGTTTGTATCTGTGTGCGTTTGTATTTGTGCGAAGTACAGAGAAGACTCTTGAGAACAGCTGATTGTTACTTTCTTTAAAACACAATGTGCACTGGAAACCCCAACCAGAAGATTGAACAACTGATAAAAAACAAGTCAAATCAACAATGACAATTAGAGTCCCTTCTTGTTCCAGCAGTTGTGGTCAAAGACCAGTCTATTTTTTCTTTTGTGGTTTATGAAGTTCAGTTTGGCTGACAGAACTACACAATATACTGCCTTGCAATAGTACTAAAAACCCATGATAATAATTAGACATTGTTGTTTACAATAAAACATCAAAGTATTTTAATGAAGTTTAATTTGATAAGTATGTAACACATATTTGTGAAGTCGAAATAATAGGGATACTGTACATAGTTTAAAAAACGTTGCATAAATAAAGCTCTGAAAACTGCAGTTATGTATTCAGGGCTTTCTAATCAAAAAAAGAAACCCCTTTTATTGAAATTACAGCTTTTATTGAAATTACAGCTTTTATTGAAATTACAGCTGCAAGAATTTTGAGGTATGTAAAAAAACAGTATAAAAATGGACTTTGACTGGGCCATTCTAATAGATGTCCTAATAACAGATTCGCCAGTTTCGTTTTGGAGCTTTGCAGCTCCTCCAAAGCTACCACAACTGCTTCTCTCATTAATCTAATCCATTCTAAACTGGTAATTTTAGGTGGTTAGCCATGTATTGGAACATTGCTTTTTGGAGTGTATAATGCTTGGCATATATTTTATAGCTTAACTCTGCTTTGTACTTCTTTACAACTTTTCTACTGTTTGATCATAACATGACAAAACCTGAGATTTCAAGCTAAATAATTGCTTTTTCAAGGCGCTAAACATACAAAAGTTAACAGAAAATTATATAGAACTTTCTTAGGTTAGAATTTAAGTTAATTGGACTTTCATGACCTGTCGCTCATGACATTTTGTGACAGCCAGTGCAAAACAGCCCCACGCCTCTTCCTCATCACAGACTGCAGACATGTAGACAAGAGAAAAACAGGTGAACGATGCAACCAAAATAAACTTGTGTAAGACTGTTTTCTTCCCCACTGCAGAAGATGTGCACAGCAGGAGCCAAACTTCGGTCAGTCAAATGACACCGCTTCACTTCACTACGTACTCAAATGATCGTCACCACGTCTGTGTCTGGTACCTTAAGTTATACATTGAAGACCGAAATAACCTCAATGTTTGTTTTGACAGTACGTTATCAAATCTCCATATTTTACTTGTATAATCTGGTTATTTTTATAGAGAATAATTCAACTCATACCACAGTGTTGTCACTTTTTTATTTTCAAGGACGGCATAAAATAAGCTTAAATTGGCAAAACGGTAGACATGATCTTTATTTTGATTCAATTTTTTTAATTCCATATTTTAAATTATTATTAATTTAATACATTTAATATAGGGGTTGACAAGTTCAATCTCAAAGTAGTCTGTTTCAAGATTTACTAATGATGCGCGTACACTAAGAGAAACAAGTAAATGAAAGAGCTTGATAGATTTTTTTCTAAAACTAACAGCTAAATTGGTATAAGTTGATTACCAGGATAAAATTAAATTAAATTAAAAAATCAAATTTTCAAAACTGTTCCAGTACTGCAATGTCTCAACTGTTAAAGGGGGTCTAGATAAGGCATCAGAGAAAATGGATACTGGAGTTTTCTCCTACAAATCTGATGTATGGAGCAAGCAGGACTTCTTCTTCCCCACCTGTTGCTGCAGGCTGCAGCGTATCACTTTTAGTGTGGTAGTTGGCCAGAGTACAACAACAGGTATAATATTCTGTACAATTATCATTTGAAAACTACAGCTAAATTTATTGTTTTTTTAAGCTTGGCTGCTAGCTCATGTGCAAAACATGAAAAATGTGCAAAAATGACAAACGACGATGCCTGTTACTGGTATTTAGATATATCAAGGTATGAAGCAGTTACAGTTTCAAAACTACTATAATAAACTACTAAAATATCATAATTTGACTAGAGTTTGAAGTCCTTTAAATAAGATTGCAGAAAAAAGTTATGTTTTCATGTGCACCAGTCAGTTCATTGTTGCTTCTGTGAATTTCTTTTTTCACGAAAAACAAATGGAACGCCATCCCTCATCTGATGCATGCCTTTTTGCTAAACAAAAAACCTGTTAAATCACTGTTATGAGCAAGAATGTGTTGCGTCACATCAAACCAATACTAATTTTGTTTTAAATTTTTGTGGTAATTAGGTGAAACTATAATATTTCTTCTTCAGATTGTCATAGAGTGAGAATCTCTTACCAGTCTATACCAACTGGTAAAGTATTCAATTAATGCTGCATGATTGACACCCAGATGTGAACACAATTTTGTGCAGTGTACTGAAGGCTGCCTGAGAACTCAGATAAAAAAAATAGATATATTTAACAGCACTATAAAGAAACCCAAAGTAGACTCTTCCAGACCTTGAGGAACAAAGATCAAATTCAGTTTAAATTTACTGAGAATTAATGTCCAGCTTTGCTGTTTGGAAATAAAAGCACAATTTATAATACCTTAATAATATTATTGTTATCATCATGCTTCTTATGCAATAAGAGTCCTGGAGTGTCTAGAATAAACCTGCAGTGTTTTAAGTACAAAGATTCTCTCTTAACCATTAGAAAACATTCACTGGAATGGAACTAAATGTGCATTAAAGCTCAGTCAGGTAGTAAAAGCATCGAGTGCAGCAGGCCCAGTTACATCATACCCCATAGCCTGAATTAACCCTGTTTATGAGGGCAGCTCTGACCAAGCCTGTGTTGTTCCTCGTGTTTCCATTCAAACATTCTGAGTGCTTGGGAAGTGTTGACAGACTGAGCACGCCCCCACTAGCTGGTTGGCAGGGGACTGGGTGGGGTGGAGAGTCTGCTATAAAGAAGAGGAAAGAGTAGGTGAGGCCAAGGGCTGCACGAGGTACAATCTCTGTTCACTCTACATTTCCTCTTGGATCAAGCAACCTTCAAGTTGACAGCTCAAAAATGTACAAAAACTATAGGTCACCACTAGTGAACTAAGAGCTGTTTTTGGTCAGCGTTTTAAAAGTGATGCAGGTGGGATGCCATTATGTCTTCTTCCCCTCCCCTAATTAAACCATTACTGCAGGGTGTGGAGACTTGGAGGGGATTACATAATGCACTCCACATGGTAGAATGGGCCAGTCCCAGTGGACAGCAGGCACTGAGAGGAGAAATTGGAGAGGAGAGAGGCGTTTGAGATTAAGTCTCTTTTATCTTCAACCAGACTCATATATCCTAAAGTTAAGTACTAGATGGAGACTGTGCGATTACTCTTCCCCTCTCCATCTCCCTCTTTTCATTCTTTCTTTTACACACTTTTGCTCATATGTACACACTTTCTTGGTTTTTCTCTTTTTTTTTCTTTCCTCCTTCAGTGGAGGACTCAGAGTGTGCATTCGAAGGCAATGTGAAGATCTCAAGCTCGCAATCCCCAGTGCTAAATAAAGGAATTTCTAAGAATCGCAGCTCAGAAAGAAGACACTTAGCTATGTGCTCTCCCATTTTACAGGAGAATCAAAGTTAGTGGATGGGCTAGAGCGAACACTGCCTGGCAGATGCTTCCATTTGTTGCAAAATTTCTCAGCGGTTGCAAGGCGTCTTACAGTATTGCACAGATAATAAAGATAATGTGATTCTCCACCTTATCATTTTTTTCATAAGGAAATAAACTACAGTGATAGAAATGTACAGACAGACGAGCTGATGACAACACCCATGATTTTTAACTTTATTAACCATGACCAGAAAGTCAAAAAATTAACACACCATTTGAAATTTTACTATGATGCAACACAAACACTCTTCAGTGTGTTTGCTATTATTGAGTGGAGAGGACTAAAATTGAGTTACTTTTAGCATCAGTGAGGTATTTAAAAATGAAGTCAACGGAAGTACAGACCTTTAAAAGTAAACTGTATTCTCTATGACATAGGACCAAAAGGAGGTAAAGCAAAGTTGCTTTAATTTTTTTCTTTGAATTTTTGACCTTGGTTATGAAACATGCTAAACTTTGGGAGTTTCTTTGACATTTTTAAGTAAAGGTAAGGGTATTCTTTAGAGATACACAAACTACTATAATATTAGCCATGCTAACTGCACTATTATAGGATGCTAAACTCCCATTGTTTTGTCTTTGCTTTAAAACATTTGTGAAGCCTGGTGTTACAGCAACTGGTTTCTCAGAGTGACATTGCCTCTCCTCCTAACATAAATAAGTAATGACCACTCAATACCACTGTTGCAAACTCATTTGTAAGGAAAGTACATTTTGACTCAACTTGCTAAATAATGTAATTGACCAAATTTGGATCATTAGACATGCATGTAATGGAAATGGATGCTGTAGAAAAGAGCAATGATGACATGGAGAAGAAAAAAGTAAATAAAAACATAACAAATGTGTTTAGAACAATACATTAACTTTCAAGTCAAGTATTTTATGCTTTTAATTTCACAATTTCAACCCTCCTGATTTGTTTGAGTTTGGGACGGTCAGAAATGACCCAAAAGAAACACTAATGGTGAAGTTACCTAGTTTTTAAAGATTTTATTTTAATATGAATAAATAAATTATTAGCTTTTATTTTTACTTTTTTTAAATGGGTTTTGGTTTGTAGTTTTATTGTCAACATGTCACACTAACAACTAGGAAGTGTACTTTTTTGTACAGAATATACACTGACAATATAGAGGGACTAGAACGAGACAAAAACAACGTAGTGATCTATTTTAGACATCAATTTTATGTTATCACCATGTCTTGACTGTAAGAATATCAGTCTGTGACAGCTTTGGAAACACAAATAATTTGCAGTGTGGATGCAAAGAAATCTAATTTTACCGAAGAGGGACTGCTGTGGGAAGACTAGGTTGCCTGCGAGCGCTTCTGAAGAGGGGAGGGGCCTACAGTAGCAATTGCTGCTCGATTCTTCCCAGTAACACCAGAAAAAGTGGCCAGTTTTGTCACTAGTTTTATTAAGAGTCAAGAGTTGCTAAAGAGGTTTGAATATTTGCTAAATGAAGTAACCAAGTCACTAAATTGTTATCACTCGCCCCTGTTGTTTAAATGTGTTTTATTTATTGCATTACAGCTCTTAAACAGAAATCCAAATCTGCTAAAATCAGTAGGGAAGACGTCCCCAGCCCCCAGACATAGTTACAGCAATTCCACTTTATTTATTATCTGGATTTAAACAATGTTTTATTTTGAAAAATGGCCAGACTCTCTCTGTTACATCTGGCTTTAACTCACTGTTGATGCATGTCAGGACGGTTGCCTTGGTCACGTCATATGTCACGTTTACAAACAAACCCACAAGCTAGCAAAATGATTAAAAACAGGTCTCTGAAAAGTTTCTTTGCAAAAAGGAAAGGGCCCAATGAAGAGACAGAAGAGGACCTACAACTTCCAAGAAAAAGAAAGCTAAATTTAGCAGACAATACAAGGAGTCATAGTAAAAATATAGATTGATCGTGCAGGCTATTTCCATGCACCGATCCCCCACTCTGCTTAATATGTGACAACCCAGCTTTCTAATGAGGCAATGAAGCATTTAAAACCACGAGGACCATCTCATTACAGTGAAACAACCACTGATTCAGCGTTGTGGTGAGTTGTATTTTTCCTTAACTTTGTATTTGTTTTCGTGGTAAATCGTATTTTAAAGGGATGTTTAAATGTTACCATCGCAACCAGAGAGCATTACCCATGTTATATTGTTGGCTACTACTAGCTCAGTTGGATTTACATTTAGTATATTTTAAAATAACCCTGTTCTTATGCCCCTCGTTTCTTTTTATTTTGTTGCATTTATCTGCAGGTCAGTGTAAATCTTGTTTTAAAAGTTGTTATAATATTGATATTAAACTGACAAAAAGGTCTGGGACCCCTGTGGTAGGCTATTGGCAGGACAAAACTTTCCAAAGAAAAGGAAGGCAGAAATCAGCCACAAAATTCTGATATGTTTATCTATGGATAAACATCTTAACTTACACCGGGTCGTACGGAAAAACTAATGATGTAATGAACAGAGTTTTAAAAAGGCCTAGAAAAATGTGGCAACTAGTGGTACAGACATGTGCTTGTATTTAAGAAAGTATGTTAATAATTTGCACTGAGCAAAGTTTGTCAAACATTTTCCATTCTTGTGTCACCAAAAACATGCCATGAGTCACATAGTTTGGTATCCTTGAGAGAGGGCTTTTACAAGAACATGGAAGATCTATTTGCACCGCAAGACATCTTTTATGCACTTGTAAACAGTGAGGGACATTCTGATAGGAACTCATAAAACAAAAGAAAAATGCTCTGACAGGTCACACGTGCACAGATTGATAGATGTGTTATTCTAATTCTCACATGTGACAGAACTGTTTTAGCCAAACACACGAGGCAAGAAAGTAAATAATTATGATTGCTCACAAACAGCTGGATTCAGCCGAGATACGCTCAGGTTGGCAAGCTATCAGTCAAGCCATGAGAATTAGAACACTCGAAACCGCCCTCTCCATGTCAAGTGGATGGGGGGATATCATGACATGAAAAATCTCCATTCTATGGCTCCAATCATACAAGCCCTCCTGTGATTAAAGCATTGCGGCAATCAGGAAAATTCCTGCCAGGCTGTTTTGGGGAGAAAAGTAGCGATTGCCACCAGGGCAGGGCCTTCTCCACTCAGCGGTGTTTGCTGAAATAAATCTTGCATCTCCAGTGATGCCAGACAGAAGACGCTGTCTCTGCCAGCTGTCTGCCATGCAGCTCTGCTTCATCCTACCCGCTGCTTTCTGCCATGACTGCTGTCCGATGCTCAGCACTCAGCCTCTTGTTTTCATAACAGTTCCGGCACGGACGGCTGGCACAGCTGTTCCGCGAGTCCCCACGGCCTTTTAAAAAAGGCAATAAATCAATCTAGGCACTCAATACAGGCGGGAAATTGACCAATTAGAGTGACCCAAGATGCTTATGTTCAGGCGGACGATTTTACAAATTGGCTATCTATTTATACCAACACAGGCACTCCACAAGAAAAACTCACTGGCTGCAGACAGAGTATTTTTTTTCCCAAGCAATACACACCACAATGTAAAATTCTGAGGCCCTGCTGCTTAATCACACATTGCTCATTCAACACAGCCTTTGCATAACTACTATGTTCTTTTAACTCCCACTGTTTCTGTTAACAGCTCAAAGAAAAGATGTGATCAAGCATCAACAGTGTAATTAGGGGTCAAACTGAGAGGCTGAGCAGGCAACAACTGATATACCTTTTTCATACAGTCTGTTGTTTAACACTGCAGTCTATGACAATTGCTACTACCATATAGTAAAATATTTGAAGTTATAGTGCAACTCCATAAGATAGTCCTCTGAGTCCACTGCTCAAACTTGGAAACATGTTACTTTGAAGTAATTAAAAATATATTGTTTAATTTTTCAAAAAAAAAATAATTATATTGAATTGAATAAGAAACTGAAGTACTTTGGAAGAAGGGAGGGTAAATATACAGTATATTCATTTTCAAACCTTATTGGACAATTTTTTTAAAGTCCAAATTTTTTAAGCTAGGACATTTGAAAGTGTCTTTTCATTATAATCATTTACCATTTTGATCATCCATCCATCCATTTTCCATACCCGTCCATCCTATGTAGGGTTGCGGGGCGGCTGGTGCCTATCTCCAGCAGTCAAGGGGCGAGAGGCAGGGTACACCCTGGACAGGTCGCCAGTCCATCGCAGGGCAACACAGAGACATACAGGACAAACAACCATGTACGCACACACTCATACCTAAGGGCAATTTAGAGCAACCAATTCACCTAACAGTCATGTTTTTGGACTGTGGGAGGAAGCCGGAGTACCCGGAGAGAACCCACGCATGCACAGGGAGAACATGCAAACTCCATGCAGAAAGACCCCAGGATTTGAACCCAGGACCTTCTTGCTGCAAGGCAACAGTGCTACCAACTGCGCCACTGTGCAGCCCCCATTTTGATCAAGTAAATCAAATGTGGTCTGGGGAATCAGAACAATCTTTTGAGAAGGGGGAGGAACATGTAGTGACTTCAATCAGAATAATGACTCTGGTCAACATGATAAAACATAGTTGATTTGACTGTCTGATTTAGTTTTATCATGTTAGAACGCCATTCAAAAGTTGGACATTTAAACCACAAAAAAACTATACCAGCCAATCAGGCCTCACAAAATAAATAAATGAAGTTCAAATTTCTCAAGATGCTCATTCGTCAGAGGGATTCACAAAGCCAGACAGCAGCCAAACAAGGCACAGTGATTATTTTAAGAGTCAAATGCTTTACACCAAACTCATATAGTTTTTTGCATCATGGAGCAATACAAAACCCAATAAACTCTTAGCTATTTATTTATTTTTCCAGATATTGTTTACAATAGATTGGTTTACATGAACTTAAAATACCATTTTTTTAAAGTGGACATTATGCTTTTAAATTCTTCCTTTTTATATCTAAATCATTTAGTTGTGGTCTATATATAGTGGAACTGCTAAATTTGGACTACAAACTCACAGCGAGAAATAAAAATGGTGGATCCGCTCAGCGTTTAGGCAGAAATCCATGACAAAGTTTAGCAGTTCCAGTGCAAGTACTGTGACGTAATAGTTCAAAAAACGTAATAGAGAAAACTGAACGGCTTAAAAAATATGACCCAAAACATTTTACAAAAATATCTCCACAACACATGGGGAGACACTCCAAATTCACTAGACAAATCATTTAAAGGCTAGAAAAGTGGAATTTTCATGATATGTCCCCTTTAAATAATCAAAATCCGAAGTGGCATGCATTGTGTTCAGCCCTTTTTACCTGTATACCCCTGAATAAAACTGAGAGAATAACTATTTCCTTTAAAATCAACTTAAATTACCTGAGCCTACCTCCGGGTAAATTCATCTCAGTAAAAAAACACCTTTTCTGTGCAGGCCTTTAGACTCTGATGGACGGGTTCGTGGGTTCCCCTGGGTTCCTCTCACAGTCCAGAAAATTACTTTTAGATTAATGGCTCTCTCTTAATTAAGGATGAGAGTGTGTGTATAGTTGTTTGTCTTGTGTGTCTCTACTATAGACTGTATATATAAGATAGACTGAGCCTCCGTGACGTCACCCGTAGGTTTCTGAAGAGCTGAATTGAAGCCCAATTGGTGGTTTCCATCACCACCATCTTGGCCGCATCTAGTCACTCACAAAAAATGGGCAAAGAGGTGAGGGTGGGAGAGGCTGATTGACACCCATCAAACTCTGAGCCAATCTAGCTACGAGCTAACTGAGCTAACCCGGAGCTAATTGAAGCTAACGGAGGTTGGGAGGTGCTTTTAGCCAAAAAACCGTGGATGAGAGAATCTGCTACCCATGTCTTCTAGGCAAATTCAATAAATTTGTCAAATAAAATCATGAAGACTTGTTGGTCCATAATTTTCACTAAAACTATGTGAATTTTAATTAAAACAAGTTTTAATATTCAATATGTAAAGTAAAGAAGAAATGCGATAATTTCAACCCATTTTTGACCAGGCAGCTTTTTCTTAAATACACAGCAGAAATATAATTTTACTTACCGAAAAGAATGGAGCAGAGACTCCTTGGATGGTCTGTTACTGCAGTCAATACCAAAGCAAGCCATCTTTGTCCAATAAGTGCAAGATTAACATCTGAACACGAATAAACATTACGGACGCAACTGATGGTCAAGTTCAGAGAAACAAAATGGTTTCAGACTTTTAATGTGAGGCAGAGGGTGAAAGCCTTCTCTAGAGCAAGCAGGACGGGGCAAGCCCCTAGCCACCAAAGCTGGCGCTGATGGCTCATCTAAAACCTGTCAATCAAAAGGATAAGCCCCTTATTATTCAGAATTTTAAACTTAAATTACATCTAAATGGATGAGTAAAAAAAAAATCCACACCTCTCTGCGTTGTTATGACGGTAAACTTGTACAATTTTTGTCACTTCCGCATTGGCCTCACATTTGGCCGCCGCCCCGTGGAGTTTGCCCCTTGGTCTTTACGTTGTCCTATGATGGACTGGGACCTACATCTGGTAAGCTAATTAAGTTAGACTGCAGAATTATGAAGATCATAATTTCCAATGTTAACAAATTTTTATGACGAACCGAGTTTGATTATTTGCTGTGATCCATAGATATGTGAAGCTATAGCTTCACCTTGTAAAAATTTACATACGCTATTTACTGCTCACATCTTTGGAGAACAAATAAAACGGTCTGCTTCAAAGATGAGTGAAGCAGGTATATCCTATTTTACCAAACAACAACCCACCGCATGCCTTAACCAACTTGGCTCGCTTTGATCATGTTGCTACTCACTGAGCAGCCCAGGCGGGTCACCAGGAGGTTTCTATGAACTCAAGCTGGATACTTATTTGTTAGTTAATGTCCTGCAAATTAAAACAATCTTGCTGATGAATCTAAGGATATAGATACCTATATATATGTCCTTATTGTCCACTTCTCTTTTACTACAGTAGGTGTTGAGTAGTAGGTATTTAAGAAAAATAAACTAATTGGAAGAGTCATGCCACCTTGTGGTAGTCAATAACCTGTACATGCAGCATCAGTTGAACAGTTAAATGTTAATCTTTTCAGCTATAGGCTTGTTTCCTGTTTAATACCACCCACCCTCCATCTCTAAATCAAGAAGTTAACTTAATGTTGAGCTACAGGTACATTGGCATCTTTTAGCAACCTGTCAGCGAGCTGTGGCACATTATCTACTTTAGTTAAAAACCATTTATTCAGCTTTTTTTCACTGAGCAGACTGAACCCTGATGGCAGCAATGCATGATTATCAATCTCTGGGTAACAATCAAATAACAGGGCTCCCTGCACCTGCACGGCTGTATCTTCATATGCTGCCCTCGTAACAGGTAACAGCTTAAATAAGCATTCATCCTCACAACCGGCTGACACAACGCCCAAGCGAAATCATGCACACGATCCAGAAACAAGCACAATGGTGGTTTTGTGGAGCCGCTGGCTAGATGTGGTAAAGCCTAATTAGTGCTAGTATGTAACAGAGTCCACTGACTGCGTTCTGAGGAATGCCACGAGCACAAGCAGCGGTCCCTTATGTTATGCTAAGTAGAACTCCAGAGCATCATTATCATTCAGAGTCTACTTGCCTGCAGACTCATTTATGCTTACATGTCACTTTGCTTCCATACAGTCTAATCAGCTGATTAATACACACAAATGCAGATCCACAGACACAATGAGCACTTTAAAGGTTAATGTCCCTATCGTGAGGGCTCAAAGTAGATCACTGTGCAGCACAGGATTATGTTAATAAAAATAAACAGGAAATAAAAATTAATATTAATATATGGCTGAAGTCAGCTTGTGGCTTTTCATCAAAATAAAAAGACAAAAACCCAACTAAATTAGCCCTTTACACACTGTAAAAGCCAATACAGTGGCTTAGAATTGATGGATCTGCATTTAGCCCGTTTACGCTTATACCCCAAATAAAAATCTCTATATGCCTCAAGTAGCCATATTTTTAAACAGAGTCCAACTGTATGTAAATTATGTAATCTCACTATTAACACTGCTGTTCTGTCAAGGCCTCAGGTGTGCGATAGCATAGATCAGTAAACAACAATCAAGAAACACTCCAGACAGATGAGGGGAAAAGTTGGGGAGATGTTAAAAGGACTGTTAGGTTTTAGGCTAAGATCACACACTTCGATCGGTGCTTGTAGAAGAATGAAAAAAGACAAAAGTGGGTGGAAATGCTCTGGCTAAATGAGATCAACATTGCACATTTTGGTCTTTGTGGTCTTTTGCCGTGCAAAATGCAATGTGTGATAGGAAACTTACACCATGAACACTGTGCCTATACACTATGCCTATAATGTGGTAATGGTAGCATGATGCTGTGGGGATGCTTTTTTAAACAGGACAGGGAAGTTTGTAAGATATGATAGGAAGGTGGATGGGGATAGCACAAGGCAGTTCTAAAAACAGCTTTTTAGAAGCTGCAAAAGAGAAGAGTAGCACCTGCCAGCAGGACATCACTATGGACCAAGAATCTGTGGGATGGCTTGTAAATTGATGTTTACAGACCCTCTCCACCCAACCAAAGCCGGAGTTGTTTTGCAAAAAGATAATAAAATAAAACTCTAAATGTAAAAAGCTGATAGAGCCTCAAAAAACCTGCTGCTATAAATAAAGTGAAGGTGCATGACACACTCAGATTTTTATTAGGAAACAATTTTGAATACCATTTATCCCATTCCCTACCCTTCACAAATATCTGCTCCTTTGTGTTGGTTTATAATTTAAACTAGTTACATACATCAATGTTTGGGGTTGTGTAATAAATTGTGAACATATTGAACAGTTTGTGAAGCAACAGCTTTAAAGCAACAAATTGTACTTTTTAAATGCTTTTAAAATAAAAAGCCAGAGTTGGTGAATTTTCAGCTCATATTGCAGCAGCACTACCAGAAATATTGAAATTATATAACAGGGTTCAAACACTTCCATTGGATGCTATCAATTACCCTCTTTATTCCTCAATTCCATTCCTTTAAATATTAATATGATTCCATAATGAGGTTGAGTGGTCGGAATCACTCACTGTCCCTCAAGGCAGCTACACAGTGGACGAGAGCATAGACGCTGCTTAATGAATAAAACCATCCCATTAAGCTACAATTCACCCCTCATACATGGCTCCATGGAAGTTTTGTCTTGCTCTTTGTCATAGGGAGCTAAATAAAAGGGGGCTCAAAATTCCATCTGCAGGTGCTTCTCCTAATAACTAGATTCTTCACCTGGTGTCTTAAAGCTGCATGCTTCTAGGCTGGGTATAATAAATTGCAATAGGTCTATGTGTGTGTGCATGGGCACATGTCATGTGCTAGTGTGTGTTTTTTCTTCTGTGGTAATGGCGCTCAGCTGCATAGTATAATATGTAAAAAAATGAAACAAACAATTATGCAAAGTATTTTCCTTATTTCTTTTTTGATGAGCTTAATAAACAGTTTTTCATGCTCCCAAATGAACAGCGTGATCAATTCTACAGGGTCACCAGTTTACAGGCAAAGGAGGACCTCTCAATTACTGCCTGATGAGGCCTGAAAAGAGACAGCCCTCGCTGGAGTGCGCAGAATGAGAAATGAGACGCCTAAGATCACTGAAATTGTTACATTTCAAAAAGCAATTTTCTTAAATTGCTGAACAAGTTACTAAAATCAGACATGCAATTAGGATCTGATTTTGGAGAGAGGGAATTAAAGGGAGCAGCTCCACTATCAGCTCCGTCTGGGGGTACAGGCGACCGTTGCTCATCTCCACAGCACAGCTTTTATGCGCAGGACCCCATATCATGCAACTCGCACGATCTAATTAGCTCCCAACAAATGGATGAACACTCGTTTTGAAATACAGTTATGTAAAAAAAAGGCAGGAGATAACTAGGGCTGCTGTTATTGTCGCTTTTATCGACAGTTCCCCTCGCTTTTTGAAAATGAGAATCCGCCAGTCTGAATCATCACTACATAGACAGTCAGCTAATACGCTATGAAATGAACACCACTTCATCACAGGCGAGTGAATGAATCACGCAGGAAACAGAGCTTTTGACAAGAGCTCATATTATTTCACACATAATACCATAATACTAGCTGCTTGATACTCCTTGTAACAGCGTATTAGGCACTGATCCCTTCTTGGAGCTGCACTGACCTTTTACTGTGCAACTTAATATAACATCCTTCAAACAAATTAGGCAACAGCAGATTTTGCTTCTTGCAAATTCAATAATCACACGAAACACATCCTAATAAAACGAGATTACATGCACAAACACACTCCATGAGAGGCATGCACACTTTGTTATACAGGCAAGCAAATTCATCCAGCGACACGTGCACACAAACACACTCACACGTGCACACAGGCACACGCACACACACAGGAGGAAACCAGTGAACTGTGAAACATCTTCATCCATCTCTGTTCCCATGGCAACAAGTGAAATCATATTCCTTTTACAACTTTGTTCTCTGTTCAAAAATGTAACCATCTGCTAAAAACATATAGTCGCGCAGAAAAGTTATGTGATGAATATTTTAAAGAGCTTTGCTAGCGGCTACAGGCATTATGGTCCCTGGCCAACGTCTTCCTTCCAGGCAGAAAACAGCCACATCCTCCCCCCACTGTGGAGGATGCTGAGGGGGACGTTTTATTCAGGAGAGTCCTGGCTGCTCACACTCCTTGTACCGCAATGTTTTTTTTTATAACAGGAACATAACTTAACAGGGCAGTGGGTTTATAGCTTTGTCGTCTTTCTTCCTTTCCTCTTCGAGGAAAAAAAATGTTACCTACAATTTCTGTTTTGTTTCAGGTTTTTATCTGCTTGCTTCTTTGTTGTTCTTCTTGCAGATGTTTCCTAAAATGACTGATTATGTATACACACACACACAGGCACACACATGCGCACATGCATGAACACACACACACACACACACACACAGTGGGGGAAAAAAGTATTTGGCAGCCATCAATCTTGCAAGTTGTCCCACTTAAATAGAAGAGAGAGGTTTGTAATTTTCACCTATGATGAATAAAAAATTTTAAAGAATTAATTTTTATAATGGTGCAGAAAATAAGTATTTAGCCAATAAAAACAATCAAGAACTCTGGCCCTCAAAGACCTGTTACTTTTTCTTTAAGAAGCTCCTCTATCCTCCACTCTCCTGTATTATTTGCACCTGTTTGAACTCATTATCTGTATAACAGACACTTGTCCACTCCTTCAAACAGTCAGACTCCAACCTCCACCATGGCCAAGACCAGAGAGCTGTCCAAGGACACCAGGGAACAAGATTGTACACCTGTAGAAGACTGGGATGAGCCTATCTACAAAAGGCAAGCAGCTTGGTGAGAAGATATCAACTGTTGGAGCAATTATTCAAAAATGGTTCACTGACAACTTCCCTTGACAGGGGCTCCATGCAAGATCTCACCTTGTGGGGTACACATGATCTTGAAAATGGTGAGGAAACAGCCCAGAACTACATGGGGTAACTGGTCAATGACCTGAAGAGAGTTGGGTCCACAGTAACAAAGGTTACTATTAGTAACATACAACGTCGTCATGGATCAGAATCCTGCAGCACTCAAGATTAAGCCAGCATGTTTAGGCCCCTTTAAAGTTTGCCAGACACCATCTGGATGATCCAGATGAGGATTAGGAGAATGTCATGTAGTCAGATAAGACCAAAATAGAACTCCTTGGTATAAACTCCGCTCACTGTGTTTGGAGAGGGAAGAATGCTAAGTTGCATCTTAAGAACACCATAACCACTATGAAGCATGGGGGTAGAAACATTACGCTTTGGAGCTTCTTTTCTGCAAAGGGGACAGGACAGCGGATCCGTGATAAGGAAAGAATGAATGGGGACATGTATCATGAGATTTTGGGCAAAAACCTCTTTCCATCAGTGAGAGCATTGAAAATGAAACAAGGCTAGCGACAGCCCAAAACATCAAACTCCTCAGAAGATCTGAACGGATGAATGAACCAAAATACCAGCTAAAGTGTGTGCAGTCCTGGTCAAGACCGACAGGAAACGTTTGACCTCTGTCATTGCCAACCAAGGTTACATTAGTATTGAGGGGAACTTTTGTTATCTACAAAATACTTATTTTATGCACCCTCATACAAATAAATACTTTTAAAATCATACAATTTACTGGGATATTTTTTTTTTTACAATCTGTCTCTCACTGTCTTTCTCTGTACATATGATGAAAATTGCAGACCTCTGTCATCTTTTTAATTGGGACAACTTGCACAATCAGTGGCTGCCATATACTTTTTTGCTCCACTTTATATATATATATATATATATATATACACTACCGTTCAAAAGTTTGGGGTCACATTGAAATGTCCTTATTTTTGAAGGAAAAGCACTGTACTTTTCAATGAAGATAACTTTAAACTAGTCTTAACTTTAAAGAAATACACTCTATACATTGCTAATGTGGTAAATGACTATTCTAGCTGCAAATGTCTGGTTTTTGGTGCAATATCTACATTGGTGTATAGAGGCCCATTTCCAGCAACTATCACTCAAGTGTTCTAATGGTACAATGTGTTTGCTCATTGGCTCAGAAGGCTAATTGATGATTAGAAAACCCTTGTGCAATCATGTTCACACATCTGAAAACAGTTTAGCTCGGTACAGAAGCTACAAAACTGACCTTCCTTTGAGCAGATTGAGTTTCTGGAGCATCACATTTGTGGGGTCAATTAAACGCTCAAAATGGCCAGAAAAAGAGAACTTTCATCTGAAACTCGACAGTCTATTCTTGTTCTTAGAAATGAAGGCTATTCCATGCAAGAAATTGCTAAGAAATTGAAGATTTCCTACAACGGTGTGTACTACTCCCTTCAGAGGACAGCACAAACAGGCTCTAACCAGAGTAGAAAAAGAAGTGGGAGGCCGCGTTGCACAACTGAGCAAGAAGATAAGTACATTAGAGTCTCTAGTTTGAGAAACAGACGCCTCACAGGTCCCCAACTGGCATCTTCATTAAATAGTACCCGCAAAACACCAGTGTCAACATCTACAGTGAAGAGGCGGCTGCGGGATTCTGGGCTTCAGGGCAGAGTGGCAAAGAAAAAGCCATATCTGAGACTGGCCAATAAAAGAAAAAGATTAAGATGGGCAAAAGAACACAGACATTGGACAGAGGAAGACTGGAAAAAAGTGTTGTGGACGGATGAATCCAAGTTTGAGGTTTTTGGATCACAAAGAAGAACTTTTGTGAGACGCAGAACAACTGAAAAGATGCTGGAAGAATGCCTGACGCCATCTGTTAAGCATGGTGGAGGTAATGTGATGGTCTGGGGTTGCTTTGGTGCTGGTAAGGTGGGAGATTTGTATAGGGTAAAAGGGATTCTGAATAAGGAAGGCTATCACTCCATTTTGCAACGCCATGCCATACCCAGTGGACAGCGCTTGATTGGAGCCAATTTCATCCTACAACAGGACAATGACCCAAAACACACCTCCAAATTGTGCAAGAACTATTTAGAGAAGAAGCAGGCAGCTGGTATTCTATCGGTAATGGAGTGGCCAGCGCAGTCACCAGATTTGAACCCCATTGAGCTGTTGTGGGAGCAGCTTGACCGTATGGTACGCAAGAAGTGCCCATCCAACCAATCCAAATTGTGGGAGCTGCTTCTAGAAGCGTGGGGTGCAATTTCTCCAGATTACCTCAACAAATTAACAGCTAGAATGCCAAAGGTCTGCAATGCTGTAATTGCTGCAAATGGAGGATTCTTTGACGAAAGCAAAGTTTGATGTAAAGAAAATCTTATTTCAAATACAAATCATTATTTCTAACCTTGTCAATGTCTTGACTCTATTTTCTATTCATTTCACAACGTATGGTGGTGAATAAGTGTGACTTTTCATGGAAAACACAAAATTGTTTGGGTGACCCCAAACTTTTGAACGGTAGTGTATATATATATATATATATATATATATATACACTACCGTTCAAAAGTTTGGGGTCACATTGAAATGTCCTTATTTTTGAAGGAAAAGCACTGTACTTTTCAATGAAGATAGCTTTAAACTAGTCTTAAATTTAAAGAAACACACTCTATACATTGCTAATGTGGTAAATGACTATTCTAGCTGCAAATGTCTGGTTTTTGGTGCAATACGCTTCTAGAAGCAGCTCCCACAATTTGGATTGGTTGGATGGGCACTTCTTGCGTACCATATGGTCAAGCTGCTCCCACAACACCTCAATGGGGTTCAAATCTGGTGACTGCGCTGGCCACTCCATTACCGATAGAATACCAGCTGCCTGCTTCTTCTCTAAATAGTTCTTGCACAATTTGGAGGTGTGTTTTGGGTCATTGTCCTGTTGTAGGATGAAATTGGCTCCAATCAAGCGCTGTCCACTGGGTAGGGCATGGCGTTGCAAAATGGAGTGATAGCCTTCCTTATTCAGAATCCCTTTTACCCTGTACAAATCTCCCACCTTACCAGCACCAAAGCAACCCCAGACCATCACATTACCTCCACCATGCTTAACAGATGGCGTCAGGCATTCATCCAGCATCTTTTCAGTTGTTCTGCGTCTCACAAACGTTCTTCTTTGTGATCCAAACACCTCAAACTTGGATTCATCCATCCCCAACACTTTTTTCCAGTCTTCCTCTGTCCAATGTCTGTGTTCTTTTGCCCATCTTAATCTTTTTCTTTTATTGGCCAGTCTCAGATATGGCTTTTTCTTTGCCACTCTGCCCTGAAGCCCAGAATCCCGCAGCCGCCTCTTCACTGTAGATGTTGACACTGGTGTTTGCGGGTACTATTTAATGAAGATGCCAGTTGGGGACCTGTGAGGCGTCTGTTTCTCAAACTAGAGACTCTAATGTACTTATCTTCTTGCTCAGTTCTGCAACGCGGCCTCCCAGTTCTTTTTCTACTCTGGTTAGAGCCTGTTTGTGCTGTCCTCTGAAGGGAGTAGTACACACCGTTGTAGGAAATCTTCAATTTCTTAGCAATTTCTCGCATGGAATAGCCTTCATTTCTAAGAACAAGAATAGACTGTCGAGTTTCAGATGAAAGTTCTCTTTTTCTGGCCATTTTGAGCGTTTAATTGACCCCACAAATGTGATGCTCCAGAAACTCAATCTGCTCAAAGGAAGGTCAGTTTTGTAGCTTCTGTACCGAGCTAAACTGTTTTCAGATGTGTGAACATGATTGCACAAGGGTTTTCTAATCATCAATTAGCCTTCTGAGCCAATGAGCAAACACATTGTACCATTAGAACACTGGAGTGATAGTTGCTGGAAATGGGCCTCTATACACCTATGTAGATATTGCACCAAAAACCAGACATTTGCAGCTAGAATAGTCATTTACCACATTAGCAATGTATAGAGTGTGTTTCTTTAAATTTAAGACTAGTTTAAAGCTATCTTCATTGAAAAGTACAGTGCTTTTCCTTCAAAAATAAGGACATTTCAATGTGACCCCAAACTTTTGAACGGTAGTGTATATATATATATATATATATATATATATATATATATATATATATATAGGAACAGTTAGCTTCTACTAGTAGAACTTCCCATGGGCGGTCGTAAGCCAAGGTAGACGAGTCCATGAATACTAATTCTCTCTGTGACGTAGAAGCAAATGGCTTTTTCTGACTTGCTCGCTTTTGCTGTCTGTTTCCTTTCTGTGGCTAATGAAGGCAATGGGGGTTGGAGAAATGTTCCCGTGCAGCATGCATATGCAATTCAGAGTGACCAATCGTATTTTAAAAAGAACAGGTATTACACCATTTCTCAGTGAACGAGACCTTTAAATACCAGCAGATTCCCACTATTGTCGTACTAGTTTTAACTTCTTTAATACCAAGAAGAGTGACACAGTCTTCAGTCTTTAATAAAAGTACTAACAACAAAATTAACTTTAAAAAAGCAGTTACCCACTACTTTGTTTGTTTTTAAAATAATTCATTTGTTCATAGTGACTTTGCTGTGACTAGGCTACGATAAATAATAAGAGCCTAAACATCAGTTCTAAAGATAACACAATATTAAGTGTACTTAATGTAATTGTAGAAGCCAGAAACCCATGGTTAACACATATCAAATCAATTGTACATTCTTGCTCTGTTTTCAAAATAAAAACTGGAATACTGCATTAAATAACAATTTTTCTTCAATTCAATTCAGTTTATTTATATAGCGCCAATTCCCAACAGATGTCATCTCAAGGCACTTAACAAGAAGTCATTTCAATACATTTATACAAACATTCCAATCAGTCAAAAAGTTTCCTATTAAGGAATCCCAGCACAGAGACACAGAAGATCTGATATAAGAGTACTTTCTATGTTACAGAAAGTAAAAAGTTGATAACAGGACAAATGTCTGCTCTATAAGTATGTGCTCATATGGCAGACATTAAGCATTACCAAAGAAGAAACTAAACACTACCTCAGACCTGATGTCATGACTTCACTTCTCAAATATCACATCAAAATATTGCTACAGCGTTGCCTAGTTACCTGTCCCCAAAGAAGAGGTCCACTTAGATTTTGGTTTGGAAATGGATGTTCCCTAGGGTTTTGTTGTTCATTTTCCTTAAATGAGTCTGTTGAGTTACATTGAGTTTTGTCTTTAAGCTTCTTCTCTTGTTTGGCTGTGTGCTATATAATGTGCTCATTGCTGAGCAAAGGATGGATGTACAGTATAGAGGCCAAAGCAGACTAGTTACAGCTAACTAGTGATTCACTGTGCACTGGAGGTCAGCTGGCTGAAGAGAGCTTTTACACTTTTCCCATGCTTAAAAGAAAGACAAATTAGACTACCTAGAAATATTTCTTTCATTTAATTTCTTTCATTGACAGTAGCCAAGTGGTAGAATGTTTGTAAAGCAGTGCAATGTAGGCTTGCTACCTCAGTGAATAGCCAGAAAAATTAACCAGCTATTATCAGCTTGTTATAGTTGTGTTACTCTATAAAGATGGACCACTGAAAAGGTACAATGAATTTATCTAAAACTTTTAACTTTGAAGACATCATAAAGTGGGCTCATTCATGTGAACACAAACATCAGCATTTGAGACTGACAATAAGCAGAGGGAAAATTCATTTGATTTTGAAGCCCTCCATCGCCCTCGGGGTTCTTAAACGGTGGCGTAGTTAGTTTGCATATGCCTCAGAAAGGCTTTAAATGTGTCTATAGGTTGCTGCTGAAACAAACTGTGGAAGCTGATTGCAATTAGCTCACCAGGATGAGTGACACAATGCAAATCCTAACAGATAAAATGCTTTAAATAAGCAATTAGGATCCAGCTGTTGTGCATTTCAATTAATTCTTAATGATTCATCATTTTACAGTTTTTTTAAGGTAAGACATAAGCATTAAAATACTCCTCATTAAAAAATATATGTAGCCTAATGCTCGTCCACATCTAGAATAATCACAACAATTTGTGTTCCTTTATAAATATAATAAAGAGACTTTCCTGTAGCTAGGAACATGAAAAAAACCCTTCAGACAAAGCATGGCTCTGTGCTCATTTCCAGTCTGGAGCCGTGCCAAGAGCTTCTTCACAAGGGTTGAAACCCCATTGTGTAGCAGTCGGTTCACACTTAGTGCAATACATAACAGGTGGACAGAGAAATGAAAAGGAACAAGTGAACAGGTTTATTACCCACAACAGCATCCAATCTATAAAAGTCAGCATTAATAGCCAGGCTGGTCATTTCAGATTTTATCTACAATGAGGCCAGTTTAGAACAGCTGAAGCAAGCTGTTGAAAAGTTGCCCATTTTGTTTTAGCAATGCATCATGCAACAAAGCTACATTATTCACTCAATAGTCCGTCTCCTTCACCTGTCAGGATTAACATTTTACAAAGATGTAATTATCCACTCAAATCTAGATTATAATGTATATACTAGTAGCAGCAACAGTTTGCAAAACATATGCAGGAGGACTGAGGCGTTCTGCTAACCTTGTGTCAAACAGTACTCTGGAGGGCTGATACACTGGTAGGGCCACGCTAACTGTTTTCTGAGAGAGGTGAGAGTTGTGTTCAAGCAATTCTGTTTAACACCCCAGCTCAAAGAAAACATCTGTTTCATCCCATGGCCTTGCAGATTCCACTCATTTTTTATCCTGCCTCTTTGGTGCCGTCTAGGAACAAACCTAAGTAGGACTGACCTGGTCGAGGAAGCAGCAGATGTCCTGGGGTAATTCTTGCTGTGTAACAGATATCACTGTGAATTTCTGGAGTCTATTTTTCTGTATTTCTAAAAACAGATGCATGATCCTACAAAAAAGTGAATAAAATTAGCTATATGAGCAACTGAAAAAGTTGAATTAAAAGCCACGTGTTGAGAATGACTTATCAGCTCAAACTTACCATGTGTAAAGATATTTGTATTAAATAACGAACATCAATCTATTTTATTGGTATTTTATGTGATAGACTAGCACATAATTTCTGCATAATTGTGAAATGGAATGGACGTTATACATTGTCACTGACATCAGGGGTCTCATTACCTGAATATTTTCCGTAACCTTTCAAACGGTGACGGAAAAATCTGAAGGTTGTCCATCATTTTGAAAGATTAATATCTTTATTGGGCTCATGACAGATTACAATGCCTCATGCAAATGTATTGGCCCAAGACAACCAACAGAGGGTGCGATAGGTTACTAATCGGGAGTTTTGGATGCGGTAAAAGAAGACATTTTGGTTCAGTAGTTTGCTAAAATGGATATGACCCTTAAAGAGGCTACATGCAACTTTTTCCCCAAAATGAACGTAACAATAGCCATTTTATTTGACCATTTATGACTCAAACATCTCCTGACGAGCATACTGACGCCTTGTCAGCTCACAGCTGCAATTTTTCCTATTTTCTGTCGGATCGGATTTTTCGCGCGCTGTCTGCGAATGTGACATCAAACACGTTCATGTTAAATGTTTCAGATCACTCTGCTACCACCGCTAGTCGGCAATTAGCCTACACTCGCAAGCAGTGCAATGTGTCATATATATTGCAAACAAACGTAGTTTCTCAAACAATGTATGTATCAAATCAAATCAAATCAAACTTTATTTATGAAGCGCTTTTCATACAAGAAGTTGAATCACAAAGTGCTTTACAGATTAAAATGACCCCACATAAAACCACCTTCCCTTCCCTCCCCCACAGATTTAAAAGCATGGTCACAGTTATACCCCCCTCCCCCCAACCCGTCTCCCATGCACACACACAGTTAAAAGAAAAGGTAAAAAAGGACATTGGGCCGAGTGCAGATGAACCATGCAAGGAAACGCCATCAGAGGAGCCATATGCCCCGGCAGCAGTAGATTAACAGCAGCAGCCGAGGCACCGACACAGGGCACCCAGTGGAGGCAAGGCCAAGACCCCCACCTCCACCCAAGCTCCACCCGGAGAGCACCCAGGCAGCTACAGCCGACCACCGCTCCCGGGGCAGAGGGCTCCCACAGAGGAAACACTGGAACGGGGATTAAGATAAATTAAAGTATAAAAAGAAAGGGTAAATTAATGTGCTAAGATTGAAAAGTAAAACTGATAAAAAATATAATCATATAAAACATCCAAAGCAATTAAACAAACAGTGATAAATAATAATCAGTTAAAAGCTAAGCTAAAAAGGTGAGTCTTGAGCCTGCTCTTAAAAACATGAATATTCTCTGCAGCCCTGAGGTTCTCTGGCAGCCTGTTCCAGAGGTGAGGGCCATAAAACTGGAAAGACGCCTCGCCATGCTTGTGTGTCCTGACTTTTGGGGTGACAAGGAGACGGCTGCCAGAGGAGCGCAGAGACCGCGAAGGTTTATATGGTAAAAGCAGTTCAGAGAGATAAGAAGGCCCAAGACCATTAAGACACTTAAAAACCATTAAAAGAACCTTAAAGTCGATCCTGAAATGTACGGGGAGCCAATGCAATGATTTTAAGACCGGTGTAATGTGCTCCCGCCTCCTGGTCTTCGTCAGGACACGTGCTGCTGAATTTTGTAGTAGTTGTAAACCTGATATACTCTTTTTGGGAAGACCAGAAAGCAGGGCATTACAGTAATCAATTCTACTGGAGATAAAAGCATGCATCAGTGTCTCCGTATTGGCCCGAGACAGAATGGGGCGGACTCTGGCGATGTTCTTTAGTTGATAAAAACCTATTTTAGTGATATTTTTTATGTGAGGAATAAAAGTCAGCTCAGAGTCAAAAATCACGCCCAGGTTCTTCACTTGTAAAGAGAGATTAAAAGACAGTGATTGTAGTTTTGGTAAAAGTTTCTCTCTCTGAGCCTCAGGACCGATGACTAAAACTTCAGTTTTGTCCTGGTTGAGCTGGAGAAAGTTTTCTGCCATCCAGGATTTAATGTCTAAAATGCAGTTAAAAAGTGCATCCATTGGCCGTGTGTCATCGGGAGACATGGAGATGTATAACTGTGTATCATCAGCATAACTGTGGAAGTTAACTCCATGTCTCCTGATGACGCTGCCAAGAGGGAGCATATAAAGGTTAAAAAGCACTGGGCCTAAAATTGAACCCTGGGGCACACCACATGTAATCCTATGGACCCTAGAGGAGCAGGTATCTAAACTTACCATAAAAGTCCTGTCTGTGAGATAGGATGTGAACCATTTGTGAACAGCACCAGAGAGGCCGATCTGTTTTAAACGGGTTAAAAGAATAGTGTGGTCTACTGTATCGAAGGCAGCGCTTAGATCCAGTAGAACCAACACTGTCACCTTCTGAGCGTCATAATTTATTCTAAAATCATTTAAAATCTTCAGAAGGGCCGTCTCTGTGCTGTGGTTCACCCTAAAACCAGACTGAAATTTCTCCAGGACATTGTGCTCATTAATAAAATCATTAAGTTGAATTAAAACTAGCTTTTCTAAAACCTTGCTTAAAAATGGTAAGTTAGATACCGGTCTAAAATTATTAAAATCATTAAAATCTAAATTGCTCTTCTTCAGCAGGGGTTTCACTTCCGCCCCTTTAAAGGCGGCAGGAAAGACCCCCGTCTGAAGGGAGCAATTCATCATGGTTAAAATCTCATCCCTAAAAGATTCATAAAATGGCTTAAAAAATGAAGTGGGAATCGGGTCCAAAACACATGTGGTGGGCCTCACTGAGGAGAAAACTTTATCAAGAGTCCCAGCTTCTACCAGGACAAAACTGTCCAGCGTTTCCTCTGGTAGAGACACACATTCAGATTTGTCTAAAACCATGTTACACTGAGAAGATAAAATATTACATCTGATGGTGTCTACCTTCCCTCTGAAGTGGTCTGCGAACTCCTCACAAAGAGTGTTTGAGGGGGTTTTCTGAAATGCATTAGTAGCTCTGTTAAAAAGTTTATCAATGGTGGAAAAAAGGATTTTAGGATTATTTTTATTGTCTGATATGATTTTTGCAAAGTAAGCATTTCTTGAATTTCTTACAGCATTATTATAGGATTTGTGAAGTTCTGTGTATAATTGATGGTTTATCGTGGTTTTATTTTTTCTCCATTTTCTCTCTGCCGCCCTGCAGTCCCTCTTTAGTTTTTTAAGTTTTTTGACTGTTCTTATCTCTAAACATAATGTTGACTTCTTTGCAGCGGATGACTTGTGAAGTGTGCACATACGAGCGCGCGCTGCGAGAGCGAGCAGAAAGGAAGAGCAGTTCCGTTTTTTGGTCACAGGTGTCAGTCAGCCAGAAATATTTTTACACAATGCCAACAGGAGGGAAAAGCGTTAAGGTGTTAAATAAAAACTCCCCCCCCCCCCCCCCCCCCCACACCCCCAACCCGCCAAAAAAAAAAAAAAAAAAGCTGCGAAACCCCCCCCCTAGCTAAATTGCCCTGGCGCCGGGTCTGGTTTAAAGAGTCTTTCCGAATTCTGATCACTTGAGTTGGAGAAATGTTCCCTTATTTGGCACTTAATTCCAGTCTCCAGTGTGGTAGTGGAGGCCAGATTCTGCCTCCAGAACAACATCTAAACCCCCATGAGAAGTCATCTGTCCGAGGCAAAAATCCAAAACCTCATGGCAATAACCTCTGCAGCCATCCCACTATTTGATTACACACAAATAGGTGCGTATTTCAGTTCCATGTGGAGCAGGAAGAAGTTGTGAGACTGTACTTTCAGGCCACAGCAGGTGAACTATTTGTATTTGAAGTGCAAACATTTAATTTCATTTTTTAAATGTAGTTCTCTGTTCAGATTGTTCGGAATTAATATGATTTAAAGGGATTAAAAAAATTATATTATACATGTTACCATTTTAAAAATTGATGGTCGGTCAAAATAACAGACAACAAAAATATCCAGCATGACCTCTGCATTGTATGAAAAAATTTATTTAAAACTAAACAGTGAAAATTCTGGCACACATTATCTAAGACTCCTTTACCCTCATACCCGTTAATACAACCTAGTGGAACCAATTGCTTTAAAAAGTATCCTCAATAGTAAATACAGTCAAACTGTGTGTAATTTAATCTCAGTACAGACGCAGCTGCTCTGTAAATTCCTCAGATGCATGTTAGAGAAAATTAGTGGACAGCATTATGAAGACCAAGGAAAACCCCAAACAGGTCAGGTGTTATAAAACAATATTCCAAGCTATAGGAGCCTGAAACTTCTGAAAATGGAAAAGATCTGAAAGAACTGCAAAGTTATAAATACATGACTCTGGACCCATACTGACAGGGCAGGTGTGGACTCATTATTAAGAAAAGTAGCACATGATCACCCTGGGGGACCTGTCTAACGCTCCCCTAGAGTTTCTGCGGTCAGAAAACATGTTAGTTGTGTGTGTTGTACACAATGTCCTTTAAGGAACAGTAAGAAACGTTTGCCACAAGCCATGTAGAGAACAGAGCAAAAATGTGGAAGGAGGTGATCTGGTCAGAGGAAACCAAAATTAAACATTCTGGCCAACATAAAAAAATGTATATATACATGTGATATAAAACCAACTCTGGTCACCCCCCTAAAAACACCATCCCCATGGTGAAAGTTGGAAGGAAGTTGATGAGAGTTAATGGTATACAAACAAACAAACAAACCTAATACTGTACAGAGACATCATGGAGAGAAAACTTTTAGAGACTGCAAAATACTTAAAACAGAGGTAGAGGGTTAGCATTCAGCAGAACAGCAACTCTAAACTTGCATCCAGAGCTACTATGGAATGGTTTAGATCAAATTTACTGTTTGTTAGACTCTCCCAGTCAAAGACCAAACCTAAATCCATTTGTGAATCTGTGTGTAAAGCTGGTAGATGCTGCAGCTGTCCCTGCAGTGAAAGGTAGTTATACAAACATCTCACCTAGGGTGGTAATTACAAAGCATACTGCACTTGAGAGATTTTACTTAAAATATTTTACTTTTAAAGATTTTATTTCACTTCAAAATTATGAAGTAGGGCTACTTTGTGTTGGACTATCACATAAAATCCCAATGAAATACACTTAAAATTGTGTTTGGGATGTAACAAAATGTAAGAAAGTTCAAGGGGAGTTAATACTTTTGCAAAGCATTGTAGGATATGTATGATATTTAGCAGTTTAATAGAGCAATGTTATTAACTGAGTGCAGTGTTAAGACTGACATCTGCTGGGAGAGGAGAAATTCCTGACTTCACTGTTGGCACAGTGTCACATGTACCTGAGGATATCCCTTCAATGACTTACTCAAAAACAAATATTTATTCTAATGAAAAATGATTAATATACCGGTAAACACTTTATCCTCATAAATCCATGTAAAACTTACAGAAGCATAAACAACAATGTATCTGGATTGGGGGACATTATAACTTGTGGTGGGCACATGGTTTTTGGCTTAAACAGAAACGCTGCATCTATCCTACCCTCGTTGACTGCATCCCCAAGCTTAGAGAAAACTTAAAAGTACATTTTACCCCTCCCCTCCACCCAGCTCTGGAGGGCGGAGGTGGTGGTAACGTTAGGAGTGGGGGAGAGAGGGGATAAATCATTTGACACTTGAGGCCCCATGAGGAGACCAACTTTGACTGTAAAATAATCACAAATACAAGCGAAAGTGTTCAATTTTGAACAGCATGCCTCCTAATGTAAAAGTGGCAGGTGGCATATTTCAAGTGGGCTTTGATTGATCCCCAGCTGTTTGTAAAATTGTCTGGCGTCACAGAATTCAGGTCAGTGCGATAAGCATTGTGGGCACTCCCTCTGCGAGTGCTGTTCACATGTTCGTGTTCATGTTTGGCCGTCTGTGTGGCACAACGTGCTGCCACGGCGACAGAGGAACTGGCTGCAAACCAGCTCTGTGGAGAAAGGGAACCTTAATGAGCAAAAATGATCCATGCTTAAAAGTGCTAATCTAAATGTATCCTCAATGGTTTCAAATTTGTATTCCTTTTAGAGAACAAACATTTACCTTTGTTAGAGGATCCTTAAAAAGTTTCAAGTTAGTCTGATTGCAAAAATTAAAATATCACGCTGATCATTTCTATGAACTTAGCTTAACCTCAGTATAAACAAGTGTTTAGGGACATTTAAAAACTAAGAAGCATAAGCAATATTAGAAAAGGATTTTTCATTGCTGATTTAAGTGTATTGTATTTTTTGTTACTTTGCATTTTTAATTAAAATTGATTATTTTTTATATATTTTAGTATATTCTTTTTTATTTAAATAGATTTTACCTTTTTAATTACTTATTTAAATTTATTCTCACCAGTCTAGGAAATGTATTTTTCAACAAGAAAAAGAAGGGAGTAAAAAGAAATATAACCACTAGAGCAGTTACACGGTTTTAATTGGACTCTTAATCTAGCAAAAGAGAATTTCAATAGTGAATTAGTCGTTTTTCTTGTACTCCTTTCCAAGAGAAATATATGCAAATCTCAGTGACAAAAGACTTGGTTCTTTTCCCTCTGCGTGGCAGAGAAGCAGTGGCTAGCGTAAAGCCCCCCACATTTCAGTGAGGCCTCCTGGATCAAAACCCGTAATGAATACATGAGGATGTCCTTTGCTAAAAAGATTTCTTTCTTCTACAAGCCAGAGTCTTGATCACACCTTCCAGTGTTTTTTTAAGCCTCAGCCAGGGTATGACTTTAGAGGTGCAGAAACAGACAACTCTACCTCCTTTTTTCTGTTGAAGAAGAAAGAAGACACAGGAAAGATGACAAGTCAACATTCTTGTCACTGAGGCTGACAGGTGTCTTGACTTCAGAAGAAGATAATGTACATTTCCAGAAAGTACAAGATGCAAACTTTACAGGCAAAATACCCTAATAATCTACTTCAACTTTATTGCAAAATGTAAAGTTGACAACATTCGTTTTCCTGTTGTAAATATTATTGCACTTTAAGTTATTGATAAACGTGCATCTCTTGATATTTAATGACACACCATCAAAAAACACTGTTGTAGGCATTTGAAATCCATCTATTTTCATTTTGAGGGCCTGCCTGGCAAAGTCTAAATGTGGTTAACTACCAGAGGCAGAGTTAATCCTTTTATCTAGATCCCTGCTGCAGGGGATCCCAAACACACTCTGATTAAAAAAGAAAACGTGGGCAATGAACAGTTTAAGAATCATGGGCCCTAAACAGATAAAGGCGGAACATCTTGTTGCTATGGCAGTGGATGTGGAATGACTGGCGACATTTCTCTCGCAACACCCCCCCACCCCATCTAATATATTCACATTATTTATGAAATATTTTATAAGTAGCATTGCAAATGCTAAATATAAATCCAAGGAGATGCTTGGCGCCTTTTTCCAGCTGGAATTGGGGAATGCCAGAACCTGGGTTACAGAGCTTCTGAAAATGCTGGGTTTTATTCCACAGTTTTCCTTTTCCAAGATACAAACAAGCAAAAACAATAAATAAAAGTGAAAGTAATAGAAGTCAATTTACTAAACCTATGTTACAATAGTAATACTGGCAATTAAAAAAAGTCAAAAATGCTGAAGCTTGGAAATGCCAATACCGCAAAAGAAAAACAGAGCCGCATCACGATATAACATGAAACGTATACTGAGGCCACTTTTAAGTGTGAACAATATATTATCACTTCATTGTAATCCATCTTTCACATTTAAATAGTATAGAGCTACTCAGTAAATTAAATTGCAGTCATTAATGCAATATCACTGTGTGAAATATTGCAATCCTAAAAGACTGTTTGGGTGCAATGTATGGTAGGACATATACTTTAAGTGGTCCGGTCACTAACTGTCCTCAATGCTATATTTAGGAGCAGTATCACAATAACATATATTCCCTATATCATGCAGCCCAAATATCTTTTTATTACAATAAACATTGTATTAATATTTTTTATATAATTTTTATTGTAGTAATATATTGTATCAATGTGAAACATACTGTATATTTTTTTAACTATAACCTTTTCACATTATAGCTTCCTAAGAGCCATATTCTAAAAGTCTTCAACCTTAGGGAGAACAGTAGAGGTGTCACAGTAACAGATGGAAAACAAAAATAACAGAGCTACATCACACAGATGTCTGGGCTCTGGCTTGGCCATCCCAAAACTTCTTCAGGTGAAGCCCTTCTTTACTTGATCTGGATGTATGCATGTGGTCATTGTAACGTTTTGACAAAAAAGTCAAATGGTGTTCATCAATTTTGGAGGGATGTCCTGTTCTTGGTGAGATCACTGTTGTACAGTATTATTTCCACCGAATAATGACCGTCTTCAATGCATTTCATTGTATTTTTATAGCCTTGGAATTTATTTTCACTCTTCTCCTGACTGACACCTTTTGGCAATAAGATCCCTACAGAGCTGTGGATATTCATGTAAACTATTTGCTTTGGGAGGCTACTGGGAAAATGCTAGGAAAAGCAAATATTTTAGATTTTCTTATTGAACTTAGCAATAGATCACTATAGATTAAATGTTGCAATAGATTAAATGTTGTAAAAATAATTTAGCCTATTTAAACTGCAAAAACATGGCGATTTGACATGATTGAGAAGTCATTTCATGCTCAATGTACTGTTCATATATATATATATATATATAAATATATATATATACACAAGCATTTGAAATTTCAATTTAACAAGGTGGAAAAAGATATTGTAACATTAAGATTTCCCAATATAGTATGACATGGCTCTGTTTTTTAATCTTTCACTTGGCTGGGAGCAAAACATTACCACAAAGTAAAAGAAAATTATTCCACAGAAGTATAAAGTACGCTTAAAGACACTCAGAGAACAGGACACGTCCACTTACTATACGACAGAGCAGGACAACAGCACTGCTATTTCTCCTGTCAATATTCTCCCAGCATCCATTTTCACCTGGCTGACACCTTTTACTGGTCAAGGGATGAATAAATCACACTTAGTGTACTCCCCTGGTAGCTTGACTAAAAAAAGGATATCAACATGAAGGAGGACTGCAGCGTTTCGCTGTCATTGCCGCCCCTGAGGTGCCCTGAAAAATTACCACTGATAAAATATCATTTTTCAAAAAGCCCTTATTGCTCTTTTAATCTATCCGCCACAATGGATGGCTTCTGGGATGTGTTTCTTTTCATGTGAACACAAACAATCTTTCAAAGGGCTTAATAACAGTTATACAAATGAGAGTCATTAATTACCTGCTAATGGAATAATAGATGTACCATCGAGGGTGCAGCCATACCACAAGAAAGGTGTGGGGCTTGAAAAATACATAAAAATAATTATTATTATCTAGGACTCCACATGTGTACCTTCATTAGTGCTCCGGCACCAGCACCCTTCATGCAAATACATGCACAAAAATATGCTGATCATATTCCCTCTGATTCTGGTTATCTGTTTACAGAATGATAGAAATATTCATAGGAGGGAATCACAGCAGCTGCAGAGAAAGGCCAAGGTAAAGAAGAAATGCAAAACATAAAAAAGTGCCATGCTCTGAATCTTATTCCTAAGTAATGTTTCAGGCTTGTTTTTGTGTTTTCTCCATATTAATTTATTTTGTTCAAAAACTTGCAACTGCATGTAATTGCCTCTTAAATGCATTCCAAGCATTAATCTAAATAAATTACTGCACTTGAGCCAGAGAAAAAGAGAGAAATCTTCTTTTCCAAGAGCAACAAACTCCGCAGCCGATGGTGAAGACTTCTTCTCCCCCTTTCATTATCAAATCAGATTTGACTGATGTGACACAGTCCAGCGGAAAATCGCATTCATCTTCCAGCAGGTTCGAAAAACTAACACGCGGTTATTTTTCACCCTAACCTTACTGATAAAACTAACAAATAGAGATGGATTTAGTGAGGGAGAAAAGAAGTAGTTAATGAATGATGAATTAGAGGCGAGGGGAAATATCATAAATTCTGACAAGGCGGTGTTGTCTGCTGGATGATAAACAAGCACCGCTGGATGGAATCTGTCTCTCTGTGTGTATCTCTCAGACGCCGTCTGCCACTTTATCTCCTCCATCGTGCTAGATTACACCTCCAGGGTTCAGGTGGGAATCAATCATTGCTATTATTACCTGAATGCACGAGATGCATCTATCACTACTAAGGTTACCATAACCTCAATATTAACAGAGGAAAAGCCCCCTCTAATAAACAGCAGAAAGGATGGGCTGGCTGGTGGGATTTCATCTTCCTTTCACTTTTAATAAGGCACTCAGAGGAATAAAGATTACAGGCCATATTTAGCATGCCGAACAAATCAGGCTCTTCCAGGCTCTTCCTCTCCTCCACTTCTCATTCTGGTTAGTCATTAAGACTGAGGAGAAGGAGAAAAAAAGGGTGGTGGTGGGGGGAAGGGGTTCTAGCATCGGAGAGGCGTTCCCTGATTCAACTATCTTTATGCTCTAGAACGGCCTGCAGCTGCTGTTAATAAGATTCTTTCGAGGCCTGAAAACTCAACAGCGAGTTGGACCACTGGCTCTCTCGGGTCGAAACTGCGCTAACCAGCCAACGGATCCGGCCGAGACAGAGCGACAGAAGTCCTGGGGACACAACGCACCCCCGTTAATTTTCAACCGCTCTTATAAGCCACCATTACACAATGATGTCTCTGTAAAACAAGATGCAGAAAGAAAGTGAGCATCAGAGCAAAATAAATGCTAAGCTTCTTTTTGAGGATTAATGGAATTTAGTCAAGTAGCAGTCTGCGAGTGCATCAGAGCAGCTAACGCGGGGTCACGGCACTGCTGAGTGTTTTCTCGCGCGCCCCGCTGACATGAATCATTCGTTGCCATTCAAATGAATATCATCAGCTGAATGAAATATCATTAAGCACAGCTAAAGTCGTCCCATAATAATATACCTTCAATTAAACTATGATCAGAGCGTCAGGCCTGATAATAGATTCATACCAATTAAGTTAGAAATATATTCAAAGGACTTTTCACTTTGAAACTGGTCTTGTTATTCCTCTTGACATTCAACAACATGACTCATTACAGTGGCTCCAAAACTGGAAATGGAGAAACCATGTAAATATTTAAAACCCTCACAAATATATAAATATTCATTCCAGAATGATTTGATGCACTAAATAAATAATCCTGTGTTAAATAAATGACACCCTAAATAAAACTTAAAAAATGGATCTGGGGAAATGAAGATGAGATGAATCAGAGGGGAGGATTCTGGCTAGAGAGGAGTGAGGGGAAAATGTCAGTTATCACTCCACCCCTCTTGAATACCTAATGGAAGCCATGCAAACGACGTGGGCTAATTAAAGCCCGGCAGTCAATTAAAGAAGTTTTAGCTGAAACTTTCAGGGAGGTGCTAAAATCAAGCGCCCTCCATATTTCATTCTTATTTTTTCTTTTGCAAAGTTTTGAAGCGAGCACAAATGCCAGGAAGCAACTGGAAACGGACTGAAACAAATGTGGAAAAAAAGAAACGTAACTCGAGGTGCACCAATCAATAGTCGGCCTGAGATCAGAATAAGTAAATTTTCTCCCTGAAAATTTTTATATTTTTTTCCCTTTTGAATAAATGCATAAATGTTCAGCCTCTAAAGGCATCAACTAGCAGCATTGATGTTGATGGACTTTTGCAGTTCAGTAAAAATCAGATGAATTCAACTGAATTTGTCTTAGTTTAAATTTCTAGGAAGTGTTGATATCCAGCATCCTTGTTTTTGTTCTCTCCTACAGAGTGCTGCAAAAAATAATATAAACAGGAGGCAACTAGATAATGAATAAAACTAATGCAAATATAATGTTTGGTCTCGGGCAAGTAGGCAAGCTTTATCTTATACTTTGAAGGAGGTGCTAAAATTATCAGATTTTATTTTTATTCTTTCTTTGAAAAAGTAATGTACCAAGAAGGATGTGCAAAAGGCAACTATAAAAACTAACTGTCATAATTACTAGAAAAATAACCAGAACCAGCCAGTCTTCCCTTTACCAGCTCTAAAAGGTAGCAAGCTGGTCAAACACAAACAAAAACATTTGATTGTATTAAATGTATTACACATGCAATTGTCACCTTATAAAGACATCAAACAACAGCATGAACTTTGAAGAACTTTTTTGGTATTTAAACTAATATCCAGGTTTAGTATATGTATATGTCTTGATGCATACTTTTGGCTAAAAATGAAATTCCTTCATTTTCTTTTGGATTCAAAACTAATATCTCCACCAAATAATCTGCAAGATACATCTTTTAGTCCTTACAAAAAAAGAAAATGCATTTCATCATAATCAGATTAGATCTGAAAGAATGGATAAATATTATTTCAAGGGATGTTTTCTATTTTCAATATCACAATGTTTGTTCAGTGAAGTCACTGCTTGTACAAAATATTGTTTTAGCCCAAACACTGACATCCACTGATAGACGTTTGGTCCTACAGGTACGTTCTCTGCCCACAGCGGAGAGGACGTAATCTTAGTTGGTTGGCCTACTCTGCGTCCAATTTGACTGTCTCTTCCAGCCTTCCGGCTCTCCGGAGAGCCAGGCCCTTTATGCAGCCAGCGTCTCTCCTATCACACACTGAGCTGAGGAAACAGTGCTCTTGTGATGGCTGTGATTAGTCTTTTGTGTTCCCAGGTAGAATTAAGATGAAATTCTACAGGCAGTCATCGTGTTCCTATCTTCAGGACATAAAAAAAAATATGTTGGGTTCTGAAGAGGTGAAATGAAGCCTGGGGGACCCTCACAAAGCTTGATCTGTGGGGAAATACACAGTGGAAACACAATGGGAACAATCTTGTCCTTCAGTTTCCCTTTTGTGCTCCGCTGAACCTCGAGTCAGAGCTGCCCATTTTAGTGTAGCTCCTTTTTAACAGAGCCGTATTGTTTCACTTGAGTCTGCCTTTCCCTCTTTTTCTTGCATCTGAGAAAGACTCAGAAGCTGATGAGATGACAGTCGTGACTTTGCCAGAGTCTGGGAGACCCTCAGGGTTTATTACCCACATTCCACCAAGTGTTGGGTATGCAAATAAAGTTTGGGATGCCGGCTTTCAGATGTGATAATTATGAGTTTATTTGTAAGCTGTCACTTCCCTTAATGCTCAGGGACATCAGAATAAGTTCAAATACAGCCATCAGAGAGGCTCACATTTGTTGGTGTAGCACAGATTCAAAGAGCATGTGATTCTCATGACGCCAAAGGTCTGTCAATAACCACTTATTTAGACAGCAGTGTGCTTTGGAGATCTGCGCTGCATGCAGTCTCGCACAAGATGTCTGCAAGAAAATATTTACATTTTCTCATTTGCTTAGATATTCAAACATCAAGGCTTTTTTTCTATCAGAGGGCAACACAAAACAAACAGCAGATTTCTATTGCCATCTTATCCCATGAAACAGAATGTAGCTCTGTTTAGTAGTGTTACGTACAGTTTTAATGCCCTAATTAAATTTTGTGCTAGAATTATGGGTCATCAGTGGATCAAGGCATACTGACAATTTTTTTGGTAATGTCAGTAATGTAATGTTAGAATGATTTATATACAGTATATCAAACTGGGATTGTCATTTTGCAAATATAATTTTGTGTAAAAACAAATCAATTGCGGGGTTCCATTATTTAATATATATAGGCTATGCTCCCCTTAGCTTAGATTATGGAGTACTCTCCCATCTCTTACCATATATATGCTGGCGACACACCACTATGTATTTCTGTGTCACCAACTGAGTACAGTTCAATACCGTTTCTGTGGTAGTAGTAGATGTCCCTGACTTCAAGGAATTAATTAGTTAGAATTTCCTCCAATAAACATGAGAAAAGACAGAAGTAATTGTTTTTCTTGCCCAAAATGCACAGCTAGACATGAGAAATGAAGAGGAGTTAAGAAGGCTAAATACCATTGAGCACGCAAAAAAACCAAGGGGGTGTTATGGACCCCAAACCTAATTTTAAAAACCAGTCTATTACCATTCTAAAAGAAATCATCCGAATAAAGGGTTTTCTTTTAAAACATGACACAGAAAAACTTGGAAATGCTTAGGATGGAATATTACTATGATGTCTTAACTAGTGTCTATATAACATGTAATCAGGCAGTTACTCCAGAATACCAGTCCTGACCAACAAAAGAAAAATGAATCCCAATAAACCAGTCCCTAGATCCCTGCGCTGACCGGCTGTTTGTAAAGATACAGACTATGCAATTGTGTTATAGGTCTTTAAGGCAGTGAATGGTCTTATTCCTATAAACTAGAGTTTCTTGTCAAGTTTTAAAGGGGCTATATGCAATTTTCTGAAATTTAAACTCGCGACTGACACCCATTTGGCCAAAAACGGAACTGCTCTTCGTTTCTGCTCGCTCTCGCAGCGCGCGCTCCTATGCCGGTCGCTCTCAATCTTCTATCTTGTTCGGGCACTTGTCAGAGGTTTAACTTTCTTAGTCTTATGTGGAGTTACTGTTGGTGTCAGAGTTGTCCTAGGTCTCTTCTGTGTATTCGCACAATCCATTTAACTGCTTGCGAGTGCTGACTACCGGTAGTGGCAGAGTGATCTGAAACATTTAACATGAACGCGCTTGACGTCACATCCGCAGACAGCGCGGGAAAAATCGGACCTGACAGAAAATAGAAAAAATTGGATACAAGCGCTAATTATAGTAATTATAGGTGCATCCACTGTGAGCTGACAAGGTGTCAGTATGCTCATCAGGAGATGTTTGAGTCATAAATGGTCAAATAAAAAGGCTATTGTTATGTTTATTTTGGAGAAAAAGTTGCATATAGCCTTTTTAACTATGTAGGTCCCAAAAACCATCAGAGAGCAGTTTACTCGATTCCCAGGATCAGAACTAAATAAGGAGAGGTAGCGTTTAGTTTATAAGCTCCTTAAGGCTGAAAAAACCCAAAAACGTTTTGTGCCGTAACTGTTAAGTTCTTTAAATCAGGACTAAAAACATAAATGTTTACCACAACTTTCAAATAAAGATCAAAGATTGCTTTATTAGTTAATTTCTATCATGTCTTAGACACTTTTTGCTTTAAACCTTTTTAATGTTTGTTTTTATTTTTTTTACAGTGCTGTCAAATGATTAAAGATTTGAATCTAATAATCACTGGGTAGCTCTGAATTAATTGCGATTAATCAACATTCCTATATATGACTGAAAAAGTAAATTTTTCTGTGTAAATAAAGGACAAACCTGGATGCCCTTGCTCCTTTTTCTTAAGGAAAGACAGAAGAGATGCATGGAACTTTTCTTTAGGACTCTACTTTCACATTTACACAAATAGCCCTTTTAACCTATTAATCTTTTAGACATTTGCCAAGGCAAACTAACTGGTTAACATCTCCTGAATGTAAAGCTAACCATTTCTTCTGAACAATAGAGGGATTATTTGTTTATCAACATAGGTGTGCAAACGGTGTGACACTGGCCCTTTACATAGCTCCAGTTTCCTGCTATTCTTTGTGGTTGCAGTATGGATTAGCAATTTTAGGTTGTTTGTTAGCCAAGGCTTACCTAATATGAAGTGGCTGCAGCAGATTGTTGCATTTTTAATCATCTGCTCATTCCAATTGCTTCTTCTGATAGCTTACAACCAAATATGTCCTTTGTTTGGCTTGAAAGGGGTAAGAGTCGTTGGAATTCTATAGAACTTGCAAGTTTTGTTGTTTTTATCAAAGCAATTTGTGCAACCAACAGCACAACAAGACATGATCGCATCTCCTTCTGCATACAACACGCTCACTAGAGCTGGGAGTGACATTGCCTGATAATCCCACTGTGTGGCCGGTGACTGAGACGAGATGTTCACATGGAACAGTGGATGCACTTCAAGTCTGCCATGCTGTTTACGTGACGAGCACTGAACTCAGCGCGAGATGAATTGTGGAATAAACAGGGTGGGTCACTAGGTGCATGCGTCAATGCATTAAACAGTTTAACGTGTTAATTCTACAAATTAATCTACCTGCGTTAACGCGTAATTTTTTTTCTTTCTTGTGTCTGTTTTGCCTAAAAACAAAAACTGTTTTTCATTATTAGCCTGTAGCATGGGTCTAGTGGCTTGATGTTGGAATGATCCTGAATAAATAGCCCTACCCATTAACAGCTGTAGGTTAGATCAGCCACACTCTCGAGAGGATGACATGAATGAACGATCACATTAAGATGTTGAAGAATGACAACAAAGTGCTCCAAAACAGACTGCACATCTATTATCTTGTGTGAAGTGGTACCTAATGGGGTAGGAGAGAAGGTGAGGACTTCCAGTTGCTGTTTTAGCAGAAACAGAGAAGCTGGGCAGAGATCTACCTGACTAACAGCCTCGGTGTCAGGGCTGCATCACATCACAGAGACTTCCCTGATGGAAGGAAATAGTTGGGCCCAATGTTCCCTCTAAGCTGCGCGCGTGCGCAATTGCGCACTGCCGACACAGTCTTCGCGCACAGAAAATCTACTCTGCGCACACAAAAAATCCAACCTGAATTGAAAAAACAACACAAAAAAACAGCAAACAAATAATCAATTCTGTGCTATTTTGCAGTGTGAATCAATGAGCATATGCACCAATTTACAGTTCCAGCGGTGGCCCTGCACCGGTCCAATTAGAAAATCACACTCGCCCGAACCCGTTATCCCTGGTTATTGCCATATCAATGCGGCAGAGACCCGCTCACTGACACAACACAGAATAAAGATAGACACGGGTATGCAAATAAGACTAAGGTAAAAAAATAAAATAATTATAATCCAGACACAAACTCCGATCCTCCTGTTATAGGAGCGTCTATGCACAAAGCCTGATTGCGCCAAGTTCGTGCGCTGTGAAATGTGCTTGATTTATTTAGAAAGTCTGTAGTGTTTTGGCCCAACTTGGGCCTGAAGAGCACTGTCTCGCTCAAATCTTAATTCTCAAACATAGGTGTGTCGGTCTCTCTGAGAGAGTTCTCGGACATTGTATAAGTGAGCATTAAGGTCTGATAAAAAAGATGGAATCTAGCCATCCGTCTTGATTTACCAGTGCAATTGAGCTGGGAGTATGAGTAATGAATATTGCCACTCTGTGGGAGAATGCTAGAAATGTTAAAAAAATATACAGACATAATGTATATTTGTTTTACAGCATTTACTTATTGTTTACAAAAACAGAGCAAATTTTTAGGCAAGTTCATAATGATTAATGTTAGGTGACAAAATTGAAAGTGAAGGCGATAAACAACTTCTGTTTACTGTATTATCAGAAGTTTACAAAATACAGTAACACGAATAAACCTATACATAAATAAAAAATAGCAGACTAAATGTGATGCATGAGATCATAATATATACTGTATGTCAACAATTCAAAAAAATCTGGACTACTGTCTGGATAAGAACGAATGGCAACTTAGTCTAGACCCAGTCCACATTTTTTAATGCCATGCTCAGCTAAGGCTCAACCGGAAGCTATAAGGGAGAGGCCTAAGCGTGCCAAGTAAAGCATGCTGCTGAAACCCATTTATAACCACATGGCACACCACAACAAAAGAACAATTATTTCTGTAAGCTGTGAAAAGCACACAGTTAAAATTCACAAAAAAACAGGTTATAAATTATCAACAAGAAAGATCAAAACAGAGAGGAAGCAAGTTAGCCCTGGATCCTCAGCAAAGCTAGGCCGTTTTTGCAAGATGGCAGCTGTCGATCTAGCGTTGGAAGAGAGAGTCTCCATTCTCTATTTACTGTGGAGAGTACCCTGCGCAGGTTCGCAGAGTCAGTAACGTGAAAACTTTCAAAAGTGAAATGAACTTAGCAGGTTGCCCTATCTCCTCACTTATATTTCTGCGTCTGCATTGACTTTATATGTAAACCTGATGCCACTGACGCTTCAAACGTGTTTGGTGTAAACACACCGTTACCCCTAATTTCCACTGCATGCGCTCTGCCCCTCCACGGCGCCGCTGCAATAACGCTCCCTTTGTAATCAATGAGAGTGTTGCCACTGCAGCTGCCGTTTTGCCATCCAGTAAAAATAGGATCAATTTTATTTTTGCCGGACGCCAGAGCAAGTTCGCAGTCAATCTATACAAATCACACAGCACCAACAGGATACCGAACAAGCACAACATCCGTTTTTTCAAAATAAATCAATAAAGACACATTTATATATGTTGTCTAAAATAATCGTGCGTGTTTATACATAATTTACACACATAATATAAACAAAAGATATCTTGACACAGAATAACAAAGAGAAGTAGATTAAACTGTTGTTTTCTGTTCGTCTTCCACGGAATGAATGGTTTTGGTCTGACTTCCATATTTATTACTGGCTTTTATAGTGAGATCTCGCAATTCCCATGCATGGTTCTTTGAGCACCTCTGGGCTTCGGACCGGAGCAGATGTAGAGCACATGCAGTGGAAATCAGGGACAGGAGCGAACGGCTGCGGAGTGCGTGGCGGAGTGGAGCGCAGGCAGTGGAAATCGGGTTAGGCAGCACACTGATGTCAGTCCATGCCATTTTCACTCTAGGTTGCAATGTATTCTAATTGTATCTGGGTAACTTTTAACTTTGCTGTTTTGATGTTACAGTGTCTTAAACTTTAACGTCAGGAAAAAAACAACATTAACGTCAGGAAAAAAACAACATTTAAAATAGTTTTTTGCAAGGAAATGAACATGTATGTTTCAATTTGAATTTTAAATGAATCAGACTTGTCTTGCCTAAAAAAGATTGGTTTATTAAAAGTATAAGTTCTTCAACTGCAATGAATTGTCTGCCCCCATGGAACAGAGGTTGCTGGCCTGCAGATAAAGGCCCAAAAACACGTCTCCATTAGCCCTCTGGTGGTTGCTCTAAGGATTTCAGATGCTAAACTATGCACAGCATTATTACTGCTCCGTCTGCTCATTTCACACTAAATGAAATGTAATGATAAGAATCATTCCAATGACAAACTGAGGTTAAATAGTGTACCCTTCTGGCAAATATGTGTGTTAGACTGATAAACAGAGCAGGTTCGAAGACTCTGGATCTGTCTGTCTGTTGGTCTCACTGTCTGTAGTACACACGAGGATACACCAAAAACACAGACAGCGGTATAGATAGACAGGACTCGCACACGTGCACACAGACGCCGAGACTGTGGCTCTCTAGGGGCAGCTTTGCAGTGGCGCTGGGCTGCCTCAGAGCACATTCTATCACTAATGCAAGATAACATCTGATGACTTCTGCAATGTAATTGAAGTGTAGATTACTATCTCTCATGCGCTTGCCAGATCAAAATAGTAAAAATGCATAGAGGGAGTGATGGAAAAACAGAGTGTGAGCAAGTGACGGGTGTTGTTGCTAAAGATGAGGATAAACCCCACAATCCTCTTCATGAAGACATTAAACCACTTAAAACGGCATCCAAAACAATTACTGTATGGCAGGCTGGTACATGTCCGCTTTGTAATAGAGTCAGGTAGAAGTGTGGGTGTTGAGAGACTCAAAAATGTTGTTAAAATAGAACTCAGTCTCACAAGAGTATTTTTACAAGAGTCAAACCTAGACCGCTGCTTTAAATACAGCAAACATACACTTTTTCTGTTGATACTAACATGGCAAATAAAAAGCTTGAAAAAAAAAACTCCAGAAATAAATTCTACTAAAACGGTAACCTAGCAGATGAAAAGAGAAGAATCTTAAATCCCAACTCACTTGAAAAAAAGAGGGGATCAATCGCAGGAAATCTAAGGGGAGAGATGGAAAAGGTTAGGAAGATGAGAGACTGGGAGAAAAAAGGAAGACAAAAAGAGCATGTGTGGAAGCAAGTGAAAAAAAGAAAAGGAAAAAAAGCAACAGAGAGACTGACAAGAGTGAGAGCACACAAAATGAGAAAATGATCGGGTTCACACCAAGCAAGGCCACCATATTTGTTGTTGCGCCGATGAACCCCTCATTACTGCACCTCGTGGGCACTCGGCATGGCCTTTGAAGTGCTTTGAGGTACATCATCCCATGAAACGAGCATAGTTAATCCACTTGTTAATCAAGTGTGCGAACGAGCTTATGTCTGAAGTGGCTCTTTCTCCTTGGGAGGACTTAAAGCGTTCAAAGGGAAGTGTGCTATGTTGAAAAAAGACGATGAATTGCTAACTTCTGACAAACAGAAAGAAGATGTGACAAAGCATATACTGGCTGTTTGTTCTTTGCTTGCAGCAAGTTTACGCTCAAATAAAAACAGAGAAAAAAACTAGAAAAAGCATTCGGAGAGCACAGACCTCAGCCAATGCAGCTCCATTCCTCACCCCCCATGTTGTGATCTAATTCTAAATTTGTTAGATTCCTTGACCATGAAAACATACCTTTAACAGCTGGATACACACTGATATCATTATTAGTTATTATTATTAGTAGTTATTCACGAAAGTCACTTTTTCAGTAATGGCAGATTTCCGATCACCACCAAATACTAATCACTTGTTCCTGGTCCCACTGCAGACATTTCCTGAAAATTCATCAAAATCCACACATAACCTTTTGAGTTATGTTGCTAACTAATAAACAGACAGACAAACAAACCCTGGTGAAAACATAACATTCTTCCCGGACGTAATAATAATAATTTTGGAGTATTACAGCGACAGAAAATTTAATTTCAATATGACATTGGGATTATGACATGCTAGCACGGTGCTGTTAGCATATGAATTTGTTTGGTAAAGAAAGTCTAAGCCCTTTTAAGTCCCATAATTGAAGGAGAGTACTTTGAACGTGACATTCAGTTGTATCAACTGGTATGTTTAAGACTCCTAATTTGAGGTAAAAAAAAAAAAAAACATATGGCTCCTGAGATTGGCCTGTTTTGTTGGATGAGTAGGCAAATAAAAACTCGTCATCCAGCTGGCTGGCTACAAAGGAAATGAAGAAATTCCCAGCTCTTCGAAATCCATTCTGTTACAATATTCAGAGTACTAGTTGCAAAAGAAACAATAACAGAGTGAGAATAATTACTTAAGATCTTTGAGAATAGCATTACTGGCTAACTGTTAGTTAAATGCTAAATTTAGCATCTGGGTTAATTTTTAAAGCAAGTTTAATTTAGTTTAGGTCTTTTAAGTGAAATCCAACTTAGTTTTAAACACAATTTCATAATTTATAGTCATATATTTGTTTGGCGAAATTGCACCATATTTTAGTTGACCAAAATATGAAGCCAAAGGAGTAGTTTCCATCATTAAGAAAATAATTTCTTTACACCAAGGCAACATACCTTGGTTACCTTAGGATGGAATACAGTTAATAGTGTTGTTACACGGAGTCATAAACTTTTTTATTTGAAGCCACTTTATTTAGGTTTTCTTTTTCAAAAAGCATAAATCTACAAAAATCTGAAATTGGCCAATGACCCAACCTCACTTTTATAGATCTTTAGAACCATTTTTTGTACATTTCTTAGACTTTCTAAATTCATCCATCATGGTGGATGACACTACACAAATGTCCTTTAAAAATATTCAGGCATTTGTTAAACCCTTTTTCCATTTGTAAAAACACAAAAACTGGATGTGTTCAAAGCTTTTTGGCATTACTATCACATTACATTATGAGAGAAATAAAAACAGTATATGGAGTAGTTAGACCTGAATTGGAATTATTTACACTGATTACAGATTTATTTATATAAAACTTTTATTTTTTTGTAAAAACAAAACAAGATTCCCATTTTCCCAATTACAGGAAATAAAATCTTGTTTTTTTGTTGTTGTGAACCTAGTATTCTGCATTGTCTCCCTCTGAGAGGTGCATCTATTCTTCCACCCCTTTTCTTGAGTACTTAAATTCTACATTTAGAGTTTAACAAATATTTTCTTTGGACTCTTTATTAAAGTCTTTCCATTTTTCATAATAAAAGGTTAGGGAGTAGGAATTCAGGTTCCTTAGGTTCATGAATGGAAACTGAAATGTTAAACAGTCATCTGGGAAAAGATGAATAAAAGAACTAATGCTTATCTGCTTTTCTCAGCCTGCATACCATTTATGGTGGGAGGTGGCCACCCCAGCGCTTCATTTAACAACAAACCTGACAAAACTGAGTGACCACCTTTATTACCGTCTGTGACCAAAAGCATACGGGTCACTCAAAGGTGTAGTGACGGAAGCCTGGCCCTGCCTCCTCCTGCTGCACCAACAAGTCTCCTTTTCATTTCAATTAATGACCCATAAATAACTTAGAAAAGGTGTCAACAAAGAGCACCCTTTATCACCACTTTTAGTTCATGTGACGAAGAAAAGCTCATCTGCTCCTTCTAGCGCACCCAAACAAAGAGTGAAAAAAAAGAGAGAGAGAGAGAAAGATTTATTCTTGGACCAACACTCCGACCTAGAATTCATCTAGCAAAGGGACTCTCACAGGTGCAGTGATTTGACAAATATACAGGGAACACTGGAGCCTGTACCTTTGTTAGATGTCCACGGTCAGACTAGCAATAAATTTGGTTAAGAGTGGGGGGACAACACTCTCGCTAAGCTCCCAGGAGGCTGCCAGGGAGCTGATGTTAAAGACACTTCTTTCTGTCTGCCTCTACTTCGAGGCTGTGGATCACAAAAGGCAGGAAGGTCTGGCTAAAAAAAAAGGGAAAAAAAGAACAGAAGTGAATACAAATGAATGAGAGAATCTGTTGAAAATACCAGGCTGGTCTCAGCAGCAGGAAGAATTGCTTTATCAGGGTGTCCCATAAATGTCACTTTGAGTCAACAATGAGGAAAAAGAAGTATACAGCGCTGACTTAGAAGCCCTCCTTCGAACAGAATGGCTTCAGGAATCGTGCACCGAGCAGGTTGCACGGCACTTTAGTGAAGTGCTATGGTGAAAAGATGCAAACTCCTTGAATAATATATGACAGCCTGGGTTCTGAATCCGACATTAAAAGCGATGATGTGAGAACAGCCCCGGCTCTGCTTCATCTTGGATCCACAAATCTAAACCAGAGGCTTTAAAGTGAACATTAAGTGGTCCGTCTTCATGGTTGATAGTGTGAAGGGGGGGGGGGGATCATTAAATAACAACAAGCTTTTGAATTTGCCCAAAACGCAGGTGTCTTCATTCCCCAGCAGCTAAGCAGGAACTAGCTTAAACCAATTAATGATTCCTGTTAACCCACTCATCTACAGGGAGGATTGTCTTTCTAAATAATACAGCAAAATGCCCCCCCGTCCCACCCCCCACCCCATACACGCAAAGACAAGCCAGTATATTCTGACAAATACTAGCAGATTGTCACTTAAATTTGAAGCTCTCCTCACACCACAAACACACATTTCAGCTCATATGCTCCCTGCACAATGCAGGGAATGGAGCAAGTCTTTGTCTAGCTGTGAATCCCCAATCCAAACGCCTTCATGCTCCAGACACTTTGATTGTGTCTGATACACACTTTACAAAAATAAAACAGAGTATAGAACATAATGTTTAAAAGTGAGGGAGGACAAGTAGAAAAAAAAATGCTAATTCATTACAGAGGATAGGATATTAAGGGTTGTTATCGCAGTGAAACATAGCATTTGAACAATTTTCCAAGCCACCCCCAGTGATATAAATGTCCGGCTACCATAATCAGTCCCAGTTACAGACACGGCCAGAAAGCTGCGATAAATGACATTTCCCAAAATCACGCTGACATTTTCTCTTATCAAGCAGCAGGCACTGGCGTGGTGAGAGGAGGCTTGTCAGTCAGAGGCAGACAGGCCTCACACCTTATCACTCAGCTTCTCTAGAGCTAACGCTGAGAATGAGGCTGAAGTTTTGAGACGGGAGTAGAAGGGGCAAAGACCAACACTGAACCGGAATCTGGAGCTTGCAACCAGAATCAAACGGTAACTGTTATAATGAGCGTTCAATTAAAAAACCAGACTCTCCTCTGGTGTAAGTGGGTTTTGGGTGGAGAGCACTGCCTCCGCGCTTCTGTTTTGGTTGGAGCTGACTTTAAAGCAGCGGATGAAGATAAGGCTGATGGTACAGAACTCTTTCCATCCGTTACCCCACCCCTTGCCTTTGCTGCTGCTGCTGCTCCTCTTGCAGTCAGCCTCCCTCGGAAGCAGACACAGAGCGGAAAATTAAATATTTAAGGTTGATAATGACACTCTTCATTAACATGTGATTCCGAATAAAAAGTGGAATACATAAATAAAGAAATAATAGAATGCCTATCAGCGGACATGTTGAATGAGGCTCAGTGATGATAAAAGGGAAGCGAGCGTAGGAAGGATTTCTTGGTTGGTGAGAAAATGATGGAAGCAGAGGGGAAGAGATCAGAAAGAAATGTCAGTCTAGTGTGCATTACTGATTGATATGCCTTTCTTCAGAGGACTTCATATAAATCAGTTGCTTCTGTATTTTTTTTTATTCAGTGTGACCCAGCTTGTTGCACATTACTCTTCTTTGCATAGTGAAATGGTTCTTTCCCCTGCTTTTTCAGAGTGCAGATTGTATAGATTTTAAACTGTCAATACTTAGCTGGACTACCAGCTTGGATAAAACAGCTGCCTCAGATTCAGACCGACACCAAATCCCCACTCTCACGTAGTCACATATAATATAAGACATTCTGGGAGAGAAACCAGAAATATTCCCTCGGCGATGTCGATGTGTTTGGGGATGCCATTGCGGTCTTGAGTTGACTGTGTTAGTGAGGTAGCTCATTCAATGGACAAGTTATGTTTTCTGGGGGATGACGATTTGGTTGGAGATGGCTGTCTGTGGCAGCATTGTGGCAGCGAGACAATGAAAGTGGGGGAGAGAGCCTTTATCCCTGGCAGCACATGTCTGAGTCAGAGCACTGGATCCCGCTAAGCCTCAGTGACTCACAGCGCAGCTCGCAGTGCGGATCATCAGCTGTGTTTCTCTGATGTGAAGAAGCCTTTCAAAGTCAAAGGCTTTACTTCAGGAATTCACGCTTAAAATCTGCATCAAATCAACAAACACGCAAATAAAAACAAATGTTTATGAGAGGAGTGCACAGATAACATCTAATGCTATGTTGAGCACTACTAGTTTGTTCTCAAGATGGCTGGTGTTTGGAAATTTAAGGTAAAACAAAATCCTCCCTGCCAAACAGCAATGTCCTACCACTGGTTCTCAATTAGATTTAGGTCCGGAGTTTGACTGGGCAATTCTAACAAATGATTATGCATTGATCAAAATAATATAAACAGTTCCTTTATGTGTATTTAGTGTTTCTGTCGTGCTGTAAGTTGAACCTCCACATCAATCTCAAGTCTGATGCACCTTCCAACAGGTTTTCTTCCAGACTGCCATGTATTTAGCCTTATCCCTTTCTCTTTAACTCTGATTAACCTCATTGTCCCTGTTTAAAAAAGTCACAGCAAGATGCTGCTACTACCATCTTTCACAGGTGAGATGGGGGTTGTCATACTAATTCAATTCATACCTCTTAGTATGTTCTACTCTGCTTGACTGCAAGCCCTGTTTAACGTAAATGTTGTCATCTAAGGCTCACCTGTGTTCACATGCGGTTTGGTGACCGTGTTGGCTGCACACACTGACTGCAATAAGTTTTTCCCCATTCAGAGGATGACATCAAATATACAACAAATAAGGAAACAATGGGTCAGATAGGGTCATAGGCAGAAGAAAAACAATACATGATTTTAAACAAAAATGGTAAGGAGAGATCTGCTGTAATTAATCTCTCAGGACACCAAAACTGCACTCTTATTCTGGTAAGAAATAACTTTATTCTTTCTTTTCAATTCTTCTTCTCTGCTTCTGAGTAGACAGTATCGGGCTTCACCGCCTCCCTGAGACTGTAGTAAAAATTGTACAACCTGAGTGGCACATTAAGATGCAAATGATCTTAAAATAGTATAAACAGGGATGCATGCTTATCAGTGAGGCAGCTCATGTAAAGGTATCTAAAGACCTTAACATTTCAAACACATAAAGCATTTTTTTTTTACTTTTAAAAACCTGCTGTATTTTAGAAATTCTTGGTTAGAATCATGCACAAATAAAAAAATGTTAACGAGAGGGTAGCACAGATCACATTTATGCTGAGCAGTTCCAGTGTGTAGTCCAGATGGATGCGATACGGGAGGGAAAAAAAGTGCTGCGGTACAGCATATGCAGCTCGCAGTTAATTGTAAGCAGAGAGATGTGATGGATCGGTTAACAGGGCATAAATTATATAACAGCAGGTAAACGCAATACACTCATTAAATTTCAATGCTTTTATTTTCCCTAAGAGAGGAGAAAGTAATCGATGTCGTGCTTATCTGTCTGTTTGTTTTAACCTGACAAAATCAGCAAGATAATTCACACACAGCTGTCACACTGGCACTAAATACAAGGCAAAGGTGTTGCCTCTTACTGCGTAGAAAGGTGACTATGGCAAAAAAAATACAATGCCTGGCAAGTGAGTTCATAGCGCTTCAACTGTTTTTCACATTTTGCCAATTTGTAAACATACACTTCAATGTATTTTATCAAGATTGTATGTGCTAGAACAACACCAACACGCTGCGGTCTGGAGTTTTAATAGAGCGTTCTATCATATGAATATGTTTTGACATAAACTATATTATTTTAGCTCTGGGTGAATAAGTGTTTTCCCACTAGAAGGTAAAGCTTCTACCAAATCTCAAGTCTTTTGGAATCACTAATGAGTTGTGTATTCAGCTCCATAGATCTTTTCATAAACTCTGACCAGCTTCCCTGGACCAGCTGATAAAAAAAGCATCTCCAGAGCATGTTGCTGCTACAACCATGTTGCCAAAAAGGTTTTTTTTCACTTTTCATCTCGGACCTTACTTATACATGTTTGCTATGTCCCCTGCATGGTTTAGCAAACTGGAAAAAAGAATTTCTGGCTTTCCTTCAACAGTGCCTCTCTTCCACAAAAGCAAGATATGTCAAGTAAACAAGAGATGTGGACCTGTCACCAGATCCTTGCTCCTGAGCAGTGGATTTCTCCAGCTCTTCCAGAGTAACCATAGATACTGTAGCTAATTCTCTGAAGATTGCTCTTGTGGTGGATATTTTGCAGTTTTGTGTGTAATTCTTTATAAAATAAGTTGCCACATTGAATAACGTGACACTCTGAACTTTTAACATGTGATGGAGAACTTTGAGTGAACTGTGATTTAATCAAGAGGACATTGTATGCTCAGAGCAGAGGAAGTTGCTGAAAGAAGCTGTTTAACTTGTATTGTGTAGACGGGACAGCAATGATTTTTAATCATGGGGTTGTGAAGTTCCAGATTGTTTTACATTGATCTTGGGGATTGTATGATTTTGGGAAAAAAGACTGTGTGAAGCTTGACTTGTTCAGAGCAGTGCTTAGAATGCCTTGGAATCTCATGTGCTACTCTCCTTGCTGCAGGAAGCAATAAAGCTCAAGACTCAGAAGAACTGGCTCAACTGTTTTTGTTTAAAGTTAGCTGTTCTTACAGCTGCCATATTAATCTCCTTGCCAGTTTAGGTGAATTACTTTTTTGGTAGGTCTGTAGTTGTGCTATGGTCTGTCCTTTTTTGGATGATGGATTGAATAATTCTTTAGTGGGTTCAGAGCATGAACAAACTTTTTGGATCTTCATAAAACTAACTAGATTCATACTGAGATTGACAAACACAGACATTGGTATTTATGAATTAGGTGACTTCTGAATGCAGCTAGGAACCGTGGATTAAATGTAGGTGCATCAGAGTAAAGAGGGGTTGAATGCATTTGAACACCTGCTTTACAGATTTAATCAGCTAAAAAAACACATAACAAACATGCATCATTGTCCTTTAGCTTCACCATCCTGTGTTACTTAGTTTCTGTCTGCTTCTTTAACTACATTATAGCTTGCAGCTGAAACCTTATGTAATGTGAACATGTTTCAGGGGTAGATATGAAGACAAGGCTCTGTAAGTTGGAATAAAAAGAGCCCACAAGTAGTTGACACATTTTTAGGCCATAATAATAGACAAATTAAACCTTTTTAGACACCCACAATACATTTTTATATATTCATTAAAATGAACATTTCCTGTTTAATAAAAAAAAAATTTCAGCTCAGGTCATAGAGGAGTCCTTCAAACAGTTCAGATGTAATCAATCCCAAACTGAGCTAACATTTTTGTAACGACCTCGTGCTCTGCAGCTAAGCCCTCGGCTACAGTGAGACATATGCACATGAATATGACTGCTTGTTTACTTCTTCCTGTCTCTAGAGCTAGTAAGTTGTTGTGGTTTCTATGCTTCCTTTGAGCAACAGTCATTTCACTGCTGTAGTCATCTCTTATACTGACATATTCAAACAGATATTTACAATAATGGTAAGCATTTTGCATTTCTGGATGCCCCAGCATAAAAAGTTTAAAACTTTAATACTTGTGAGTTTTAGTTCTTTTCATTTTATTTTAATTCCTCTGCAACATTCATTAAAGACTATGGAGCACTGTTGGGTCCATCATCCCCAAAAAAGAAAGAGGCTGGTACATCTGCAAACCTATCAGAAGGTGGCCATATAAGCCGACTGCGCAAGGCTGACCATTACATATGGAAAGAAGTCCTGAGGCCCATGATTAATCTGAAGGAAATGCAGATTTTCTGCTCAGGTGGGAGCAATTGATTTGTGAAGACTAGCATCCCACGAATTGGACTTTTAGTTTGCCAAAAGCCATAAAGAGGGCACAGAAAACATGTAAAAGAAGGACACTGGTCAGATGGGACCAAAACGTTAATATTTTGGCATATCTGCAAAACTCTTATGTGTGGTGGAAAACTAACACTGTACATATTCTCAAAAACACCGTTAGCACAGTGTAACAAAGTGGTGAAAGCTGCTACAGGGATGAAAAGTTCGAAGGTGCTAAATAAAGGGCAAACCAAAGCTACAGTGATATGGTTCAGATTGAAGTGTATTCATGTGTTATAAATGACCTAGTTAAAGTCCAGACCTAAATCCAATCCCATCTATGGTAGGACTTGGAATTATTGCTGACAGTCGCTCTCCATAGATAATGACTGAGCTTTAGCGATTTTGCAAAGAAGAATGGGTGTAAATTTCAAAATGTAGATGTGCAAAGCTGGTTGAGACATACCCCAAAAACCCACTGCTATAAATGCAGTGAAAGGTGGTTTTCACAAAATAAATAAATAGTTGAGCTAAATAGATACAATTAGTGTCATGGTTTTCAAATTTTTGTTCACCAAACTTTTTTTTTTTGCAAGCATGTGTCCCTTTCCTTCCATTTTGTAAATCTGTTGTGCTAGACTATCACATAAAATCCCAATAAAATACAACAAAGTTTTTGGCTGGAATCAAGTTCAAGTGGTTTAAATACTTTTGCAGAGCACTGTATAAAAACCCTTTGGATACATTTGATGAGGGAAAAAGCTGTATGTTTGAACCATTAAGAATTTTACAAGCATTTACAATTTAATCCATGTAATACGTTGGATAAGAATTAAATCTCTTATTACAGTTTTGGTAAAAGGTGCGAATGATTCTAATTTAAACACATGAGCAAACTTGTGTTAATGCTCTTCTGCATCAGTCTGAACATACAGGAAGCAGAATAGAGCCACTGCTGTCGTCGTGCATATCTGAAGTCTTTCCCCAGTGCACCCACTGATATGGAAAAGATAGCTTTTATGTTTTTTGCTAAAGCCACTTTGAATAGTTTGCAGAGGGAAACTAAGTCAAATAACTTGGTACCCAAGGATAAATTCAAGGTTACTGTGAACTCAGTGCTAACTATATCTTTAAAACTAATTGTCTCCTCTAAGGAAGTACGTTTTTCTCTACTTTGTCAGTCAGCTTTGTGCTTACTGTGACCAAAAAAATAACAAACATGTTTTTATAAAATCTGGTGAAAAATAGAGAACTTTACTGCCAATGTTTATGGATATTAGATTTCCACTAAGCACTTACAAAAGCTCTTACAAAAATAGTTGAAAATAGACATTTTAAAAAATAATTAGCAAAACGTAGCTCATCCTGAGACTAAGCCAAAAGTTATCTTCGTGTTTTATTAACACATCCTTATGTAAGAAGCAACATAGAAACTAACAGAGTAAAAGTCACGTTTATCCATGAGGGGCTGGTGAAAGGCTAAGAACTGATTTTTAGTGAATGTCTCTAATCTTATACTGCTCTTTTTATGGCATCGTTTTATTTTGGTTAATTTACATTTCTCTTGTAGTAGTTTTTTAGCTTCATCATCTATATGCCCCCCTCTGCTAATAGATTTGTAACTTTTATTTCTATTGCCAAGAAAGAAGCAATGTTTGTTAACAAGAATAAACAATAATTTTTAAGCTGAATTTTCATGAAAGTGAATGCAGGACCAATATATTGACCAATTCCAAGAATCCATTAAACATCTGTGTCCATCCAAAGCATCTAAAGCTGCAAAATTTTACATTTCTCAAAGCCAAAAAGGTCTCAGTGTGACCTTATTGCATCAAATATGGCAACATTCCAATTAAAATTTAAAATCCGGAAATTCCAGATAAGGTCCACCTTTATAAACAGATTGCTAAGAATTGATCCTGGCTGATATTTCAAGCAAATGGACAGAGGTGCACTTCTTTTTACACAACTGTCTAAGCACAAAAAAAAAAAAAATCGAGACCATAAAAATTTTGAATTTTCAATGCAGGGATTCACAAAAATCTGAAGATTTTAAAGAGTGTACCGACACAAAAAGACAAAAAACAACAACAAACAAAACAACTATTGTTTCCAAATAGTGAAAATCTGGGTCACTCCATCACTTTACCACTCATATAGGGTCTTGGGGCATGGGCACATCACTGGGGTCCTTGCTATCCCGTGGCGTCCTGCGTCCCAATTTTAATATACAACTTAGACACTCCCACTTATAACATTTTCATGCGACACACATGTAGGGACTTTGGGGTGGGCACACTTTTCGTCATCCAGAGGGGGACCGGTTCAATCAGCTTCACCTCTGGTGCCGGTGCCCACTGTTAAACCACATACAGACACTGAGGGCTCGGGGTGGGGGTTGGGGGATGTGTGGCTGCCTTCCCCACATCCCACCCCTCTGTTTTAAATGCACATTATTACAACACGCATCAACACCATACTCGTGCGGGAGGACAGAGGCTAGGGGTCTTCTTACACCCCTGTTCGCTACCGGCCATCAGGGGTTGGGGTCCGGAGGAGGAACAGGTGGTCTGGTCGGGGTCCTGGGCTGTCGGGCTGCCTCGCCACTGTGGGGCCCTTGGCTGTCTGCTTGTCTCCGTCCTAGAAGGTAGGGGGTCCATCTCCTGGAACCGGGGGCTGGTGGCTCTTCTGGGGCATCGGTAACTGGATCTGGGAGCATGAAGTGTGTATGGGGTGTATGAGTGAGGGTACAGCATCATTTCTTGGGTGTCTTGGTGAGTTAGTGAGAATGTATGTGTTTTAGAGGGAGGGAACGTATGACTGTCTGTATGTCTTTGTCTGCCTGTCAGGTTGGGTCTTGGGCTGCCCTCTCGCCTGGCGCACCTCAGGCCTTACATTTAATGGGGGGCCTATTTCCCCTCCGTCACTCCCCGTGACGGATGTCCCTGCCTACTGGTGCGTCGGTGGTCAATCGGACCTCGTGCGTGCCTGGCCGGGCCTGGGGGGGCCGGTGTGTCGGTCGGCCGATGCGCTGGGCCGATATCTTCCTTTGGTAGGTTGGGGCACCTCTTTTAGGGGTGCCAGGTTTGGGATTGTTGGGTGGTAACTGCTCGGTGGCTCGGCGGGACACGGATCCAGCGTCTCTGCTCGTTCGATCACCTGTTCTGTGCGCACCGTGCGTGGTCGGTTCATTGGCGGGTTGGACCGGCCCTGGCCTTTGTTGGATGCCTGGTCTCGGCGCTCTGCGTTGCGCGGGATCAGGACTCGGGAGCTGGTACAACTTGGTGTCCAGGTGCTGGCTGAGCTTGGCCTGGGGATGCTATCCATCCGCTGCAGCTACCGGTGGGGCGCCCCGACGTGGGGCAGGGGTGGGGCGCTGGGATGTTGGCGGTGGGGATTGGCCCAGGGTGGTGGTGGCGAGTGGTGGCCGGCCGCGGCCCCTGCGGTGCCGGGGGCCCCTCGTTGGGCGGTCCCTTGTCGGGTCTCTGCTGGGGGTTGGGGCGCCCCTGGGCCCCGGCTCTCCCGGTCCATGGACCGGCCCGCCCTTGTGCAGCTGGTTGCCGGCGGGGCCTGTGGGCTCGTCACTGCTGCCCCTCGGGCCCCTGCACAGTAGCCACTGGACGTTCCCCTGGGGTTCTCCTTTGCTCCTCTCTTGGGGGATGCGGTCGGTCCATTCTTGTGTGATGTGGTTGTGTTGTTCTTAGTTCACGATGTTAGGTTTGTTTTGTCAATGTTCTTTTTTCGTGTTTTGTTTTGTTTTTTCCCCTCTCTCTGCCATCCTGTGGGTATGGAGGCAGACTTCAATGTTTTCCTGTGTTTTCTTTGTTCCCATTCCTCTCTTGTATTTTCAACTCACCCTCTCTCATGACTTTTTGTTTCCTACCTCTCTTCTTCATCTTCTTTCTTTCTTCCCCTTAATTTTCCGTCTCCGTGTCCATAACATCAGGAAATAAAACCCTCAGCAATTCATAATAAATATTTTTCACACATATATCAAGTGGAGTACTATAGCAAAAGCTGTACTGCTCCGCTTGTGAAAGTAAATCTGTTGGGCCTCTACTTGGTACTCAGACACCAATTCTGAGCTCCACACTGCCAAACAGGACACGTAAAAAAAAAAAAAAAAAAAAAAATCTGGGTTACCTAATGACACGGAAGTTTGTAAGAACCCACAGTGGAAGGTGAGAATAAGGTGAATATGTGTGATCCACACAAAAAATAATATGTTAGAGTGAATTGTTGGCTTTAGGAAACTCTATGGTGGACAAGCACATTTTGAAGATTCCAGCTGATCGCATTTCAGTCTTACATGTTTGACCAAGAATATGACTCTGATGATTCATAAGATATGAAAAATGTTGGCATGGAGGCCGAAGCGGATGTTATCAGGATCGTCTTCAGAACTGAAAATGGTAAGAGTACATTTTAGTCCTGTTTTAAAATTTTAATTTGTGAGATATCTACAGGTTTACCACCTGTTAAATGGTAAATGGCCTGTGCTTGTACAACGGTTTTTCTCGCCCAAAGGACCCCAAAGCGCTTCACACTACATTTAGTCATTCATGCACACATTCAGAATCACCCATATTATTCTGATATTGCTTCAACAAGATATGTGATAGGCCAGAACAGCAGTCACACAGATGACAAAAATCCAATGTCATATTTATTACACACTCTACAGAGAGAAGGGACTGATTTTCTGACTTTTGTCTTACTGAATCTGCTGATGGCTTTCAAGGCACCTTTTTCATTGTTGTAATTAATAATATACTGGACTAGACCTATCATCTGTCTGTCTGCTGGTCGATCACTCTTGGCAGTTGTAGTGGATAATACGCTTTTGCAGTACCAAGCAGGAAATATAACTAGAACTTAAAAACTAAGTCTGTCCATTGTCCTCTTAACAATCGGTTCCCAAGAGTCTTTCGTCAAAGTATCCATAAGCCTAGCCAGCTTTTCTAACATGTGGCTGAAAGGTTTTGCAGCCACCATACAAAACATAAATCAACCACACTGAAGAACAAATGTGAGCAAAAACGGAGAGAAAAAAACACAAAGAGTTGTACTCTGAGCACGTTAGCCATAATTTGTAATACTCCGTTCTGTAAACTATCACCTCCTATGTCTTGTCTCAGTGATGTACAAAGGGTAAAACAAAAAAGCTAAATAAATGACAACAGCATTTTATTTTAGAAAGGATGGACTTCACACAATGTCATTTTGATCTGAATCTGATTTTTAGGCAAAGTAAATGATAGACAGAACTTATATAGTGCTTTTCTAATCATACTGACCACTCAAAGCACTTTACACTAGAGCCACATACATCCATTCATACTCACAAACACGCACAAATTTACACACTGATACAGAGCTGAGTAGGCAACTTGGGTTAAGTGCCTTGCCCAGGGGCACATTGACATGTGACAGGAAGAAGCTGGAATTGAACCTATGACCCCCTGGTTGCAAGATAACTACTCTACCCTACTGAGACACAGTAAATCGGAAATGAAAACCCCCCCAACATTTTATCAGTTTTCATGCACTGCAAGAGGATATTTTTCATGCCATATGTCAAAAGCTATATGATACTTGTCAGGCACACCTATCAACCATTATTTTTTTTCTTTTATCGACTCTTTAATTTTCTCCATTCATTAAGCCCATTTTCTCAGACAGGCCAAACATGACAGCACAAAGGATCTTGTTGTGCCATCGGGAATGTATGGGCTGCCTTTCCTTTTTACAATCTTCATAAAAGTTTGTTTCAAAAGTCTATTAAGTCTCTTTCAGGCAGAGATATTTCAAACCCCCAGCTGCTTGGGACATTGCTCCTATTTATTGCCTTGACATTCTTTGATCATTATGTAGTGTGTCGGGCCTCAGGGTACAGTCAACCGCTTGCCTGTCCACTCTCTTATGTTTCTAAATAAAACGGCACTATTGAAGAGATTTGGAAAAGAGAAAGATGCTGAAAAGAGGATGTAGTCTCAAACAAATATAACAATGTCCTTAAAATCAAATAATAGAAAAAAAGAATCACATTTTTCTTATATGTACACGCAGTCATAATGTCCTATGTTAGGAGGGAAAGAAAATGAAAAGTAGCGATGCTTAACATTTGACATCCATCTTTCAGGGAAGATATGTGATGGCCAGCACAGTAGTTGTGATCAATATCTAATCAGGGGAAATAAATTGATGCTGTTTGTCTTCCATCTTTGAGGAAATTTATAAGAATTCTGACAGCTCAGAGAAAGCATTAATCAAGTGATAAAATAATGATTTGGGGAGGAAGGATGAAAAAGAAAGTTGCGGTATGCTCTGATATTCACTGGGACTCAGCACTGTTGACATCTTGTCTCACATCCTGTTACTTCAGGAACTGCATGAGAGATCATCTCCTCTCCTTGTCAAAAAAAAGCAAAGCAATGACTTAGATATCTAAGGGGAAGGTATCAGTCCCTTGTGCATACTGTGAATAACACATTGCAACATGCATGGATGCCATACACTTGTGTGTCTGACCATCCTCTATCTGACAGTAAAGAATTCTCCACCACCACCCTCCATTTATTCTCAGCCCTTGTCTCTGCAATTACCATGTTCCAATCTCGCCTCGTCCCCACAGCTATCCGCAATACCCAGAAGGATCGGCAGTCTTTTTTCTAGAGCGGCAATTACCACCCCTATCTCCTTGAAACAAAAACTTTGGTGTTGGACATTAGAAAATGTCACACTCAGGTTATATTTCACTTAAGTATAAAGGCGCTACAGTGCGCTCTCAAGAAGGACTATTTTCAAAACCTTTGTATTATGCATGAAGTCAGCGGTCCATTATTATTTTCTAGAGAAGGCAAAGGAGCCCAAATTTTTATCTACAATGTAAAACACAAGACACACTTAGAACAAAACTCAAAGAATTGACATTCATAAAAAAATAAAAAACAATATTTAGAAACACATCTTATCTGAGGAAATATAGCAACCTAATTAAAAAAGGGAGGTGACTGACTTGAACATGTGACTTTTTTTCAGAAAGTCGTTATTAGGTATCACTTTGAAACCTGAGTTGATTAGTTTATCCCTCAGTGATATGCATGAACTGTGGCCGCTTATCACAATCCTGCAGGACAGACTAATCACATTCCAGTCTTTCACCTGCATGCCTGACATGCTTTGCTAGAGCTCATGATGAACCTTCTCAGGCAGGCATGACACCAGTCTGTCGATGATGGTGCCAGACTCTCATCTGCAGAATTTACCACAGCCACAGCTGGTTCTACTGCTGTCTACCGTTACACTTCTCTATCGGCACTAATAAAAAAATGACAGTTATGAAAAAGTTCACACACAAAAAAAAATCCATACCATTACTTTGGTTGTCACTCTATGGCCTAAAAGCTCAGCACTAGTCCACATCAATATACAGACATACATTTTTTTTATCAGAAACAACATATCCATATTTTAAAATTACTGAATCAAATATTTAATTTTTTATAAAAAACTGCTATTTCCTTTTTTTGTGTCTATGCCATTCAATATGTCTACTAAGGTTTTCAAAGCATAGTAGAGTTTTAATAATTTTCATCATGACAATACGTCTTTTTATTAGATTGCTTGACCAAAATGCTGAGGATGCCTTTGTTCTATTTTGTATGTATTGACATATGCGTAGTTTGATGGGAACATGGGAAAAATAAGTGATGTAACACCTTCCTAGGCCGAATGCTCCACACCCTGTTCCTTCATTTGCTACTGCCACGACCTACTATGACACTTCTTTTCCACCCTTATTATTGTTGTGTTAGTAAGTACTGACAAAGCTGAAAGGGAGCATCAAAAATCTTTAGTTCATTTTATTCAAGTTTTTTTCTTCACTGTTGGCACATGCAGTGTCAGCCTCCTTCATGAGATCAGTCCTTGCAGTAAAATTTTAATCGTTCTCGGTTCCTTCTCCAAAAGGAATTGTTGATGAAGTGTTAGGAAAAGGAAGAAAGCAGTGTAAACAAAAAAAATCTTTGGAGTGGATCTGGCAAACAGTGCAGTGACATCTGTTTTCTACTAGTTAAGCAACTTTATACTGTGTGTTGTCCTGGTAGGTTAGAAGTTGCTGTAGCTATAGAAACATAACAGGATGGATGTATTGTCAGTGCTGGAGCTTTACGTCTGGTATGAGCAGACTTTCATTGTATTATTTGAGTGAGATTTAGCTAAAGAAAAAAACAATTATATCCTGTTTTGGCAGTAGCACACTTGTTTGACCTCTGCCCCATCTTGTAGTTTGTCAGGAGGAAAATGAACAGTACTCCAGCAGCGGACCTCTAGTTTGGGACAGAGCTGATGAACCTGAAAACAGAAAAGGTCTCACCCATGGAAAGGGTATTGCAAAGTCAAGGTGGACAGATGGTGGTGCTACGATGCGAGTTTCATAATTTTAGTTAGAATTATGCAAAAGAAACCTATTAAAAACTAAACAGAAGCAGACTGCTCACTTTCTCCACTTGGGTTCATGAAGGGACAATCTTTCAATTGAGAAGTAGGCAACTCATCTGAACAAAGTACAAAGGTTTCCCATTACCTGGCCTGAGAAATGAGCCGTATTCTCTCCCACTAGAGAAAGCACATTCAATTACACGGGACGGAAACAGCTCCGGGGTGTTGGATGAGTGAAGACGACCAGACAAGACAGAAATTAGGCTTGTTACAGACTGATTTTAAACTCCACTTAATTCAGTCTCCGTTTATAAAGCCTCTTCAGTGCCTACCATTCCTTGTCTTATGTTTTTTTTTCTTACCCCCTCTCCTCAACATGGATACGAGATTTACATATTGCAGGTAAACTGGGGAATAAAGAATGCAGATCCAATTAAACCTCCAGGGAGCTAATTAGTTGCAATTAAGTTTCTGCTTCACTTGTTGTGTGGGATTATTTGGTAAACACCTACAGAATGTTGAAAGAAACTTGGCCTTTTCCTTGAACTTGAGAAGTGTTCTATTCATCTAGTGGAAATTTAGCCTTTGTGAAGATGTTTTTATGCTATTAATTAATCTGTGTAGATCTTGCAGTGAGTTATTCACATCAAAGTGTGTAAAAACGCAGTGCAGCATCTAGAGCATCGAGTCCATGGCTTTTTGAGGAATTTAAGAGGTAACCTGGGTGCAAAATTAAAGGGTTAGTGTTGCTTTCAAAGAGGGTGAAAAGGTCATGTAAGTGCTGCTTTGAACAAATGTGTAATTTGACTTCATTACTTTGATGCTCTTCCACACATTTTGTCCCTAACCACATCCCAGAAAAAAGACAAACACAACAGGCAAAGAAAACAGGAGCTTTTGTATATGGCGTGTTGCTCAGTTGAACTGTTGGCAACAAGCAAAGAGATATGTCACATAACATTAAACAACAACTGCAAAGCCCTTTCACATGTCTGTGCAGAGCAGCCTAGAGCCAGTCATAGGTGTTCAGTGGCTTTGTGCTGTCATCACACATCAACCTTCATTTGGGCTCTGCTAGGTTCCAAATGACAAGTCCCCTTCTAAGTGAGTTTCATCCGACATTTCAACCAGTGGCATATGCATCTGAGATAAACAACAGTAGGGACGAAGAAGGACTCCCTGTAGATCCAGAGAAATTACAAAAGCATGCAGTAAATCAATGGCCTTGGTTTAGATTATCCACAGTCAGCCACAATGTACTTTCCACCCAGGTTGCCCAGTGCTTTTTTTATTCATTTATTAATATTTTAAACATAATAAGAATAGTGGCTCAACTCTTTGAAGTTTTTTTTTATTGTCTAAGAATCATTTGCAAGGCATTTAATCTGACTTTTATATTCCTTGGTGACATTTCAAGAAAAACACTGGGTTTGAACAGTGTACGACAGTCCAAAGATAACTCAAATATATCAAGATATACATTCTGTACATTTATAAAAGTTTAGAGTTGAGAAGAAGGAAATGCTCTAGCCAATAATATTATTGGTAGATGAATCTCCTAAAATTAGTCAACTTGACGGGAGCAAAATGGGAGAAGATGGTCTACATAGTTAAGCATGTTAACTTAATCTGATAGAGTACATTTAATAAGGTAAAAAACTCACTAACGGTTTAAAGTTTAAGAGTAAAAGTTAGACAAGTTAAAAAAAGCAGAATAACACATTATAATGTCAAAGGACCTGAGAAAACCTAAGAAAAAGAAGTATAACATGAAAAATTTACTACAGTCTTGCCTCACACCCGAAACACTCAAATCATCTAATTATCAGCCTAAATAATGTCTTTCTTGCCATGCCACCATGACATTTCCAGCAAGAAGAAAATAATGTATATGTAAAATAAAAATAATCTTTACATAATAAAATTTGCTGTGAATCATTTGTTATACAATTGCACCCATGCAGTACCTTTTAAAATTATTGTACTAATAGTTTAAACATTACTTTATCACATGTCAGACAAATAGGACATATCATCTATCCTTATTTCAGATTATGAATTTGGTGTTTAGAAAGGAGCTCTGTGAGCTACATGCTTAAGCTGACATTGGCATTCAGTGCACTACAAAATGCAAAATGTTTCATATTATAGCAGAGAGGGAAATGGCACCTGCTGGGCAAACACGCAGCATATTGTAATGTAGCTTAGCAGCACTTGCCCAGCTCCTTGCACTACAAAGCAGTCCATCAAAGTGAGATCTGAGAGCAAGGGAGAAGAAGATCATGACTTTTCACACCTTGTCAGACTAACTCGCTTCTGCAAGTTCCCCAACCACTCTGTGGTTTTCCTCCAAACCGTAAGAACATCATGGAGGGGAGCAGGGGAAAAGTGGAAAAATAAAGTTCTGTTTCATAAGTAACGTGATAAGGGCTAATATTTTAGTCTTAGAAAAACAAGAAACTGTATATCATATATTTCTCGTTGAAAAATATACCAACAATTTTTAAAAGCCTCATTTATCTCGTGTTATATGTAAATGAATATGTTTTTACAAATGAATCCATTCATTCATCCATGCTTTGTGACCCAGTAGTAACATTACTTAATCTCACATTCACCATGCTATCTCCACTGATAAAAAAATCACTCTCCTCAGCCTGCTGGATGCTTGAAACTGATCAAATTATAAAATGTCTCAACCAGTCTATCAGGACTTATGTGTGATCTTTCTAATGGAACATTTGTATGGAGTTAGAATTGGGACTTCAGTTGTGTAATTTTTAACTAATGCTTTGTACTTGTAAATTATGTTTTGTACCTTGCACAGATTTTTAAAATACAAGTTTAAAAGTACAAGTTTAAAATTTTAATGTACAAGTTTTATTTTCAAGTAACAAGTCTCAAGTTACAAGTTACAAATAATTTGCAGTTCCACGTGACATGTGTCAATTACATTCAGATTGAGTGAATTAATTAATCTTAATTCCACAATCAAGATGTATGAGAATGGGTGGAATAAACCAACTGGCCAGTGAAATTTATAAAGTAAAGGTTCGGCCTATGATGAAAAAGTCTAGCTGAGACCAAGAATTCAGGTTCCAGATATTTAGGTTAAAGAGTCCATGTATTTAGTTATGTATATGCCTAGATATTTGACAGTGGTTTTAATGGTGGGTTTTGTGAAAAAGTGATTGGAAGTATTAATAGGTTAATATTATTATAATATTATTATTAATAAAAGCAAATTATATTAATATTATTAGCATTTATTGAGACCTCCATATAAACAACTACTTTACACATAGATTTAATCCAGTAGATTGTGCGACCAGTTAATCTGACTCACCGGATTAGTTAATACATAGCCTACACTTTGAACTTGAACTAGCCAATTATACATGGATTGTTGGAGCCTGTCCAAATTATGTTTTTATACTTAAGTTTCATTTGAAATACTGAAAACACTATGATAGCTTTGGTATTTATACCAGGACCAGTGTTGGGAACGTTACTTTAAAATAGTAATTAGTTATAGTTATTCACTATTTGTTCCAAAAAGTAACTGAGTTAGTAATTGAATTACTCTTATTATAATAAAAGTAACTAGTTACTGGGGAAAGTAACTTTTTGCATTTCTGTAAAAACAACAGTTGCTATATATCAATGAAATTGGATTTTTCTGACCAGTTTTCAAAAGTCAGTTGAAATGAGTAGAAGAGACAGGTAGTCTACTTGTATATAACTGTCTATATTCAATTCAATTCATTTCAATTCAAAATTACTTTATTGTTCCCAGAGGGAAATTAAGTGTTGGTAGAGCTCATTTAATTAATTCTTTAGGGAGTTGTTGTAGATGATAATGGCTGTGGGCAGGAAGGATTTCCTGTAGCGGTCTGTATTGCAGCGAAACTGAAGAAGCCTCCGAGTGAAGACGCTCTGTTGTTGTGTGACTGTCTCATGAAGAGGATGCTCAGGGTTGTCCATAATTTGTTTGATTTTATGAAGAATCCTTCTTTGCATCATCATCTCCAGATTTTCCACAGTTGTCCCAAGAACAGAACCAGCCTTCTTTATCAGGTTGATTAGCCTTTTTAAATCCCTGGCTCTGATGCTGCTACCCCAACAGATGACGGCTGAAGAGATTACACTCTCCACAACTGACTTGTAGAAGATCTCCAGCATCTTGCTGCAAACCTTGAAGGACCTAAGCTTCCTCAAGAAGTACAGTCTGCTCTGTCCCTTCTTGTAAACGGTTTCACTGTTGCGCCTCCAGTCCAGTCTGTTGTCAAGGTGAACTCAGAGGTATTTATACTCCTCAACCACCTCCACTTCTTCTCCCATGATGGAAACAGTTTTTGACTTATCCCTGTTTCTTCTGAAATCTACAATCATCCCCTTTGTTTTGTCCACATTTAAGGTGAGATGATTGTTTCCACACCATGTCACAAAGCGGTCCACCAGCTCTCTGTATTCAGCTTCTTGTCCATCTCTGATGCACCCGACAATTGCAGAGTCATCTGAGAATTTTTGCAGATGACAGGTCTCCGATTTGTACTGGAAGTCTGAGGTGTACACAGTGAAAAAGGAATGGTGAGAGTATGGTCCCCTGTGGTGCTCCTGTGCTGCTGACCACCTAGTTTGACACACAATTCTTCAGTCTCACAAACTGTGGTCTGTTGGTCAGGTAGTCATTGATCCAGCTGATTGTTGAGGGCTCCACCTGTGTCTTCAGGAGTTTCTGACAAAGCAAATCAGGCTGAATTGTGTTAAATGCACTGGAGAAATCAAAGAACATGATCCTCACAGTGCTGCCTGCTTTGTCCAGATGACAGTGGGTTGGTTGAAGTAGGTGGATGATGGCATCTTCAACTCCAATTCCACAGCGATAAGCAAACTGCAGTGGGTCCTGATACGTTCTTGTTTGCTTACTCAGGGGTGCCAACCGGAGTCTCTCCAGGACCTTCATGATGTGGGATGTCAGGGTCTATAGTCATTGATGACTGATGGGTGAGTTCTTTTGGGTACTGGAACAAGGCTGGATGTCTTCCACAACACTGGAACCTTCTCCTGGGTTAGGCTAAGGTTGAAGAGGTGCTGCAGAATCCCACAGAGCTGCTCAGCACAGGCCTTCAGGACTCTGGGGCTGACACCATCTGGACCTGCAGCCTTGTTCCAGTTCAGTTTCTCCAGCTGCTTCTTCACCTGACTTTTGGAGACAGACAAGTGGGAGGGGGAGGCAAAGGGGGTGGCAGCATTTCCTGACTTAGTTGAAGTCAAACTTGTGGAATTAGAAGAGTCCATGGCTGAGGTGAAGGATAAAACATCTGAGGTGTAACAGGAAAGCTGTTGATTAGAGGAGAGTGGGATGTCTGTTTGGCTGGGAACAGGAGAGGGAGATGCTGAGCTAGTTCCTGAACTGAACCTGTTGAAGAATATGTTCAGTTCATTGGCTCTGTCCAGACTTCCATCTATCCAATCCTTCCTGTCCTTAAAACCTGTGATCTTTCTCATTCCTGACCAGACATCTCTGATATTGTTCCTCTGTAGATTGTTCTCCAGCTTCTTCCTGTATGCCTCCTTGCTGTCTCTGATCTTGACCTTAAGTTGCTTCTGTATACTCCTCAGTAATTCCCTTTCTCCCTCCCTGAAGGCTCTTTTTTTCTCGTTTAGCAGTTCCTTCAGGTCACTGGTGATCCAGGGTTTGTTTTTAGGGAAGCATCTCACTGTTCTGGTGGGGATGATGTTGTCTACACAGAAGTTTATAAAGTCAGTCACACACTCAGTCATGGCATTGATGTCCTCTCCATGTGCTTGGCAAAGAGTCATCCAGTCTGTTGTTGCAAAACAACCCTGCAGGGCTTCTTCAGCTTCCTGTGACCATTTTCTCACAGTTCGTTTTGTCACAGGTTGCCTCTGAACAAGTGGTTTATATTCTGAACAGAGAAAAACAAGATTGTGATCTGATTGTCCCAAAGGAGGTCTTGGTTTGGACATGTATGAATCCTTTACATTTGCATAAAACAAATCCAAGGTCCTGTTTTCTCTTGTAGAGCAGCTGACAAACTGTTGAAATGTTGGAAGTGTAGTGGAGAGCGAGGCATGATTAAAATCACCAGATATTGCCACAAATGCATAGGGGTGCTGTGTCTGTAGCTTAGCAACAACGGAACTGATGACATCACATGCAGTGTCGGCAACGGCTGAAGGTGGAATGTAAACAACTGCCAAAATTACACTGGTGAACTCTCTTGGTAAATAATATGGACGAAAACTCACTGCCAAGAGTTCGACATCTGGGCTGCAGAGACAACACTTCACAGTAACATGTCCTGGATGACACCATCTGTTGTTGACAAGCACTGCTACTCCACCACCTTTTCTTTTTCTGCTCGTCTTCAGATCTCTGTCTGCTCGTACAGTCAGGAAACCTGGCAGACAGACGTTTGAGTCAGGGATATGATCCAGCAGCCATGTCTCAGTAATACACATAACACTGCATTCACGGTACTCTGGCTGAGTCCTTGTAAGGGCTTGGAGTTCATCCATCTTGTTAGCCAGTGATCTTACGTTGCCCATTACATGGAAGAGATAGCTTGAACTTCTTCTTTCTCTGTCTCCTTTTCGCTCCTGCTCTGCATCCACGTCTCCTCCTTATCAACTCATCAGGGATTTGTGGCTTCAGTTGAGGTATTATTTCAGCTTTTGCGATGTTAATCAGCTGCTCCCGGCTGTAAACCACATTGTTGCCATGGTTACGCATCATAACAAATTGTCAAAAAGGGAAACATTTACAGCAAAAATCCTTCCAGCTTCACAGCACCAAAAACTAGAAAGTGTGCAGGTAAAAAAAATGCAATCTTCTTTAAGAAAAAAGAGGAACCAATGTACAAAGAACCAAAACTTAATATGTAGCCAACAGAGCCACTCCAACATGCAGCCACCCAGAGCAGCGCAATTCTAGAAATATTGCACATCAACAGACAGCAATGTGTTTATCTTGCACTTCAAGTAGGGGTGGACTGGCCATCTGGCATTCCATCATCCCGGTGTGGGCCGGTCGCTGTGTTTTTTTTGTTTTTTTTCCTCTCTCTAAATTCCCTCCAATTGGGCCGGCCAATTGGCTACAGAGGGCTAGCAGTGTTTTGCCAGCATCGACACATATTATTGGTCTATGTTTGTCATCGTCAATCAATCATGGGCTGACAGCCTATGAGAGCCATGACAGTGTTGTCAATCACAACACAAACCAGGGTGGGCGGGACCTCATGACATGGGCCGGAGTGGTGGGACGGGATGGTGCTGAGCTGAAAATGGAGAAGGGTAAGAAACACCCCGGTGGAGCTGAAAAAGAACGGCTCAAAAAGCAGAAATTTCTGGAGGTGGAAACTGCTAAATGTTTAAGATTGACAGACATATTTGGTGCCGGGGTCACCACCCCAGCAGGTGCTGCTACGCGAGGAGACACGCAAGTGGAGACATCCATGGTAAGTAACGTTAGTGTGGAGTTGGCTCGGCTACATTTTGAGACATGCCCAAAATAAAGTATAAAACGGTTTTACATTGACTGCGATGTGACCTGAATAACTGAATACTTGTGACAACATATTAGCCCATGGGATGAAGGGCTGACTGTTGGTAGTTGCGGTTGATTTAGTTAAATATGCCAAATTGTGATACTTTCGGTTATTATTGTTCAGATGATTAAGCTAAGCTAAGCTAGCTAACGGCTACTAACAGGCAGCGGTCTCTGGATGCCATAGCAACAGTAAACATTAAGGGGAGACACTACAGGTGAATAGGGAAAAAGTTAGCTTCAAGAATCCTTCATGAAACTTGACAAACTTAATCCTAGTATTAAAACAAACATCTTTTGTATTAGAAGTTTTTATATAAATTTTGTTTAGATATGCAAATGAGGTGTAATCTGGTAAAAAATTTGCTAATTTGCATATATCTTTAATAGTATCTCAAAATTGGTGAGAGACAGATGGAATTTTTCTTTAATTTTCTAATCATATATGTTATATGATTAGAAAAAACTTTTTACAGAGGGAAATATGTTTATTTCATTGCATTACTTCATAAATCAAAAAACTGTGTAAGAAGCTCCAAAAAACTCATTTTCGCCCTGTTTTTTTACACAAAATAGCACATATATATTTTTTAGAACGATGTATTGACAAATTGCTCTGTAATTTCTTTCAGCTCATAGCATAGAACAATGGTGGAAAGTTTGGTGAATATAGGTATAACTGATTTAAAGATTATTCGTTTTGAATGTTGGAAACTCATTTTGAGAAAAACACAATTAAAGATTTGCATTAGATAATTCAATGCAATGTGTAGTACAAATGACCCTCGAATCCCTCGCTTCGTGTTTGCGATTGGTCATTAACTTAAACAGGCATATCATTTTTGGACATTTTTCTTTTTCCTTTTTCTTTTTTGGGGGCTTGTTCTCTCACTGCCTCCACTTCACTTTTTGGCTACTACTGAGACGTCTCTGATTTGAGTATATCATGCGTCTTTTAATGGTTTATGGATTCATACTTGATTTGTTCTGTTGAGACTATAATGAATAAATAGTATGTGATTAATTGCAATAGCTGTCAGTTTTTGTCCTTGAGTTCACAGTTTTGTGCTTTATTTGTTAACTGCTATCAAGGAATATGACTCATTTGTACTGTAGTATGCATGAGAGGAGATGCTGCGAGATTTGTGGACTTTTATGTAGTGTCGGCTGATAATGTAGTGGGCTGGTCTGGACAGAAAATGCCAGGGCTGAATTTTTGTCCCAGTCCACCCCTGACTTCAAGTATTATCTTTGTAACAAGAAAACAGTTAAACTATATGAGGCTACATAGTATTATTACTCAGTAGTCCAGGGGTCACATTAAATAAAATATTTTCAGTATTTGACCAATTTTTTTTTAAACGGTGATGGAAAAATCTGAAGGCCATTGGTCATTTTGACAGATTAGTATTCACACCTCTCACCACTTAATGAAAATGTGCAGACATTCTCAACTTTACTCACCGAGTACGTGTACCTGTATCAATAATAAAAAAAAAAGATTTCCATGAAAGCATCTGAGCATCATCTTAGACCTGGACTCTAAATCAAATGTATCTTGTTATCCACAAGTTGATGGCATGCTGAAAAGTAACGGCATGGAGCCAGCGCATCTGTGACTGCACCATATGTGGACTGGCGGTGACAGATCGCTCCAGCCTACTGATTCAAAAAGAGCGCATGAAGGGGGAAGCAATCAGAAAAGCCCTTGTTCAGATGGTCTTGCTGAATTCTGATCACTTCAATTGGAGAAATGTTCCTTTGTTTCAAAACTACGGCTGAAGTGGCGACTCAGTCTCCGTTGCACACAGGGGGCCGTTCTGCTCCTTGCGGAGCATTCGGAGGACTTATTCTGTTAATTCATAGTAACACCCCATTTATTGTTCATTAACGGTAACAGAGTTGTAACGACAGAAACAGTAATTAGTTTGATTACCCAATTCTTTTAAACGTTCATTACCTACACTGAAAAGGATTCGAAAGTGCATATTCGTGCTTTGCAACCCATGCTAGCATGCCATCAACTAGCTTTTGTCTTGACACAAACATTGGATAGTACACATTCCCTTACTTCAGGTGAAATGGCTCACTGTAATGTAATACTATATACTGTTTATAGCAATAGAAACTGACAAGTAACAATGCTATTTTTAAAAGGACTCACCATTTGATTTTCGGCCATCTTGGTCTGAGAAGCGGCCTGGGGAAACTGCAGGAGGAAGCAGTTAAGCAAGTTTGGTTGTGAGCAGTGCACAAACCCCTGCCCTCCTCTCGTCATGATTTAATAGAAATTCGACAAACATGATTGCTTGGGCAAAATAAGCCTCTTATTGGTTCTTCCAACCAAACCAAATATGGTAAAAAACAGGAAAAAAAAGATTTGTAATTTGTGAGTGTTTTGTAACTTAAAACTTGTAACTTGAAAATTTAAACTTGTACTTTCAAATGTGAATCCTGCACTTTTAAACGTGTATTTTAAAAATGAGTGTAAGTTACAAGACTTAAAGGGGCTATATGCAACTTTTCCCCCAAAACAAACGTAACAATAGCCTTTTTATTTGACCATTTATGACTCAAACATCTCCTGATGAGCATACTGACACCTTGTCAGCTCACAGTGGGTGCACCTATAAGCCTGTATCCAATTTTTTCTATTTTCTGTCCGGTCGGATTTTCCCGCGCTGTCTGCGATGTGACGTCAAGCGTGTTCATGTTAAATGTTTCTGAACACTCTGCCACCACCGCTTGTCAGCACTCGCAAGCAGTTCAATGGATTGTGCGAATACACAGAAGACACCAAGGACAACTCTGACACCAACAGTAACTCCACACAAGACTAAAAAAGTTAAACCCCTGACAAGTGCCCGAAAAAGATAGAAGATTGAGAGCGACCGGCATAGGAGCGCGCGCTGCGAGAGCGAGCAGAAACGAAGAGCAGTTCCGTTTTTTGGCCACAGGTGTCAGTCGCGAGATTAAATTTCAGAAAATTGCATTTAGCCCCTTTAAGTTACAAGTTACAAAAAGTAAGTTACAAGTACAAAACATAAGTTACAAGTACAAAGCGTAAGTTAGAATTAAAAACTAAAGTCCCAATTCTAGCTTCATAAATTTGGACAAGGCCTTTTGAGAGGGCGTTCAAGAGGAAGAAGTTGAATGTGGCAACGACTAAAAATGATAAAAGTAGTGAATCTGTGACTTAAGTTTTTTTTAACAGTTTTAGATGGTTTGTGAAAAACATTTTAGCTGTAAATAGGCCTAATAAACCTTTAACTAAAGTGTCTACACAGAATAACAAGTAATACTTAAAAAAATGTTTTGTAGCAAAAGCAAAACATGTAAATTCCATATCAGTGACCTGTTTGATAAAAGTAACTCAAATGATTAAAAAAATTGTGAAAACCGATTTCCTTTTTTTAATAAAATGAACAAAGCTGGTATTGTTAATGTAGTTCAGAAGCCTGTTTATACCATCACTGTACTGCATGTTTTAATGGGAATCAAAGACGCATTCTACAGCTTAATAATGTCCATCAGCAAAACCATAATTCTAAATTCTGCAAACTGTAGCACAAAGTTGCACTGGATTAAACAAAAAATGGTGCATGGTCTTTTTTTCCCATGGGCAACATTGATATGCAAGTTTGTCTGATAAAATATATTTGAAATCCTTCTTGATTAGTTAAAACATTAAAGTATTTTACAGAAAACTCAAATACCATAATAAATATAATCCCCTGCAGTCAGATTAATACCTATACTATAGCAGCCCTGCTGAGCGGGGCCCTCCATAATATCAAAGGAAATGCTTTGCCACATGCCAGAAGCACTTGTCTCCATTAACACTTCACTGAGGGAGACTCGCTCGGACTGACGGGCGGCAACAATACAGAAAACTCTTCCTACTGTGAGAAGAGAGACACAAAATGAAGAAAAGTGAGAAAAATGAGATGGGAACTTCCATTGTCCTAAACCTTTCCCTCCACACAAATGCGCAGCTGATCCAGTGCAGCTGGCCGACTGACAAATGGGAAAAAATAGTCCAATTTGAGCTGGTCGTTAGCAGCCGGACTGCGGCATACCAGATAAATGAGCGGCTGCCTCAGGTATGGCAGAAGATCTTCCTGAAGCATTCCTGGGAGACTGGACCATACCATGGCAACCCTTTAGCCATGCTTTCGATCCGACAGGGGCGACACTACAGCAGAGGTGACCTTGTGGTGCTATGTTTGACTGGCTTCTTATTTCCTCACTCTCCCTCACAACCCCCCTCTGTTCCATTGGCCTCCCCCTCTGTTCTTTATAATCCACACTTAAAGAGGCAGTGTTGCTGCTTTTATATTATTAATTTCTCAACTACTTTTTCTACAAGGACAACAGCACAGATCAAGACTCAATGAAAAAGCGGCAGTAGTGTAATATCGTTGTTGGATCCAGGCTGAAGAATAAATAGAGACTCATCCCTATTAAGAGCACCAAAGACATCCGAGTAGAGTCTATAGCACTTACAGATACATCTCAATAAATTAAAATATCATTGAATAGTTCATAGATTTCAGTTATCCTTTTATTTAGATTTCTTACATTCAGTGTCAAACATTTATTTCTATAGTTTTTGAAGAGAATGGCTGATAGCCTAAGAAAACAAGACTTTTTTTAAATGATAGTTTCAGAAATTTTTAATTTTACATAAAACCAATAATAAAAGTATTTTAATACAGAAATGTTATTTTAGGGCTATTTTATGAACTACACAATCATAAGAGGACAAATTACTGGACAATTATCAGATACCCTTTGTTGATCCCTCTCAAAAGGAGGGTAAGCCAAAATAGTTCATAGCTAAAGAACAGAGCATTTCAAGTATATTAATGGAAGGTTGAGTGGAAGAAAAATCTGAAATTGAGGGAGATAACCTGTAGTTTAGACTACAGGCAAAATCAATGCTTCAAGAAGTACCACACAAAGACTTGTGTAGGATATGGGTTAGTTCCTTTGCATACCCTGTGTTGAGACACTGCTGGACCAGATACATTTTCAGAATGACTTGATTGGGCAGCAAACTGGCCTGAAATTTAAAAAAAAACACAGAGATTCCATGGAGTATTGTCCAGAGAAAGATGAGAGACACCATATCCAATAATGTAGATGAGTTGAAGGCAGCTATCAAAGCAAGCTGAGCTGCCTCAGCTACATGACAGACTGCAAGCCTCCATTCCAAGTTGCACTGATGCATTAATCTCTAGGTGCATAAATTCAACAGTACATTGACATACTTTACCGTAAGCTTATATTTGTATATTGAAATGTCCTTAGAAACCAAATTTAGTTTTTTCATCAGCTATAAGCTCTGATCATCAAATTGAACAGAAATAAAAACGTGCATTTTTTAAATCTGTGAAATTAATCTCTATAATATACAAGTTTCACATGTTGAAGTGAATTAATGCAATGAATTAGCTTTTTTTAGTGATTGTCTAATGTGCATGTGCTGATGTTTGGACTTTGTCTCCTTATTGATACTACCAAAGTCAGTCTGTCTTGTTCAGTGTGCTTATGTGTCAGAGGGAGTCTACAAACGTCGCTGTGTGCCAGAATGCACTACTGTGCCTAAGTAGGTGCGTTTCAGTGGCAGCTGCCAGAGCTCAGGCACTTTTTTTCTGCACTCCCACTGTGGCCTGTGGGACCATAATCTTTGTCAATGCTACGCTGGTTATATTTTGCCAGAGCCCAGAATGGAGTAGGCCGAATAAATACAGACATGCTTGATTTTGCTTGTTTTGCACTCTATTTTCAGAACATGCTAGTGAAACACTGATCCAAAAGCAGTGTTTATACATTACAAGATTAGAAATGAAACCAATTTAGAAAGTGGCTAAATGCCCTCAATGAGCTGTGTTAAAAAAAAAACTGTTAAAAAAAACTCTCTAAGCATGTCATATTTAATTTACTTCTGAAGGATTCTTAACATATTAAGAGAAATTGTATATCCAAATACATTTTCACTTTATTAGCTAATTACTCATTTTTGGCTCTACAACTATGTGGACTATAATCAAAACCACTGTGTGCCTTTCATCAGCCTCTTAACACTTTGCACAACCACTTCCTGACAAGTACTTCATTGAATAAATCATGGATATTGATTAGCAGACAAGCAAATGGCTGTGCACGTGCCTTCTGAGGTTTGTTTCTTGAGTGCCAAGTGAATTTCAACAAGGGCTCTGTCATGTGAGAATTGCGTATGCTTGCAGCCTTCAACCCCACCCACCCGCACAAAGTACAAAATCCCCCAGCTATTCCTCCCACAGAAATTACTGAATTGTGATGAGGCAAACTGAATCAATTATTGCCTAAGGTCAAAACCTATTGAAGATTTTTTTTTTTAATCCCAGCATAATTATCAATTATCAGTCCTGATGAATGCAATTTCTTTCTGTGCTCCAGACAATGTGTGACACACCTTGTTATTGTAGCTATAGGTACTCTGAATGGAATTACATGAATAAATAATAATAACTACTATCAAACCTTCTGATCATGTTCTTTTTTTAACAGCACCCTCCCCAGTAACTGGACCAACAGGTGAAGATGTGCAAAGGATGTAATTGATTTTGATAGTTTGCTAACAGTAGGTTTTTGGGGACTTTTTTTATTTTTATTTTTTTACCTACTTTACCATCCTCCCCACCAATTGTCATGAGAAGATCCACTTGCATCCTCATCCAATCTCATTTGTCACAGTCCCGGGTTGTTACAAACTGTTCAATTATTGTTTTCACACTAAAATGTTAGTTTCTTGTACCAATTTAGCCCTATCTGACAATTTAGAGAGGGAAGCTCACCAACAAGGCATGCTCTAGAACATTTTTAGTCCTCTCTCTGACACACTCAGTAAGTAAATTTAAGCCTGCTGAGCAGGTGTCCCTGGTCATTTTAGCTAGTTCCTTTCCCAACCATCAAATGAATCACTACTTTGCTGGATGAAACACATTATAAATGAGGTTGTGAAGTTATGGAGGGGAAACAGGGGAAAATCTATAAACGGAACACCAGGACATCCCTCCCTCTCTGTACATCCCTCTCCTTCCTTCCTCCTACCCTTGCATGAAAAGCTAAGGACCAGAAGAGGAGGGTGAAAAGCATCTGGATCATGACCTTTCCTGAGGCGCACTGAGACAAATTAAATCCACACATTTGATGAGAAGAGACTGAAGAGACCTTCCGAGCTGCTCCAAGAGCAGCCTCGGCGGTCCCACAGTTTCAAGTCACTGCACATATAACAGGTTGCCCAGATATTTACCTAACAAGCTCAGCGAGTGAAAAAAAAGAAAAAAAAAAACGGCTTCAACATTCTCGAAACCATTTTGTTCATAAAAGCAAAAATATGGTGTAAAGTCTTTTAATTTGGTAAAAACTCCACAAGAATAATTTCTGCAAGTGTCCCATGACAAAGGGAAAAAAAGTGTTTCACAAGAAAAGAGAAAAAGCTTCTGCACAGCCACATCAAGTATGAAACTATGTGTTTCCATTTCCAAGCTGATTAACAGCCTTGGTGAAACAACAACCAGAAAGAGAAGAATTTGGTTGGTCACAGAGCACATCTGCTTCTCTGCACTCTGATACTGTGAGAAAGTGTGCCCACCCCAATTGGCTGCACATGCATAAAATGAATAGAAAACTTGTTGAGGACTCAACAGACAGAGAAATAAACTAAATTTTCATACTTCTCATGCACCCATCCACTGCCCATGACAGGAAGGTGAGATAAATATGACCAATAGACAAATTAGACACTGATTTAACTAAACAGCACTTTCCCTCAGAATCAGCTGAAGAAAGCAATCTCTTTGAAAATCATTATGGGTGAAGTATCATACAGTTATTGATGATGAAAACCAAAAACAGAGAGCCTATTGCTTAACATGTCTGACACAAGTACTGAGATAGGTCTGGCGTACATTTAATTAGCAACCGATACAGAATTGGGGAAACAGCCTGATTTAGGAGCAACAGAATATGCACAAAGACTTCAATTTAATCTGCAACCTTCAGTAGAATGTAACTGAAGAAAAAAAGCCTAGTCTTAAAATGAGTTAGGATGATGAAATATTGAGGAAAAGTTTCAGAAGCGTTTTTATGTTATTGTGATGGGGTGGAATTAAAGCTTGTGCTTTTCAAACCCTTTGTTCTATTATGAATATCTTCTAATGATATGTCTTACGGAAATTTAGTTTTAGGAAAAAAACTTTAAAAGATGCACTCAGAAGAGGGGAAGAACAGTTGTATATAGATTTATTACATTCATAATCATGTTAACCATACAGGTGCATCTCAGTAAGCTGGAATGTCCTTGAAAACTAAAGTAATTATTATAAAAATAATTAAATTTTTAAAAGTGAGGCTCATATGAAGATTTAGTAGAGTCTTAGCAGACAAGGGCATTTATTCCTGTTAATTTTGATGGTTATGGTTTACAGTTAATGAATACTCAAAATGAGAATATTGCATAAGACAAATAAAAAATAATTTTTATTACAGAAATTCTAAAGTATGTCCATGCATTTTACATAAATGCATATATTATTGTTTCTATGCTTTACCTTTTCCTCTAGACTCTTGCCCATTGTCCAAAGTTCTCTTTTCAGATGAAAAGATTTGAAAAGCAAAAATTGAGAAATTTTTTACTAAGACACGTCAGATGAAAAGACAGTTCAGGGTGTGGTTTCTGCCCATAGTCCGTGTTATGTAAATTTCCCTTAAATTCATTAGCTGTTAGCCATTTTTATAAAAATCAACAGAATTAGGCATTTCAAATACGTTACTACAGTATGATATAATTTTCAGTTTTTTAAATGGAGTTACTGAAAAAACTTGATATTCTAATTTCTTGCATCTGTATTGCATCTGTATTTCCACAGCACAGTGGTGTCTACAGTATATTCTGTAACTCAAATAAGTACTTGAAAATGCAAACCATGACAATTTGTTCTGCAGATTACTGTGTCATTAAATTGGGTTCTTTTTTATACAAATTTTTGGATACAATTCATTAGTTAAGACTTTTTCTTACCTGAAGTTGAAGACGGCAAAAGAACGGCAACATAAAAGAGAGAGAGAGAGAGAGAGAGAGAGAGAGAGAGACAGAGACAGAGACAGAGACAGAGACAAAAACAGAGAATAATGTTACTCATGATAGCTGCAATTTTAGGTCGTATCTCTTAAATAAGGTATGAGTGTCAAATCAAATCTCTTTGAGCATTCATTTAACGTTAATTTGAAAGAAATATTCTGAGAAACAAAATAAGATGAGACGTTCAGGAAAAGCAGGAAATGTGATTGGTCTGAGCCTGACAGAGGGGACATGTTAAACAAAGTTCAAAAAACAAAACAGTTCAGCTTCTACGACAGAAAAACTACCATAGAACGCTCATCACTTCATTCTAACTTCCAAATCCATAAATCTTTACAGACCATTAGAGAAGTTTGTGAGCACACTGGAGTTAAATGCAACTCTATTATCTGTAGTGCATATAATGCAGTTTGAGGACAGTTTTTACCCTAAAGAATGGTTTGTAAAGTTGCAGTGGAGGGGACTTCTCTGCAGGGCTGAATACTGATGCGTCTGACTGATTGCCACGTCTGTTGGATCTAATTTGAAAGGTGGACAGTGATGAATGTCTATCCTCCACTTACTGGCCGTCTGATGTATTATGCATCCCCATCTGATCAGAGAGGCTGATGAGGCGCGAGGAGACGAGGGGGCGTCCATGTCCGACGCACCCTGACATTGGTTATATAAATGAATGCACCTCCACACCTTTCATTTCCCAACTCACAGGTCAGGGGAGGAGCTAACAGGGGGGAGGTGTCATTTATGGGAGGTGACTGGCTTCAGCTGGGGATGTCTGTGCATTTTGATAGGCAGCATGTTTTGACTTAGTCTCTTAACGCAGTGGCTGAGCCACACTCTCCTGTCAGCTTAGAGTCTAATTGTCAGGGACAGAAACGTGGGCAGCAGCCGGAAGACTGCACTATGGGCTGCCCAGCTACTGCTGTGATCATCTGTCCATGTGTATCCTGCCCCTGCATGGGAAAAGGTGTGCTTACATCACTCGTGTGGAAGACAGATTGGGTGGATAAACAGCCCGTTTTGTTTCAGCCCATAAGTGATAGAGAAGCTATGCTTTGAGATAATTGTTCTGATTTCTAATGGATATTTTGCCGCTGATATCATGCTGCCAGATGCATAACTGAAGAAGGAATATTGTTCTTCTAGCCCAAGGGGAAAAAAGCCTGAGAGCTGAACCGTGTTTTGCTCTCTCCCCGGGAAAAACAGCGCTGATAATTGTGCCTCTGCTGAGGGAGCAAAGCAAGCTCATTCTTTGTTTAAGTGTCCACCAGGAGAGCCCTTTCTGACACAACCATTGCTCCTGAGCGCCCATCAAGTGCACATTTTAATGTGCAGGAGCAATATTAACCACAGCAGCAAATAAAAAAGCTCCCCCAACCCAGGTGGGCAGGAGGTAGGCCCTAACCAGTTTATAGCTGCTGTAATTGAGCCATTTTTACATCAGCAGCTGCCTTTTTGTTAGTTAGATCAGGAGGAACTCTTTCATTCCCTTCCTCAGCTTACTCTTTGAAATAAGTCAGATTTTATTTGTAGAGTGCTTTGCATACAAATGTGTAGCACAAAGTGATTTGGAGAGGTTCAAACCTATTAATCAGTAAGTAGCTTTGAAAGTACAAACAATATCAAGTAAATGAAGAAACAAAAGGATCAACAGAAATACAGGTATTAAAATATTTTAACTAAATTCGAAAATGACAAATACAATATAATAAATGAACAAATAATATAAAAAAATAGAACTGTTAATAACTGCACAAATAAGGTAAGGAGATAAAATTAATAGACAGTTACATTTAAAACTATTCACCCCTCCTCCCAATAAACAAAATATACAAACTAGCAGCTATTTAAACAAATCAACCAAAAAACGATTTCAATAGCTCAAGACAAGATCAATTGGTTTTCTACTTTAAATTAGTGACAAAATGCCCTTTTAAATATCAACTACAGTTTCAAAATGATTAAGCCCCTTCATGACAAGCATCTTTAGTATTTAGTAAAATTCTTTGGTACTCTTACGTCCTTTCACCAATATGATTCATAGCCATACACCATAGTGTTTCTGAGGAATCATAGCTCCTTCACCACACGCTGTTTCCAGGGCTAGAGGAAGCAAAGCAGCCCCCGTGGCATCACTGAGCCACCACCATGCTTTACTGTAGGCATGCTGTTTTTTTCAGTGCATGCTTTATCGTTCCACCTCCAGGCATACCAATGCACAAAATATTCAGGTTTTGAGTATGCCTCCACTGAACAGAAGCCTAAAACTTTTATAGCTTCTTCATGTATTTCTGAACAAATTGGAGGTGTTTTTTTCATTAATTTCTTGATTTTGTGTTAGCAATGGTGTGCATCTTGGAATTCAGATAAGGAACCCCTAAATGTTGAGTTGTTATCTTACTCTGAACCCTCTGACTGCTGTCACCAAATCTTTTGGCAGGTCTTTTGCGGTCATGTGCTTTTAACCAAATGTCCCTTCAGGAATCTGGTGGCAAAAGTTGGTAGATTCCTCTTTAGCCACGACCAGGTGGTGTAGCTATTGTTCATTTCACCTTAAACTATGCTTTCAATTTTATATCTAGTAATACTCAAGGCCTTTGCTATTTTTTGTGACAGTCAACTTGTTTGTAATCTCTGAACTTTTTGGATAATTCTCTTGATTCTGTTGAGGATGCTGTTTTACTGCTTGTTAGAATTATGAAAGTCTAGGTGTTTGAGGTGTTCTAGCCAAAGGCTGCTCTGCCTCGGTCTGGAAGGCGTTGCAGAGGGTGGTGAAAGCTGACCAGCGCATCGCCGGAGCACCACTTCCTGCCATAGAGGACATCTACAGGATGCGGTGTCTGAAAAGGACTGGGGAAATCATCAAAGACCCCACTCACCCTTCACACGGACTCTTCACCCTCCTGCCCTCTGGGAGACGCTACAGGAGCCTCTGGACTAAGACCACTAGGTACCGGAACAGCTTCTTCCCCACAGCTGTCACACTCCTGAACTCTGCCTCCTGACATCCGAATCACATTAAAACTCATGGACTGAACACACATGCACTCACAACCATCCATAACTGAACATACACACAATGGACAAAAACAAACGACCGACAGTATCCTCATACACACAACAATAACATGGACTGAACCACCACTTACCTGCATTTTATTCCATTACTGTATAATTTATCCATAGATATCTCACTGATCTCAACTGCCCTACTGTGAATACTGCATAGACAATCCCTTTATAATCACAATCACTGTATAACACAATAATTATAGTTCTACAGTTATTAATTAATACTTGCACTGATATCTATGTCATATACATATATTTATAGTCTGTTATAGCCTTTCATATTTATAACCTGTTCATAGGCTGTACATAGCTTGTACATTCACAACAGTTATAGCCTGTATAACCTGTTCATAGCCTGCACATCCACTACAGTTATAGCTTGTTTATACATATATTTATAATATATTTATCTCCTTCATTCCATGTACATTTGTAATATATCTATATTCTTGCTAAAGCACTTCTGGATGGATGCAAACTTTATTTTGTTGCTTGTACTTGTGACATGTGCAATGACAGTAACGTTGAATTCTGATCTATTCTATTCTAAAACACATCTGAAGCTCCTAAATAGTTGCATTTGTTGAAAATTGGGCTATTATAAAGAATTCTGTTCAGGGAGTTGAAATATTTTGTGACTTTAGAAGTCCTTGAAAGAAGAATTTTGTATTGAAATTAGATCAAATCCTTCTACTATCAGTTTTATTTAACTATTCAAAAGGTCCTTTGTAATTTGTGCATTGCAAACACCTGAACAATTTAGCATTTTGCCTGTAAACCTAATTTGAAGAGAGTAATTTAAGTAATTTAAAGCAAGGCAAGGCACTTTTATCTGTATAGCACACTTCCAACAGCAAGGCAATTCAAGGTGTAAAAACAGCAATAAAGCATAAAACACACACAAAACATGACACATTAAAACCATTACTCAAAGGCAGCTCAAAACAGATGGGTTTTTAGCCCCGATTTAAAACAGCTCAGTATTTCAGCAGCTTTGCAGTCATCTGGACGTTTGTTCTAGATAAGGGGAGCATATAAACTGAAAGCTGCTTGGTTCTAATTCTAGGGATGTTCAATAAACTGGAATTTGAGGTCCTGAGTGATCTGGGGGATTGGTATAGTGACAACAGATCTTACACATACTTTGGTGCCAAGACATTCAATGATTTATAAGATAGTAAAAGTATTTAGAGGTATATTTTCTGAGCTACAGGGAGCCAGTGTAAGGACTTTAGAACTGGGGTGATGTGGTCTACTTTCCTGGTTCTAGTGAGGATGCAAGCAGCAGTGTTTTGTCTGACTTTTTAGGCAGACCTGTGAGGACGCTGTTGCAGTAATTAATCCGACTAAAGATAAACGCATTGATGAGTTTTTCGATGTCCCGTTGCAACATCAGTCCTTTAATCCTAGAAATGTTCTTCAGGTGATAGAAGGCTGTCCTTGTTATTGCCTTTATGTGACCGTTTATGAGTCTGTTAGTACACAAAGATTCCGGGCCTGATCAGTAGTTTCTAGCTGTATTAACTGAAGCTGTGTGCTGACTCCTGATCGATCCTCTCTATTTTCAAAAATAATTACTTCAGTTTTGTTTCTGGTCTAATTGAAGGTGCGACTGTATGTCTTCACGGGGTCTTCACAGTAGCACTGCTGCCTTGCAGCAAGAAAGTCCTGGGTTCAAATCTCAGCCTTTTCTGCTTTGAGTTTGCAAGTACTTTCTGTGCATGTGTGGGTTTTCCTTGGTATTCTGGGTTCCTCCCACAGTCCAAAACTATGATGGGTGAATTAGCTACTTTAAATTGCTTTTAAATAAAAGTGTGTGCATGGTTGTTTGTCCTGTGTGTCCCTGGGTTACCCTGCAATGGACTGGCGACCTATCCCGGTTGTACCCCGTATCTGAGCCAATAACCGCCGGAGACATGAACAGCCCCTCACAACGATAAAATGAATGGATGGATGTCTTTGCAGATATTCATATTCACATTACCCTTGTCTCCCAGTAAGAAGTTGCTGCCAGAACAGAAATCCAAAAAAAACAACTTATATTTGAGAAAGACACAAATAAAAAGGAAAGTAGCTGCAAAAACATCCCTTACAACTATAAAACAGGATGTTTGATTATTTCTTATTGTCGATAAAACAGCAGAAGTTCAAACACTTGACAGTGATTATGAGCCGAGAACATGCATGTGATTCCAGATCCACTATTTTTTATTTATTTTTTACTTTCAACCATTATGTGAATTTTCAATAAAGCCAATGCATTCATTTGGATAAATCCGGATGCTGATTATGCGGCAAGCAGCTATGTTTACCAGCCAGAGAGCAAGGAAGCTATCTTTAATTCATTAGAAAAACATACTTTGTGAGAAGATTTTTTGGAGAGGCTTTACATTACTCAGGGTTTTTTATCACATGATCAGTATGCAGAGGAGCTCTGTGTTATAGTGGTGGATAATGGGTGAAAAAGTCCAGGGTGTTACACTGTCCTCCACCAATGAGCTATTAATTAGTGCAAAAGGAGGTGAACGACGTGTCCAAAAGCTCAGGATTTTTCATTAGTCATTCTGCGGCTAGTCATAGAGGGATGCAATTAGCCCTGCCGCCTTGCCAGCAGCACTTTCTACTCTGTAGAGCACCGTTGTCACAATTTGACAGAACAAGATGAAAATAATGTCCACGTTGTCTATGCGTGATGTTGAAGTCAGCTTTCCTTCCTATAACCACTCTTTTTCTGTCACACCGCGGTTTTTATTTCAAGATACATGTACCGTTATGGGATATAAGTTCAATATAATTAGAAGATAGAAGCTGATTTCATGAAGGAGACACTACATATGATCTAATTAGCATTGTATTTAACAGCTAAATCAAACTTGTAGCTTGCACGCCTTTGTTTGACTACTCTTTTATCTTTGGGGGGGGGAACGTTGTAGAGATTGTTCATGTCATTAATCTGTCTTGAGAACTTTAAACGAGCTGGAATATTAAGTAGATGACTGACAAGACTGTACAAATTATTTCAGTGAATTTATTTCAAGCTTGTTGAGGTTTTTTTTTTAGTTCAGACTGGATTTTGAACAACAGCTACAGTTGAATAAAACTATTTCTTATTACAAAGCTTAGGAAAGCTCTCGCAAACTGTTACCTCAACATTTGCAAGTATGGTTCGGTTATCGGTATAAAGTTATGCAAACATACAGTGATATTCAATAGAATATTTATGCAAAGTTCATTTACTTCAGTAACGCACAAAGTGAAACACATTATAAAAAATAATTATGCTCAGACTGATGTTTTCAAGTCTTTATTTTCCGTTATTTTGATTAATTTCTGCTTGCAGATAATTAAAACATAACATTCAAAATAACAAATATTATATCAAACCAAAAAAACACCCATCTTTATTCAAGAAATGTGAGGTTTAATGAAAGTATGAATAATACCTGCTTGAAGGTTGGTATTGTCAAAAAGTCATTTTAATCTGACGAATTAGCCTCATCAGAATGCACATTCCAATTTATTGAATATGACATGTAGATCCCCACAGTAAAAAGTGCTTTTAGAAGCAGGGTAAATTGTGGAAGCATGCATGTTTAATATAAGCACGCAATTATTGCAAAAATGTTTCATGAAATGTCTTGAAATGTATAAAAGTAATATTTATATAATCAAGCTGTTAAGTTAGAGTTTGATATTAGAACTGAACTTCCTCTGGCCTCTTCCACTGCTACTGCTTGATGAATAAAACCTTCTTGGTTGTGTTCTACACTGTTTAACATGAAAGCTGTGAGGTTTACTGGAGCTCAAGCAGCAGCATAAAAGGCAACACAATTTATGTTGATGCCAGAACTGACCCGCGAAATAGCAGCGCAAAAGTATTTCCAAGCCTCAACTGCTCAGTAGTGCAGTGCGGCTCCTACCCGACCAGTTGTCTGAAAGAGGAACACTAGACTTTTTCCTCTTGTACAAGGACAAATTTGGTCCTTTGAAAATGTTTTTGTCAGTGAAAAACATGGATATTCATGTTGTGGAGACTTAAACTGCTGTCAAATGGTTAACTATTTTACCATGTATACTGCTGCTTTGAAAAACACCTGGGGTCTAACACCTGTGAGTCTAAATGTGAGAAAATGAAGGGGATTTAGTGATGTCTTTGGAATATGTGTGCTGCTGACCAAAGTGTATTTATACCCAGAAAAATGGGGGAGAATTTACAGTGTTCTGCTGCATCATGACCAAATTTGTTACTTTTTCAATATGCCATCTATCATTATTGTTCATATTCATGGATAAACTGGCTATAAGGAAATATAATTTCAGTGTGGCATGAGTTCCCTTATGCTGTCAGACTGACAAATGAATCAGTAATTGTGGGAAACCTTAAATTTCACATTTACTTTGAAGCATTTAGACTCCCCAAGTGAGCAGACTTTGTAGTGTGTATGAGTGTGTAATATTATTATTATGTGATGTTTGAGTTGCAGTTGTATTCACTCTGTAGCTGTGTTACATATGTGTAGTAGTTGCCATGTCAGAGTAAAGGCACTCATGTGGTGGAATTTTTAAACATATCAGAAAAATGACGATTATTATCCTACTATTTTTCCTATGGCAATATGTCTTCCAACACTATTAAATTAAAAGGCAGATACACAATATAGGCTATAGGAGGATTATATTTATTTACAAGGAGATATAAAGGAGTACAACCTTGACTCTTATAATGGTTTAAAAACTACAGTTAGGATGCTACAAGCAGCAAACAAGAGGCTAGTTACCAGAGCAGATAGCTTGACTAATACATAATCTAATATCAGGTTGTTATATTATTTTATTCTCCAAAGAGCAGAAGGGCAAACAAGGAATAATATATATTTTTATAAGCACCTAGCATTTAGCAATTGTTAGTTTTTAAGTTTATACGTCAAAATCAATGTTACGTTAATCAAACTCAAATAATCAATATGTTATATTATTTCAACAGTAGTAGGAATAATTGTTGTTTACACTCGTATAATCAGAAATATATTCAGGGTACCTTGATTTATTTTGATTTTATAGCTTTAAAATTGTCCAAACACATGCAATGATTGCATGCTTTTGCCCCTTTTTCCAAGATAATTTTCACTATCTGGCAGTTATTCAGTGTTGTGTGGTTTTTACTGTGCAATAACAGTTTTAAACAAAACAAAAACAGCACACAAATCCCATCCATGCTCACAAGCTGGTAATAAGAGGGTAAAAAGCAATTTGATCATTTTACACATTGTGTTAATATCTTTACATTCTGGCATTTTTTAAAATCAAAGTTATCATATCCTGGGAATCTCACACAGGCCAATGGAGACTCAAAGCTAAATGGGAGCCATTTAGCTGCCATTGAACCTATTTGATTTGAATGTTGTTTTTCTCACCAAGTAGTTGATTTTCTAAAGCTAAAAACAGACATATTTTTGATATATTAGTTTTAATGAGATCGGCATCAAAAATAAATCACATTCTGCAAAATTCCTCAGTCTGCTGACATGTTTCTTTGTGGTTTTCTTTCAACATCACACAATATGAGCTAATATCCACAAGTGCAATGTATGGAGTCGGGTTTCAACAGACGGAGACCTTGATGGTAAACTTCAGAAGGGTGCACTCTGGACAAGTGTGGCAGCCGACAAGAGCAGAGAAAGGGAAAAAAGGAGTCCTGCAGGGAATGTGACATGCTGAGCTTATTCTTTCATGCTCATGTGCACACACAAGCAAATTCACTCATAAACAGCCTCCCCGTCACTGATAGCCCAACAGCCCCCTTTTATTTATTTTCTTGCTGTCGTGATACGCTGATAAGTGGCAACGAGACCAAACGTTGAAAAGTACGAAAACAACAGCAATACAGTCATTTAAACGGAGTCTATTTTGAGTCGGGGACAGGTTCTCTTCCTGTTACTGAATTAATCAAATCCAAAGGACATCATCTTCAAACTCGACATCCCCCTAAAGGCGAGCAGCTCATTCTGTATGCAGCGGAGGAAGCTTCACAACATCCTAAAAATACAGCGCTCCTGGAAGAGAGGTGCTCTACCAGGCTGAGGAGCTAACAGGCCCATGGGAATAGGCATTGTGATTAGATGCAAAAACTCAGCTTTCATAAACAGCATTAGACTTGTTAGACATCCCACCCCTCCCACGGATGCAAGACCTCTCTGATTTGCAAAGCAGGGAGAAGGCATCATTGTTTTATTTGCATTTTGGGATCTGAAGCTCTTTACCCCCATATGTTAAATACAAGTGGGCAAAAGCTGCTCTTGTCAGACCAATATTTGGACTGGAACCTCAAACCGAATTATTCAGCTCGTCCCTGTGTCTGGTAACGGTTTATTTTTTCCTTTGCCTTTTCCCAGCTACCTTTTTGAGCAAATCAATTTGCTCCAGGTCATTGCTGTGAGTTTGTCAGGGTTTCAATACAAATGCTTAATTTATTAATTGAACAAGGCAGTTTAGTTATGCTGCATCATGAAGGTTATCAATGTTGGCTCTATCTGTAAAAGTGAGGTGAGTCACAGCTTAATATTAGAAATTTCACATTCATCAAAATTTCAAGGTTTAGTTTTTCTATTGTAGGATTAATTATTCTTCATATCTGCCAAGAGGTATGTTTATCAGAAGTTGCATGTCACATATTTATATCATAACTGTTATTTTACATTGATGTACTATTTGTTTGCTTTTCTCAACTGAACCCAAACAAATGTTTGTACGGTTAGGTTCAGACTGAAGGTGACACGATTACAAATGATTCAGATGAACGTGCATTTCTATTCCAAAAAGGTAATGAGAGCAGACAATTTTGCGACCCATCACTCAATGTCAGCGCTGCTTATCAACAAATTTGTCTTTCTGCCAGCTTGCCACTCTGCGTCTGGACTCCCCTATTACTCCTGTGCATAAATTCAAGAAAACATCATTTGGGAAACAAACGCACAGTGAATATGTAACAACAAAGAAGATGAGTTTGGTAGTATTGATGATAGAAAAAAAATCAACAAAGGAAATTTGCATCGTTGCTCTCAAGTATATGAACAGTTGTTACGTTTATACTGATACCATAATTTTTGGTTACAACGTTTAACACCGCAAGTCAAGAAGTTTGGTTGAAACAAGTATGCAGCTGTATTTCATGAATTCCTTCTAGAAGCAGTTGCTAACACTGGAATGTGGATTGTCCACCGAATGTGGCTTAGATATTTTCATTGTTCGAATACCAGTTCATAGAGATCTCAGTATAATGCATGCCAGTTTCTGTCCATACGTTCAGGATTATTTTAGATCTTCAATATCCCGAAAGATAATCTAAGAAAGTGCAGTAAGAAAAATTGAAATTGGGAAGTTATAAATCAGAATTTAGCAGCTTCTTTCTTTAGATTCTTTTGTAAAAGAAAGTTCGCATTATGAAAACGGTTGTAGTTGAGTTTTCATCTAAATGCTGGGAGATTCAGCATGACAATTGAATCAGAAAGAATTAAAGATGCACTGACATATATTAGATGTTCAATGCACCTGGACAATTTTCCACTTGATCATTCCCCAGGTAGCAGGAAACTGAACGCTCAGATATTTTTTGGGGCACTGAATGCATCAAAAACTAAACTGTAAGAACTGCCAGGATGTGGCAAAACCTCTCTTTGATGTGGATGCTGTAACTGCTAGAACACTCAAAGTTATCCATCTTTAGTGTCAATGATGTGTTCAAGCATGAAGTTGATGGAGGTTTTTTAGTCATGTCAATCTATGTAACTGTTTCTGTACATACCGTTCCACCCTAGAAGCTGGAATGGTTTGTTAGGTCCTTAGTTGAACTCATAGTCTATATATGTGTCTTATCTTATTACTCTGCCATGGGGACATTTTGATATGATTACAAACTAATGTTGAAGGGGTTCCTTATTTTAGTTGTACTGGGAAATAGATTGACTGGTGTCGGATGACTTTCAGCTTGATAAGCTCCTACCAGGTGAATCAAACTCTTTCTTAACAGAAATTGCTCCATATCTAATTGCTACCAGTGGAGGTAACCTCTAAACTCTTTGGTGTGGATGCAGCCACTGAGGGAATACAATTTAAAGTTAACCTGTTTTCAGTATCAATTAGGTGTTTAAGAATGAAATCAGAGAAAACACAAGCATACAAGGCATAACAGCAGTTTAAAAAGAAACTGTATTTTCTATAACAAGAAGGTTAAAGAGATTCCAGCAAGCCTACACTGTCTTTTGCTTTGTTTTGAGCTTTCAAACTCTCACCTAGGAAGCAATTGTGAAAGCTTTACAAAACCTAGAAGATGAAAATCCGCAACAAAATAATTTGAACATCTCTACATAGAAAATCTAAATGTAATACAAACGTGAAATCGAGTATATAATAGATTAAAAAAACTAATTTGTACAAGTGACCCTGTTTTTTTATCCTCATATCCTCTAACTTTGACGCCAGAAAAGAATGGTGCTCCACGTTTATGTACAGAATTATTTCTTAAATGGCCTTTCAAATGTGACAGTAATTGCAACTTTTAGGCTATGCTTCCCTATTCTTCCCTGCACTTCAGGTTGGAACTTTACTTTAAGTGCTTCAAAATGTATTTTTTATTTGTAGACATCCAAAAACAAAAAGATGCTAGATATTTTGGGCCTCTTTTACTTTGGCGCAATCCATGCTAAAGGTGACACTCTTCCCTTGTTTTGTTAAAGAAGCCACAAGGTGCAAAACCTGCATCAGCTTATTACAGTATACAATGGCAGCAAACTATTTCATGATTGTGCAATTCCAGTAGAATTCTTTTCTTGATATTGTGTATGAAGAAATTAATGTTTCAGGTTTAAATATGGTTTAATTGTCCCTCAAAGGCAGTTGTTCATAGTAAATTAAAATATCCTTACTTTAAATGATTGAATATTTTCCACATGGACCAACCCGGAAGTCTGGATACACAATGCTGCTGCTCTTTCATAGTCAGAACAAAATTACAGATGCAGATGTTCCAAAATAGAAACATATCTGGATTTTATGCCAGACTTTCCCATTGACAATGCAGTCCTTCTTAAATGGTTTTTGCATCGTGATGATTCTGTGGGACTCATGGAAGAAGCAATTTCATGAACATTCTTGTAGAATGTATATAAGGTATTAACGAGCAGAATCTCCACTCTACACCATGAATGAGTCGCTGCTGCCGTGGGGAGCTGGTGACATGATTGTGATTGGACGAGACACAGGGAATCCAGATCAAAGCAATCTCTAGTGTTTTGGCCCCCAGCGCAGTGTAGAAGCGGGCCCACACACACACTCTCACAATACAGTACCCAGACATGTATGTACACACACGTACACACAGTGAACACTGAAACATATCCATCCTCTCTACCTTTTAACTCTCACTCATGTACATTCAGTGTTTTATGGATCCTACTGCACAAATGCAGGCGGTCTCTCCTGAAACATTCACACATGTACAGCTGACTTTCTAATGCATTCAGTGGTTGTGGATGCAAAACCTGAGCCCAGACATCTTTTTTGAAGTGTGTCACGCGGTGTGTGGAGAATGGACCCAAACGCACTCGCTGAAGGAAGGTGCAGGATGTTTATTAAAGTGAGGAGATCGTGATGATGGTGGTGAACGGAGACACTGGACATCGGGCTGGAACGAAGAGGCAGGAAGACGACACACCATGGGGATGAAGACAACAGAGGACTAGGAGGAAGGAGGACTAGGAGGAAGGATGAAGGATGGATGATCCGGCTGGGAGTGAAAGGAAGTGAGGAGTCTTAAAGGCAGGAGGTGAGTAGGATCAGGTGTGGATGATGAGACAGACAGGTGAAGACAATGAGGCAGGAATAGGGCAGCGTGACAGGACCCCCCCCTTTAAAGGTGGATTCCAGACACCGTGGAAAGAGTGAAAACGAAAGGGAAGAGAAAAAAAAACAAGCACCCTTGCCAGGGTGGGTGGAGGGGGCCCACGGAAGGAGGGCCCCGAGTCTCTTTGGGTACGCCCCTGGAAGTCTGGCGGACGGCCCCGGTGGTGGCCCCTGAGGACCTGGAGGTCGGGCGGACGGCCTCGGCGGCGTCCTCTGGCTGGACGGAGGTCGGGCGGACGGCCTCGGCGGCGTCCTCTGGCTGGACGGAGGTCGGGCGGACGGCCTCGGCGGCGGCCCCTGAGGACCTGGAGGTCGGGCGGACGGCCCCGGCGGCGTCCTCTGGCTGGACGGAGGTCGGGCGGACGGCCTCGGCCCCTGAGGACCTGGAGGTCGGGCGGACGGCCCCGGCGGCGGCCCCTGAGGACCTGGAGGTCGGGCGGACGGCCCTGGCGGCGTCCTCTGGCTGGACGGAGGTCGGGCGGACGGCCTCGGCCCCTGAGGACCTGGAGGTCGGGCGGACGGCCCCGGCGGCGTCCTCTGGCTGGACGGAGGTCGGGCGGACGGCCCTTAGGTCCTTTTCTGAGGTTCAGGTAGTGCCATAGAGAGTCTGGAGGCTCGGACGCCTCCCCAGACGGAGAGTCTGGAGGCTCGGACGCCTCCCCAGACGGAGAGTCTGGAGGATCGGACGCCTCCCCAGACGGAGAGTCTGGAGGCTCGGACGCCTCCCCAGACGGAGAGTCTGGAGGCTCGGACGCCTCCCCAGACGGAGGGTCTGGAGGCTCGGACGCCTCCCCAGACGGAGGGTCTGGAGGCTCGGACGCCTCCCCAGACGGAGGGTCTGGAGGCTCGGACGCCTCCCCAGACGGAGGTTCTGGAGGCTCGGACGCCTCCCCAGACGGAGGTTCTGGAGGCTCGGACGCCTCCCCAGACGGAGGTTCTGGAGGCTCGGACGCCTCCCCAGACGGAGGTTCTGGAGGCTCGGACGCCTCCCCAGACGGAGAGTCTGGAGGCTCGGACGCCTCCTCAGACGGAGGTTCCAGCGACGGGGACGGGTCCTCCCTGACCCTCCCTGGGAGCTTCAGCGACGGGGACGGGTCCTCCCTGACCCTCCCTGACCCTCCCTGGGAGCTTCAGCGACGGGGACGGGTCCTCCCTGACCCTCCCCGGGAGCTCCAGCGACGCATGGGGAAATGTCCAGCGCTGGAGTGCAGCCAAAGTGATGGCCAGGAAGACTGCAGGAATGTTGGAAGCCGAGACTGGCTCTGGAGCTGGAACGGGCTCATGGACTGGGACTGGGACTGGCTCATGCACTGGGACTGGCTCATGGACTGGGACGGGCTCATGGACTGGGACGGGCTCATGGACTGGGACGGGCTCATGGACTGGAACGGGCTCATGGACTGGAACGGGCTCAGGATCTGGAGCTGGAACGAGCTCACGGACCGGAGCCGGAACGGGCTCACGGACCGGAGCCGGAACTTCCCCGGGAGCGGCCCCACCTCGGCGGCGTCGCTGTCTGCGGCGAGGCGCTCCCCTGGAGCAGAGGTAGGCCGTCTTGTCCCCATAGAAAAACTCGAAGAGGTCCTCCTCCCTGATGTGAGGAGCCCCCGAAGAGCCAGCTGGAGGAGGGACAAAGACGGCGGGGGAGAGAACCGGCGGTGGGTGCCACGCGGAGATGGAGCCGACATTGGTGGTCCGTGTGGCCGCGCCGCCCTGCTCCTCGCTCGCTGAAACACCGGTTCGGCGGGTCCGTCGCCTACGGCCAGATGGTGGAGGCGGAGAGGGCGGACCGATCGTCTGGTCCAACGCCTCCTGGCGAATCCTCTCCGCCTCGCGCCGCAGATCGGCGAGCTCCCGGGCCGAGAAGACACTCTGGAAGTGAGGGAGCACTCCAAGGATCTCCCCGGCTCCGGAGACCCGCACAGGGAGGTGAGGAGAGGCAGCGAGTCTGGCCAGGTTAGCCCAGACGTCCTGGCGCAGGGCGGCGATCTCCTGGGCGAGTGCTGGGTCCATGTTTAAGGCCGGATCATTCTGTCACGCGGTGTGTGGAGAATGGACCCAAACGCACTCGCTGAAGGAAGGTGCAGGATGTTTATTAAAGTGAGGAGATCGTGATGATGGTGGTGAACGGAGACACTGGACATCGGGCTGGAACGAAGAGGCAGGAAGACGACACACCATGGGGATGAAGACAACAGAGGACTAGGAGGAAGGAGGACTAGGAGGAAGGATGAAGGATGGATGATCCGGCTGGGAGTGAAAGGAAGTGAGGAGTCTTAAAGGCAGGAGGTGAGTAGGATCAGGTGTGGATGATGAGACAGACAGGTGAAGACAATGAGGCAGGAATAGGGCAGCGTGACAAAGTGAAACATATTTAAACTCTAACCAAGTTTCAATATTAACTATTATTTCTTTCTCACCTTGTTAAGTAAAAACATACTTGTAAATTAAGAGAGAACTCCTTGTATGAATATTATGTGGAATGTTATATATATATATATATATATATATAGATCTGCCATTTGTTGTTCCTTTGTACTTTTCCTTTAGATGAGCAACAGTATTTCATAAGATTATGACTGAACCTAAATGATTCAGTTGGGCTATTTCCCTTTGTGGAATATATTATCATAAAAAATGGGAATAATGGGAATAAAATAAATTCTTTAAAAATCATACAATCTGATATCTTGGATTTTTTTTTTTTACATTTTGTCTCTTACAGTTGATGTGTACCTATGATGGAAATTACAGACCTGTGTCATATTTTTAAATGGGACAACCTCCACGATTGGTGGCTGCTAAATAGTTTTTTGCCCCACATGTCATGAATTTTCACCAGCAGAAAAATTATAAATGTATCCCATAACTTGATGGTGGACTCATTTAGACCCTTAGTTTTTGACCGGCTGGTCTCACATGTAGCAATGTTAAAACTCAATTCTCCCTAGAGATTTGCTCCAGATTCAAGAGAGGACCCAAGAGACACCATTCCCAATGTGCCCTCTGCGTTTAACTTTTGAAGGACTTTGTTAATACAAAGTAAATATAGGGGATTGCCATGCTTTATAAGTCAAATATTAGAAGGGTCCAGACAAGGACGATGACCTTCAGTGAGCAAAGCTTTGTCGTCTAAATCTATAGCATTACTGTCTTCCCACCAGTCTTATGTTTTAAATTTCCATGAATTTCATGGAGAAAACCAAGCTTTCTAAAACACAATTATGATGAATCTCAGTTTTGCTTTTGATCACATTTTCAAAGAACACTCGAAATTTGAATTAATAAATGAACAAAAGGGTGTTGTCCAAACAGGCCTTTTACCATTGCTTTTTTCCCCACTGTTTGGTGGAAAATGTAGTTTTGCATAATGTTTGAATAAAATGGCTTTAACCATACAATGAACAAATGATAAATAACAGGGGAGCTTGTCTTAGGTCGGGAACTCATTACTATAAGTGCAAACCCTCTACAAATAAATCCGTTTTTTATTGCACACTATTTAACAAGGTTAATATTAGTCCTTTTGTTATGCTAGAACAAAAAATTAGGGCAATTCTGCATTTTACAGAAAAATAAATCTAACAAACTTAAAAGACATGGGCCATTATAGTCCATTTCATATGCTCTCCAAACTTAGCAAAATCATGTGTTGTTTTCCACCAGTCTCTGTTTACACACATCATCCTTCACAGAAAAAGATGTTTAGAAAATCAAGGTTCTGTACTGTTCAACTAAATATCCCATATTCAGACATGCATCTCACCAGAATATCAATAAAGAATAATGCTTTGGAAACTAGGAAAAAGCTGGCATGATCTTGACTGTCTGAGCATTTACTGCTAATACAGGTTTTAGGTTATGAAACTGAAATATTTTGAAAAAATAAACAGGTTTTTCATGTTCCACTTAAACCACAAATGACAAATAGGATCAGATCTTGAAAAACATTAAAAGTGCTTGTAAAAGTCTTTGTTGTGGTTATGTCTAATGATAACTTTAGGAATATTAACACAGATGTGACACAGGTCATGGGCTTTACGAGTAGAATGAGGAAAATTCTCCTCCAAAAATATGTTCCTCTGCAAAATTTTAGTTCAGACCAAAATTAAAGGTACCAGTCTTTATCAAGGCCGTACCATAGAAAAAAATAATAAAACCTAACACCAGAGAAGAATAGATTGGAGTAAATACAATTATATTTCTGCAAATTTTCAGATTAAGACTTAATGTTTTTTGACCTATTTTTATTGTTATAAGTATGCTGGATTGTGTTCAGTGTGTAAACTAAAAGGGACTAACCCCCCTTTGTTACAAAGACTGTATAGCTTTATTGGTTTCCTAATCCTTTAAAATAGTCATTATTGGCAGTCCAAACCCTAATCATAAATAATCAAATCCACCCCATCACTGTATGTTAAAAAGGTATAACTCTAGATCAGTAACTACTGCTATTTCATTTAATTAATTACCAGAACCACCAATATGGTGCTCAATGGCTTTTGACTATTGTAACTAGTTTCCTCCAAACATCTGCTCCATGTGAACATCAATCTGTTTAACCACCTTAAATCTGATCAGTATTGTACCTTTATTGCTCGTAGATATTTCTGAAAATGTTACTTCTACAGATAACTGTGAGGTCAGATGACGCATCAGACTTCAAAGTTTAGATGATCTGAGATGATAGTATGGAGGCTGCAAGAGGAGCACTGTTAGGTTATTTAGGTGTTTGGGTTTTGAGTTTACATTTTAGTTTATTTCTAGGTGTTTTGTTATGCGTTATTTTAGTTTTTCCTTCCACCACGTTTTCTTACCCTCTGATGCTCCTGTGTTAGTTTTCTTGTCTTTTATACTTTAGTTTCATAGTGTTACTTATTTTGGGGTTGGCTTCCTTCTATATGTTCACTTCCTATCTTTAGATAGTCTCACCTTTTGCTTCCTTGTTTGGTCTTATTTGCTTTTTCCTCTCATTGTTTGTTCCATGAGTTCTGCTATACTTCATTCCACTTCAGTATAGTTCTCTGTCTTGTCATTTCTTATGTTTTGTTCTTGCCCTTCCTCTGTTTCCTCCTTGCCATTTTCCCTCTCTGCTCCAGCTGCAAATTTGCCTCCACCTGTTCTCTCCCTCTCACCTGCAACTACGTCCCACTGATTGGTTCTCGGGTTTCTCTGCCATTTCCTCACTCCTTCCTCAGTATTTAAACGGTTCTCATTCACTTACTACTCGCTGGTTTGTCATAATTCTTCCCTGTCCGGTTCCTGTTGCTGCATTTTCCTGGTCTCTGTGTCTCCCTGGTTCCCCTGAGGTTTTGTAAGTTTATAGTTCCTTGTTTAATTAAATCAAACGTTCTTTCTTTTGCTGCATTTGGGTCCTCTTTCACTCCCACACATGACAAGCACACATTTACGATGTCCGTCTTGTTCCCTTAAAATATAATTTACTACATAAAAGTTATAATTTTAAAACTATATTTAGCTCTGTGGGTTATGATGTAATTGTGGCAAACTGCCATAGAACGTAAACAGTGAATTATAGTTTTAAACTGATGGCATGAGTGACGTCACCGAATGTAAGTGTGAGCTTGTATAAATGTAAACAGTCTTTGTCTCGACTGCATAGGCAGTTATCTGTTGTGTATACACTCATGCAAATGCACTCCCACTTTTCCTCTCCAACTAAATACACACAGGGAAAGTCTCTTCCCATTATTAGCCTAGCTGTGTATGTGTGTGTGGCTATGGGCTGGGACAAATCCTGAAGCTGAATGAGAGGATGCAGCGCCTTCAATGTGACCTTGCTGGTGACATCAGAGCAGGCAGTGAGCTCTTTGCAACAGACCCGTTCAGACCGACACACTCACTGGGAGAGAGTGGTTACAAAACTCTGGCTTATTTCATACTTTCCAGTGGTAACAGTTTAAATTGACATTTTCTCTTCCTGCCATCCCTCCAAATGGAAGCCACCATTAAATTGCTTTCATATGGTTAATCCAAATTAAGCATGCCCAAAAAATGAGATATTCCATTTCATTTGGATAGCTGATGACTTCAACAAATCTTTTTTTCTACTTCTCCATTTCTTTGCAATAACCAAGACACTTCTGAAGGAATAAATTCAGATTCTGGAAAAGCCCCAGTTCTGGGCAAAAACTGTTTGCGTAAGACAATTCTCCGTATTTGCCATGCCATGAATACTGAACAAGGCTGCATTCAAGTGTTTTAGTGGCTTAGGCAAAGTGCTTTTCAGATAGAAAAAGTTGCTTAATTGAACCAGATAGACTATTGTGTAACACTCGCATTCTTTCTCTGAAACCAACAGAGAGAATTGTGTAAAGCAGCAGAAAAAACGACAGAATTATCTTTGTGTTGTAATTCAAGCAGCTCTTTATGCCTGCTGATTTATCTCAGTAGTGGTTAGTTACATTTTCTCCTTCACAATCAGTGATGAAAAGGGGCTTAGAGCTGCATTCATTAAAGCAAATTTTTATTCGGATCCAACTGCTTTGCGCCTTGTTTGAGATTAGAAAATGTATAGAAAAAAAATGTATAGCATTTTACTGTATTTCTATTCCTGGTTAGTAATTCAAATTTATACCATTACATTCAGGTTATATCACATGAAAAAATAAAACTGTTTAAGTTCCTCTGCTTTGAGACGCTTTTATCCTTTTACTCAAGTATGCTGAATGCTGGGAAGAACTGTAAACCAGATCCAGTTACCCTGAGACAAGACACAAATATTTGGAATGCCAGTCTTTTGTTCCAAAACACAAAATTACTAGTTTACTTTTGTTTTAGCTTTACAAGCAAACAGAGGACCTTTTTTCCGTCTCTGCAGTAATGCAACATCTTTATAAAGGAGGGCCGCTTTTTGGTTTTGCATAACGTACATAAATAGAATTCTAAAAGCTCTTTAAAACTGTAAGACAAAAAACAAAAAAAAGTTAGGCTAAGGTGCTTTTCTACACAGATTTATATTTGTTTGCACAATTTTGCCAAATCGTATCAAACAGAAATTACATTTAACATGTTGACGTGAAGCACATAGTCTCAAACTGCTTTGCGTAATTAAAAACAAAATTATCTACTTTCAGAAAATAAACAGCAACACTAATGTGCACTCCTGCCACAGCTTAGGTATGTAGGAATATGAACATTTTGTATTGCGAATATTGTCTGGATAGTCCTCATAGTTATAAATATTACTTCAGCATCATTGTTAATGTTATTAGCAGAAGTAAAAATAAAGTTTTTCATGATTTTATTACTGAGCCACCAACATTTTTTATCTAATATCTTCTGCTTTTTAAAACTTTCAAGATAAATTATAGTCTGCAGCCTGAACACACAAAGCACCCAGCATTCAGACTGTTGTGATTTTACAAGCAGAGAGAATATTGTAAGTGGTTATAATTTGCTTTGAAGAACACTACTTGAAATACAGAGTAAAGTAAACATGTTTATGAGAAGCTTTGCAGTATTGATGCTAGAAAAAAGAGGTATTAATCGTTTTATTATTTTGTCTGCCCTGCCATAAATAGCGTAGTTTTCGGACAATTAAGCGCAGCTAAATATAAGCCACACCAGCTAAATTTGAAAAGAAATACATTTTGTACATATATAGGCTGCACCTGAATACAAGCCATATGTTTTCATGTTGTAACATGAGATATTTACACAGAAAGACAGTACATGGAAGATTTTTTAGCTACCTGCACCAGGAGGTAATGTTTTCATGCCTGTCTGTTTGTTGGCAACATAACTCAAAGAGGTAGAGATGGATTTCCATTAAATTTTTAGGAAATGTCAGCAATGGGACCAGGAACAACTGATAACATTTTGGGGTTGATCTGACATGAAGCACGTATCCACTCCGTATCCAGTGCTAATCTCCACTCCTCTCCGTGTCAGAAGCTCAAAAGCGGTTCACCTCACACAACCGCACCAAATCTCTGCTGGAAGAGAGCAGTGACACAGCGAATACAGCTGTGCTTCTCATTAAAAGGCATTTTATTGGAAAAGTACCGGCGAGTGGCCCTGCCGGAGGTCTCCACTCTCTGAGTGTGCTTTTCCAGTTTTAATTTAAAGGTTCTATATCATGCAAAATCAACTTTTTGTAGCTTTTAACCATGTTGTAAAAACCCGCCAGAGTGGTTTTGGCTTAATTCACGCACTTCTCAGTAATCCACCTGATCCTGCACTCTGAGCCGCTGCACCACACTCTCCTGAAAAACGACTGACTTATGACATAGTGACGTGTTTTACTTAACTGTGTCAAACCAGGAAGTGCCCGATGTGTCCGTGCCACACCTGCAGATTAAACACACCCTTTTTCACAGGCGCGAGCTGCGAGAGTCAGAAGAAAGACACCAAGCGCCACCTTTTTTATAGTATTGTACTTTCTAAAATGGCTCAGAAACATCGCACATTTGGCTGCATGAATTACAGGACTTTATTCAACATTCCATAAGAACAGCCCAATCGCCAGGAATGGCTGGAATTTATCTCTGGAATCCTGCATCTAATAAGTTACAACATGTTTGTAAGTGACCGTCATTTCACTGAAGTCTGCTTTCCGAACCTTGGCCAGTACCAAACCGGACTGTCGTAGAGATTAACTCTTGCAGCCGGATCAATTCCAACAATAAAAAGCCTGATTGAGTGGCCAGAGCAGTAAGTAAACACTAGCTACATGCTAATACATGCCAACATCTCTGTAATTAATATTGCGTTATCTGACCATTTCTGTATTTTCTTTGAAAGTGCCATCTTTGCTAAATTATCCAGCCACAGTATGACCACTATAAAAAAGCGTTTTCTAGGGGACAGTTCAGTAGAAACCTTTAAACTTATTTACCCTTCCACCACATCCCCCTCATCTCCCAACTCAAACTCAGTAAATAAGTTGGTAGATAATTTCCTTGCGAAAACCTCAGACATCATGGATTACATTCCTCCAACTAAAGTGAAAGTAGTCTCAGGTAGAAAAAAAGTCTCCGTGGACAAGTAATCCACTGGTACGTAGTGAAAAAAGAGTGTCGACGAGCCGAGAGAAAATGACGGAAAACTCGACTCCAGGTTCAATGTGAGATCTACAAAGAGAGACTGAATAGATATCAGCTAACTATAAAAGATGCTAGGGAATCGTTCTTTTCTGAAATCATCAACAGAAACATTAATAATGCACGGACTCTATTTGCAACAGTGGAAAGACTAACTAATCCTTTAGTGACAGTAGCCCCTGAACTAAACTCTACCAGGGCCTGCAATGAATTTGCCAGCTTTTTCACTGAAAAGATTCTAACAATTAGACAACCAGTGCCATCCCCAATTAACAACAATGTAGAGAAAATGTCTGAATTCCACGAATTAAACCAGAACAGCCTTGAAAAAATCATTATCCAATTAAGCTCCTCCTCCTGCTGTCTTGATATCCTACCCACAGCTTTTCTAAAGAAAGTTCTTCCTGTTATTGGGTCTGATCTTGTTCAAATAGTGAACTTATCACTGCTATCAGGTGTTTTCCCTCAGGCTTTAAAAACAGCAGTTATTAAACCACTGCTAAAGAAGAAAAACGTTAATGCAGAACTACAGGCCAATCTCTAATCTTCCATTCATCAGTTAGATTATTGAAAAAACTGTGTCTCAGCAGTTAAATGGCTTCATAACAATGACAAACTGTTTTGATGTCTGGTTTCCGCGCTCACCACAGCACCGAGACTGTCCTCGTCAAAGTATTCAATGACATCCGCATAAATACAGACTGTGGAAGAACCACAGTGCTGGTTCTGTTGGACCTCAGTGCAGCATTTGACACTGCTGATCATGATATTTAATTGGAAAGACTGGAGAGCTGGGTCGGACTCTCTGGTACAGTACTTGGCTGGTTCGAGTCTTACCTAAAGAACAGGGACTTCTATGTTTCAATAGGAAACTTTTCATCAGAACAAACAGAAATCACATGTGGGGTGCCCCAGGGCTCCATCCTGGGGCCCCTCTTATTTAATATCTACATGCTCCCACTAGGCAAGATTATAGCAACCAATAATATTAGCTACCATAACTACGCGGATGACACTCAGCTCTACATTACAATGTCACCAGGTGACTCTGAACCCATTCAAACCCTAAATCAATGCATTGACCAAATAAATGGATGGATGTGCCATAACTTTCTCCAGCTGAATAGAAACAAAACTGAAGTGATTATTTTTGGACCCAAGGAGGAACGATCAAGAGTCAGCACACATCTTCAATTAATACAGCTAGAAACTACTGATCAGGCTCGAAACCTAGGTGTAGTAATGGACTCAGACCTGAGCCACCAGGGTCACATAAAGCCAATAACAAGGTCAGCCTTCTATCACCTGAAGAACATCTCTAGGATTAAAGGACTGATTTTGCAACACGACCTAGAAAAACTCATCCATGCGTTTATCTTTAGTCGGATTGATTACTGCAACAGCATCTTCACAGGTCTGCCTAAAAAGTCAATCAGACAGTTGCAGTTGATCCAGAACGCTGCCGCTCGCGTACTCACTAGAACCAGGAAAGTAGAGCACATCACCCCAGTTCTAAAGTACTTACACTGGCTCCCTGTAGCTCAGAGAATAGACTTCAAAATACTCCTACTAGTTTATAAATCATTACATGGCTTAGCACCAAAATATGTTGAAGACCTGCTGTCACGGTACCAACCACCAAGACCACTCAGGTCCTCCAACTCTAGCCTACTAAACATCCCTAGACTCAGAACTAAACATGGAGAAGCAGCTTTCAGTTTTTATGCTCCCCTTATCTGGAACAGACTTCCTGACGAGTATAGAGCTGCTGAAACTCTGAACTGCTTTAAATCGAGACTAAAAACCCATCTGTTTAGAATTGCCTTCGAGTAAATGCTTGATGTCATATGTATGAAATGTGTTCATGCTATCTTGGTTTTTTTGATCTTTCTCTTGCTTTATTGTGTATCATGTGTAATGTGTGTTTCTTTTATGTGTTTTCTTTTAAATCACCAAATCATGTAAAGCACCTTGAATTACCCTGCTGTTGAAAGTGTGCTATACAAATAAAATTGCCTTGCCTTGCCTTGCCTAATACTAATGTGTGTTAGCTTTTGTGAAGCTGCATATGTGAACTTATAACTGCGTTGAGAGGCTACTTTATTGATGTGTTGCATCTCAGAATTCTTAATTTTGAAGAAAAAGGATTTAGGTTGTGTGATTAAATTATCACAGAAGTGCTACTTGTCACCTCCACATTGGCTTTCTAATTTTCTACCCGACTGTTGTTATGCTAATTATGTGCACTGTTAACTCCAACAAGTTCAGTGAACAGTTTCCACAAGTGCACCTATGTATGTAAGCAACAGAAATACCTGGCTTTATTAAAAGTAACACGAAAAACACAGGCAATTTGGTTTTTATTTACTAATTAGTGACGTCCTGCAAAAGTCTTCGGGGTCTTTGTGGTACTTAGTGCACTGGCTGCATGTTAGAGTGGCTCTGTTGACTACATATTAATTTTTGGTTTTTTTGTACATTGGTTCCTCTGTTTTCTTGAGGAAGATTGTATTTTTTTAACCTGTATACTTTAAAATATTTGGTGCTGTGAAGCTGGAAGGATTTTTGCTGTTAATTTTTCTCTTTTTGATAACTTGTTATGATGCGTAACCATGGCAACAATGTGGTTTACAGCCGGGAGCAGCTGATTTACATCGCAAAAGCTGAAATAATACCTCAACTGAAGCCACAAATCCCTGATGAGTTGAAAAGGAGGAGACATGGATGCAGAGCAGGAACAAAAAGGAGACAGAAGGAGGAAGTTGAACTCATCTCTTCCATCAATCATAATGGGCAACGTGAGATCACTGGCTAACAAGATGGGTGAACTCCAAGCCCTTACAAGGACTCAGCCAGAGTATGCAGTGTTTTGTGTTTTACTGAGACGTGGCTGCAGGATCCTATCCCCGACTCCAACGTCTCTTTGCTAGGCTTCCTGACCGTACAAGCAGACAGAGATCTGAAGACGAGCAGGAAAAGAAAATGAGGTAGAGTGGCAGTGCTTGTCAACAACAGATGGTGTCATCCAGGACATGTTACTGTGAAGTGTCGTCTCTGCACCCCAGATATCGATCTCTTGGCAGTAAGTTTTTGTCCATATTATTTACCAAGAGAGTTCACCAGTGTAATTTTGGCAGTTGTTTACATTCCACCTTTGGCTATTGCCTCGCTATCGTCTACACTTCCAACATTTCAACAGTTTGTCAACTGTTCTACAAGAGAAAACAGGACCTTGGATTTGTTTTATGCAAATGTAAAGGATGCATACATGTCCAAACCAAGACCTCCTCTGGGACAATCGGATCACGATCTTGTTTTCTCTGCTCAGAATACAAAGTAAACTGAAAAAAAGGTCACAAGAAGCTGAAGAAGCCCTGCAGGGTTGTTTTGCGACCACAGACTGGATGACTCTTTGCCAAGCACATGGAGATGACATTAATGCCATGAGTGACTGTGTGACTGACTATATAAATTTCTGTGTGGACAACATCATCCCCACCAGAACAGTGAGATGCTTCCCTAATAATAAACCCTGGATCACCAGTGACCTGAAGGAACTGCTAAACAATAAAAAAAGAGCCAGGGGAGGGAGACAGGGAATTACTGAGGAGTAAACAGAAGCAACTTAAGGTCAAGATCAGAGATAGCAAAGAGGCACACAAGAAGAAGCTGGAGAACAAACTACAGAGGAACAATATCATAGATGTCTGGTCAGGAATGAAAAAGATCACAGGCTTTAAGGACAGGAAGGATTGGATAGATGGAAGTCTGGACAGAGCCAATGAACTGAACACATTCTTCAACAGGTTCAGTTCAGGAACTAGCTCAGTATCCTCCTCTCCTGTTCCCAGCCAAACAGACATCCTACTCTCCTCTGACCAATAGCTTTCCTTTTACACCTCGAATGTTTTATCCTTCACCTCAGCCATGGACTCTTCTGATTCCACAAGTTTGACTTCAACCAAGTCAGGAAATGCTGCTCCCCCCTTTGCCTCCCACTCCCACTTGTCTGTCTCCAAAAGTCAGGTGAAGAGGCAGCTGAAAAAACTGAACCGGAACAAGGCTGCAGGTCCAGATGGTGTCAGCCCCAGAGTCCTGAAGGCCTGTGCAGAACAGCTTTCTGGGATTCTGCAGCACGTCTTCAGCCTTAGCCTAACTCAGGAGAAGGTTCCAGTGTTGTGGAATACATCATGCCTTGTTCCAGTACCAAAGAGAACTCACCCATCAGTCATCAATGACTATAGACCTGTTGCCCTGACATCCCACATCATGAAGGTCCTGGAGAGACTCCTGTTGGCCCATCTGAATAAGCAAACAAGAACATATCAGGATCCGCTGCAGTTTGCTTATCGCTGTGGAGTTGGGGTTCAAGATGCCATCATCCACCTGCTTCAACCAACCCCCTGTCATTTGGACAAAGCAGGCAGCACTGTGAGGATCATGTTATTTGATTTCTCCAGTGCATTTAACACAATTCAGTCTGCTTTGCTTAATCAGAAACTCCTGAAGACATAGGTGGAGCCCTCAACAATAGCCTGGATCAATGACTACCTGACAAACAGACCACAGTTTGTGAAACTGAAGAATTGTGTGTCAAACCAGGTGGTCAGCAGCACAGGAGCACCACAGAGGACCGTACTCTCACCTTTCCTTTTCACTCTGTACACCTCAGACTTCCAGTACAAATCAGAGACCTGTCATCTGCAGAAATACTCAGATGACTCTGCAATTGGTGTATCAGAGATGGACAAGAAGCTGAATACAGAGAGCTGGTGGATCACTTTATGACATGGTGTGGAAACAATCGTCTTATTTTGAATGAGAATAAAACAAAGGAGATGATTGTAGATTTCAGAAGAAACAGGGATAAGTCAAACACTGTTTCCATAATGAGAGAAGAAGTGGAGGTGGTTGAGGAGTATAAATACATCGGAGTTCACCTTGAACACAGACTGGACTGGAGGCGACAGCGCAGACTGTACTTTTTGAGGAAGCTTAGGGCCTTCAAGGTTTGCAGCAAGATGCTGCAAATCTTCTACAAGTCAGTTGTGGAGAGTGTAATCTCTTCAGCCGTCATCTGTTGGGGTAGCAGCATCAGAGCAAGGGACTGAAAAAGGCTCAACAACCTGATAAAGAAGGCTGATTCTGTTCTTGGCACTACTATGGAACCACTGGAGATGATAATGCAAAGAAGGATTCTTCATAAAATAAAAAATTATTGACAACCCTAAGCATCCTCTTCATGAGACTGTCATACAACAACAGAGTGTCTTCAGTTGGAGGCTTCTTCAGTACCGCTGCAATACAGACCGCTACAGGAGATCCTTCCTGCCCACAGCCATCATTATCTACAACAACTCCTTAAATAATTAATTATATAAGCTACAACAACACTTAATTTCCCTCTGGGATAAAAGTATTTTTGAATTTTAATTGAATTCATTGATGTCAAGCTTGCGTGCAGTAGGTCTATTTCCTTTTTTTTATGGCGAGCTTGATTGCCTTTAACTTAAAAGCTGCATTTCTTTGTGTGTGTTTTATGATGTGGGTGTGTGCAAGTGTGCGTGTTCTTTAGCGCATAATCTTTCCCCACGTCTTTCTCACTTTTACGCTTCCTGCTGTAGCGCCCCCCAGAGGCTGTTAGCCAGTAGAAAAATCTATAAAACAGCCGTATAGTTGTATAGGGCCAGGGTCCAAAGCATGTGAAAAAAGTAGCGGGTATAGTCCAAAAATTAGGGTAAATAAATACAATGCATATGGTCCAATAAATTTGACAAACATGTAAGAAGTTAAGCAGACAAACCATACCATTGCAAAGAGAGCTAAATGCGTAGTTTCTGAGAATTAGCAGCTAGGCATCTAGTAGCTTCTGGATGAGATTACTGCTTTTTTAGTTTCCTTCTGCTTCTTTGTTGGTGTAGATTTTCAGTCATCCAGGACATAGTAGCTTTGAGAGTAAAAGAAAATGAAGTAACAAGAGAAGTCCAGTTACCTTTTATTTATTTTTATTTTTACTCAAGACTCCTGCTTCTTTCCTTAGTTGTACTCTACAAAGTAGGGGTGCATCAAACACTTGGTGCTCTTTGGAGGTTAAAAGATTCTTGCTGTGCTTTCACAGATTTTAGCTGCGTCTGAGACAACGCATTAAGATAAACTCAGATATTTATTATTGAGGTAACTGAAGGTTGCTTTAATTGTCATTTTTCAAACAGTAACCGTATCAATAGTATTAACATGTTATTTTTTTTTATCAGTAGCAATTTCCTACATGACAGTTCATTTCTGAAGCGGATAGGAAAGGCAGAAAACTAAACTGATGTCTCTGACCAAGAGCATAGAACTACAATGTATATGTGCCTTGAAGACGAAACCCATGATCTCTGCCTTGGAAGATTATCAGTGCTTCACATTTGAATATTGTCAAGTCGCCCAACCTTACCTGTGAGTAAATATATGGTCTAACATAACCTATCTAAGCATCTGATACTGTAGCATATTTGATTTGGTCCAGTAGCTGCCATTCATGTTTTTTGAACATACTGAAAAATCTTGCTGCATTAGCATTACAATTTTGAGATGAATTATTCTTACAGATGTGAAGAGGAAAATTGTAACTATTTAATTCAATATGCAATGCAAATTTGCGGTTTGCAATTAGGAAAATTTATTCACTTCAGCATGCTGACTGCTTGATGTGGCCAGCAGAGCAGTCCAACCTATTTTGCTGAATAGGTCGGCTAATGATCCTTTAACCCTGTGGGGGCAGTTCTTAAATTCAGGGTATTCATGACACATAAGAAACGATTTCGGGAAGACTCTACTTTAATTTGGAACTCATGCCCCTTGCTGCTAGCATCCTTTTAGATAAACATACTTTGTCTTCATGACTTTACTTAAATAAAAAAAATACCATCAATACCAGTTAGATAAAGACTTAAAATAGTTTTTTGGTTTTTTTGCCAACTAAGTGGTTCCTGAGGAGCTATTAGCTGAAAAATTGCCATGCACAAGATGATCGATTAAGGGATGATGCATCTCTCATCTCACCTCCTGACACATTTTGTGTTCTTTACACACTCACCTTTTTTAATTCTAAGCACACACTACATGCTGTTATGGTCAGGTAAAAGTGTGAACAGAAAATGTTTCAAAAAGCAGTTGAAGTCCAGTTCAAGAACCATGAAAAACTTTTAAGACTGCAGATCAAGAACTTAAAAAAATTACAAGAATGTCTGGTTCCCTGGTAGCAAAGTATAACAAAATTAGGGATGGCTGAAAGCTCTACACTCTACTGACCAAGATGAGTGCTTCAGTAGAATAGATCTTACACACTCAGCTCAGAACTGCCATATTCCAACCATAAAATCAGCCACAGACCAACACTGAGCTACCACATGAATGAGAATGGATGACTAAGGGTAGAGAACAGTTTCTCCCCTGATACTCTGGACATAGCATGCACCTGTACTTACCAACCATTGACATTAGGCAAAATTCTAGGGACTGTGCAGAGACAACTCTGAGAAAAACCAACGAAGCAGTCTCAGAGTGACAGTCAAAGTTAAAGCCATGACAGACTTCAAGGACTTCTTGTGCAATCATAAACAAGAGTAGGAAAAGTAAATTAGAATCCAAACTTTGTCAAATACAGGGAAAGCACAAAATCTTGCTCCACTGTCTGAATGTTTCAATGGCGACGTTAAACTGAACAATTTTACAACTTATCTATGTTTCACAAATTCTACCAGTTACATATTTAAAACCATATTGTTTATTTGCATTTTATAAACCACATGCAAATAAATAAAATGCATCCTAGACATGGGATGGCTCTCTCCTATCTTACAGAGCTGAGTCGTAGAATAAGAGCAGCTGAAAGCCATCTGCTGCGGAGGAAGAAGTGGCTGCTTTAACAAGTAGGCAAACTGTCAAAGAGGATTAATGCCCTACCTTAAACCTGAGTTAATAATAAATGGGCTGTTTACTTGTTCAAGGGGGAGGCCATAGATAACAGCACTCAAAACCCCTCCCTTTACTGCCAAAAAGATAAATTCTGGTTAAGTGGGGACCTGCCTGCATTGTGGCCTCCAGTTCCCCAATCATTATGAACAAAACAAGAGTTTTACTCTCACTTACTAATGGATAAGGTCAGATTGCATGCATGCGCACTCCACAATTTGAAGAACCTCTGGGATATTTTGTACTTCTTCAGTAAGTCTCTGAGCAAGATTACTCTCCTTCAAAGACTAAAGTACGGGGGGGGGGACAGACAAACTTTTTCTAACATATTTGCATTTTTCACTGTCACAACACCCTAACAACGCTCACAATCTGATCATGATAGATTCATTACATCTGACCACCAGCACCGTAGCAAAGCTCTGAACTCCCCCCCCCCCCCCCCCCCCCCCCCCGATAGGGCTTCAAAGGAACGCTGAAGGCGGCTTTGAAACCGGTGCGCGCATCACCTTCTTAGCTGCTGATGCATGCAAGAAAATGTGGGAAAGAAACCCCTGAGAAGGAGTCAAAAAGTGTCTTCTCTCCACCCTCTTTACTTCACTCCTGGAGGGCTGTATTAGCCCACGGTGGGGATTTAACTAATGAGCCTAGCCACTCTCCAATGAGGGCATCCCAAGACAGCCTTTCTCCTACAATTGGTTCCAATGGGTGTAAATGCGCTGGTCGCTGCAAAGCTCCACTCTGTCCTGGAGATTATAAGGGAGTAAGGCAGATGAAGGAGATGTATAGAGGTTCAGCTTTTCTTACAGTATTTGCAGTTATGATTGCTCGGCATTCATTCATGCACGCTTGTAAGACCCTTGGATAAAACCTGGATCTCTGTCTGTGATTGAGATTTTGAAAGCATAGTGAATGCCAAAAAAACTGTTATATTGAGTAAAAAGCACTTTCAGTTTTACCTATTTGTTATTAAATTTAATCCTTCAATTTTAATTGATCCGCTTAAATAAACTGTAGTAAATCATCATTCATTCATATGTGTTTGTGTGTGTGTGTTTTATCTATTTATTTTCCCCTGTATATAGAAGCTTATTACAACTGTACTTAGTGTTGTGGGCTAAGGGGGATTATTGCTGCACTGCAAAGATATTAAAGCTGCAATAATAGATCATTTTTGCCACTTGGGAGCAGCTGACTAAGCTGTAATCATATCACTGCAATGTGATCACTGTTTAAAGCAAACTTAGATAGCATGTTACAAAATAAGTTATTTAAATACACATTTATCAGGGAGCACCAGTAACTTCAATTTGAACTGGGGAATCCATCCACCTGATACATGTATTCACATATTCCTTAAAATAAACACAATGCTAAAGTTGGTTTCCAGCTGTTATAAAGGGCTTTTTCCTCTTGACATACTCAAAATAGATCTATAGCAAAATCAAAAAAAAACTTTTATAGTTGATTGCTCTTACAATTTTTGATAAGTAGCACCTTTTTTTTAAAGATGGGCCCATGCTTTGTTTGGCAGCTAAACTGGACCCAGTCTGAAAAATAACAGGACAAAATCAATATAAAAAGCTAATAAAACTTCCTATTTGACCTGTGAATGTTTGTCAATTTATATTTGGGTTCTATCAGTGAAATAAAATTATTAAGATGGAAAAACATCTCAATATTATTATTTTTTTTATTGGTCAATAACCTAAATTCTAGGAGACAATGTACCACCTGTAAGATTATTTCACAATTTCCTTTTATGGACAGTTAAGTAAAAGTAATCTTGCATTGAAGTTTATACGTGTATAAATCAAACAAAAACCATTACTTGTACAGGGTAGCATGGGAAATCAAAGTTTTGAAAATTTGTGCCTTCAACAGTAGGCTTATCAAAAAACATTAAACAGGATATACAAATGCTACTTATACAGTTTGTGGTTTAAGCATTAACTAAAAAAATAATAAACTTTAATGTAGAAAATAAACATATATTTTTACCCACGACGCAACATTAACTGAACATGATGGTACACTGCATAAATATGTCAAAAACACACAATTACTTTGTGCCAATGGGAGTTGAATTAGGGAATATATTGGTTAACATAAAAATAATTACGATCAAATTCTTAGAGCTAAGAGCAATATACAGTCAAGTGATAATTATCCCATTGTTAATCAGCAGAGCTTTAAAATGTCAACAGAAATATGTTTTAAAGGTTTGCTGGCTGTGTTTGCATGACTAACTTATGCATCATTGTCTGCTGTGATTGCTGCATGATAATTATTCCATTTTAGCTTTCGTAGAGTATTTTCATCCTTACAACTTCACAGTTTATGATATATTACTGGGATTTGGTATGATAGACCAGCACAAAACAGTGGACAGTTTTAAAGTGGATTGTGTAAAGACCTTATTTTTATTTCTTTTTTCAACCTAAGAAATGAACATAAACTAATATTTTATTAAACCTTTAAACAAATCGGCGAAGCCCAGATGATGAAAACATGGGTTTGTAAGCTTCTGACCAGTTAATCTGCAACAGTTGAAGTAAATGAAGGCTCACCTAGATGAATTTTAGGACAACACCTAACACACATGCTTTCTTGGGTGACATGAAATCATTGGGGAAAAAACAGCTGAGATAACAGAAAGAGAATTGTGGACAAATCTGGCTCCTAAGATTCCTAAAAACACCATTCTAGCTATAAGGGATGAGGGTGGCAACATCATGCTGTCTGGGTGTTTTGTTTCACAAGCCATTATAGTACTTTACAAAATAGATGGTCGTCATGAAGAAAGACCATTAGGTGGAACGTAAATCAGCTTAACTCAGTCAGACCAGATTCCATTACCATCTGTGAGCATTACTTTTCAACTCTTTTCACATATTCTCAACTGGATTTGAGTCTGGACAGGGCCATTGTACCACATGCATATACTTTGATCTAAAATATGCCATCCTAGCTCTGGCTGTATGTTTAGAGTTGTTGATCAGCAGGAAGGTTAACTTGAACTTCAGTTCCAAGTCTTAGAGAATGAATGCTGCTGCCATGTTTCACCATGAACGTAATTTGTTTAAGGCAAGGATTAGTTTTATGTCACATGGGAATTTTGGTCTTCTTTTACGTTCGCAGTTTCCATCTTAGGTCTCTTTGCTGCTTTAATGATGTATGCTCTCCTTGCCTGACTTATAAGTGTCTTTAGTAGGTTTGAAGTTATACCATTTCCTTTTCATGCACTGATTATATTCCCATTCAAAACTATGTGCCAGTTTTTGTTGATCTATCATATAAGATAGTAATTAAAAACACTGAGGTTTTTTGGTCATAATGTGACAAACCTTTACCCTTTAAAAATTACAATGATGCATTTGCAAGGTACTCTTTTAGATGTACGCTAAACATTAAAAGTGTATAGATTTTCTTTTCAATAAAAGAACTGAAGGCATTAGGTACTAATCGCTGGATCGCTTCTAAATTCTAACCTTCCTCCTTTAAAATTTTTTGTTTGGTAAAATAAAAAGCCAATTAAACTCTATATAACTAACTAACTAACTTATAAGTCACTTTAGGTTAGAATTATGTTATGTATTTTTTAAAGTATGTTTTTTGTGAGACCCAAGATGTTCTGAGACTTGATCTAAAAAGCATGGTAATCATCATCACTGGGCTATCCCTTCTGACTTTATCGGAGCTTAACACATGGGAGTGTAGCTATGCAGAAAGGTCTACCCTGTTCCCATCCTGCTTTGTTTTCATGACAACCAACAAAAACAAACACTGACTCACCAACCCAAACTCATCGTCTAAGTTATTCATCTTTATGGCTGAGGTGAAAATACAAAAAAACGAACTAAATAATTTAGACCATCTCAGTAAATGGGACATATGGTTTTCCTTTCACAAAATTGACATAATTTTTCCAAAAGGGCCAGCAAAGAACCATCTCCACGTCTCCTCATTTGCAACAATGAAACAACGTCTTGAATTTCAGCTTCAACTGTAAAATCTCAGAGGTCTTTGTGGTGATATAAATCATTAAGACAGAGACTCCTCAGAGATGCCGCGGTGGTCAGAGACTTCTCGTGCTGAAATGAATTTGATTTAAGTTGTTCCGTGTTTCAACTTTGGGTGACCAAATTCCAAGCAGATTGATGTTAAACATAACCCCTCATGTAGCATTTTCATCTAATTTAAATGATGAAGATGAACCTGCAAGACCAATGTTGCAATATTTTGACTCTGAAGTTTAGATGAAATAACATGTGCTGTGATTATTTGGGCCATTTGAGATTATCAGTTCATAAAAAGGGGTAAATTTAGTCCCTTTCTGGGCTTTATTCTGTAGGTGAGCTACCCTTCTGCAGCAGATATAGCGATGTGCTATATGGCGATGCTCACTGTTGGGAAACCATTGTTCTACAGCTAATCCTGGCTCAGTTTCTCAACCAACCAGCGCTGGAGGCTTAAATGCAGCAGCCCTTTTAATTCTCCACTTTGTGCTGCTGCTGCTGTGTTATTCTTGTGAATAACACCAACAAGCTGAAGAAACAGCCCAGTAATTGAAGAAACGAAACACACTTTTTTAAAATATAAATTGCTCTTTGTAAACTAATTTCCTTGACTGCTTTCTTTATCCTCTTTCAGAAGACATACAGTCACAAACACACGACTCTGGTGTCGAAGAGCACATCAAAGACAAGGGCCTGTGAGAGGTCTGCTTTACCTTTAAACACAGAATAGGATACAAGGCTGTGCCAGCTCTCTGCAGGCAAGGCTTAGGCTGATCAGAGACTGCCCAACGCTGCAAATGCAGCAGCAGTGGGCACAAACACTCATACTATAGTCAGTTTCAAAGGAGTCTTCTACCCACCACTGATTGCAAGTTGACACACACAGCGAGTGCCAGCTTTGCCATTAAAGGATAACAGATACTGTATGCCAAGGCACAACACCCTGCAGAGCTCAGACATTGTCATATGGAACAAAGTTACTGAATCAACAGTCTCTTGCACAGTTCCTCCTAAATACAGCATTTCCCGTGACACAAATTCATCACAGAGAGAAAAGATAAGTGCATAGTTGAAAGCAGTCTCACAGAAGGAGGTTCAGTGTGGACGATGTGTTTTAGAAAAATGAAATCATAAACTATCACACCTTTACATCTTCACTTAATTACAAAACATGAAATTAGATACAGATGACAACATTTATGTCACCCTGGATAAGCAACTGAGAATCTCAGACCTCTCATAAAAAAAACTGCAGCAAAACCTAAAAACATATTATAGATATACAACTATATTATACATCTTTACAGGAGTTTCTATTATTCAAATCAAATGCAGCCTGAAACTTTCCAATTTGTATTTGTGGAAAAACAAAATTGTGTATAATTTTCCACATTAAAAAATTGTTTTGATACATCACATAAAATTCAAATAAAACACATTGTAATTTATGGTCGTAAAGTAAGAAAATGCTTACTTGAATTACTTACAACTAATAAGTAACTAATTACTTAGTTACTTGAATTTTTCCGCACAGCACTGTACCACCTGCATGCTTCTCTGACCTGTGCTTGGGGATTGATTTGATTAAAATTAACTTTAGGTTTCCATTTTAAAAAAAATCTTTTATCCTCTACTTGTGAAAATAATTTTAATTACATGAATCACAGTTTCTCAGTTAATTGTCCAGCAACGGAACATTTCAGAGGGCCACAGCTGAAGCCTGGGAGATGAAAACAGGATGGAGATGGGTGAGGAAGTGAGGCGTTCAGGAAAGGGGGAGGGGTATTATTGCTCTTCCACTGTCACTGGACTGTAAAAACGCAGATGGGGCCCCCTCCTTCACCTCCCCACTCCTCTCACGTGTTGTTGTTCACCGGAAACACAATCTCTTCTGATTAAAAAGTTCATATTCACTTGTTATTATTCAAGATGATCAACTATATTGTGCACCTTACAGAATGTAGGTAAGATGTTCCTGGCACACTGATGATATTTAAGTTAATTAGGTGGAACAGATGATGTTACTGAACTGCCATTCCCTAAAACCCATATTTTATTTTCAGTAACTTAATAAACTCCCTTAATCATTGCAGGTACTCTTGTCACTAAAGAGCATCTTGATTTATTTTAAATAGTTTTGCAAATGATCTCACATAAATGCATGTGGGCAGAAAAGTGTTTACAAGCGCAAACTATGATCAGGTTAACCCGTAGAATTCCTTGAGTTTGCACTTTGTCTGCCTGGTAATGTCTTCCCCCGTATCTCTGTAACAAATTTAATGTGGACTCCACAGCTTGACAAAAAAAGCGTGCACACTGGCAGAGGCCCAACAATTTAAGAGATAATTATGCAAACTTAACCTTTACTTGGTCAGTGAGTGGAAGAAGCAGCAGCTCCAGTGCTTTTGTTTCCCAGGACAAAAATGTTAATTTTATTCACACACAAACTCTAAATTTAAGAAACGTCCTCATGATGTAGCCTGATTCCCAATTACAGACTCTTTCATCTACAATTAATATTTAAAGGTGATATAATATGCATTCTTTTAAAACAAGTTATAATAGGTATATGGTCTATAAAACATGTTAATGAAGTTCTTTGCACAAAATCACTCTCACATAAAGCAATATCTCCAGCTCAATTCTTAACAATTTCAGATCCTTTCAGAATGAGCTGTTTAGAGAGCTCTGTCACTTTTATGCAAATGAGCGGTTGCAGATCACGCCCAACCATCTAGTTACTAGGTTGCAGCTTTGCCACACATAAGAGTGGCATGGAATTGGAATTGGTGGGTGGAGTTTGACATGTAAAGGCAATGGATTGACATGTGAGGGGGGTTTGACAGGTGATGAGCCGTAGTATCCAAATTCTGCTTATTGTGATGTCGCAATAAGACACTTTTTCAAATGGCTTGTAGAAGTACAAGATTTTTGAAAAAAATATGGATAGATGATTTTTATTCATGTTTGGAGTGTTCATAGTGGCAGCACAGACCCAAATGGCAACACAAACGGATAAGTGAAATTTGCATAATATGTCCCCTTCAATAAAGGAAAAATTAAGCTTAAAAGTTAATGTGCCAAAACATAATTTTTAAACCAACAAAGAAGCTTTTATTTATGATACTTTTCTTCAGGAAGGTGTATACAGTATCCCAATTCAAGTGTGGATTAACTTTTTTTTCTATAATCCACAGGGTCACATTATACATATACTCTACACTTACATTTAGTGAAATCTCCCTTTTTATAATTGGAGGGAAACCACACCTATGTTGTACCCATCAGCAAGGTTCTGAAATAATTGAACTACTTTGCTTATCAGAAATAGTACAGCTAAATAAAATTGGTTTGTTGATACTTCCACAACAAGGTTTTTAAGAATACTTAATACATAGTTCATTCTTTTCGTGCTTTGCTGCTGCCCGCATGGTCAAAACTGGCAAAAAGTTTCACAGTTAGACAAGACAAAGATCTAGTAGTTTGACCAAAATGCCAAAGATGTATGTTTGGAGGTATCAAGGTGGGGCTTTTAGCCTCAGCTAAACTGTCAAGCATAAAGGTGGTAGATCGTGCTGACAGTCTGTTTTATTGCCAATGTTACAGACGCATTGCACAAATGGATGAAAATAGGAAAACATAGGTTTCTTTATTTCAAACTAGATGGCTGAAACTTGGACACGGTCAAACAGCACAATGATCTCAAACACACATCAAAGCTGGTTTTGGATGGATAAAACCGGTTGACATGAAGATTTTGTAATGACCCCAGGATCAGCTATTTTGATGTTGTATTCTAAAAACCCAGGTTTGGGCCTGAAAACAAACTAATTTAACTGACTTTTACCATTTCTGGTAAGAAGTGTGCTCAAATATCAACCAGAATTATCACAGCAGCTGGGTTGATGGCTTCAAGTGGTTTCTCTGCACATTGCTAAGAGACATGTATCTAAATAACATAATAGCCCAAATTTTGATATTTTGTTTATTATAGAAAGTCCACATTGATTTCAAGAGTCATACAACAAATCCACCCTTAAAATTTTTCAAATTAATCACCAGTAACCATAAATAAATATAAATTCATGGTGATGCATTGGTATGAGTGTATATAAAGTTCTGATCGTAACTGTACATTGTTCAAGTCAGAAAATCATAGTATTTATAAAAATTTACCAAATACCAGTATAGTTTTTCAGTGAACAGACCTTCAGTACAGAATGTATCTGCTTTGGATGGTGCCTGTCTGACTAAGCAGTACTGCAAGTCTAGAGTACTGTTCGAGATGCACACATAAACCAAAAAGCTAATGGAAGACACTGAGCTGACAGAATTTCAATACAATGAGTGTGAGAAAGGGAGAAAAAAAGCTCCAATCCCATCTGACTTTTAAACACGCTTGGGAAGAAACAAAAGCGCCCTCCCCAGGAAGTTCAATATCTTATTCTGCTTGACCACATCTCAGCCCCCTCGATGAGAGACCACATCCCTGTGGCAAGGTGAAGCAGCATGGCTTCAGGTGAGCAGGATTACACCCGCCTCTCCAGGAAGACCTCACAGCATTTCACTGAAACATTTATGAGGATAGCAGCATGGTGTCACAAAGACAGAACCGCTGTCTGATCCATAAGCATAGACCCCTGTCTGAACCACCCCCCCCAGCTGCTCCTTAAACAGGGCAGATGTGACAAGCCCTCTCTTATGGCCCATCAGCTGCTGGCTGTGGGCTCTGTGGGTCCTGGCCACTGACTGGGTCCCTCTTGGAAGCCATGCTCTTTAAACTAAGAGGACTCACACACTTGAGGTAGAGGTTTGGGTTTCCCTTTGCTACACATGTTTGTTCCTTAGAGACAAGCACAGGGCTACTTGTGCCTGCAGAACAGACATCGTGAGGTTGACATGTTTGGATTGGAGAACAGTCAGGCCTGTCTACATAGCTGCAATAAAGCAACAAGGGGCTGCTATAGAGCTAATTTGGACAGAGGAAACAGTTGTTTCTGCAAGGATCGGGATGTTTCCATAAAGTAGTGTGGTGCTCATGGATACTTTAGCAGGTAAATCATTTGACAGTCCCACAAATTGTGCCAGAATTCGAAAATGATTTACCAGCATTTAGAAGACAATTTATCATTTGATTTGGCTGTCATTTCTGATTATTACATCTCAAACAAGTTGGGCAGTGAAAAATAATTTCCTCTAGGTTCCACAATTCACCTTTATTGTGCCAAATTTAAAATTTGCCAAATAGACTTGCTTGCATAGACCTACAGTAGCATGTCTAAATCCCTGCTACTAAATCTTAATGAATACTTTCTCAGAGGATTGATACACAGGCTAAACTCCAGCCCTTGCTACCGCCTAAGTTGTTAACAAGTTGTGATTGAGCATGATTACGTTTCTGGTTTCAAGTAACACCTAAGTTTCAAAAAGTAAAGGTTACTAAACCACAAATATTTCACGATACAGTTAGTGTATGTTTCTTAGTAGAACCTCCAATAGTGCTGCACAGTGCCACAGTTAGTAGCACTGTTGCCTTGCCGCAAGAATGTCTTAGGTTCAAATCTCCACCAGGGGTCTTCTGCATGAAGTTTGCATGTTCTCCCGGTGTATGTGTTCTATGTCCAGGTACTCTCGCCTTCTTCAGACAGTCCCAAAAAATAACTGTTAGATTGATTGATCTCTCCAAATTGCCCTTAGGTATGAGTGTGTGTGTGGATTGTTGCTTGTCCTATGTGTCTGTGTTTCCCTGTGATGAACTGGCAACCTGTCCAGGGTGTAATCCCACCTCTCAGCCATTGACTGCTGGAGATAGGCATTCTCTCATTGGCATTCAAGAGTCAGGCATTCTCTGACTGCCATTAATGCCCACACCTATTATATATTGTGAGTAGCTGAGATGTTAAAGTTCATGGAAAGGGGTGGAGACATTATATAATGGTAAAGAGAAAAAAGTGTCTGGAAAATGCTGATTAATTGAAATGTATATGATAAGATAAGATAAGATAAGAGATACTTTAATAATCCCCGTGGGGAAATTGTATGTTGTAATCCCAATTTTAAGCAATACATTCACAATAAAATATATATTTTTTGATTGTGTCCAGCTCTAGTAAATAGATAACATGTTGATATTTTTGCCCAAAGGTTTCCTATAGTTTGAATATCATACCGACCAATCCTTTGTTATGCACATTAATTCTTGTTGACAGTGATGACATATATAAAAAATATGCAACTCAACTTATTAAAGAATTTGTGCTCGGTAAATGCTAGTGTTGCTAATAAGGCAATAGAAAAAAAAAACTGAAGTGAAAAGTGTAACCCTTTTGTGTTGTTATGAGTGAATATGATACAGTTAAAGATGGATAGAGTAATGTTATAGACTTTAATGGATTAAAACTAATTTAGAAAAAACTGTAAAAAGGAGGGGTTATTATTTAATTTTTCAAATCAAGTCAAATTTAATTTATAAAGCCCATTTTATACAAACAATTCAACTCAAACTGCTTTACAGATTAAAATGTGCCACATAATCCCCATTCCCATCCCTCCCCCACAGATTTAAAACCATGATCACAATTATAACCCCCTTCGCCAAATCCAACCCCAAAGCGCGCACACACACACTCAAGAGCGACAATAAAGCTGATCCAGGTCGTGTTAGATATAAGTTGCATTGCTGAAATAAACATACCTGTGATTAAATAAATAAAATGTGACTGGAATTAAAAATAAACAAACAGCTTCTTTTAAAACCTGACAAACATGTATTTTGTTTTAAAAAAATCCACCTAGTGAATATGTGCGTATGCGTTCCCAACTGCTTTTCTGCATAAATCGCTATGTTGCCCTTATTCATGTGTATAATATGTGCACGACATAGACCACATATGTACAGTGCTGTTAAATCAGTGCTCAAAGTTCGATATGTATAGGACCTGACTGAACAGTATAGGATGCCTGACTGAAAGGCGACTGAAATGTAAAAATCCCAGAGTCTGTTACCTTGCTGCCACTGAGCTGCGCGACAATCACAGCGCTACAGACAGAAAGTTGAGCTGTGTTAATTTGAGCATTACATATCCACAGGCGATCTGCAGAAAGATGCCAATTACACAGAGTTTTAAAGTGTCTAATTGAGGCCCTTCAGTCTGAATATGTTATTGCTTGCACTGATTTGAGAATGAAGACAATATGCTCAGTTGCAGCCTGCTGCTTACTCTTCAAGGGATATGTGGTGTTAATGGAATGGATGCTCAGCCTTTGCTTCAGCGTCCTCCTACTGAACCAGCATGCCGCAGGGTGATAATCCTTATTTTGTTGCACTGGCTTATTACAACGCTAGCAGTAAATTTTTGCATTTAACCACAGGCCGTAGCTGCTTGATGTGAAAGCAACTCTCCAGAGGGGATGTCAAATCCACAGAATTTTTATGAAATAGCCTATTGTGCTATTAGGAAACTTTTGAAGTGTAAAAATATGCTTCAGAAGGAAACCACAGAATACAGAATGATCTAATTTTTCTTGCTAATACTCAGTGCTTTAAAAATACACTTATGACAATGATTTAGGACTGTAGAGACATAATCGTAAGACAAAAAAAATACCAATTTGTGATCAATTCAAGGACCTTTATCAAAAAAATATAAATACAAATTTAAATTAACGTAGTTGGCCCATTTTGACCACACACCAAAGTCCAGGTCACACTTTCTTTCCATTACTCCAACCCCAATTAAAGCCACCAGACTCTCATTAGAAACCCCATGTTGAAGACACATGAATAATGCACCACACTCAGAACACTTGCCAGAGTCTGTACATTCACCACCGTGTTTGATCTCATGAAGTTTAGCTCACATTTCCCCATTTATTCTGCTGCATTTAACCAAGCAAGTTCCCCGAACGCACACAAGGGTGTCACAGGCGGTCACTGCTATTTGATGGGAATAAATATGGGAATGTTTGAAGATTAACCCAAAAGACTAATGCACTTGCAACGGGTAGATCAGCTAATGAGAAGCCAACCCTGGTCTTTGGCATCGTAAACATTTTTTGCCAAATGTATTCCAAAATCCCCCTGGAAGAAGAGCTCGATAGATCCTCCCTTATGTGGAGCATTTCAGCTCATTACTTCATGGAGTCAGAAACATCAACTTTGAAGCTCTGAGCTCCACTGTAAAGTAAAAAAAACAGAGGTGAGATTGGGCATATTAAAAAAAATAACCTGAAAGCCAAAACCTTTCAGCAAGTATGCAATCACTAAATGATTGTTCTCCCTCTGAACAAAATGGTTGCTGTTTAATTTAGAGACTCTTAGTTATTGGGAAATTTCAAATCATGTATTAAAACATGCAAACTCTGTTTAACAATGGAAATAAGCAATGATATGACTGACAAAACTACACTCCACAGTAAAAATGCAATGGGATTTTTGTGAGATTACAACAGAATTAACTTTATTTTTTGATCTTCTGGTAGACCAACACAAAGTAGCACATAATTGTGGAAGGAAAGAAAGAAATGCTTTTTAAATATATTTTTTTTAATCTGCAAAGTGTACCATGAATTTCTATTAAGCCTGTTTTACATCAATGCTTCACAGTTACAGCTGGAAGTAGATTGGATGCATATCCCTGGAGGTATCTGGTCTAGAGACTGAAATATTAGCAAATTTTACAAATCAAAATAACTCAAACTCAATCAGATCCATTCTTGGTTGAATTCAGGACAAGCCGAAGACCAGACCATTCTAAAATGCTCCGGCTGCATGCTTAGGGTTGTTGCGGTCTCTAAGAGAGGTTTTATTCCAGCATTGCTCTGTGTTTAGCTTCATCCATCTTTCCATCAACTCTGACCAATTTCCATGTCTAAAAGAAAACTATCCCCACAGCATGGTGCTGCCATCACAATTTATCATTAGCCTTTTCACAGACATACTGTTTTATATGTTGGCCAAAAGTTACATTTTGGTCTCATATGATCAGAGCATCTTCTTCTACATGCTTGCTATGTCCTCTACATGGCTTGTGACAAACTGAAAACAGAGCCTCATGGCTTACTTTCAACAATAGCTTTTTTTTGCTTCTTTTCCATACAGGCCAGGTTTATGGAATACATTACAAAGAATAGTCCTGCTGACAGATTCTCCTACTTTGGCTGTGGTTCTCTGCATCTGTTCCAGAGTTACCATAGTTTTCTTGGCTGCTTCAACAAATAATGCTCTGATTGCCCTGCTTACTGGTTTAGGTTAATGCACATTTCTTGGTAGATTTGCAGTTTTGCAATACTCTATTTTTTCAGATTTTAATTTATAAAAGATTTTAAAAGCCATTTTTCTTTTCCCTCCACTTCATAATTATAAGCTACTTTGCTTTGAAGTTTGAGGTCATAATATGACAAAATGTGGAAAACTTCAAAAATAATTGACTGAAACACTGTTGATACTGTGAAAATAAGTAAAACTTACATGTATTTTCCAGTCACAATTGTAAACTAAACTGTAAAATATGAAAATATATTGATAGTTTATTAAAGTTATTTTCAGGTGAAGTATTTACAGCGACCTTTCAACGCGTGCATTGAGCACATCTGTCAAGGAAGGGTCCTAAAGACTAAAATAATTATTTTTTTATTGAAGAAAAAGTAGATAATCACAGCAACACCTTGCAAGCCCCATCATTTGAAAAGACTTTAGTGGAAAAAAAGGGGGGTGTTCATGTCAAGCTCAGCTTTATTGAAGGTCAGAATAGCCTACTTGCAACATGGGCAATCTTCCGCCTTAAGTCATTTAGCTTCAATTTCCACATCTGATATCACAAAACCTGCTCCCCTGTAAGAGGGATAAGCTTAGCGTTGGCCCAAGCTAAAAATAATAAGTCTTAGATGTTAAGAGACCAAGGTTTGTTCTCCCAAGTCATTAGCTGAGATAGCCGTTACACTGACTTTTATTCCCAGGGAGAAGTGCAGGAGGAATGGTGCTCTGCCCGTTCTTGCCTTCAATGTCATTCCAAAGAGTTTCCATCTATATAAAACAATATTTTCTCGAAAATATGATTTTGATATTAAAAAAGGTCTGTTTTTTTTATTTTTTACTTGAGGATGCACAGTGTTGAAATAATGCTGTTACAAGTGGCTCATTTAGTCACCAAGTCAAAACCTATCAAGTCAATTTATGGATTATCTAAGTGCCCTCCCCAGGGGATGACAAACTGCCTCATCTGCATAAAGATAAGAACATTTTCTACGCAGACCAGAAAGATACTATCAATACCCCTCCTGTAAAGAAAAGATGAGAAAGTTAAGCAGGAAAACTCATCGAAGAACTCAATTATGGTAAACAAGAATAGCTAATTTGTTGCCAGCAGATGATCAAACAGGATTAGGGAGATAAAAACTGATTTTAAGGTGCTGTGGCAGGGAACTTAGCTCGTTAGCAGAGAGCTTTTAAGTTTGATAAGTCAGCCGGCTCCTCCCTTAAAGCACGCCGGGATATTTGATACACAGTCACTCATCCTGCCCCATTGACAGCAATGAAGGTAAAAAGTTGGGGGCTATAAAAATGATATACATGACAACGGCATTTCATCATGCGTTGTACCAGCTCCCAGATACTCGCTGTTAGCTCAGGACCCAGAGGAGCTTCTGTATCTTCATGATAAACTCATCTGGCATGATTTATTAACTAGTGAATCACACTGCTCCCGCTCCATAGCACAGACGCACACACTCTTGCTGCTCCACAACTTCTCTGGAACAGTAAGCCTTTCCACAGGGACAGTCAAAGTCATTAGCACCTCCAAACTTTCTCCATGCTAATTTTTTGCTTTGATATACTGGTTAGCTCATTTAAAACGGAGTTCAGAAAGAGGGTGCAGATGTTTAAATCTCTCATACCCAATACAACTTTCTCGCCATTTGCTATAAATTGTGCAAAAGTTGACAAAGTTTCTTGGAAAACACATCTTTTAAGTTTTGCAGCTTTGAACTCATTTTTTGTTCTCCAAATCCAGGGTGCCTCCCCTATATCAAAGCTATGCTCAACAATGGCCATAATGACCTTGTGGAGGTTAGGCTCAGGCAGCTGTCTTATCACACTGACCCTCCCCAGGTCTCAGGCAGTCCATCGAGTGCACTGCTGGCACTGGCCTGCACAAAGAATGCTGGCATCATTTCATTCTTTGAGCCTCCATCTGCCACGATTCTGACCAAGGGGCTACTTCTTATTTTAGATCGTCTATTCGCATCCGCGTCTGCTCACACAGACCCCCAACGGCCCATCACCCCTGTCCCATTTACCCCTCACATCCGCTCTTCAAGCTCGAAACTTGGGCTCCCAAGGCAGAGCTGGGCTAAACTCTATGAAGTAGACTGGAAACATCCGTGTCCTTTCCCAAACTTTGTCAGGTGAAGGATAGCGGTTCTGCTCTAATGGACAGAGAAGCGGCTTTAGCCTCTCACTTACACAGCTCTTTAAAAAGGAACTCCCAGACAGGCAGTGCAACAAAGTCAATATTCAGACACACTGTCAGTGACACTTTGAGATTAAACCAGTAAAGGCTTGCTTTGTATTACCTAAAAATACTATAGTGCCGTGAAAACATGTTTTGCGTCCCTAAGGATTTTTTGTTTTGTTTTTGCACACTTTAATGATATTAAAACTAATTAAGGTGGCTTTTGAAGGCCCTGGATTTTATTTGGAAGTGTTAGTAAAGAATACCAAGTCTCTCGTAGAAATCTGACAGACTTAATATTTTTGTAAGACACCGTAGATACAGTAAAAATAGACTAAACCTTTATTGCATTTGTTTTCAAATTATATTTATTACATAATATACAGTAAAACATAAAATATGATGGTAGTGATGCTATCAGATAATTTCAATGAAACTTCAGGAGGAAAGCAGTTAATGCTTGCTTGACACTAGCTAAGCATTTCATGGGTATATTTTAAGTAAATAGACTGTTGTCTACTGTATCACAAGTACAAATGTGAATGCATTACCTTCTTATGTACACATGGAAAACAGACCCAGTGACACACTGCATTGGATATGACAGAAGATACATCAAACTTTAATCATGACTTCAACTACCCAAGACATCAGTCTATAAACTGAAACACATGTTGGTGAATGGCTTTCATATCAAAGATATCTCAAACAGAAACAAAGCAAAGGGACAGTGTATTACCAAGGGGGAATGGTTGCATGTAATTGACTTCATATGCAGCTAGCGAGTGGATCTAGAATACAGCTGATAGCAAAGTGGAGAAAGTAAAATCTTACACTGCACAGAATGTGTTGTGGTGCATGATGGACCACAGCAACTTGATTCAAGATGAACAGCTTCATAAATTCACCTTTTGTCTTTCCGAGAGACCTATTATGTTCACCTATATATTGATAAAATATTTATTCATCTTTGGGAAATTGTGATGCATCAATACACCTTGCCTTAGCATTTACAGAAAAGATGGATTTCTACTGAGATTACATTACTCACAGATGGATTCTATCACCAGTTTGGTGGTGTCTGAGTAAGAGGACACGTAGTGGATTTTATTAAGGGGTACCAAAGAAAAGATGGATGAATAAAAGCATACACTACATTTGTGTCTTGTAATAAAAAAGAAAACTACGCTATTTTTTAGAGCTCCCTATGCATACATGTGCTACTTTGTATTGGTCACAAATCTGCAAAAAAAACCAAAAAAAAACTCATAGAGGTTTTTGCTTAAAATGCAACAGAACTTAAAAGAGGGTGTAAATACTTCAGCAAATCACAGAAAATGCATCATGAGACAATTTGTCATGTGAAAACCTATCCTTAATGATGATCTGACATCTTCTGTCATGAGCACACCTCAACATTGTTGTGTCTTTAACCATCTTGTTGGCTGCGCTGTTCAGTGCAAAGACACAACCGCCAAGTCAAGTAGAGAGAGGCTGCCAAAGAAATGTCTGGCAATAAAATATGCCTCTTCTCCCGGATAAGATAAATTTCCGTGGTAGAAAAGTACACCTGAGGCCACTACTGTACCAGAGCAGTTGACTTCTTTTTCAGTATGTTGCAGGTAAAAACCAACTAACATATGTATAACCAATACATAACTTTTAAATGACTCATATTTGGGGTAGGTTTGAATCTTTTTTTTCTGCTTTTATACAAGGTTGCTGACCAGTACTAAAGCATAGTCCACTATAAAGCGATAAAATACAAACTTTTTGTCTGTGACCTAATTTTCTTTGAACTTTTGACTCTAGAGCTTTTGTTTCTTGTGCCATTGCTCGTGGTACCACATTGTCTGTTCTCTGTCAGGTGGAGCAGACAATACTTTGGTGAATCTGAATTGTTCAGTGTTTTAAGATTAATCCCCAGAGCATGCACTGCAGCCCTGCACCATTAGTTTGGAATTTAAAGGAGCGCAGATAAATAAATCATAATCCGGGGCTCAGCACTTCTCAGTCACCTTTTTTGTTGTATCCAACACCCCAATTCCCAGCAGGCCGGGCACAGACAGGGATCTAAGATCTGCGCCATTTGAGAGAAGGGGGAAACAAACACGCAGTATAAATCTCAGCGGGGCCAAGCATCTCTATGAGAAGGCTTACTGACTTTGTCCTATCAAAGCAGGTTGCGAGACCTTGCTGCAGTTCCCTGGTAGTCTCGCGCCGTGCACATTTATCGGCCGTTGGGAAAAGCACTCCAGGTGCTCATTGACTTGCATGAAGGCTGACTCTAGTTCTCACACTTGTGCATTCGAAAGACTAATGAATTGCATTGATTTCTTGAATATTTCTTTTTTTCTCAAGAAGATTATATCAGCAAAAGCGAGGGGAGTTTCCCAGTTGTCTTTATTAGTTAAATATTTCAGAAAAACAGAAAAAAAGAAAATTAAAATTCAACATTGTTTTAACACAACCAGCGGAGGGAGCCTAATAGAAAGTGCACAGAACTATAAAAGTAAGACTGCTTTACCCACGAGTGCCGAGAGATGCCCTGTAAAAGCGAGATGCCGTTTGCTTTCAAGGACACCTAGTATCCCAAGGTACTTGTTGAAGAGAAGGAATATTATTAACCCCGATGGCACAGCCCTCCATTTCTTTATATTTCACAGACAGAACCGTCAAGCCATTATGCTACAAGATTTCTTCGAATGGTGAAAGCTAATTTGACTTGGGAAAAATTGTTCTGTGTAAGGTCAAAACAATGCCACAACAATGGCGGAAATGGGGCACCTTAAAAATAACTTGTCAGTAGTGGAAACTTCTGAAACACAAGCTGTTCTTTTTTTCTAGGCCAATGTGCACCAGCTTGCAATGACTAGACACTTGTTTAACTACAAAAAAGGAAGTAACAAACTTTTACTTTGAAGAAAAGCCAGATCAGTCTAGATAGATGGAAAACTGGATGCTTTAAATTTTCGTCTGTGACAACGGGCAGATGAAAGTTTATCCAAAAAAATTAGAAAGTTGTTTGTTAAACCAGTAAGAAGAACATGTTAACATGCTAATTCACCAAGGAACTCAAATGTCTGTAAAGTACAGTGACAAAATATAATTTGTCATGTGTCAATAGTAATTTAACCTTAAAATCCCTTGATAAACGCTCTCGTAAGAAATTCAACATTAGAGTCAGTCAAATGTCATCAGGTCAATGTTAAAAATCTGTTCCCACTAACATTGTCATTTTTGAATAAATTCAAAGCTTCAGCTCACAGGTTCAAAATCCCGAGGTCCTGCTGAAGGGAGATGCTACTTTTAAAAGGTGCTTGTTCATTAGAAGATATTTTTTCCTTATACAAGTGAGAATGTTGGTATTTAGAAAGAAATTTGAAAAATAATTGTTAAGATGAAAATGTTGTTTTTTATGGTTTTTTTAAGATTTTGATCAGGGAATAACATGGACATTGTGAAGGACTTTCTGGTGAAGGCCAAACAAAAAAGATTTTATAATAATTTTAGTAGTAAATCAGATCATACTGAACTATATAGTCATGGTAGCAGAAAAAAAGACAACCTAAACTGTACTGCATGATTCTAGATACAATTTAAAAAAAGAAGAAAATCTAGTAAAAAATATGTCAGTTTTTTACTACCTAAATGACCAGAAGAATCCCTCCCACCTCTTCCAATAAGAAAAATATCTGAATATAGCTCATTCAAAGAGGCACCAAGAATTATTTGAACGCTTACATGCTGTGGCTGCACAGGTGGCACGCCGGACACAGAGCTCATCCAAGGGGATTTCCTCCAACTGATGCAAACAGAAAAGCCCCTCGGTCAGAGAGTTTTGTCATATTCTGTTCACTTCAATTGGAGTCATGTTCTCCGATTTCAAAACTATGGCTGACGTGCCGCTTCAGAATCCATTACACAAAGGCGGAGCAGTTCAACTCCTTGCGGTGCATTCAGGGCAGAGCATGTTCATAATCCATGTAGTTTATTAATCTGCTTGATGTGTAATGGCATGATGTGGATTCTCTGATCATTTTGTTCGGATTTAATCTAAAATAAAATGAATGAAAATGAACTACTGAATATGTTATCATTTTAAAAATTGCCGGATAAAAACTGATGACAGGATTTTTTTGACCCCATCAATCAAAATCGACAGCAAACTATTGTAGCGTGACCTCTGATACAGCTACAGATCTTAACAGAAATGTTTAAGCATCAAGACTGTTTGCAGCACACGCATATAAAAAACAACAAAAAAAAGAAATTACTTTTCATAATGTGCCACAAAGGCGGGTGCCCACAGAGACTAAAAAGGTAGTTTTTTTTGGTTTATTGGGTGGATAAAGTTTTATCACTTTCACACCTGATTTCCGAGACCTCTTCCGGTGGGTCTCGGTTCGCTTGTTTGGTGCGCACCAGAGTTCTCTGGGTTGTATTCACACCGGCGCAAGACGTCTGGACCAAGGGAGGAAACAAATTTGAGTTTGTTTTAATCCATCCAGCATCCATCGAAAGAACAACTATTAGTTCAGTTTAGTGGTTCTTCACAAATTTGGCCTTTACAGAAAAGTGCCAAATAAGAAAGCTATTGTTGACACAAAGCAATACGTTTTATTTTGATGTTTCCCTCAAGACATGCAGGGGGCCATAGCATGGTTTGAGCAAAATTTATTTCCACTTCTTAATCATGCACTTTTTTGTGCTTATCAAACACCAAAAAATCTCAATATAATGCATTGAAGTTTTTGTTATGACCTGAGAAAATGTGAAAAGGTTCAAGGGGTATGAATAATTTTCTAGGCAAAGAGTTAGCCCCGGCGAGCTGAAGCCTGAAATTATAGAGGTAGAAACGCAGCAAAAAACCCCGGCTAAGCAGGTGTGCTTTTTCCTCTTGTCTTTGCTGTACAGGACATGGCAGTTTGACAGTATTCTGTCTACCATCCTTAGTGACACAAGACTCTGGAGCTCCCCTATAATTAACCCTGGCTGAGCTCCAGCCCAGGTAGTGCAGGAGAGAAGGCCCACTGACTGCCAGCATGTTTGGCAGACGCCACCCTTTCCACAAACCTGGAGATGATCCTGCACAGGAGACACGTTTGACACTCTATGTTGCATACACAGTGGACTCAGCAGAGCTTCAGCCAACAGCCCCATCTGTGAAACTCATTATGAGATCACTGCTAAAGTCTCCAGCAAGACCCTCCACAATGAAACAGAAATTTACAGAGATTTACTTTATTTCTATTTCTATTGATTATTTAAAAATGTTTCACTAGATTACATTTTATTGTCAAAGTATTGGGTAGTATGTCATTTTACAGAATGCAGATTTTCTAAGCAGACAGAGTATGAATGTGTAAAGATTTTACAGTGGTGGTTTTTAGCTTTATTGTGCATCAGCATTTCTTATAAAGGCCCCCAAGAGTTCTAGCATTCGAGGTATCATCTCGGTCGTTGTTAGATAAAGAGAAGCCATAAGCCCCTCATTGTTTGCAGTTTGACCAGGTGCTTGGCTCATAAAACCCGTACATTTATCTGCCAAAAGCTGCTGGCTTGCACACAGGACCTAAAACATCTCTGTTGCCCACTGCTTTGGAAATATTTTATTTATAAACTACTCTGCATGTGGAACTGCAAGCTGATTATTCTTGGATGTTTTGAAGGTGGAAACTAAGTGTTGTGTATAGAGTATAAATATTTGCCCCGTACAGATTTTCTGCCAAGTAGACAACCAAATGTTAATGTCAGAAAAAGATAACCCAATGAATTTAAGAAACAAGTTGATGATTTTATTCATAAATCGAAAGAAAACTACTACAAAACGGGATGCCTTTATGTAAAAAAGTAACCGCCAGAACATCTGAATGTGACAATAAAAAGCAAAAACAATAGAAATCTGTAAGGGGGTAAATACCCCCCCACCCCCCCTCACCCTTAGCCTAATGGTGTTACAGCACAGATTCGTTGTGTTTATCTTCATTTAAAACTAGTCCATCACAGGTAATGTAAACCTTTTTTTAAATTTTCCATCACACATTAATTAAACCAAACACATAGATCATAAAATGCACGACAGCCTTGATGTAATGCTTTCTTCACTGCCTCGCAATAAATAGCACTCTGCAAATTAAACAAGTTTCTTTTAAAGACCAGAAGTCAATTAATGTTTAATTTGACTGCAAATTAAACACTGAGAAAACAGGAGCTTTTCTATTAGATTAATTTCAGTCTGTTTCAAGGGAACATTACACCAATCGTGGCGCTTACCCTCACCTTCCATTTGGGCTGCACTTTTCTTTCAAAATGATTAATTCATGAATGGATGACTGCACAGGCCTGGTGAGCAAGTATTCGTTTACATTGCTAACAAAATCTGCCTGATTTAACAACTGAATGTATGTATAAATATGGAGACCATAACAATTGATAACTTAAGATCAATTTGTTTTGTGCTTTATTAGAGACACATGAATTGGGATCAAGGTCACATGCTTAAAATATCTTTTTCCCTAATCTACAGGTGGTTAAATTTATTCAAACAAGTTAAAATATATATTTAAACGGTCCTTTAGAAAGTTGTAGTGGAGCTCTTGGAGGGCATTTAAAAGAAGTACTGATGCACATTCTTGCTGGATCTCTGACCGCTCACCGTATCAGAAATTGTCAGGTTTATTTAAATTGTATCATTAAATGGAATGGGCCTGGCTTTTTGGCATAAACTCCAATTTTCAATAGTCAGTTAAACAAATAGTGTTGAGCAACAAAACAGGAAACAGGAAACCCAAAGCCAATCATAAACTGTAAGATGGCAGAATACCAGTGTCACTACCCATAATGAACCCAGTTTAACATCACCACCAACTGAGTTAGGGTTGACCAATTATGATCCTTGTGCCACAAAATTGCACCTTCAAGCATAACAAAAACTTTTATGGTCAGTGGAGACAAAGATTGAGGTATTTGACCACAAAGACATTCAGTATGTTTGGAGAAGTCAAGCTGATGCGTTCAAACCATAAAACACTTTACCATCTGTAAAGTATGATTTGAATTCAATTCAGTTTATCTATATAGTGCCGATTCATAACAGATGTCATCTCAAGGCACTTTGCAAGAAAAGTCTTTTCAATTCAATCATACATACATTGCAATCACGTTAAAATGTTTGTATTCAAGGAATCCCAGCAGATTGCATCGAGTCATTGACAGGCAGTTGTGCCTTGTTGATGCAAACTCCAACCACAGCAAGCATGTAGCGACAGTGGAGAGGAAAAACTCCCCTTTAATATGAAGACACTTCTACCAGAATCTGGCACAGTACGATTAGCCATCTGCCATGAACGCCTGGGGTTTCGAGAAGACAGAGCAGAGACACAGAACAAAAAGAGCTGATGCAAGAGTACTTTCTATATTAAAGAAAGTAAAAAGTTAATAACAGGACACGGATGGGGGACAGTTACTGGGAGCTTCGTCCCAGTTGAATCCCTCCGTCCAACGGGACATCACAGCTAAGCAGGATGCAGACCAGGTGTAGCTTCTATGGAGAGAAAAACACTGAGAAAACACAAAGCCAACAGCCGAAACAACAGCAAAATAAATAAATAAATACAACTGGAGAGTAGTAGAAGAGAAAAGTAGTAGAGTGAAGAGAAGTGGTCAGTTTTTCCTCCAGCAGTCTAAGCCTATAGCAGCATAACTACAGCGATAGCTCAGGATGACCTAAGCCATTCTAACTATAGGCAAGGCAAGGCAATTTTATTTGTATAGCACACTTTCAACAGCAGGGTAATTCAAGGTGCTTTACATGATTTGGTGATTTAAAAAACAAACAATGGAAATTAAAAGTAAAAGAAACACACATTACACATGATACACAATAAAGTAAGAGAAAGATCAATAAAGCAAGAGAGCATGAACGCATTTCATACATATGACATCAATCATTTAATCCAAGGCAATTCTAAACAAATGGGTTTTTAGTCTCGATTTAAAGCAGTTCAGAGTTTCAGCAGCTCTACATGCGTCAGGAAGTCTGTTCCAGATAAGGGGAGCATAGAAACTGAAAGCTGCTTCTCCATGTTTAGTTATGAGTCTAAGGATTTTTAGTAGGCTAGAGTTGGAGGACCTGAGTGGTCTTGGTGGTTGGTACCGTGACAGCAGGTCTTCAACATATTTTGGTGCTAAGCCATGTAATGATTTATAAACTAGTAAAAGTATTTTGAAGTCTATTCTCTGAGCTACAGGGAGCCAGTGTAAGGACTTTAGAACTGGGGTGATGTGCTCTACTTTCCTGGTTCTAGTGAGGACGAGAGCAGCAGCGTTCTGGATTAGCTGCAGCTGTCTGGTTGAATTTTTAGGCAGACCTGTGAAGATGCTGTTGCAGTAATCAATCCGACTAAAGATAAACACAGGGATGAGTTTTTCTAGGTCCTGTTGCAACATCAGTCCTTTAATTCTAGAAATGTTCTTCAGGTGATAGAACGCTGACCTTGTTATTGCCTTTATGTGACCCTGGAGGTTCAGGTCTGAGTCCATTACTACACCTAGGTTTCGTGCCTGATCAGTAGTTTCTAGCTGTATTAACTGAAGCTGTGTGCTGACTCTTGATCGTACCTCTTTGGGTCCAAAAATAATTACTTCAGTTTTGTTTCTATTCAGCTGGAGAAAGTTATGGCACATCCAACCATTTATTTGGTAAATGCATTTATTTAGGGTTTGAATGGGTTCAGAGTCACCTGGTGACATTGTAATGTAAAGCTGAGTGTCATACGCGTAGTTATGGTAGCTAATGTGATTGGTTGCTATAATCTTGCCTAGTGGGAGCATGTAGCTATTAAATAAGAGGGGCGCCAGGATGGAGCCCTGGGGCACCCCACATGTGATTTCTGTTCATTCTGCTGAAAAGTTTCCTATTAAAACATAGAAGTCCCTGTTCTTTAGGTAAGACTCAAACTATTAGCTTTATCAAAAAGGAACGTTGCAAGCCTGGCCTTAAAAGTAGAAAGTGGGAGCTGGTTCCAGAGGAGAGGAGCCTGATAACCAAACGATCTGCCTCCCATTCCACTTTTAGAAATCCTAGGAACCTCAAGTAAACCTGCAGTCTGAGAGATAAGTGCTCTGTTAGGAACACATGGAACAATCAGATCTCTGATGTATGCTCGAGCTTGACAATTAAGGGTTTTATATTTAAGAAGGAGGATCTTAAATTCTGGATTTACCAGGGAGCCAATGAAGGGAAGCTAAAACAAGAGAAATGCAATCTCTCTTTTTAATATTCATCAGAAATTATGATGCCAGCATTATACTGTGGGTATGTATCAATGTCAGTGGTACTGGTGCATTGCATTTAGTGGGTGAAAGAATGAGTTAGGAAGAGATATTCTGAAGTTTTTCATTTTCACAGCAATCTAGAGATAGATGGTTGAAACTTGGACACAATTGGGTGTTCCAATAGGACAGGCATTCCAAACACACCAACTTGGATTTGGTATAGATAAAGTAGACTAAAATTCAGCCCCATAACTATATAGAAAATGCCCCGACTATCCTTAATCCCTTTTATTACCCATTTTGGGTAATAAATGGGTAGTAAAAGTGGGTGAAATATTCAGCGAGAATTATGCCAGAAACTTAGCAACGGGCATACTATGTGTATGGTCAAGGTGCATATGAGCCTAGGGGACATTTTTTCAAATATTTGTGGGATCTATTTATATTTTTTAGATGGCAAGTAAACTTTGACCATGTGTGGATTAGAGAAACGCCACAATAATTTCCAACATGTGCACCCAATTTTTGTATGTAACATTAAGTGAAGTTGATCACTATAAAACGAACAGCTCACATACATTAATAAAGCCCCAGTATCTTAGGACAATCATGCACATAATGAGTGTGTGTACTTTTTATGCTCAACGGTTAGCTCCCAATAGGCAGTGAACATATGTATACTTTGATTTGAATAGAGATATGACATTTTCAGAAAAAACGTCAGCGACATCTTTTGGATGGCTTATATATACTGACCCCTCAAGGGCTTTAAACAATCTAAAGGATTTAATATGCTTCAGTCACCCTGATGTATCATCATTTTAGAAAAACCAATTAGAGTAATCTAGCAAAATAACATGGATAACCTTGGATGCAAAACTAACAAATTGCTATTGGAATTCTAGCAACATTACAAATAAAGAAGCAGAATTAAATTGCAAGGAAGAAGACTGATAATTTTATCCTAGCTGACTTTAAATGATAACCTGACATATTGTGCTCCCAGACTCAAATGCAAGGTTTCTCTAATTTGTTTGTCAACATTTTAAAGCCTGCAAAGATGTTTGTTAATGCATGTTCACTGTGTCTAACAGGCATACCACGAAAACACACAGTAAAAATCCAATTTTGTAACAATTTTATCTAAATAACTATCAAAAACTACTAGAAATGTTGATTATTAAAAATCCCTGTACAATACTAGATATCTCAGTTTGCATAAATGTCCTTAAAAAGTAAAAACTTCATTTCCTTTTCCATTAAATACGAAATTGATGGCTGTTGTTAAGGGTTAGACAATATTACAGTGTTCTACACAGATTTAAAAACACATGGGGCTGAACATACCAACTGGGCACAAAATACCCTTCTGTGTTCACTGTCACCTCCTGGTACCTTCACGCTCTGTGGATATATCTGAGTAACAGGGAGGGAGGAGGGCAGGCAGGGGAGAGCCAGAAACCAGGGGCTGAGGCCGAGGAGCCTGGATAAATTAGCCAAACCACTTAGGTGATTTCAACTAAAATTAGCAGTGCTGCCTGTGGGCTCCATCAATTTTGAACTTGCTCAAACTCTGACAAGCATGGGGGAACTTTTTCCCCCCTTGGCCTCTATCTAGAAGCCCCCCTCTGCTGGCTTGCTCTCTTTTTTCCTTAAACCCTATGCTCTGCTTTCCCTCTACATTTTACTACAGGGATCTTCAATTAGGCCTCTTAACCACTTTGCATAATGAGTACCACACATGATAAAATATCATTCCCTAATTCTTACCTTATCTACAGCAGTGTAATAAGTACTGTTACTACAACAAGGAAAATATCTCCATCACCAAGATGTAAGTATATTATAATTATAAGGCTGATGGATGGAATAAAATACATTTTCAAGATCCACGTTTAACTTCTTGTTCTATAGTTAAAGGTGAGCATGAAATAGCGTCTCAGCTGAGAAGTCATAGAATTAAAACAATCAAGACAAAATTTATAAATTCTTTACAGTGTAAACATGCATACTGCTTGAGCCCAAAAAGAAAAAGGCAGAATGAAACAAATACTTTAAGTAGGACAAACCATTTGGTTAAACCAGCCAAGTTGACTAAAATTGCCTGTCTTTTAAATCACTTTAAATAAAGACACTCAGAGTCCTGAATGCTGAGACTAGTTGCACTGCTGCAAAAACTGACGTTACACAAACGACAAGATTTTTTTATTCATTCTGAATAATGAATTCTAAATCATATATTTAGCACACTTTTTTAAGTTTTTCAATTAATGGAAACCATCTTCCAATTAAAATGTAATATCCAAATGAATTTGATTTGAGATGAAGCTGGCTGTGACAACTGGTTGGAGAGAAATCTATGACAATAGAAGAAAATATGCTTGGTTAAAAAAGAGCAAATCTTTGAGAAAAAACCAGTAGGTTTGGATGGTACAAGTTTTTAGACTACCTTATTCTGATCAGGATGAAGATGCTCCGTTTTATTTGGTACTACCAAAAGAAAGTATATTACTCATATTAAACTGAACAACCTGCTGCTTTTTTTGGTTTGCCATAATGCAATCTCTACCAAAGGTTACTTCACACGGATGTCACAGTGCAGTGGCAAAGTATTTGCACCCTTACAGATTTCTACTCGTCATGGTAACTTTTTCTGATATTACATTTTTTAGATAATCTGGAACATTGATGTTTGAGAAAAAGAAAATCCGGTGGGGGACAAATCTTTTCACAGCTCTATATCTTTTGCCATCTTTTGCAAGAGCTTATATTTCCATCAAGACAGAATAAAATAAAAAAGCCAACACCATTCATGAATTTAATATCCAAATCTAATAACTCAAGATAAATGTTCCAAACATGCAAAGACATTGACTTTTCTCAGCTCCCTCCGGTGAAATAACTTATTTGCTCAAAAGTTACATGAATTAATTTTGCCTCAATTTACGTCGTCTACTGGGTTGAGACTGGTAACAATGTATGCAGACAAATATTCTCATGTCTTCTGGGAATGTCTAGCGGAGGACATTTCTGTGGGAATATGGAACATTCTTTATTCGGCATAACAGCTCCAGCAAACCTATTGTTTGGAGCTGAAACAGTGTTCCATGAAAGCATGTCAGCTCTTATATCAAATTTGCCATTCTGACCTCCGCCCTAGTTTCAAATGGGGAGAGAGGGAAAAAAAGAAGTGCATGTTAAACAGACTCGGAGAGTTTTAGGGTGAATGAATACAAGAGACGTTATAAAGAGAATCATTCCAAGGACGAGACCAACTTCCTAATGGAGTCTCCAGGAGCTGGAGAGTAGTTCACCACCGAAGAGGAGGGCAACAGGAACAACAACTCCCTCTGGGGTGAAAAAACAGGGCAATGGTCAAGGGTAAAAAAGAGATGAATAGATAACCAGATAAATGTCAGCTCCATACATCCATTAACTGTATAAATGAAGCATCAAATTCTGCAGCGCTCACATTATAGATGATATAAAAGTAGCAAACAATTTTTCACTTTAATGTGACTTTGGTTGCATTTTTATCACATTATTAACGTTTGAATCACTGACTATAAATTGTAACTATAGACAATCTAGAAAAGAAAAAAAAACCTTTATCACTGCTACAAAATAAACTGTGACTCAAATATAGTAGCAAGGATCCAATAAAATTATGATTTAATCTCATGCTATGATATGCCAGCTGAACACAAAGATTCATTCGCCTGTTTGAAAGGTGTGTGAAACTGATGGCTTGGTCAACTTTGTAATTATTTGGCTAACAATCATCTGGCAACTTGAGGGCATTCATAAGGCATTGAAATGGCATTCCAAGATGGTCAGTTAATACTGAATGGGGATGTCCCAGCAAAAGTGTCATTCCCCATTCCTGACAGTGAATTCCACACTACTGATTCCAGTACACAATCACTATTCGGAATGAGAGAACATCAAAAGTGACACAAAAACATCACACTGACCAGCCCAGCTTCAACAAGTCCATAAATGGTTTCATCCAATTCTAAGTTTTCCCTAATGGCAAGAAAATCATTGTCTTCACAAATGGAAAAATATTTTAATAATGCTCAAACTGAGTTTTTGCTCAGTGTAGAATATTCCAGTTCAGGTCTGAATAGTTAATTTAGATGCTGAACTAGGGACAATCAATTGCAGTCCAGACTCAATAACAACTGGGAAATAACCTTTTTAGAAACAATAGGAAGCCCTGAAGCAGATGCTGATGTTAGTGTTAAATTCATTGTAAATTGGAAATGAATTCCGCAAATATTTTCATTATATTTTGAAATCTGCATTTCAAAAGTATAATTTTCACAAATAATGTTTGACAACCTCTATGCTGAGGGTGCAATTGTTTTGTGCTTCTTTTACAAAAATCAATTGGGCAAGTCTAAAGCCATACAAGGCATCTAAAAATGCAGGTTACAGTACTTGTAATGTGACCTTCAATCTGTCTATGGAACCACGTTTCATTTTTTGTCACATTTAAGATTTGTCCATTTTATATAAAACTATGGACGCAAAAATCATCACCAGAGGGGAACCTAAAAAAAACAAATCCTTGACCCTTTTGTTATTCCTTGCCTGAAAAAGCCCTGAAAATGCCACTATTGTGGCATACTCTCCATATGCTTCCAGATAATCATCAAAAGGATTATTTTTTTGGTAAATCATCAAGTTTAATTTTTGAAAATAAAACAAATGACAGACGTTTTAGCCCCATGGCGCTTCATCATGTGGGCAGGATAGCAAAGCCAGGCAGCCTGATGAATGCCAAGCCAAGGCAAGCTGGAGGGAAGTAAAAGACACTCCTCCTCAAAAGGGCCCGTCAGCTTTCAAAGACAGCCTGTAATGGGTGCTCATCAAGCGAGTGCAGGGGCCTGCCGATTCCTCCGGAGGAGGGGTGCAAATGGCAGGCCACAATGCTTCAGTGGGAGGATGGAGGCCCAGGGGTGCAGAGACGAGCCCCGGACCCAGTAGTGTATCCGAAAGGAGTCGAGCCGTACGTCCCAGGCTTATTCAACTCCCAGCCCAACTGTCTCTGCTGGCAGTCAATTCAGCCCCTTCAAGCACATAATCTGTGCTCGTATGGCTGTTAAACAGCACACACTTCTGTCCTTCATTCATTCACTGCCATGGCATTGTTAAGTCTCCTGTCTTTGTATTATTGAGCCATGTAAGGATTTGGAAGGAAAACCCTTTCTCGGCATATGCTATCATGATCAGCAAAAAGACAATATGATTTCGAGGAATACCAAATTCTGTAGATATTTAGAAATAGATCATCATTCGTACATGGTGTGATTCAGGATATGTCACTCTAATTTATTTGTTTTGTTGCACTGTAAATATACAGGGATGTGTACTAGGAAAACCTAAGGTAAGTCGACGGATTTCTTGCAAGTTGGAGACAAGAATCACTGCATTATTCTGAGCGAACACAGTGGGGTCTAAGGTGGCATGGTGCCCAGCTGGAGATTCCCACTTACGGCTATCTCTCTTAGTGACAGAGTGATAATGTCACATGGGCGTAGGTTAGCAAAAAATGGCAGGCTGCTTGATCCTCAGCCAGCTCTTTTAATTGGTTAAAACAAAGCAATTTCACAACAGTGTAGGGGGGCACAAAAGGGTGAATGATTGGACAGAAGGTCATTCCTTCTCTCTTCTACTCTGCTGTGTGCCATCCACCGACATTCACAGCATGTGCTACAGTTAATACTGAGATCTATTATACACTATCTTTTCACCATCTGCTTCACACACTGATAACCTGAGCTGGACGACTCATTCAGTTGAATTAATAAAGGGACCTGATTTTTTTTATTACATTTTTCCTTTTGCCACACTCTTTTTGAGGCTGTAATTGTAGACTTTGTTGGAAGGAGGTAATGAGAAACTGAGATGTGACTAATGAGTGGAAAATAACAAAAAATGATGTAACCATTGAATTTCAGTAAAGCGCCAACAGCCATTAGTTTGGGTTTTTTTATAGCAGAAGTGCAAGAAAGACAAAAAACATCTAAAATTATGACCAAGCTTATTTTAATTTCTTTAGGCTGATTGTTTTTTGTTTTATTTTATCATATTTTTAAACAAATACAACATAAGCTGGCATTTGAAATTGTTGACAAACTGATTAAAAATCTTCACTAAAAGGAACATTCAATGGGAAGGGAAAGACATGTTGGGCTTGAATATATGTACTGTAAAAATCTGTGACAGAACTTGCATGAACACTTCCCTGGGTGAACCGCTCCTGTACTCAGGTTTCAAAAACCCAAACATATTTGAAGAATTTGTGACCAGTGCAAAATAATTCAGTCCAAGTTGGACCTGTCTATAAAGTATATTGCAGTTTACATTCTTGTCTCAGTCTCAGGTGGTTAAATAGCCCTTGCCCCCCAAAAAAGATTTTTTTGTGTTTTCTTCAGGGTGACATATTATGCAAATTTCACTATTTTCCTCCTTTGTGTTGCCATTTGGGTCTCTGCTACCTCTATAAACACTCCAAACATGAATAAAAACCATCCATCCATCCATCCATCCATCCATCCTTTTTTTTTTGCACATTTCTGCTGTCAGAAGTCTTGGGCTTCAACAAGTTGTTTGAAAAAGAGCCTTATTTTGATTTCACAATAAACGGAATTTGCATATAACCGCCCCTCACCTATCAAACCCCGCCCACCAATCCCATGCCATTGCCATGTGTGGAAAACATGGTGCTTTGTAACAAGATGGGTGGGCGTGCTCTACAACAACTAATTTGCATTAAAGTGAGAGAGCCCTCTAAACAGCTCATTTTGAAAGGAACTGAAATTGTGAAGAATTGAGCTGGTGATCGCTTTCTGTGAGAGTGATTTTGTGTAATGAACTACATTAACATGTTTTGTACAAACAATAGACCTATTAAACTGTGTTTAAAAACGGTCATAATATGTCCCCTTTAATTTGGACAAAATAAATCTCAGTAATAAATACTTCAACTGTTGTTGATCAAATTTACTTCACTTTAAAAAAATGTGAAATGATGCTCTAATTTAGGGTCGATTTGGAAACTTCAGCCAGATTTTGATTTTAGGAATATTATCAAGCTGTGCTATACAGACTTATTTTCTGACAACTCTTACATTGTACACAAAACAGGGGGTTGCACACTACCTTCCAGACAGGACATGCCAATAAGTAATCGTAAACTTGCAAAGAGTTGCAAATGTCCTAAAATCACTTTTTTAAAGTGCTTTTGGAACCCCAGAAAAAGATAGAAAGCCATATCCCCTTTATAAGACCATACCACATATCAGAAAATAGCATAAATTACAGTTATTTGCAAAAGTAAACATGCCCCTTCAACGTTTTGATATTTTGCATATTGGGACCACAATCTTCAATGCATTTTATTGGATTTTGTATGCAACAAAGCAACAGCATGTTCTATGATTGGACAATAGAATGAAATTGATACATTTTGTGTAGATATAGAAATTTGAGAAGTGAGGCAAGTCCACTTAAAGGCATACTCCGCAACTTTTACACCTTAATATAATGTTTTTTTCAAAAGTTATGGTGGAATTTTTATCATCTATTATGTCCATTTTTAGAGTAATCACCACCTTACAGGGGTCCTAGCTTTTTCCGCACTATAGAACTTTTGAGCGGCGGCCCCCCGCCGGAAGTACCGACTGAGTTCTGCTTTACGGCAGAGTCATACGGCCTCGCTGTTTAGAGACTGTAGAGATGGCTGATCCACCAAAGAGACAGAGAAATCCCATATCAGAAGTAGCTAGAAAAAGAAAGAGAGAACGTGATAGAGAGAGACCAAAGACCAGAGTAAATATTGGGCCGCCTTTTCCTTGTTGGAGAGTTCTTTTGGAACGCACGTCATGTACTACAGACTGCTGCTAATGGCTAGGTAAGTAATCAATCATTTCACCGGGGTTATAGTGTTTGGTCTGGCATGATGTTGTTATACAGTCCTGAGAAAGCTATTTATTCAATGTGTGGAGGTGGATGAACATAGTTTGCACGGTATGCCTTACAGTAGTAATGTGAATTACACAACCGAGTCGATCTCCGTTAGCCATCTAGAGGCTAATGTGATGCTAACGTGTAAGACTCAGTTCTGTAGATAAAGCTGCAAACTCCAGCGTACTCGCTGTATTTCAGTATATAAGTCACATTTTTTTCTTTTGGTTTTGTCAAGCTAGTGATTTATATTTTTGTCGATTTTTTCCTAAAACACCTAAAGATGTTGGCGGATTCTAGTGTCGGGAGGTGCTTGCTAAGTGGCGCTTAGACGTTCTCTGTATCTCACTGTTTTTCCAATTACCCCGACCTCCCCCACAAACTGAATACCTATCTGTGAGATCTACTTACTTTAAATTATCCTGATTGTTACAGTTGAATTGCGAACTGAAACGGTGCTTGTTTGTTGTTTGGGCAAGCAATTTGGAAAGCATGCCTCTTATGAGCAACAGAGAGATTTGATTTTACGACAGTGATGTTGCGCAGCAAGCCTGAAGAGGGCAACAGAAAGCAAATATTGTGAAAGTTGCGGAGTATGCCTTTAAGTTAATATTCCACAGAACCACTGCAATGCTATCACAACTGCAAGTTTTTTTTGTTGGTATGTCTACTTTGCATATCTACAGACACATATTTTTCTGCCATTTTGCTTTACAAAATAGCTCAAACTCTGTCCGATTAGAAGTACTGAACCATGTTCTTTGAGATGTTCAAAGCTTATAGGACACTGTTGTACAAACTAATCCTGTTTCAAACTTCATAGCGTTCTCCCTGCTGTGTTCCTTGTGCTTCATTAAACAGTTTGTTCAAAAATTGTATCTACTACTAAGGCCTTCACAGAGAAGCTGGATAAAGTAAGATTTAATTACACACAGGTGAACTCCATTTAACAAATCAGATTACCTAAAAGAGCAAGTGTTTGCATTGGATTTTAGTTAGGAGTATCAGTGTGAAGAGGGCTGAATTCAAATCCTGCACTTTTAGATTTGTTCTGTAATTTTTTTATTGCCTAGTCAAAAATGTTTATTGACCTCTACAGATTCACATTGAAAGCATCAAAAACAACAAATCTTAACAAGCCGTCCTGTACTTATTTCCAAATGAATGGACAGTCTTTTATCAACACGTGTTTGCCTTTAGCCATGTTCATGTCTCTGAGCATGCATTTAAGAGTGCTCATATGTGTGTGTGCACATTACTGTGTGGAAGACAGAAACATGATGCACCTGTGCTAAACAAACGACCCCCATTGCCTGTGTGAGTTTTTCCCAGGTAAGGCCCAGGAACCATGGGTCATGTGTTGCAAAGTGCTCGGGGCCACATTGGCTCAGTCTTCATGGGATGGTCTCTGAATGTGACCCTGAATTTGCACTGAGCAAAGGAGCAGTTCATCTCCTCAACAAATCCTTTGAGTCGTTTGAGTTGGTAAGGAGACGAGTGTGCTGGACCAGCCTCCTTCAGGCACACAAGAGTTATCTACCTGACTCTGGAGACCACAATCAATCTCTCCTGTCCCTCTCCTTTGCCTGGAATCAAACCAGCATCGCATGATACATATCTGGAAAGAACGTACATATGGGATAAGCGATCAGGTCTGCAGAAGTTTAGCCATGTTGTCTTAAAGCGGAAATAAAATGAGTGCCTTTGTAACATTACCCAACCAGTTTAATCTCTCAATTACTAAATGTCAGTCTGCCAAAATTTAACAAGACAACAAAGAGCAAATATCAGTGGAAATAAAATACATCAAACTAAATTACATTTAACTGGATCAACCAAAACTTTTTTTGACAAGAAATAGCCATGTTCGTTATCAAAATTGGTAAGCAAGTTTTGACCTTTTACTGCAGTTCATTAAAGTTATACCAAAAATTGCTTATACTGTTTACCCATTATTTTCAAAGCACAAAAATACATTTAGATAAATTTAAATATCTTAAAACTAGTTACAAAATTATTGTAGCAATTCAGTACAAAAAGTGAAAATCATACAAATTCATTGCACAGTGAAACATTTTAGGCATTCAGTTAATTCTGACGATAATGACCAACACCTAATGAAAAACCAAAATTAAGTTTCTCAGGAATTTAAACTAGTATACAAGACCAATTTAAAAAGGGTTTTGAAAACAGAATCATGTTAGAGCCATGTTTTGCTCTGCAAATTCATGGGCTTTCCAAGACACTTATCCAGCAGACAGTCATTAAAGCCCTCAACAAGAAGGGTTAGCTAGAAAAGGTCATTGCCAAACAAGCTGGCTGTTCACTGAGAATTGTATCCAAGAATAATGTAAATGTAGGGAAACAAAAAAATGTGGTGGAAAAAGGTGTCCAAGCCACATGGATAACTGCAACCTCGAGAGGATTATGCTGCAAAACCCACTCAAGGTGTGGATTGTGGCTTGATTTGGTGCTTCAAGAGTCACCACACAGAGAAGGATCCAGGACATGGGGTACAACTGCCACATTCCTTGTGTTAAGGGACCATTGAACCAGAGACTATATCAGAATCATCTTACCTGGGCTAAAGAGAAAAAGGACTACATTGTTGCTCAGTGGTCCAAAGTCATATTTTCAGATGAAGGTAAATGTTTGCATTTAATTTGGAAATCAAGTAACCAGAGTCTGGAGGAAGAATAGAGTGGTACAGTGACCCCCACCTATTCGTGGTTTCAATATTCGTGGATTGGCTTATTTGAAGATTTTGTTTTTGTAGAGCGTATCTAAAATATTGAAAAGAAAATGCAGCTCAGGAATCTAAAGTACCTAGGAGCAATGCTACTTGCCTGGTGTTTGCAAAGCAGCCAATCGAGGAGCAGCAATTCATTTTTATTGATGATGATTGGCTGAACCCCGAAGAGCTACATACTGATCATCTCCATACCATGTTTTACTGATTGAGTCATTCATGCAAAAGGAGCCCTGACCAAATTATTTTAGATAAACTGCCATTACAGTATTTTAATAATTTGTTCATGAATATTATGTAGTGTTCCAATTTTCTGAGAAACTGAATGTTGGGGTTTTATTAGCAATAAATACTGATCACTAAAATTAACAGAAATAAATGCTTGAAATATATCACTCTCTGCTATGTGTGCAATGAACATCTTATAATAATAATAATAATTAAGATTAGTATTATTATTATTATTATTACAAATGAGATCACTTTTGAATAAAACTTCTAAAATAAACAGACTTTTTGATCATAATCTAATTCACCGAGCTGTATTTGCATTGCATGTGGATCTCTACACAATTTCATATGTGACCTATTACATTATGCTTTCACTCAGATCTATAGAGACATTCAACAATTGATTTTCCGTAAATGGACCAAAAACAAAAAAGAAAAATTGTAAATTTTTAGGGGAATCATTGAGTAGGCTACATGTATTTTGTTACCTGAAGAAAGAACATTTTTCGTATTTTTCATATTTTGACAATATTATCTTGAACATCACCATCACCAGTCTGTTGAACTTTCAGGAATCATTCAAAATTCAACAGCAATGCTTTTAACAGATTTAGACAGACAAAATAGTATAGCTGAACATGCAGGTCTTTCCACTGGTTACCTGCAAGGTGAAGAGTCGATCTGTTAATTTCAAACAACTTTTGAAGGCAAAGAGAGGTCTAGCCCCAAGCTATACAGCACATCTTAAAGTTCTCTGTGAATCAGCCTGCAGCTTCAGTTTCAAGCTGTGGCAAATACTCCTGCATTTTAGGCCAAAAATGATCAAGTATTTAAGGGAACAGTTTTGATTTTTTTTAAGTGGGGTTCTGTGGAGTTGCTATCTGCATCAGTTTCTAACTTGAGTTAAATACCACTCTGAATGGCTGTGGTTTGAAGAAAGAAGAGATATTTTCAGTGGGAAATCAAGATAACAGCTGGTCAGAGTGAGGCAAGTCCCAAACACATTCTACAGCATCTCTGTTGCTATGCCGCTGTTGTTTTTTGTGTGTAAACTTTACAAAACCTAAACAGTTATTAAGTTATTATTTTGGATTGCCTCTAGTAGTAAGCCTGGTCACCTGAGCAGAGAATTAGCAAATGCAAAAGGTTTTCCAACTTGCAAATGCAACTTGCTAAAGTTAAGATTGGGAGTTCAACGATTTGAGTTCCAATATGTGAAGTAAAAGAACTACACCATGTGTTGGTTCAAGGTTTATAAAGTGGTAAAAAAAAATAAAAATATGAAACCTTCCCAGAAATGCTAAAGAAAACAAAAAAAAATAGGGGGAAAAAAAGTGACATTTCTGGTCAACACATGGATTGTATGACAGTCTGAACTTTGCATAATGGCTAATAGTTTGAAAGGTAAAAAAATTCCACCTGTCTCTAACAGAGATTAAGAAGGTCCTTTAGAAGACACTTTGGGTCTGAGCCAGCAAACAGAACCCAGACATGGCCAGTGGAGCAAGCAGAAATTAATGACCATCACAAGCCACAATAGTTTAACCCTAGATGACACTAGATTAATATTACAGACAACTTTAGCCTTATAAGGTGTGAAATTGTTAAAGAGATGGTGGAAATGAACAGTAAGTGAAAATATATTTACAAAAACATCTTAAAGCTAAATAACACACATTTTTGCCTTTGATTTTTGGAGCTTAATAAACCTACAAATGTTCTGCTAGTTTGTCCTGATAGTTTGATAATCCTAAGTGTTTAAAAAAAATATTCCTAAAAATTACCAAAATTCCTCATTTTGAAATCAGACTAAAAGCGAAAAAAGATAATCAAACATTAAAAGTTTGTAACCTGTACATAGTGCAGTCTATAAGAAATGTCAACCACAAGATTTAATCTTCCTATTTCTGTATTCTGTCTATTTTGGTCTGTCACATAAAAATAGGCTTTTAACAACCCGGCATAATGTTCATTATTGCCTCTTATGCACTGAATTACTGAAATAAAGCTGCAAATATTGATTGATCAGACAGCTGACATTTGTCAGGAAATATGGATAGCAGACTCACACATGGCAAAGAGTGACTCTGTCTTTCAATCATTGTCAGAAAGCAGCGCAGTGCCTCTACTGCACTGATTTAGCCCCATCGTGCCACACTCATTCTCTTGCTATGCCTCCAAAAGTAATCAGTTCTTACACATAAGAAGCAAATATTCATTAGTGACTTATTCATATTCAAAAGCTGCCTTGTTAAAGCAACAAAGGAGTAGGATTGTTACTGACAAGCGCATAACAACGTTTCTGTCACATGCTGCGTTAAGCTACAAACAATTGTGATCATCTTCTATTATCTTATGAAGTAAGAGTTGCTTTGAGGGAATCTGTAAAAGCAGCTAGATTCTTTAACATTTACCTATAAAATTAATCTGAAAATAATTTTTTTTACATGAAACCTAAAAAAATGAAAATTAATATTTAAGGTTACTCTACTCTTTTTTTAAAGGAGAGAGAGACAAGCTGCAAAGTTAATAATTATTTAGCTCTCCGCTCAAATAAATTTTGTCCAACCTCAACAGATTTTAATCAAAGCCTGAAAATAGTAGCTGATTGTAATCTGCACTCAGAAGTCACCAGGGGTGTTTGAAGAGCCCGACAAGCCTGCGAGTGAAGCTAATTCGATTAAGTGCTGGCAGTACCTGGAGGGGACGGATCTGTATCTCCCTCTTTTTTATTTATGAGATTAAGTTGTGCTTATTATTCCAATATAAATAATCACACCATCAGAAATGATACTCTTTCTCAACTCTTTTTTTTCTCATGTGTCCAAAACATTAAAAAAACAATATTCGGTAAATAAATGTTACGAGGTAAATATTGTTAATTACTAATTTGACTCAATCTTGGTAAACCCCTTAAAATTTAGAAAATTAAGAACAGATTCATAAATTGTATGCAGTGAACTAATGGTTTAAAACTCAAATGGAAAAGTTGAGATGACAAATACAGCCAAACAGATCTTTTAGAACTTCCCGTGAGCACTTTTTATTTTCCAGTACTATCTTATATTTAATAATCTCTGAAAACACTTGAGTGCCCACATCAGTAAATTATATTAATATTCAAAATAGAGGAAAAGAATATGACTTGTTCTGCTTTATTCCAGTTCCTAGTCTGCTTTATGCTACAGATATGGCCATTTTTCTTTCAATCTGATGTGATATTTCTCCACTCAATGGAGCCTTTAAAGCAAGGCTGCAGAGAGCTATTTAGAAAGATCCACAGAAAGCAAAATAAATAATAGTTAAGAGGCTCTTTGGTTGAGATACTTCAATAGTATACTTCGGGCTTTACAATGTTAGCTGTCCAAGTTTTAAACAAGACACATGCGCAAGCTCTGGAAAAACCTCAAACACCATTTTTGTTTCTGAAGTCTTCAGCCAATGTCAGTATTTTGCAGGCTGCATGAGGAGGAACAAGTTGGACATACTTTGCCTTAAAGAAGTATACATAGCATTGTCAAATTTTGTTTCATTCCCACCTGAAACCACAGATTATTATGTTGAAATGTTATGTGATACACCAACACAACGTACTGCCCCACTGAAGTGTAAGGAAGATATGTTGCATTCAAAGTTGTTGTTTTCTTTTCACAAAAAGTGTAGTGCATTTGTATTTAGCGCACCTATTAGCTTGTTTAACCACCTATTGCTGTTAATTACAGTTGCAAGTCTTTTGGAGTAGTCTTTTGGAGTAGTTTCATTAATTTTCATATCAACTCTAACTAACTTATTTGTCCCTGCTGAAGAAACGAATTCCCACAGTATGATGCTACAAACAATCAAAGTTTTAAGGTGAGGTGTGTTTAGGGTATGTGCGTCATTAGGGCATGTGCCACACAAAGAAATTTGATTTTGCACCTTCTTCCACATGTTACCTGTTGATCCTACAAACTTCAAACAGGAGATTTTATGGCATTATTTCAACTGTAAAGCTAGATTTCTGGACAACTAATAATTTTTCAGTGGATAGATTTAGGTTACTTACTAAAAAAAGCAACAAAGTGACACTTTGTTGTGATAATTTTGAGTAAAACGCAAAGGAAAGGTTAAATAAAATTGAAACAAAAACATTATTACATTATTCAAAACTACTACTAAGGTATATTGGACATTGTAAAAACATGCTGAATTCTGAGTAAATGCAGCCAACTTAAATAAAAACAAAAACTTTATTTAACACTTCGGTATTTCCGCTAAACTCTTTTACATCAATAAAAAATTGGCAGAGAGCCTTTAGGAAAATAATTATTAGAATCTAATGAAATTGTTTGCAGAAACCAGTTTGAATATAATTATTTTCATTTTTTTAAATATAAAATTATCTTGATATCTGGACACAGTTCAGTAAAATGGATTGATGTTCTAGAATACATTTTTATAAATTACTAACAATCTTGACAACAGTGAACTGTGTGTTGATTTGTTGCAATAATTTAGTCATAATTTGCTTACAAAGCTAAAAGAAGTCTTTGTCTAAGCTTTTTTTTTCTCAACAAATTGCAACCCTAATTTACAAAATAAAAATAGAACAATTTCAACACTATAAACCAATTTAAACACTTTCCAAACTATCAAAATATACCAATTATAAAAAAAAAAAAAATGTTTAGAAAAGTAGCCAAAAGGCATGTGGTAACTCTGGAAAACCTGCACAGATCAGTTTTCTTAAGTGGGTAAATACAACGCACACCATGCTATCCTGATTTTGATTAATAAAAAAAAGTTTTTAATTGTGCAGCCTGTTTTACTTTCACGTAACAAGTAAAGGTTTATTTGTGGGGGCATATTTTTATAAATAAACCACATGTGGAGATGTTCATGGGGTGTAAATAATATTAGCAAATAAAACAATTGTGTATGGGTCTCTAATGGCACATACACTGCCAGGGTTTAAAATAATGGATTTTGACAAATGGTGTCAAGCAGCATAAACATACGGGTTCAGTTCCCGTCATTTAAAGCCAAAACAAAGATAGTTTGAAAGATACTGCAGGGTCAAACTTCCTTTCCACAAGGATTTTCCATGTGAGGGAGGCTTACCTCCCCTCTTAAGTGGCTTTCCACCACCCACAATAGAGGAAATGTGAAAGGCCTGGCACTCAATGTGACATAAGAAACCCTCAGAGCAATCCCTTGTACCGCTCTCACCACTTCTTTCCCTTTCGTCCTCTTCTGAGGGGTCCATTTCATATCAGAGAGCTACAGAGCTGCGTGAAGCCAACCAGTACTTAGGTCACAGTGTACCACATTAAATTTAGACTCCTTTAACGCTCTCCAATAATGCATCTGGAGTAGTTCCGGTCAAAACTATTCAAATTTTTCCTATCTAAGATACAAACTTCTGTAAATGGGCCACAGATCTAAGCCTTCATTCACCACTGGAGATTTCAAATCAAATCTGGTGTCTGTCACAAGCTGAAATTTCCTCGCCAGCCCCAGTTAAGTCACTGGTGATTCAAGCTCCAAAATAAACCGTCCCAGAGGAGTAAAACTTTTGTCACTGATGTCAGTTAAGTTTTTGGAGTTTGTTTAATTAGCACTGCCTATTAGATAGAGGTTTTACTCTAGTTTGTTGAAGCTTCACCTAAATAAATCCAAACAAATTTCCTCCTCCTTTAGTTAAGTTTGAGTAAAGGTATAATTCTAACAATATACACAATGTATTGCAAAAGTATGTATTAACACTGAACATTTGTGAAGATACAACCACAAACTTTAATGCATCTCTCTCTCTCTCTCTCTCTCTCTCTCTCTCTCTCTCTCTCTCTCTCTCTCTCAGCAAAAGGTCACACGTCTAGGACTTAAAAATATGGTTTTCGACATCATTTTGTAAAAAATATAGATACTGTAAATTTCAAGAAAGAGGATTATAATGGAAACAGTCACATGTTATCTGATTCAATTGGCCTAAAGGTTTATAGAATCACCCATGGATCAAAAATGCATGTGGCTTTCATTGTACCAAACATTTCAACAGCTCTCACATCCCAAGTCATTGAATCAATTTCAATCTTTTAACATGAGAGAAAAATCAAATGCTCAATACATTTTTTTAAAAGTGTTTAACTCCAATTTGTTCCTTCACGAAGTTAAACCAAAATAGAAGTTGTCTCACTAACCTAGCACAAAACCCCCCAAAAAACTTCCTGATCCCTGATTTTCCCAGCCTCAATGGGTGAGGTCAAAAGACTCCTTGCATGCAAAGTTGAATGCTAATAAAATGCACTTCTGGTACCTTGTATGATTGATTTACTATACTTTGTTTCCTTCACTATTTTAATAGAATGAATAGATATTATTACATCTTTATCAAGGGCTTTTACTTAGACACTAAAAGCTTAATTTATCAAGTTAGCAGATATGATAGAAAATTTACGTATTGACTTTCCCAATGCCTTTAACTGAATACATCTAATGTAATGTGCTTTGCTAGTTCTCACATTATGTTAATTAAGAGATAAAGAAAACAGTGCTTCCCTTTCTGAGTCTCATCTAATATCTGAATTTATGAGTCAATCAATATAAATATCCACAATTTAAAGCGGAATAGTCATTTGGAAAAATTAGAACACCCAACAACTGCATGTATTTTCTTCTAACATTAATGGAACCCAGGGTATTTAACGCAAAAAGAGAATTTAAAAAATATCTAAATTTCAATTAATATAAAAGTATAAAAATGGCTACAACTGCACACACTATCACATCAGATTGTCATGTAGCATATAAAGGAGGTTTGCTCTGTTTACACTTTAGACATACTATTTGGTGTGCTCCAGCACGTTGAAATGGGAGCGAATACAATAGTGAGAGACAAAGACTTGTCTGAGGCCTTCAGATAGGAGATTGGAGTGGCTTATGAGTGTGGTGAATGATTTAAAGTGGTCTCAAAAGAAAATTAAATTAACAGTTTCACTGCATGATAAGTTGTTTGCAAGTGGAGGATATTCAAAACAACTGCGAGCATACCCAGATCTCTCCGGCCATCAAAGCACATTTACTCTGAAAGCAGACCGCAAGATGATACAAAATGTCCCAAAGACCATAAAATGTCATCAGATGACCTATAGCAGGCATTTGCAACCGTTTCTATAAAAGTGCATGCATGTACAGTCAAAAGGATACTGCACTGCTCTCAATGAAAAACATGAAAGATGGATTAAAAGTTCTGGAGAGAATGTGGACAAAAACGTAAATATTTTTCTGAGCCAGATTAATCTAAAATTAAATGATGAAATAAGCAAACCTCATACCAAGTGTGAAGCATAGCAGTGGAAGAGTCATGGTTTGGGGATTCTCTGCTTCAGCAAAACCTGGGCAGGTATCTATCGTAGAATTCACCATGAATTTGACCATGTACCAGAGGGTGCTTGAAGAAATGTGAGATCTTGATCTCATTGAAATGCTGTGGGGTAAAATGAGACGGGCAATGCATGCGAGAAACCAAACATCTCAATTAAATGTGAGGAGTGGGACAAAGTTCCCTGGGGATGGATACAAAGGGCGTACAGCTACAATTATTTTGAAAAAAATAGCTTTTGGAGGGCAGTGTGGGCTTACATCTTCCTCAGATAGTAAACATATTTGCCAAAGGATTTTGTGTAATGAGCAAATCAAAGTTTATATTTGGTGATAACTAACAATGGAATCACTTTATTTTACAGAAACTAAAAACTGATGTCAATCTGTATGTGAGAATTTCTTATGGAAGAACTGAATATTTATTGGGGTATCCTTATTTCTGACTATACGTGTGACAGCCAAGCTCCAATTACCATTTATCAATAAATAACTAATATAAGTCATCAATGCATTTATATCAATAAATGCATAATGAGAATACATAAATCTAATAGTGAGGGAAATATCTTCACTGAAGGATTTTATATGTGGGGAGCAGTTTGTATATAGTGTTGCTTCTGTTTTTTTCTGATTACATACTCATAAAATGTGAGGAATGTAACTGTTTAAGAAAATATTGTAGTGACCATTACATAAAAGTTCAGGCATATTGACAGTTGATTAAAACAAAGAATCAAAACATCTTACAAAAGGTGACCTGATCAATCACCAAAGTGGATTATCTGAAAGGAACTTTGAGCAATAAAGTAAATCCTTTCAGAACTTAATTTTAGTTTTTTTATCAATGCTTGAGGGGAGAAGAATTTTTGATTTACAAAGTGAGACTTGGAATAAAAACACCAATATGAAAATTAGCACAGACATTGGGTGCTAGATTAGATAAATAGTAAATCAATCAAGAAATAAAACTACGGTAGATAAAAGAAAAAATAATTTTCTGCTCATGTGGTCTTAGATGTCAAACAATAAAAATCCAAATGTGTGAACAGAGATCTAAGAAAAACAAGCACATATGCTTTGCCATTGTGGTGTACTGAATGTCACATGACCTTAAATTTGATGTATTGATATTTGTATCAGGTTTTAACCCTTCACATAATTTTCTCTAACTGCAATAAAACTCTCTTTACCTGCGTACTAGTTCCTCCTCTTCTCTTAAGATTTATGGCTACACAAATCAAGTCACAATAAATAAGGAATCACATCTACAGTTCTAATCACTTCCACACATTTATTTTCTTAGTTAAGATCAGTTACCCGTCACTTAGGTGACTTATGTGAAGTAATTCTGAAACTTTCTTTGGATTGTACAAATGTCACTTTAATGTAAAAATAAATATTTGAATCATATTTGCTCCATTAATAGTTAAAATGTGGAGGCAGCATCATGCTCTGGGGGGGTGCTTCTCTTCAGCAGGGACAGGGAAGCTGGTCAGAGTTGATGGGAAGATGGATGGAGCCAAATACGGGGCAATCTTGGAAGAAAACCTCTTGGAGTCTGCAAAAGACTTGAGACTGGGGCGGAGGTTCACCTTCCAGCAGGACAACGACCCTAAACATAAAGCCAGGGCAACAATGGAATGGTTTAAAACAAAACATATCCATGTGTTAGAATGGCCCAGTCAAACTCCAGATCTAAATCCATTCGAGAATCTGTGGCAAGATCTGAAAACTGCTGTTCACAAACGCTGTCCATCTAATCTGACTGAGCTGGAGCTGTTTTGTAAAGAAGAATGGGCAAGAATTTCAGTTTTTAGATGTGCAAAGCTGGTAGAGACATACCCTAAAAGACTGGCAGCTGTAATTGCAGCAAAAGGTGGTTCTACAAAGTATTGACTCAGGGGGCTGAATAATTACGCACACCCCACTTTTCAGTTATTTATTTGTAAAAAATGTTTGGAATCATGTATGATTTTCGTTCCACTTCTCACGTGTACACCACTTTGTATTGGTCTTTCACGTGGAATTCCAATAAAATTGATTCATGTTTGTGGCTGTAATGTGACAAAATGTGGAAAAGTTCAAGGGGGCCGAATACTTTTGCAAGCCACTGTAATGTTACTTACTTAGTTAAAGGATTTAAAAAAAAAGAAAGATAATGAACACTATCATGAACAATTTGATTAAGTTGAATAAAAGTGAAGACCTCTGAAATCTGTATGTTGCCCACGTGCGGAAGCTTTTTCTGTCTTTCATAATGTGTATACTTTCTAAGAGGATTTCAATATTGGGAGGAAATCACAACTGGTAAAGTCTTATAAACTTTGCTGTACTTTTAAGATATTTATGATTATACAATTCATGATGTTCCCCGTGAGCTAATGTTTTATCTTATTTTACAAAGCGCTTTGCATATCAGTCTACTTTTCACAGTAATTGATAATTTTTATAAATTATGAAAATAATGAGCACAACAGTTCTAAAGTTCTACTTGAAAATTTCATTTAATTCTGAATCGTATTATGTTGCAGCCTTATTTATTTGTGGATCTGAAACACATATGCACCAATGAGTAATTACAAACTATAACAGATTATGAACCCTGACCAATTCAAAATAATTGAGGGACTTTGTGGATTTTTTTTAAAGTCCTATCAACTCATTTTTTTAGATTATGAAACGATTAAAAAAACTATTTTAAATCAAAGGTTATCAAAGTATCTTTTATTGGATTAAATAAACGTCTAACAAATAATAAAGAACTATGTAACCCACGTGACCTAGGGGTCATGAGCTATGCTCTTAGTTTAGTGGGTTGTCCCTTTAATGCTCAGCTCCACTATTAATCAGCAGCTGCTGCTCTGCAGCTGATTACCACCTGCTGCTTCAGGTAGTGCTGCAGTTCAAACATTTAGCTGCTGCTTTCCACTCAGGAGGTTGCTTGATGGTTGTTTAAAAATTCAACCTAAGAGATAAAGAAACTACAACTGTTCAGAGCAAACTGGGAGTGAAAATAGGAAGGCTTGACATCTTGGTGAGTTTTACAGATCAGTTTCTTCAACTCAAGTTCTGTTATCTTTATTGACCAAGTCATATCATCATAGATTCCTGTTCCATAAACCCTGGCTTCAACTGTAATTTTTGACATCCCTCTACTCACTGGTGAGTCAAGCAGATCTTGTTTTCCCCCACTGGTGCTGCATAATAGTAACCAATCCTCTAACAATAAATCACATTGTCAGCATGGATTGGAATGTTTTTTTTTAGTGCTTGGTCTTCATTTGATTTTATATTTGAGCTGAATGGTTAATACTTTGGTTTTACTTTCAGTAATCCTTTGTTTCCTTTGATTTTTACCATTCTGGCTGCACTTTGATTTCACACTATATAATTAATAGTAGTGTGGTATTGATTTGGTTTAACACCACCAATTAGTTGCGCAACATTTGATTTGTTTTTTCCATTGGAATATGGACTGACGCTTAGCTTTATGCTAATGAGATTAAATGTAAGTATGTTCAGTTTACTTTGAATTTGTGAAGCTTAAAACCTTTTGTCATATGTATATACTTTCTTTGATATTCCTTTTGAATATGTTACTTTATAGTATTGTTTAATTTAACCGTTAAATTTGTTGTTTTGTTTAGCATTTATGACTAATTGTTTTCTCTTTGGCCTCATTTTAGGTCAGGTTTTTTGGGAGTTTTTTTATTTTATTTATTTTTCTTAAAGTCTGCTTTATTTTTTTCCCCATGTGTGGGCTCTTCAATTGGATTCAACCCGTTTCATCTGGATGGCAAGCTACCCATGTTCTACTACAAAAGGAGTAGGAAACAACTAATTTTGGTTAACAGGAGAACGAACGTTGGACCTGACTGAACTCTTTGACCTGAATCCTAAAGAAGAGATTCCCTGAACCACACACACTTGTGCTTGTCCTTTGTTGTTGGCTGTTTTTCCTTTAAACAGTTTTTGTATGTCATTTGTCTTAAATTTTAATACACTTTGTGAAACTTATTTTTGTGTCCTTGACTCACTCACACACTTTGGCTCCACAGCCGAACCCGGTCCTGAATGTCATAATTCCATCTATTGGCAAAGGTCAGATAAGCAATCCTGGCTCTAAATAACGTGCTACAACTAGCATAGGCTCAACAGTTTGGTACTTGATAAAGTTGGGTTTAAGAAGATCTAAAGTATGAATGAACAAGCTACAATCAGCAACATATACTACATAAGTCGGGTTTCCTTGTTTTTTTGTTTTTTTTATGTGGAAATGTTTTGCTTTATGGTATTAAATTGTATTGCTGAAGTAAAGTAATTCTGAATTTAGTTTGTATGATAATGAAATTTCAAATACAACTGGGCAAAAAAGTATTTGGCAGCAACAGCTTTTTCAAGTTGTCCCACTTTAAAAGATGAGGTCTGTAATTTTCATAAGTATATTTCAACTTGGAGACAGAATGTAAAAACAAACTCAGGAATTCACATTGCATGATTTTTAAATTATTTTAATGGTATAGAAAATTAAGTATTTACCACCTACAAACGAGCAATAATTCTGGCCCTCACAGACCTGTTATCTCTATAAAAAGCTTTTCTATCCTCTACTCGTTACCTGTTTGACCTGGTTATCTTTATAGAAGACACCTGTCTACACCTTTTTTATAAACAGTCAGACTCCATCCTTCACCATGGCTAAGACCAGAGAACTTTCCAAGGACACCAGGGTTAAGTCTGTACACCTGACAGAAGACTGGGATGAGTCAATCTACAATAGGCAAACAGCTTGGAGAGAAGAGATGAACTGTTGGAACAATTAATACAAAATTGAATAAATGGTAATCTCCCTCTACCTGGGGATCCATGCAAGATCTCACCTTGTGGGGTACACAAGATCTTGATAATGGCAAGGATACAGCCCAGAACTACAAGGAGGGAAATGATCAATGACCTGAAGAGAGCTGGGACCACAGTAACAAAGGTTACTCTTAGTGACACTACGTCATGCATTAAAATACTGCAGTGCTTGAAAAGTCCCCCTGCTTCAGCCAGCACATTAAATTCAAAAATACTTAATAGCCCTCTGGGCTGAAGAGATTGCACTCTCCACAACAGATTTGTAGAAGATTTACAGCATCTTGCTGCAAATCTTGAAAGACCTAAGCTAGCACAGTCTGCTCTGTCCCTTCTTGTAGACTGCTTCACTGTTCAGTTTCTAGTCTGTTGTCCAGGTGAACTCAGAGGTATTCGTACTCCTCAACCACCTCCACTTCTCCCATGATGAAGACAGTGTTTGACCTAATCCTGTTTCTTCTGAAATCTATCTCCTTTGTTTTGTACACATTCAAGGTAAGACAATTGTTTCCAGGTGTCACTAAGCGGCCCACCAGCTCTCTGTATTCAGCTTTTTGTCTATCTCTGATACACCCTACAATTACAGAGTCATCTAAGTATTTCTCCAGATGAAAGGTCTCTGATTTGTACTGGAAGTCTGAGGTGTGCAGAGTGAAAAGGAATGAGAGTACAGTCCCCTGTGGTGCTCCTGACCACCTGGTTGGACACACAATTCTCCAATCTCACAAACTGTGGTCTGTTTTTCAGGTAGTCCACTTGTGTGTGGAGTTTTAGACAAAGCAAATCGGACTGAATTGTGTTAAATGCACTGGCGAAATCAAAGAACATGATCCTCACAGTGCTGCCTGCTTTGTCCAGATGACGGTTGGTTGAAGCAGGTGGATTATGGCAACTCCAACTCCACAGCCATAAGCAAACCACAGCAGGTCCTGATATGTTCTTGTTTGTTTACTCGGGGTCCAACAGGAGTCTCTCCAGGACCTTCATGATGTGGGATGTCAGGGCAATCGGTCTATAGTCATTGATGAGCGATGGGTATTTTTTTTTTCATGTGGAGGGTAAAGAATGCCGAGTTGCATCCCAAGAACACCATACCCACTGTGAAGCATGGGGCTGCTTTTCTGCAAAGGGGACAGAACAACTGATCCATATTACGGAAAGGATGAATGGGGCCATGTAAAGTGAAATTTTGGGCGAAAACCTCCTTCCACTAGTGAGAGCATTGAAGATGAAATATGGCTGGATCTTCCACCATTACAATGATCCCAAACACAGCGACTGAGCAACAAAGGAGTGGCTACGTAAGGTTATGGATTGGCCTAGCCAATCTCCAGACCTCAATCCAATATAGAATCTGTGGAGGGTATTGAAAGTCAAAACACCAAAACTCTAGAGAGGATCTGCATGGAAGAATTGGCCAACATACCAGCTACAGTGTGTGCTAACCTGGTAACAACCTACATTAAACTTTTGACCTCTGTCATTGCCAAACAAGGTTACATTATAAAGTATTTAGATGAATTTTTGTTATTGACCAAATACTTACGTTTCTGCACCATTATACAAAATAAATCTTTAAAAACCATACAATGTGATGCCCTGGATTCTTTTTCTTCACATTCTGTCTCTCAAAGTTGAAGTGTACCTGGGATGAAAATCACAGACTTCTGTCATCTTTTTAAGTCTGACATTTTGCACAATCGGTAGCCGCCAAATACTTTTTTGCCCCACTGTATAATGTATATTTTGATTGATTGATCAAATTAAGGCCCGTCCACATTAACATTTAAAAAACGGTTTTAGGTATGTATGTGTGGATTAGATATTTAGTGATGATAAAAAATATTATATATAAGCATCTTTGCCCGTCATCACCTTTTGTGGAAGAAACCACAACAATAAGACCATTTTTAAGGCTGTTTTTTTTCTCTACATCTGTCTCCCTTTTTATCTGACCTAGTTTCAGTTAAACTTCCAATATGAGCTGAAGAAGTTAATAACAGAGGAAAGGCCAAACTGTCAGAAAAAGTCATTTTTTGTCTATGCACTTAGCTATTGCCATCTGCTGGTGTGGCATATGTACTTGCTTTTTAAGTGTATATGCAGGGATCTTAAAATCAATTTTAATACCTTTTCAATACCTTATTTTAAAAACCTTCTAAAATAAAGTGATGTTATTGGAATGCAGTGATGAAATATTAAATTATAAATATTAGACCATTTAGTTCTTAAATTATTTTTGCAATGGCAGAATCATGAAACATAGCCAGGGAAGTTCAATTTATTCCCTCAGACTTCAGCAAGTGACGGTTAACCGCTGTGTGTAAACACCAAATCACCTCAACATGCTGAGTTGGTGTGCCCGCTAGTGCCCCTCAGAGGTCGGATGTGGCAGGTGACAGGGCTAATGTCATTGCTATGGAGGTGGGGGAGAGTGGTGTACTCACAATTGTTGCAGGTGCCAAAGATGCCACAGTTGCTCCCACTTTCACAGAACAAAAACTGATAATTTATCGCGCCAGATGTTTATGGTGGAGGTTTTGTGGCTAGCTCCATTCATGTGCGAATTGATTGCATTGATACCCATTGAGACAACACAAATCTTTATACAAAACGTACAGTAAGCATCCCTTTTTTGGGGGGGGGGGCAGAGGCTTCAGCCACTGTTTAAAATCCTCAACTACTAGCCAATAATTAGCAGATTTACACAACCTTTGGTTGTACTGCATTGCTTTACTGCACTTCACTATCAGATATTGGGATATGTCACATCAGCAATGGCAAGTCTTTAGCAATAGCACATCAAGTCACATGGGTCAGAAACCTGAGCTAGCAGCTGACATAAAAGAACCAAAAATTGTTTAATTTTACTAGTGTGTGTGCATCTATTTTTGCTAGAAAAACCTATTTTGGAGATGCTGATGTAAAGAATGATTCTTTATGAAATCAAGAAAATTATAGACAACTATGAACTTTCCTTCATAAGACTATCAAACAAGAACAAAGTGTCTTCAGTCGAAGAATTCTTCAGTTTTGCTGCAACACAGATCGCTACAAGAAATGCTTCCTGACCACAGCAATCATGATCTACAACAACTCCTTGAAGAATTGATTAGTATGAGCTACAACAACACTTAATTTCCCTCTGGGATCAATAAAGTGTTTTTGAATTTGAATTTAATTTTTTAAAAATGTCAATACTAACCAGATTTAAGACTTTACAAAATTGAATAAAATTTTTCAATACTATTTAAGGGTCTTATTTTTCCTTAAATCAATTTGTCAACTGTTAATACCTTTCAAGACCACGCAGATACCCTTGTGGTCTTGGATACCCTGTATCTGCATGTATTACTTTGAACAGTAATAATAAACATTCGGAAGATGAAGTTTGTTTGAAAGTCAGATTTAAAGATAAAAAATGTAATTATCAAATTCAATTCAATTCAATTCAGTTTATTTATATAGCGCCAATTCACAACAGATGTCATCTCAAGGCACTTAACAAGAAGTCATTTCAATACATTTATACAAACATTCCAATCAGTTAAAAAGTTTCCAATTTAAGGAATCCCAGCAGATTGCGTCAGTCATTGGCGTGAGGTTGGGCCCCGTTGATGCAGACTTTCCAACCACAGCAATCCTTCAGCAATCCCTCATACTGAGCAAGCATGTAGCGACGGTGGAGAGGAAAAACTCCCCTTTAACAGGAAGAAACCTCCAACAGAACCAGGCTCAGTAGGAGCGGCCATCTGCCACGACCGTCTGGGGGTTTGAGAAGACAGAGCAGAAACACAGAAGGAACAGAAGATCTGATATAAGAGAACTTTCTATGTTACAGAAAGTAAAAAGTTAATAACAGGACACAGTGGATGTTCAGTTACTGGGAGGATCATCCCAGTCGATGCCCCCCGTCCAACAGGGCATTGCAGCCAAGCAGGATACCAGACCAGGTATATCTTCTATCTATATACCATGTTACTTTTAATGGACAGCAAAAAATGTTAAACACAGATAAATATCCTACTTAAAAATGTTATTTAACCTTTGAAACCCATAAACACAGAACTGTAGGGGAAAATATGTCAAAGTTTAAATAAGGGGCAGCTGTAACCATTTATGAAGCACTGTGTGCAGGAGAAGACACAGGATGATGGTTAACATTTAAGTGTCTGACAGTTACCAACAAAAGAAAAGCTGATGAAATCATTAGTTCACTTGCTTTTTAGAATAAAAAACACAAGAGGATGGAAACCGGATCTAATGGAGCAGGCATTTAGCCAAGAAAAAACAGACACATAATGGAGTTTAAATCCCAGATCTGTCCGAGCTGTAGATTACACTATGAGCCTGTATCTGTATCTTTCACCCAGAAGAAAGATACAGATAGAAGAGATGCAGAAGGAAGAGAGTCCTAATTTCCAGAATTTGAGAATGCCACAGCTACAGTAACGCTGCTGTCCACCCCAGTGGCATGCAGACTCTATGCCAATGGCCTACTGATATTTTGTATTAAAAAAACATTTTTTCAAACCCCCAAAACTTTTAAGTCCTTGTACCTTATCCAAATTGTGACAACGTCAAAGTAAAAAATAAATTCTGCTACGCGAGCTGAGAGCTCTAATTTTGCATCTCCAAAATAAGACTGCAGGGTAAAGGCTGGTAAAGCGATCATTATAAAGGAGAAATAATATTTTTATAGTAAAGTGTCTGGTGTTATTTTTCATACTATGAAACCAATTCCCAAAACCTCTTTCCTTTTTTTTATTTTAGGCAGGCAGAAACACTTGACAAGATTTAAAAACAGCAAATGGCATAATCAGAAGACAGCAGGTACTTCACGTAGAAAGATTATTAAATCTATAAATATATCACCAAGACAAACTAAAACTGACTGCTGCTAGACATGATACCAAAATATGAACAGCTTGTAATTATTTAAAAGCAACATATTTATTTATTTATTTATTTATTAAGAACAGATACAAGTGCATACAAAGGCAAAATTTCAACATCGACTGTTTAACACAAACTCCCACCAAATGAACATCTGGACACCAGAGCTACTGTCTGATTTTTGGCTGTATATCAGTTGTGAAATGAGCAAACAGACGGTTTCACATCTTTACATAGGGCATTACCTTTTATAATCATCATACATATAGATTCATGTGAATAATATCCATAGTCCTTATTGCCTTTTTTCTGACCCACATCAAATCTTTGAGTGCTAATACCTTTTTAATACAGCGGATGGGGCTTACTGCAGCAGAAGTTGTGCTGCACACTAAGTAAAGACAGCAAACTCAGAAGGCCTGAGAAGCCTTGGCCGTCTAGAATAAAACTTTAATCCCAAAACATGTTTTAGAAGTCTTGTATATTTTTCGCACTGTCCTATAGTTGACACCGCTATTTCCAAAAACAGCAGTACATTCCTCCCATAAGAACAGGCCATCTTCTACAAAAACTTTTTTGATACACAAAAAAGTGCATTAAAACAAACTTGTCCTCTACGGGTTTTTAGAAACAATGTCAATATTTCACTAATATTACGTTTTTAAAAGATAGTTTGTGAGATTTGGTTAACAAATATGTTTAAGTCTATACACTATAAAAATACTTTTGGGGGTCATTAAATATTAGGCATTAGAATTATATATACTTTAGTCAAGCTTATTATTTTGTAAATATAATGATCAAAAATGGTTTGGTAAATGCAAAGAACCGTTGCTACTTGATTTTGTTAAACCTACTGATTTGATATGTTGGTACAGTCAACTATTAGCTATTTTTTTTATTATCATGTATGCTGCCTTTCAGAGAACAGTAAGGCTCATATGTTTTTATTGGCTTTGTTATGAATGAATTTATCAACTTAGTAAAAGTTAGGAACACCAGTAGAACTGTGGTTCAAAATTTCAAAAGTTTAAGCTTGTTTCTAGCTTCACCTGGTTTAGCATCAGTGCTAACACCAAACTTGATACAGGAGCTTCTTAGCAGGTAATTATTGCCAATAAATAGTTAAATGCATTGAATTGATAAAAAAAAGTTAAGGTTTTGCTTTAACTAGTTAAGCAGTGCTAATGCTAAAGTAAAACTTGCTTGCAAACTGAGTGTTAGTATGAGGTAGCTGTTGCCAATACAATTAGTCTCTTAGCTGTTTTTTGTGGGGGTAAAAAAGGTTTACATGCTACTTTGTTAAAATATATTTAAAAAGCTCATTCTGCTTTTACTGGCAATGCCTAAGCAAAAGTCAAACTAGCTCACAAACATATTTTCTTGACCCTGAGATACCCAATACCAATGAACAACATGTATTAGTCTGCCAGGGAAAAGGTTTATATTTTGCTTGGACTGTTTTATTAACTGCAATGATGCTAAAGTCAAACTTGTTGGCAACCTGAGCTTCCTAACCATAAAGCAGTTGTTGTCATCAACAGTCTATCATAGCTGTTTGGTTTTTTGAGAGCCAGTGAAATGGTTTGCATGCAACTTAGAACAAAATTAAAAAGTATCCATATTGTTTGACACCCCAATCACAACTAATTTTTCTCTTCTGCAGAAAGGATATACCAGCTGGGCAAAGGTATCTTAACAATTAAATGAGCTGTTTTTTTGTTTTTTTTTAAAGGGTGGGATTCTTTGCCAAAAATGCTGGTGATCTGGCAATCAAAAAAAAAAGAAGAAAAGAACTTCACAGAATGGCCTTTATCAAAATTTAAGAAGTGCTGCAAATGGGATAGTGAGATATTAAACTAACTAATAAACAATTTATCAGGCACAACTGACTTTTTGAAGTATTAAAAAAGTTTTTATAAATCTTATATTATGCACTCTCCTGCCCACAATAGCCAACATACACTCTTATTCTTTGTACAAATGGAAAAACAAACTTTTTGTGTGGTGGGGGAAAATATTTTCATAGTGCAGAGATAGTCTACTGATTTTTTTCACCGATTCAGCATTACATAACACACCAAAGGCGTTCTTTTTCCCTGTCTTTCTCTTTTCCAGACGCCCTTTAATCCTGTGCATAAGGGGTGGGGTGAATATGGGTCAGCAGGTTAGAAGTGTCTCAAAGTCAAACTTGTGAAAGAAGAAATCAATCCAGGAATCTTCCAAACTACCTGTCTTGGCCTCTCTATTACATAAGCGCTCAGGCAGTGTGCGCCAGCCCACAAAGTCCCACAGTTTCGTCTGTATGTGGTGTATAAATACGCGAGTCCCTTTTTTATGTTTAAATTAAGCAACCGCAGTGATAGGAGCTGAGGAGTGGGTGAACTCTATTCTTTGAGTGAACAGATCCGCGATGATGATGATGATTTCCTCTCTCGGTTGCGCGCCTCTGTTTATGGCTAAACCTGTTACATAACCAGCTTACATTCCACATTCACCATATCACATTCTAAATATACCCCTTGCGCGCAGCACAGGGGGAGAGTATATGCACGCAAAAACCGACGTTCAATGAAATAATTGTCCCACCTACACCACTCGTTTTAGCGCAATGTGAACTCAGCTTGTTGGGAATCAGCAGAGAAATCCTTATTTCTTTGAACTTGACCGAGCCCGGTTAGTCTGTATAGCTACTGGAGACAGTGGAGAGGGGGTGTGGTTAAACATACTGTCTTGTACTGTACAACATGGACGGGACGTGAATGATAAATCATGAAAGAACCAGACTTTCCACGGGCTGGAATTTAAGGGCTTGTTCGGTTTTCTTGTCTGCTCATATTGGGTTGTAAATTTTTTTTTAACAATAATAACAATAGTAACAATGTGAAGCGCCTCTTGGTTTGCAACAGTAAATAAAATCCAGCTGCTGGGGCGTCTTTTTTGCACATTGGAACAGCCTGAATCAGTGAAAACCTGGCTAGACGACGCTGTGTGAGGCATTGAAGGAAGACACGTCCCTATAACCAAACAGAACGGGACTGATCGATAAACTAACCCACAGTTTCTCCAAAGTTCACTTTCGACACTTTGACAATATAGCGCTGGAGCAGGCATGTTGGCCTGTTTGGGGAGCAGCTCCTGTTATAGGAGTCTGAGTTCCTGGATAATTGATTAATCTTGCAGTCGGAGTAAATGTGACATCTGTGACCGTATCACCACCTCATGATTTGGGCTGTCAGTGGAGCAGCGCACACATATAAACCAACCAAAGCGCTAATTACAATCAAACTGGCAAAATGCCCCCACTTTTAGGCTACATATATATATATATATTTATATATATTCATGAAATAGGGTAAATTAAAGCAGGGTGCAGTTATTTGTGAGGTTACGCGATTTGATTTATTTTGAAGTTGGATTAAGATATGTCTCGATCGATGCGTGTTCCTCACCCGCTGAAACTGTCAAATTGCTACTCGCTTACCTCTGTTGGTGCTTGAGCAGGTCTGCTTTCGAACCGGGGCTGGATGGTCTGCTTTCCGGAGCGTCTCCAGGTTTACCGGGGTTTCCCTGACCGGGGTAGCCGGCTCCGAGGCGCTGTTGCCCGGGTCGCTCGCTGGATCTGGAGGGGACTCCATGTTGATTTTTCTCTCCTTTTTTCAGATTCACTATCAAACTAATACTAATGCTTCAAACTAATTCTCTGCGATCTGTGAGCTCCGACACTACGTCCTGCTATCTAATTTAGACTAGAAGTAAGAAATGAGAAATGCGAGTCTGTCTGGAGGTGGGTGTGTAGGTTTGATTGTCCACTAGCAGCGCTAGTGAGAGCTCCAGTCATGCAAGCTTAAAAGGGAGAGGTTGTCAATAGCAGAAGAATAGATGGTAGGCCTGAGAGTAATCCAAGCTGATCGACCCTGTGCAGTTTTACATGAGAACTAGGGTGATTTAAAGACACCCAGTCTTCACCAATGATTTAAATATTACAGTAAAAGATTTCACTTCTTATACTTGCATCACCTCTACACTGCTTACTACATTTGAAACATGAAGTTGATCTAAACAGTCACAAAACGTCATAACATGTTTTTGCAAAATTCAAAACATTCACTTTATATACATTTGATATACATTACACTGTATATCAAACTATAAAGTCAGTATTTACTGTTGTTTTTGCAAAAAATCTCAACAGTCATTAGTTCTATCCTTATATTTCTTGACTAATTTTTTCCTCGCGAAGCACATCTTATCTCCAAAATTAGTCAAAAGCTGCAGAGGTGCATGGAATATTCACTGCAAATTGCTTTAGTGGGGATATAACGTTTGCAGGCTGAGCCACAGTTACAGCAGTCTGCAGGCTTCTTTCTTTCAGACATGAAACTGCCCATCCTAATGCCCAAGAATTCAAACGAGAGTAGTCAGTAGTCACTTCATTATTTTCATCAAAATCACCATCATCCTAATCTCCAACATCCCCCTGTGGGAGGAGCGGACTGCATATGTGAGTAGTCTGCAGGAGCTGATGAAAGAACTCTTCCCCCTTACTCACAGAATAACATGCGGGTCTCCGCTCTGGCTGATAAAAGAGGGAGCTGACAGCGCTTTGGAGAGAATGCGTTTTAAGATACAATGCTGTCTGTGGCTGCCATCAAACGTCACTCTGGGAAGCGGAATCCATGCACCGCTTGTTGCGCAAAAAAAAAAAAAACTGCAAACGCCATGCTTTCTGCATGTGATCCGCGGAACCACGCCTCTTCAAAGCAAGGCACGTGGACTTTGACATGGTCCTGGCCTTAGAGCAGACTGCTCACACAAGTCATTGAAGTGATGGAGCCAAATGTTTTCTCCCGTTCAAGGGGAATTTTTAAACAGTCGCCTTAATAAAGTGTTTAAAAGAAGAACGACTAACATATCTTAGGTTTATGCTTCAAAGAAAAAAAAAAGTTGCCTTTTGTTTTGGGTGTCTCACATTGTGCATTAGGAGTCACATTTCACTGTACACCATTAAAGGGATTCACTCACCACAAATGTATGATCTCTGAATTAAAGTTTAAAAAATCAATTTGGATTTCTGGTTTTATTTGACTTAAATCAAATATCCTGCTGATGCACTCATAAAACAACTAGTTAGGATTTAACTAATACAACTCATACAAATTGCATACATTTGAGTACAAACACCATTATCAAAGCTAAAGACACAAGATACCTACCCGTTTTTTAATAGTCTATAGTTAGCCTAATTAAAAAAAGTAGTTGCATTTTATATCACTATTAAGATAACTTTGCTTATCTGGTTCGTCCTCCAATATTCAAAGGAGCCCCTAACACCCCCCCCCCCCCCCCCCCCCCCCCCCCCGCCCAAAAAGAAAACAACAACTAACAAAAACAACAACTAAACAAATACTGGCTTCTGATTGAGGCGTTAAAGGTTGCTGAAATAGTATAATACTCTTGACACTGTGATTGCAGGTTTGCCTTTATCTTTTGCTAAACTAGTTAAAGTTGTATACAGTTTTATAGGTGGTATGTCAAACTTTTCCCTGATAAACACAGCTAAATGTCTTGTTCACTGGGAATGACTGCCTCACATTTAAAAGCCACAACTTGCTAACAAGTTTGACAGTAGCAATCTCTCTAATTACTTAAAGCTGGATACAAACTTAAATTCATGAAACCTTCTACACCACAAATCTCATGACAGTCTGTAGGTTTTGCTAAGTTTATAGATTCATTGATTATGCAGCTCAAATAAACATATCAGCCTTACTGTTCTCTGCTGAACACAGCACCTACGAAGGAAGATGGCAGCTGACCGAACCAACATCTTCAGTCAAACTCTAATCAGAATGTTTTGGCAGGATTTTATACTGGATATATGTTCTATATAGGTTGAATTTGCTACTAAGTTATGTAGTTAGTGTTAGAATCAAGATTGATCAAGATTGCCCCACCCGTGGCTCAGGATTTAGGAGCTCATCCTGTAACCAGAGGGTTGGAGGTTCAATCCCTTGCTCTGTCCATCTCGGTCATTGTGTCCCTGGGCAAGATGCTTTACCTGCCTTGCCTACTGGTGGTGGGTGGTCAGAAGGCCCGGGGCAGCTGTCGCTACAATGTACCTTACCATCACCAGTCCGTGAATAGGTGAATGACTGAATCCAGTGTGAACCACTTTGAGGTCCTTAGGAATAGATATCGAATTTATGAACTAATATGCTTGATCAAAATTAAAATAGTTTTTTGACTAACATTTACTACTTTCCAAAATTTATTTTTAAAGTTTAATAATAGGACCTCCATCCATCATCCCCTGGCTATACATCCTAATCCTTGCAGAGTTATGGGAGGGGTTGGTGCCTGTCTCCAGCAGTCATTGGGTGAGAGGCGGGGTAGACCCTGGACAGGTCGCCAGTCCATTGCAGTAGTTCTGGTAAACACTGGGAGGAAAAGTGTATGGTGAGGACCCTGACCCTGATAATCCAGCTACATTCAGTTAGCAATTTAATAAAGGTGAACAGCTATGATTTAAACCACTTTTATAAAACAGGTACTGTCATCTTAAATATTCTGATCAAGCAGATGTAAAATGAAAGTGACAGGTGTATTAGCAATAGCAACACCCTCTGTCTTTCACAGTGTCCATCACTAACCCCTGGCTTATCTAATGGCATCTCCCCTCCCACATGTCAACAGCATAATAAAACCCCTGAAATATGGTTCTTGGTTTTGGTCTGGTTAACCTTTTGAAAACTTTTTATAAAGTGCCATTATTTATTCCTGAAAACTTCAGGCAATGTTCAGAGAGAGTGAATGAAAATCTAAGGAACAGGCATAACTTGACGTAAAAATAGTCTGCTAAAAGTAAAATACCTGAAGTAATCCTCTTTATGAATATCCTAAAGTCTTTTACATTCCATCCATCCATCCATTTTCTATACCCGTCCATCCTAATGTAGGGTTGCAGGGGGGCTGGTGCCTATCTCCAGCGGTCAAGGGGCGAGAGGCGGGGTACACCCTGGACAGTTCGCCAGTCTATCGCAGGGCAGGGTAACACAGAGACATACAGGACAAACAACCATACACGCACACACTCATACCTAAGGGCAATTTTAGAGAAACCAATTCACCTAACATGTTTTTGGTCTGTGGGAGGAAGCCGGAGTGCCCGGAGAGAACCCACGCATGCACAGGGAGAACATGCAAACTCCATGCAGAAAGACCCCAGGCCAGGATTTGAACCCAGGACCTTCTTGCTGCAAGGCAACAGTGCTACCAACTGCGCCACTGTGCAGCCCCCTTTTACATTCCATCCATCCATTTTCTGTACCCATCATTCCTATGCAGGGTTACGGGGTGGCTGGTGCCTATCTCCAGCTGTCATGGGGCGAGAGGCGGGGTACACCCTGGACAGGTTGCCAGTCCATCGCAGGGCAACACAGAGACACACAGGACAAACAACCATGCACACACACTCATACCTAAGGGCAATTTTGAGAAACCAATTCACCTAACAGTCATGTTTTTGGACTGCGGGAGGATGCACAGGGAGAACATGTAAACTCCGTGCATAATGACCCCAGGATGGGATTTGAACCTAGGACCTTCTTGCTGCAAGGGAATAGTGCTACCAACTGCACCACTGTGCAGCCCGTCCTTCACATGCATGCTGTGGAATCGTGGTCATTTTCTTTTTAAATATTCTTCAGTTTTATTGACAATATATATTGATATACTGTCAGATAGGTGGCCTAGCATTTTAATCCAGAATATCTTGGTATAAAGATAATTCCGTGTCATTATCTGGAAAGTGTCAGAGTTCTGTGACTGGTACCCGAATCATCAAACCCCCACCACTATGCCTTTCAGTTGGTTTATAATGCTGCTATAAATTAAGCTGAACATCACCACTTTGGTCTTCTCGATTCAAAGAGCATTATTTCAGCTGTTTTGTGGTCTGTTCAGGTGCAACCTTTCAAATGTAGGCTGTCATGTTCATGTGAGAGAGAACAGACTTTCTCCTGGTAACACTTTGAAACAAGACATGTGTTTTTAGACTCTCCTTAGTTGATTCATTTGAAAATCTAAAACTCTAAAGGAGGCCTTCAGAGTCTGAAATGTATGTGGCTTTTTTTCAATTCCTCTAACCATTGAATAGTCTGACTTCATGGTAAATTTATTTTGGTGCTTTTCTTAGAAGATTAGCTGTTGTGCTGGATATTTTCATACTTTTAAAACATAAATGTCACTCTTAGAAAACATTTATTGAATAGAACATAACTCTTTCTCTCAGTTTCTTTCCCAGAAATGTGCTTATCTCTTTCCAACCTGTAATTATGATAGTACAGACTTGCATAGTCAAGACAGAAAAAATGAGTAAATGTCTTTATATAGGTTCTCTGACTTGTTGATGACTAATCAACAACATTTGCTACTTACTCTTTTCGTTATGATGAAAGTAAAATATACACTTTTTAGCTGAGCTGCTACTGCATTTTTGCTTACTTTTTGTTAAATACACGGTTCCTTATGTAACATCTGTGTGGATTGTTTTTTAAACATAGCAGAGGATTACTTACTTTTTACCATACGTGTAGAACAACCAGTACCATCTAATACTTCAAAAAGGTCTTGTTTCTTACATATTTAGCTTGTGTTTGCTGGAATTGTTGTGACTATTGTCTGGAAACCAAGCTGCAACTAATCTGTTCATCTCAAGACAATACATCCAATGTATCTATGCAAAAAGTACAGAACACCAAATAATAAAAATAGGCAATGTCAAAAGGAATCAGTTTTCATGTTTCCATTACAACACTCCTGTATGTAAGTCATCAAGATAAACGTGATGTAATTGTTGGAGCTGTGCTGTGCAGAAGGTTGACTTTTTGAAAGAAAGCCAGAAGGAATCTCTCATTGCCAAGTGAAGAGGCCAACTTTCAGTCATTCTGCTCAGCTTCGGTTCCTCCAGATTTCCCTGACCTCCTGACTTACTGCAGTATGACAGCATGAACCACACATTCAAATGTAACGCCTGTTGAATGCTCAGCGACAAGGCTGGAAAAGCCTGTACAGTGTCTTCGGTTACTCAAGGACTGAAAAGAACATGAAAAAATATCCCTGAAGTAAGAAGGTGTTCGGATGAGACTAAAACTAACTCTTTGACATTCATGGAAAATAGTATGTGTGTGGGAAAACTAATATCCTGAACACACTATGACCACTATGAAACATGGTTATGGCATCAAGCTGTGATGATGTTGTTTTTTTTTCAGCAGGGCAAGGATACAGATAAATATACAGCAAGACTGGAAGAAAACCTGTTAAAGGAATGATTTAAATCATTGATCTAGTAGATCATAGAGTCTTGTGTTAGAATGGCTCAGTCAAAGTTCAAACTAAATCCTATTAAGAACCAGTGGCAAAACTTGACAATTGCTCCTTATAGTTGTCCTACATTCAATCTATTTCTAAAAGAAGAATAGGCAAAAAAAGTTTTAGTCTTTAGATGTGAAAAGCTGGCAGAGACCCCACCCCCTCCAACAGACCCACAGCTTAAATACACTGAAAGGGGTTCCTAAAAAGTATTAAATCAGGGGACTGAGTACATGTGCACACCATACTTTTTAGATTTTTATTTGAAAAAAAAACAAAATTTGAAGATAATGCATAATTTTGTTTCCCCTTAACAGTAAAACCCAAATAAATTTGTGGTTGTAATGTGACAAAACTAGACTTTTGCAGGAATAAGATTAAACATTGGAAAATATGTGCTGTATGCAGATAAAGGCTCACTAAACACTACTCTTTGATTACACCCAAAGAGGCGCAAGGACAAGTTTGACAGTGCCACTTTAATTTTTGAGTTAAAATGAATTATGCTGCTGTCACATTGTTGAGAAGGTGGGGGGGGGGGGGGGGTAGGTGCCGGATAGGAAGCAAGTAGAGTAAGCATGCCTGCCATGATCAGATGATTGATTAGGCTGACACTGGCTCAGAGGTGTAACACTGCTCTATTTTTCTCTCTCATTATGTAAGGCTATATTTCAAATCAGGAGCGCACTGGAGGAAGACACCAGAGACACAAGACAGGACACCCTTCAAACAAAAAAGTTTATCAGACAACAGCCAAGGAGACTGAGGAGTTTCACCCCTAATCTTGTCATGGTTGTCAGGTTAGAGAAGATAAAAGCTTGGCTGTGATTTGACAGGGTTACCTTAAAAAAAGATGGCTAAATCTCTTAATAAGCACATAATGCTATATATTTTTTAAATTATTTTTTTTATTCTAACTATGAAATATAATCATTTTCTAATTAAGAAATTTTTATAGAAGAACACACACATTTTCAGAAAGTCACTTTTTTAAGTGTTGCTTTACAAATCGGATTTCAAAACCCAGACCCAGCTAGCACACAGTTCTTTGCATGGTTATGAGCAGTGCAGAGAGGCAGAGTGTAATGAAACAGACATATTAATGGCCTTTCACTTATTCATGTGTCGAAAATGAAGAGGCTTAGCAACATTTTGAAATGGTTGACAGAATAAAGAGCCAACATTGGGGGAATGATTGTATTTATGATTTCAGTGTGACAGATAAATGTATCAAGAGAGTGAGTGAGTGACATGTTTCTGATGGTTCAAAGTGTTAAACGATGTGATGTATGGCAACATACAGGAGCAGTGGGGCTCTCACTTTTGTGTGCACTTGCTTTAAGATTCGTGCTTCTTCACTGCAAGGAGAGGCTAATAAACAGCCTTTGCTGTTATTTCTGAAAATATGGAATTAGAAATATTGCATACAGTGTATAAATATCATGCAAAAGTATGTGAAAAATGTAACAGGGGAAAAGCTTTTTGTAATACAAGAGTCTGCAGATTCGCCTCACTCGCAGTGTTGTGTCTTCCTCAGAGACAGCACCACTAGCACCACCTAGCAGTTACTTTGGCTACAATATTTGACAGTGTTCACATTCAGCTTCAGATTGCTAACATGTACACAGAAGAACAGACTACAAAAAATTTAACTGAATTAATTAAATTAGAATATGATGAAAAAATATAAAGAAAACAGTTCCTAAATTATATGAAAAAGTAATATAAGTAAATATTGCCTGTTGTGCCAAAACTGTTGTGTATTTATGCATAAAATGCTATGTACAAGAATATGGATAGATCTGTTGATTTGAAAGAATACAGGAACACATATCTAAACAATAAGAAAATTGGTTAAATAAACAGATATGGCACAAAAATATGGTAAAAAAAATATTGTCCATTATCGTGATAAAACATTACTCAATGCAAAAGTTTATATTCTGCTTTTATTTTTACACAATGTTGGCATTAAATCCCACATTTACACACAACATTGACTGTTGACACTTTTCTAAGACAAACAGATCCAATTCATTTACAGAAATATATATGGATGGAAAAAAAATCCAACTTAAATTTTATTTACAGTTTGCCCATCAATATTATACAGCTGAATCATTTTAATAATAAAAGCAGATGGAAGAACAATTGAGACTAATATTTGTTTTCCATAAATTGTTTCATTTAATGCTTATTGTCTATTAAGGCATGAGAAAAGGGAGCTATAGCTGTCACTCTGCATTCCTTTGTCTTTTCAGTTGCAGGATTACGCACTAACGCAATCTATAGTTAAACATCGATTCTGACAGCAAGAACTCAAAAACAGTCAGTTGAGAATGAACTGTGTCATAATAAAGAAGAAATAAAGATTGGCATGTTAGTGCGAGCCACTTTTTGACTGAGCAAGAATTGACTCATGGCATGTACATGGAGTTCATACAGCTGGGGACTGGAGTGATTTTCTCAGTTAAAAGTCAGGAGGTGAAAAATGGCACGGTTATTTGTGCCTGACAGAAGTTAAGAGCTTTTCCCTGAGGCCCACAGCTTCCCAGCTGACCGCCAGGCAGCCTCCTCGTCTGGCGTCCGCTCACCTTGTGAGATCACTCGTCTGCAAGGACTCAGTGGCAGCCATACCTTCTGTGTCTAACATAAAAAGATCCTTTTGTTGTTTTATTGTAAGCCTAAGGATATGTTCATAATCATTTTCATGTTTTTCCTATGTTTAGGTTGTTTTGTAATGAATATTCTTTTAAGAAAGAGTACTGAGGAAGGTAGAACGGGTAGAATGTCAAGGTTACTTGAGTAATTAGATAGTAACATAATAGCTTAATGAATTTTAAGACTTATTAGAGGACCCAGTGTGGCATAAACAAGTCCCACAGGAATAGATCAAATGCGTGTCTAGGGAATGAAGATCTCTATTGGATGGGTTATATTTCCATGTTTCATGGGACACCGAACGATATGCATGGACGAATACTCGTGTATATATATATATGGGGTAAAAAAGGTTTTGTAGTCAGCCATCAATTGTGCAAGTTCTCCCACTTAAAAAGATGAGAGAGGGCTGTAATTTTCATCATATGTATACCTCAAGTATGAGAGACAAAACGGGAAGAAAAAATCCAGAAAATAACATGATCTAGTTTTTAAAGAATTTATTTGCAAATTATGTTCTAAAATAAGTATTTGGTCAATAAAAAAAGTTCATATCAATACTTTATTACATACCCTTTGTTGGCAATGACAGAGTTCAAGCTTTTTATGTAAGTCTTCACAAGGTTTTCACACACTGTTGCTGGTATTTTGGTCCATTCCTCCATGCAGATCTACTCTAGAGCTGTGATGTTTTGGGGCTGCTGCTGGGCAACATGGACTTTCAACTCCCCCCGAAGATTTTCTATGGGGTTGAGATCTGGAGACAGGCTAGGCCACTCCAGGAACTTGAAATGCTTCTTAAGAAGCCAGTCCTTCATTACCCAGGCAGTGTGTTTGGGATCTTTGTCATGCTGAAAGATCCAGCCACGTTTCATCTTCAATGCCCTTGCTAATGGAAGGAGGTTTGTCACTCAAAATTTCACGATACATGGCCCCATTCATTCTTTCCTTTACACGGATCAGTCGTCCAGGTTCTTTTGCAGAAAAACACCCCCAAAGCATGATGTTTCCACCCCCATGCTTCACAGCAGGTATGCTGTTCTTTGGATGCAACTCAGCATTCTTTCTCCTCTAAACACGACAAGTAGAGTTTTTACCAAAAAGTTCTATTTTGGTTTCTGACCATATGACATTCTCCCAGTCCTCTTCTGGATTATCCAAATGCTCTCTAGCAAACTTCAGACTGGCCTGGACATGTACTGGTTTAAGCAGGGGGACACTTCTGGCACTGCAGGATTTGAATCCCTGGTGGCGTAGTGTGTTACTGATGGTAGCATTTGTTACTTTGTTTCCAGCGGGGTGAGATCTTGCGTGGACCCCCAGATAGAGGAGATTATCAGTGGTCTTGTATGCCTTCCATTTTCTAATAATTGCTCCCACAGTAGATTTTGTCACACCAAGCTGCTTACCTATTGCAGATTCAGTCTTCCCAGCCTGGTGCAGGTCTACAATTTTGTTTCTGGTGTCCTTTGACAGCTCTTTGGTCTTGGCCATAGGGGAGTTTGGAGTTTGACTGTTTGAGGTTGTGGATAGGTGTCTTTTATACTGATAACGAGTTCAAACAGTTGCCATTAATACAGGTAACGAATAGAGGACAGAGGAGCCTCTTACTGAAGAAGTTACAAGTCTGTGAGAGCCAGAAATCTGCTTGTTTGTAGATAACCAAATACTTATTTTCCACCAAAAATCAGACCATGTGATTTCCTGGATTTTTTTCTTCTCATTTTGTCTCTCATAGTTGAGGTATACCTATGATGAAAATTACAGGCCTCTCTCATCCTTTTAAGTGGGAGAACTTGCACAATTGGTGGCTGACTAAATACAGTTTTATCCTACCGTATATATATATATATATATATATATATATATATATATATATATATATATATATATATATATATATATATATATATATATATATAGATCCAGAGCATCCTCTACATCAGACTGTCCTACAACTACAGAGCGTCTTCAGTCAGAGGCTTCTTCAGATCTGCAGAGCGCTACAGGAGATCATCCCTACCCACAGCCATCAGCATCTACAACAAATCTTTGAAGGAACTTGCATAATGAGTTACAACAACATTTAATTTCCCTTTGGGATTAATAAAGTAATTTTGAATTGAATTGAATTGAATATATATATATATATATATATATATATATATATATATATATATATATATATATATATATATATATATATATATATATATATATATATGTGTATATATATGTATATATGTATATATATAAAGAGAGAGAGTTCTGCAAGATATGGTACATAGTGAATCATTCTGGAACAAATACAGACATCCGGATATCCTGATCTATATCCCCCCATTTTCAGCAAATTATCGTCTGTTCGTTGTATAGTTTCCTACATTATTCTGGTTAGTTCAGTTTAGTTTTTTTTTAAACAGCAAAATACACATTTATTAACATTAGCATGTAAATACATGAGATTATAGCCATGTGGGTCATTTCCATCTCCATCACTAGCATCTTGGTGTTAAAAAACATAATTTGAAGACTTCTACATGCATTATCACATATATTTCAAGTTTAATTAACATTTCATAAAATAAATGTGAGATTTTTAGTTTCTTCTATGAAATCTGTTAATCCCAACTTTGTAGATGGGCTTGTTCTAAATTTTGTACAGTAAATTAATTTTCACATTTCAGAATGGTATATAGTGGTTTAAAAGAAGTTATTATTTAATATAAATCCAAACAAAATTCAGCAAAAAAGCTCAGTAAGCAATAATGTGAGAAGGCCCAGTGTAGCACAGGCTACATTTAGTGAGCAAATCAGAAGAGACACCTATACAACCTGATGCAATCTTTGGTCATGTTTGGAAAACAAAATGCTTGGACAACATACTGGGCAAATCATTATTTTCAACTCATTTGTCGCAAAACACCACCAGTCCCAACTTAATGCTGCAGCATGTTCTGATGAAAGCAGCACTGCAGTTCACTGGCTACTGATCCTCCCCGACAGTCCTTGCCTGTCCGACATTACTGTGAGGTCTCTGATGCTGGGCGGTTGCAAATTTAGCCTTTAGCTCCATGGTAGTGTAAATCACAACACTCAGGAAGACAAATGTCAGAACACATGTTGGCAGTCTGTGTCTTTGGGCAGAAGATTCCTTTAATTGGGTGTGCAGGGACCAGGTCCAATCCCCAGCAACCTCCTCTTCCTTCTCATTCCTCGCTCTCCGTCTCTCTTTGCCTTTCTCTCAGCACACTAACAAAAGGCAGGGAGATAAAACAGACAGCGACAACCCATTCCTACTTTGTGCCATTATAGAACAGACACACTAGGGGTAAAGAGGTACGATGCTGAACATCAAGGAGAGCTTTATATAACTCCCTTTTTATTCAACTTGTTTCATGTTTATTTTACTTCTCCAAGCTATCATGTCTGATTGACACTACTCCCTGTCATAACAACCATTACCCATCGAACCAGCATATGGAATACAGTGATAGCTTCTGGATATATTTGTCTGAGTTTAGGAAAATGTGTAAAGAATCAAAAATGCTCTCCAAAGTGTGTTCGGTGTCATCTCATCATCTGTGTTATGATTCCACCCTTCCCCTTCCTCTGTTCATGCACACTCTGAACCTCAGCAGAGGGAAAAAAGATCATAAAGAATAGATATTCAAAGGCTTTAGCACAAAAAGACTTTCCTCAAAGCTTGTGTCTTTCTGGATCCGTGGGGCAAGGAAGGGTGAAATGTCCATGCAGAGGAAGCACAGAGCTCAAGTCTGAAGATGTAGTTTTAGTCCAAATTAATTTGGTGCAATTTAAAATCGTAAGGCCTGGGAAAGCTTATATTTATACATCATTTGCTGTATGGATATGTTCAAACCGAAAGTTTTCAACTTTGACAACACTGATGTTAAGATAAATATATGTCCTGCTTTTTCCTATGTTCAGGGGGTGGGAAAACTTAAATCAAATCGGAGTTCCCTTATTAATTTACAATATTGAAAGAAAAAAAAGTAGCTCCACAAAAACCCACACCAAAAATCTATTTCAAACTGTTAATCAGTCTCACCATAGAAAAATCAACACTTCCTTTAAGAACTAAAATAGTCACAGCACTAGCTTTTTATGCAATATTTTACTCAAGGTGACATGTTTATTTTAACAGTCAGAACACTATATTGTTTCATAATTTTGAGCCAGCTAACTGAGGACAAAGAGAGAAAATGTAAATTATAGTGGGCTGCATTACTCTTCTACACTTGTGCAAACTAGTTATCTGTAGAACTTTCTCAAATGGAAAACTCCCTCTAAGTGCAATACACCAATCATTAATTCATCTGTGTGTGCTTTTCTCTTTTAGTTGTGAAATAGATCTACAGTATAAATATGATCCATCCTGCTAATTCTTTTTATTATAGTTAGGCTGGAGACTTGTTAAAATGGAGAATTGTAGTAGAGCAGCCTGGAACTAATAAATGCATGGACTAGTTTTCTGAATTACCCTGAGACATGATGTTCCTATTTTGGTGACATTGCACAGGTGAAGTAAGGAGGTCCCAGAAAGTTGCTTTATGTGCGAGTTAGAGGACAAATCCTGGTCAAAATTAACTTCAGTGCTCCTAACCGCACTTTTGGAGGCCAAAGCCCAATAAGTAAAAGGATGAACAATGTGTTTCTGAGTTGCTTGCATTGAAAAGGTAGCAACTAATACTGACAATTAACCCAATATAAGCCCAAATGTATCAGACTACACTTCCAGCTCTAAACATGCAACAGACTGATGCTGCCAGCAAAGAGATTCCAACAGTAAGTTACGTGCCATATTTAATATCCTTACAGTAACATAAATTGGGTATATTGTGTTGCTTTTCCAAACCCTGCTGAAACTCTTTTCCTGCAATCATCAGACATATGATGCACATCATCTCTGTTTGTATAGGCAAGGCCCTGCAGAGCAGCGGGGAGCGGCGGGCCATGAGCTGCACAGCACCACTCTAATGAGCAGAGCTGGACGCAGACAAAGAGAGTCTGGACTGTGTTCAGCATCTCTGCCCATTATTTGGCTCTGGTCCAATACACAGAAATTAATGCGTGTTTCTTTCACTTACGATTTTTTCAAGTGTAGTGCCCAGTCCAAAAAGGCAGCGTAAACTGTAATTGGAATGCTTCAAATTAATATCATACTTTTCATGTAAATTTGTCATGGATTTGATGTAATTAATTTATTTAAAACCAAAAACGTTATCACTCAAAAAAGTCTCTCTTTTATCATCTCTTCTATTATCAACCAGTGAAAGAAATTGAAGCAATATCCAGTTTATAATCTGTATAGTAGAATAAAATACATCAAATGAGTTATTTCAAAACCTTTGAATCCCTACAGAAAAAGTTGAGTTGACATGAGATGCTTTGACCTAAACTATTCCATTGTAGTTCTGGTTGTATGTTTAGTGTAGTTCTCCTGCAGAAAGGTGAACCTCTGCCTCAGTCTAAAGTGTTTTCCAGCCTACAACAGGTTTTTATCACAGGATTATGTTTTAATCTCATCCATCTGTGCATCACAGCTTCCATTTTCCTTCAGAAGAAAAGCATTCCCACACTAAGATGCTCCCACAACCATTGGATGGATGTTCAGGATGATTTGCAGTGTTAGTGTTTTTAATAACATTCTGGATGTAGGCCCAGTGGTTCAGTTTTGGTCTCATCTGACTAGAACACCTTCCACGTGTTCGCTGTGCCCCTGCATGGCCTGTGGCAAACACTAAACTAGATTTGTTATAACTTTCTTTCAACAGTTGCTTTCTTATCGCCATGCTTCTAAAGAATGAAAAACGTATGAAGTGCACCAGTAATAATTATCCTGTCTACTGATTTTTGTGTTGCACTATAACGTAAAATCCCTGTGAACCACATTGAAGCTTATGGTTATAACATGACAAAATGAATACATTTGCAAGGCACTGCATGCACAGTGTGTAATACTTACTATGAATGTTTCTTCTTTAATAAACAGAGAGCTTTTGGATGGGTAACCTTTCTCAGATCCTTTTGAAACCCATTTCTCTTTAAGTTAAAGTGTTACCAAGGTTGAAACTACATTTTTGAAACTCCAAAGTGACTAAAAATAGACAACCTATAAAGAAAATTACATAGAGAAAACAGTCAAAGCTGCTGTTTTCCCCAAGGTTTTTGAAAGCTGGAGATGTTGACAGTAATGTTTGTCTTCAACATTAAAAACAAGCCTCTTCTCTTTTTCCTAAGTGGGTCCCCCCTTCCAACTAGACCCCATAGTGAGCAGCAGGCACCTTTTATTGATCAACGCAAAGTCCCAAATAAATGAGTGCAGAATGAGAGCTATGCTCCAGGGAGCTCAGGGGAGCTGGAGCGCCATAGGTTCCCATCAATTTTAATCACTTCACTAATGAAGAGGCTCCTCTCTGTTGGATGTCCATAACTCACGTTACCAGAGCTCTCTCCACCACCTCAATCAAATCATTCCACACAACCCGCTCTTCATTGCAACTCTAATGACCTTTTCAAAATAAACAATGTCCACATTAATATAGCTGAAAAATCTGCTAGGCATGAGTAGAAAAGTTAAATAATTTGCAGAACGTATGCGTGCGGAAATTTTTTTAAAATCTTTGAAAAAGATTCTCCTGCATGTGTTTCAAATATATTTTAAATGCATTTTAACTTGCCAATATAAAAACAAAAACTTTTATTTTTTACAGTATCAATGCTGCCCATGGCAAGCCTCTTCGGCTATCCCCCGCACCAACTATTATTTCCCCACTTTTGTGTGTGTTTTGATGATACAAAGTGACAGATAGATTCTGTAAGCTGGAATTTTGATATAGTGCTGCTTATGCCTGCCCGATCTCCCTTTTCTGAGTCCGCCTGGGACAACTGTGAATATTTCTCATATCAAAAACTGCCACTGCTACTGTATATTAATATTCGAATGTACTTTAACCTTTCTGATAAGTAGTGTGCATGCAAGTGTAATTCATTGTTTAAATTTATATACTCACTACACCTTTTTCCCAGCTTTGAATCTAATGCATCTGCATCTTAACTGCATGTTTTTTAAAAAGCATGTTAAACTGAAGAATTGAACTCAAAGAGTTCCTGGGGAGGAGATTTTTTGTGGCTCTATGATGTGTTATTTCTTTTTCTCATTCTTTTTGACCCTCTAAGTATTTCAGAAGTTATTGAAACTCCATGAACTAATGTTTCATACACAAACACACACACGCACACGCACACCCACACCCACACACACACACCCACACACCTCTACACACAGACACACGTGCAATCATATTTTACTTCTTGTGACGTCCAAAATCTTTCTCCAGCATCTGCTCCGCTCACTGTAGGTAAGGGAAAAAATCCATCACCTTCCCCCTGGGTTTGCATAAGCCTCTCAGAAAGGTGAGTCACTGCCATTGGGCCAATTTGTTGCCACGTTCTGGGATTTGTCCTGTCTTTTCAAATTTGAAATTTGAACTCTCTTTTCAGTGTATTGGCAAAGAGTCTTGTTTTGAACCTGGGAAATGTGATCCAGAAGTCGTTAAAAAAAATGTATCTTAGTATTTTTTATACTGAATTATATTTTCTTTTTTAAATTTATGAAAATTTAAATACAATTTAGGCTTAATGAGTTTAATAAATCTAGAATAGGGACATATAAGAAATTAAAGCTAACAAACAATTTGCTTAGATTCCTCTGTGGCATGGCTATTATGTGGAGACATTTGTTCTTCTCAGAAAACACACAGTTTAACAGGAGTACTCTCTGGGTGATCCCTCGACTGACACACATTAAACTCACTGTGATTAACAGTTTGCTTTCAGTGCCCACGGTGAACATTGATGTTTGATCTCTCATTTGTGATGTAGCACATGAGGTCTGTCTTTGTCTGTTGTTATAGCCTGTGGGCATAGTGTAACTATGTGGGCAGGAAGGGGCAGCGGGCCAAGTGGACAGAGATGCTGCTCTCGTCCTGCAGCTGGCCTGACCTCCTCATACATTCATTCATACATTAAAGGGGTAGCTAGGGGTTTTTCATTTTTGGTGAGATTCTATTAAAATGTTTTAAGCAGTTTTTATTTCCTCTCTATAAATAACAATCTTGGCGTCTTGATTCAAGGTATATCCAAATTAGTTGGCTTTGGAGGTTGTAATAGTGGTTTATGTGAATACTGTTTTATGAACCCATCATCGGCTTTACACAGATGCTGATGATTACACAGAAAGTGAAGGTTGGGGCGGTGAACAATCTTCCTTTGTGAAACAAGTGCTAAGAAGGGAACTTGTAAACAAAAGAAATTACAGGGTGAACGGGGGGTTGACCCCTGGGACCCCCGACCTTAATTATGCCTTAATTTGCTCAAATATATTTAAACAAATAATCTTTTGATATATATATCACTTTTTAATGTTGTGATCCATTGGTCCTTGTGTTCTAGTTATCACTTTGGTTTTGTATTTTGATCATTTTATGTGTGTAGCTTTTGGTGTAGTTTGACCCTTAGTTTTTTCTTAGATCCCACTGTGTTCTTTTCTTGGTTAACTAGTCACTTTTTCCAGCTCCTTGGTTTAATTTCTCACTCAACTGCTTGGCATTGTCTTAATTGGTCTCAACTGCTTCTCATGTCACTCAGTAATCAGCCCAGCAGTTAAAAGGCTGTCTGTTCCATTATCTCCTCATCAGACTCCTCTGCTGTCAGCTTCCTGTTACCTTCCATGCTAGTTATCTGTTTTCCAGTTGCTTTTGGGTTCTGTCTAATATGCTCCATTTTCCCTTATGCTTATTTTTGTCAGTGGGTTCTCAACACATAAAACTAAAACTGCATTAAGCGTCCCTACACCTGTCTGTGCTTGAGTCTTACCGCACTACAATAAATGATGACACAATGATGCTGTGTTTTTAATTATTTAATGCAGTACCTAACAATTGTTCTGTGGTGAATGTATTTTACTTGCTTTGTATATGAGGTGAACACATTTAGTTGTGAGTTTAGTGAATGTAGTTAAAGGAGTCATGACCTGTAATTTTCACTTTTTCACAAGAAAAAAATGTATGTTATGATTGCCTAACGATTATACACTGGCCCGGAAGCCGATTTTTAAAATTAAAGTGATTGTTTACCCTTTAGTTTGTCAACCAGCCCAAATGCATGTGCACTCAAATACGTGGTGTAAATTTCTGGCCGACTTGACGTCAAGTCGGTGCAGGATATACCATATTTGGACATCGCAGACCTATGCTGCAGGAAGCCCGCCCTGCCCCTCTCCCATTACTGAATTCAGATTCGAAGTACGAACTCAACCGTGAAAGATACAGAAACATAGTGCACACATGAGTTGCTCTGTTATTGACTGCCAGAATCAACATGGAAATATTTTTTCTCTCCCAAGAACGGACCAAGCTATCAGGGACCAGTGGATTAAATTAATTTTTAACGACGTGGTTCCTACAACCCTTCCCACTGGTTTAGGTGTCTGTGCTAAACATTTTATGCCGGAATCCTTTACGAATTTGGGACAATATCAGGCGAAGTTGGCATTGATGCTCCGTTTGGAAAAAGGGGGCATTCCAACAATCAGAGACTTGCCTTCAATTGAAACGGTAAGGCTGTTTTTATTGCTCTACTGTGTGTAACAAACAGCAGCTAACTGCTAATGCGGCTATTGTATGCTAGCGGGAGTAGTAGCTTTGAGGACAACACGGGTAATGGCTGCTACTTTGAAAACAACAAATGACCTAGAATGCAGTTACAATTGAAGGTCAGCTTCATTCACAACTTGCGCCATGATGTCATTTTGGAATGATATGCTAAAGCGTTACTTGCGGTGTCAACCCCCCTCCTTCCTGCTACCAATCAACGCGCCCCTCATTTGCATTATTACAATGACCGTCCACGACAGCCGAAATATCACATCAGATCTCGCAAGACAATAATTCCTTCAGAAATAAGGGTCAGAGGAGCTCTGTGTTTATTATAGTCTTTCAGCCCCTTCAAAGAAGAAAAGTTGAAAAAAAGTGAAAAAAATAGAGTGTGGGTATCCAAGGTAATACTAGGTTATGACTCCTTTAAGAGTTTTGGATTTGTGTTTAAGGTTTTGAGAAAATGGGTGGAGGTTTCAAGAAATGTGTTTTAGCAATTCAGAAAAACTGTAAAAAAAAAAAAAAAAAGGGTTATATGAGCCTGGGAGTATCAAAAATGTGCAATATCACTGATTATATTTTGTTTTGGTGAAAACTCAAAAAAGTGTCTGAAAGATTGTCTTTTTCATTTTGTAAAAGGAAATTGGAATTACAGACAATGAAAAAACATTTTCAGGTTTGAGAGCTCATATTAGCGCTGAAATAGCAATGGTTAAAGCAAGCCTGGAGTGGCTAATCAAAAAACCATTGTTTTTTGGGGTTTCTGGGAGAGGGACAGTGTGCAGTCATGACACTGGGATAATTAGACTTTCAATCAATCAATTAATCAATCAATCAAAATTTATTTATAAAGCGTTTTTCATACAAATATTGCAACTCAAAGTGCTTTACAAATTGAAAATGACCTGACATAAGCCACATTCCCATCCCTCCCCCACAGATTTAAAAGCATGATCACATTTATACCCCCTTTCCCCCAACCCAACCCCCATGCACACACACACACACACTCAATAGCAACATTAAAAAGGACATTGGGCCGAGTACAGATGAGCCAGGTAAGGTAAGGGACCCCCATCAAAGGACCCATCTGCACCAGCAGCAGCACATCAACAGCAGCCGCCAAGGCACTGACACAGGGTGCCCAGAGGAGGCAAGGCAGAGACGCCCACCTCCACCCAAGTACTACCCGGAGTGCACACGGGGAGCCACAGCCGTGCAGTTTGTGATGTCAAACAAGGACATGAAACAGGTAAGGCAAGACACATTTTGCCTGCAAACCACTGTTCATGGTGATTAATAATCAAGTCAATGAATTGTGAGCTGTTGTGGCAATTAAAAAAACATATTTTAATAATAGTATGATGTGGTGCCACATAACTAGGAAACGGTGCCCTTTACCCCTTCAGAGTATGGGCTCACCAGCCATGAGTCCATAAGTCTAAAGTGGGCAGGTAGGATTACTCATTGAGTGAATATTACTACCATTAATATAATGATGTGTACAGGTGTAGGGCTGCTCTTCATGAAAAGTGCCCTGTGACTCTAGCTGATTCAGCTCTACATTAATTAAACTGACCTTAATTGATCAGAAGGCTTTGGAAAAAGGGAGGATTTGTGCTGAAAATAATGATCATGTGATTAGTGATGAGGGGATTGCTCCTATCAGTACTGAAGGAACAGGTGTGTGAACAAGCATACATTAGTTCCAGTGTAACCACTTTCCATGCACAAATGATTAAAAGTAGTAAATACACAAAGCCCAGAATTGAAAGGGAATGTGACGATAATCAGTCATGATGAATGATATTCTCATGGCCTTGGATAATGCTGCTCTTGACACAGTTGATCACAATATTATTTTAGAAAGGAGTGATGATGATTTGGGGAGCAAGGGTACAGCACTAGGCTGGTATAAATCCTATTTGTCTGACCGATTTCAGTTTTTTTATGTAAATGATAAATCGTCTCATCATCTGGATTTAGTTATCTTAAAATGTCAAAGAAATTAGCTTTCTCTTTAGTTTATAAAATGCATACTTAAAGACAAAAAAAAAGATAAAAAGTTTTCCTCAAAAACACAACCTGGCCATGCTAGGATGGCAAACATAAAATTCAACAATACACAACTCACAGAAAATGCCCATGGACCCAGGAAGGATAAGATGGCAGAAGTCTGCTTTGGTATTTTCCCCTGTCAGAGTAGAATAGAATAGAATAGAATAGAATAGAATAGAATAGAATAGAACAGAATAATCCTTTATTGTTCCACAAAGGGGAAATTCAGCTGTAACAGCAGCAAATTGACAGATTACAGAAGCATTCACAATCACATGAGAATGGTAGAAAACAGAATTAAGAATTATGCATGTACATTAAGGACACAATTACAAAGACCAAAGTATTGTGCAGCTATTAAAAATAAAGTGGCATACTCAGATGTGCAACTGAGTAGGATAATTAAAAAACAGTGAATATTTGGAGAATGTGCAAGAGTAGTTGTGCAATAGAAAGTGAAAAGGTAAATGTATTATTTTCAAGTAGTTAACAGAATATAAACTGAGAAAAGCTGTAGGGAGGACGGACCTGCAAAAACGCTCCTTCATTCACCTAGGATGCAGCAGTCTGTCACTAAACATGGGGTGGGAGACACTGTCCATCAGTGATGTTATTTTGGACAGAGTCCTTCTGTCTCCCACCAGCTGCACTGGATCTAGGGGGCACTCTAGAATTGAACTGGCATTCCTGATGAACTTATCCAACCTCTTCCTTTCAGCTGTAGATAAAATGCTGCTCCAACATAGTACACCATAAAAGATGGCTGATGCCATGAGTGGCCATTAGGTTCAGTCTCCTGGACCACCTACTCTGTATTATAAACAGAAATGCCAAGAGTCCTCTATTGCAGGTACTTTTATGATTTTTAGACAGAATGTCAGTTTAAATCCTGACATATCCCTTCAAGAGTAGAATAAGACTGACTTCACTGTTAGAGCTAGGAAACTCTCTTGAGACATCACTGAATCTCTGAATAATGCTGTAGAATCCAAACAACAAAACTACAAAAACAAAATTTATGGAACAATCGCCTTGTGGCTATAAATCTAATGTATTTGACAGACGGGGATGAAACATTCCTCTGTGCTGCACTAAAATTAAAGAAGAAGATAATGACTTGAACCTGATGAATGAGTTTGTGTGGCAGCCATGTCTATGTTAAGATGCATTGGTTATTATCGATCAAACCAAACAACCTGATGGAACTGACTGAAAGTCACCTTGATATAATTCTGGGTATCAATCATTCCGAGTGCTCTCTTAGTCATGGCTGGCAGTGCCATTAGCATCAGCATGGCATTGTTTGGTAAAGGCGACAGGACTGTTCCACTGTGATTAACACAAGCAGGAATCATATCCTCCTGCACTGCTGCAGCGCCTGTTGTTTCCCATTTAGCTCCCTAATCTCTTCTGGATGCTTCATTGTTGCAGTATAGCTATCCCAAAATGTCTCACATCTCGTGAAAGTGTCTTGCAGCACGCTTGCCTTTGTGTTTGTTTCTTTGTTTTTGTTTTTGTTTTTGCTTAAGCCCTGCATTTTAAGCAGTTGTATCACAATGAGAAAATCTGCCATGGATAATTTGTTGAGAATAAGGTAAGTAGAAGCCAGCAGATTGTTTGAGGTCCCTCCTCACTTCCTCCCCTCAAACAGACCCTTTAAGCTTGTATTGTTCTGTGAACAACAGTGACAGTTCAAACAGGACTTTTACTATCAGAACTATAACTCTGATAAACTCCCTTAAAATTATGTTTTATCTGTAAACAAATACAGCATCACATCAGCACCGGCACAGGGGCCACTAACAAAAATGTTACCGAAACAGTGCAGAGGTTTCATGGACAGCAAAACCTTAAAGGCATTTTTTTAGCGTAACAGGTGGATATTAAGAGTAAAACCATTGTGCCTTCTGGGTTGTGGGACCATGAATCCATGGATCAAGATAAATTTTCTGAAACACAGGCTTTTCCTGAACTGAAATCATCTGAATCAGGTGTGTTAAAGCAGGAAAACCTCTACAACAGGCAGGACAGTGTACCTTGAGGATGAGGGTTGGGAAACTCTGGCCTAGATCTTCACCCTTAACCTTGACAGCTTACAGTAGTGTTGATGTTTACAATGTTCTAAAGTTACAAATAAAGTTTCTGAGAAAAAAGAGAAAGTCGGCACATGAATGATCTCATGTCCCAGCCTTTATCTTTCATTAGCTTGCGTCAACATGTGTTTGCAGATGAGTAGAGCTCAGTTCAAACAACCAGAATGAATTCAGATCTGCCTAAAAAAATTCTGACACCTAAGTATGAAGGTAAACGAGGTCAGATTGGGTCAGTTTCCCTCTCACACTTTAAGATGCCGATATTTGTCCCCTCTCACACCAATAGATTTTTTGAGCCAACTCGCCCTTACAGTTGTATTCAACTACTGCAGACTGATGCAGACTTTGCACCAATTTGCAATCAGGGGTAAGATTGACCAAAACCTGTGTTGTGTGTCCCCAGCTGAAGGCTAGAAAGTGTGCAGAGAGATTATTGAAAGAGCAGAGGTGAAAGAAAGAGGTGTAGAAAATAATAATGTTGCCTTGTTCATTTATTTTTAATTGGCAATTAAAAAAGCAAATGAATGGAAAAGCAAAGTGCAAAGTAAAAATCTGAAAGACTTGGGTGTTGTCTTTTTGTAATTCTCTGTCATCATAAAGTTTGGTTCCTTTCCTGTTTGGAAAACATATTTTTCATTTTGATTTCTCTGTTTGTTCCACACCTGCTTTGAGTTTTGTTGATCACCACCAGATTCTGTTCCTGAACATCTGCTTCTAATCAGTCATTACTCATGCATTATATTCAAGCTTCAGTTTCTGTTGTTCTCTGCTGTATGTCATTGTTTCCTGGAGCCACAATTTAAGCTATTTGTTTTCTTTGGAAGGGATTTTACGATCAATACCTGAACACCTGATCCAGGATTATGGAGCAGAACATGTTTGCCCTCTGTTCTCACATGAACTGCGTTTACAGCTAAACCGTGAGCTTCCTAAAGATTCTGTGAGGTTAAGAGACATATGGCATAGGCTGAGGTTATGTAACCCTCCTCAACCTTCAACATCTGCCTGCAGGCCCAGATGTTTGGAGCTTCCAGCCAAATCTAGCTGTCATAGTTCTTAGTTGTGTGTGTAGTCTTTGAGTTAAACTTTATTGCGTTTCTGTTATGACTCCTTCCTCTCTTATGTTCATTAGTGCTTCAGGTTTCTCTTAGTCTTAGTTCCTAGTTACCACTTTGTGTTTAGTCTTTTAGTATATCTTCTTAGGTGTCTACTCATTTCTTATGTTTTGTTCCCTGCCTCCCTCTCGGTTTCCTCCTTGCCATTTTTCTTCTCTGGCCCAGCTGCTGATTGCCTCCACCTGTTCTCTCCTTCTCACCTGCAACTGCTTCCCACTAATTAGTCCTCAAGTTTCTCTGCCATTTTCTTCACTCCCTCCTCAGTATTTAAACAGTTCTCATTCAGTCACTACTTGCTGGTTCCTGGTCCTTGTGTTTTTCATGCCCTCCTGCTATACCCTGTAAGTTCCTTGATCTTTTAGTTAATTAAATCATTGTTTTCTAAACCTAGCTGCTTTTTGGTCCTCCATCCTAAAATCATGACACTAACACCTCTGGAGTGCTGTCATTCATGGATATTTAATCTCACCAACATTCCATTTTCTTGTTGTAATTAGGAAAGACATATTGGCACAAATAGAGGTAGGGATAACTGTGCAAATCTTTCCCAGCATGTTTTTGCTAGAATGGTTCTAAAAGCTTCCTCTGTAGATGTTGTAGGGAAGGCATACCTGGTGATTGTTGACAGGAGGGCCCAAAGCACCGGGCAGGCTGGGAGTTATTGGAAAATAAATCATAAATCATCTCACCTCGGTGACAGGGAATGGCCCTCGCAGAACGCGTCTCCAGTGTGGCCAGTCTGACTTCGTCTGATCACCCACTACTGCAATGCTCATGCTAAAACAGCTCTAACGAGTACAGGATGCACATAAGGATCCATCGTTAAGAGATGGATGATGACATTGATAAGTAAGGAATTTTTTTTGCCCAACTAGCAGGAATGAGCTTGACCTCTCTGTGAGCATCAAGAAGAGTTCATTGCACAAAACCTCTATGTTCCCATGAGGCATCTCGACTTGTTTCTACCCAGAGGTAATTTAACCACCCTCAGAAAATCAGGGATGAAAAAGCTGTGCAAGGACTTCAAACATTGCAGGTGGCTTTGTATTCAATGCATTCACAGGCATTTGAGAGTGCAAATGTTTTAAAGCTATAACATATAAGTAAATGTACAGTGATAAAAAAAAATGCCCCCCCGCTGATTTCTTCTGTTTTTGTGTTTCTGTCCCACTTAAATGTAAGAGTTAAATGTGAAAATCAATATTTAGTTTATTATGGAAATAAAAGCTATCTAACTTAGCCTTCCCCTAGATGACTAAGTAATCACCCCTCTTATTAACCAAATCTATATAAAAAAGCTCAGTTCAATTTTGCCAGCCACACCACAGCCTGATTACTACCAGACTTGGAGAGTCTGACAACACAATAAGCCTAAAATATCTAAAAGTAACACATTATGTCCCAATCTAAAAAAAAAATAATATAAGAAACAAAGTCATTGCCATCTATTAACCTACAAATGATTAGAATGCTATTTTCAAAGGTCTCATTCACTATTTTTTTTCAATAAATTTGCTGTGGTCTCTGGTATAAATTAATGCCTTGTAAATAGTTTTAAGTGGAAGAAATGCTCTGGCGCTCCTTTTTCAGAGGGCTGAAGTTTGTCGGAGTAGTAAGTGGGGGGAAACAACAGGATTACAATAGTCACGATATGCAAACATCTCGCCTCTGATTGGCTAACAGCAAAGCAACTCTTATGCCTTCGAATGAATAAGTAACTTAACTTACTTTGCTGGTGGTGTTCTAAGACAAATTCTAACTATTTCTTCCTCAACTCTTCTTTTTTTGGTAAAAAAGAAATGCAACTTAGAAAGAGACTGGACAAAAAGAGCATCCATGGAAGAATTCCAAGGCCAAAACCACAGCTGAGCAAAAAGAATACAAAGGCTCATCTCTTATTTGCCAAAAAGCAATCGTAATGACCTCCAAGACACTCAGGAAAATGCTCTGTACACTGAAGAGACAAAAGTGGATCTTTTTGTAAGTTGTGTGTCGCACTACATGGGGTGTAAAGCTAACAGGTATTTCAGAAAAACAGCATCATACAAACAATGGTGGTGGTATGGTGGTCTGGGGTTGCTTGCCTGCTTTACGACCTGGACGACTTGTCATTAGTGAAGAAGCTAAGAATATTCAGAATGAGATTGTATGATGTATATCTGGATATCAGCCAGTAAGCTTTAGCTCTAGAGCATTTGGGTAATAAAGCAGGACTATAATCTGAAACACACCAGTAAGTCTGGCTTTAAATAGCTTAAAAAATCAAATAAAATTAAAGTTTTATAGTTGCCTATTTAAAGCCCAATGTTAACTGTAATGACAATTTTATTTGTATAGCACACTTTCAACAACAAGGTGATTCAAGGTGCTTTACATGATTAAGAGGTAAAAGAATGAAAATGTGGCATGAATTTTTATATATTCTGCTTACATTTAAAAAACCTTTCAGTGTGGCGAATTTTAAACAATTTGAAATAAGAGGAGAGGGACAAAATTCCGCCAAAATGACGTGCAAAATGTATTGCAAGCCCTTGAAATTAGCACCAAGGGTGGCACAACCAGTTATTAGGATCAGGGTGTGATTTTATTGTCAGATAAGGCCAGATTACCTTTTTCCCAAAATAAATGTGAACATATTTTGAAAAATGCTTGGTGCATTTTTTCTGGTTCACTTTGCATAATAATAAATTTGGTTTGTTGATCTGAAACATAAAAGTGTGGCAGAAGAGCAATAAAAGAAAAATTTAAGTCAAGTGACCAAGTCATTTACAAATACTTAGGTGGAGGAGGAGGTACTGTTAGCATGGTCTGCAGATTTTCCTGCGGCGCGCAGGACGGTATGAAGATGAGTCCTCATGAGGATTCAGGTAGAGATGTCTGTTTGATCACCCATCATGTGTCAGCAATGTTTCAGCTGTTAAGAACACAGGAGAGGCTGCAGCTCTTGTTTGTGCCAACCGCAACTCTTCAAAGAGCCTCAGAGACTCTATAGCTGCTCATTTAAATGGAAAAGTTTCAGCAGATAGGGAGTACTGGCGTGCCTCATGTTGACATGGGACATTTTCCCCGTGAAAACACGTCACTGATGTTTTTCTGCTTTACATTGACAAGGTTATTAATTACCATTTCTGTAAATCTGTTAAAGCAACTGCAATACCCTATGCACCTTAATTAAAACCTATCATTACACATGTAAAGGAAAAAGAATTTTACATAAATCCTAAGATTAGAGGAAAGCATATTTTTCATAAAATATTTAAAGGCTGAAAAACATGTCTCAATCACATTCTTCATTTCAGTTTCTTTCCTTGAAACCCCAAACTGTAAATAACAAGGGTAAACTTGCTCTCGGCACACACTTGATCAATTTTAATTGCCGCAACTCTCACCCAACAGAAAAGCCGAGAGCAGAAAAAAGAAATGGAAAAAAACAACCTAAGAATGAAATGTATTCCTGCGCACTATAATATGGTAAATGTTAGCGCCTGCTGCATTGCACTCCATATCACTTCGCCCCATATGAAAAATAGTTTGCTATTTTGGAACCCCCTGGCAGCTATAGTGGATCACCACAGACCCAGAGCTCATTTATCTTTTGTCAGAGATGAAGCCAAACTAACGCCATCTCCTGAAGCTTCTAAAGAATGAGGAGGGACATAGGGAGGGTAAAAATAAACCTGGAGCCCAGGTAGCTACACAAAGAAGTCATTCCACAAGTAATGGGTGGCTTCTGAAAGTGGAGCTCTGCGAGAAACTGTCTGTCCGCTTGCAAATTATGCTCCAGCATTTAGTGTTTGAGTTTACTGCGTTGCCGTTAAAGGGTGTTCGTGAGACTGCTTATGTAAAGAGAATCTGGGGTTGTGGTAATATTGCTACCTCGCTGGTTTGTGGCCAATTAAATGATAATTTTGTTAAGTTTCATTGATGCTGGAGCTTCTATATGTGTCATATTAAAGTGCAGCTCCAGGGTATCTCCTTGTTCAATTAATCATTCAAAGTAAAAGAAAAGACACAGGTGTTTAAGGCTGGTGTGTAAGAGTATTTTTACTTTATAAGTTAAATCAGTTAAAGTGTTTTGTTTGCCTTGATTAAAGGAATCTTTGTGTGAAAAAGAAGGAATCCAGTTTTTCATGGATAAGTTAATCTGCAGTTCTCTAAAACTGAAATATCAATTTTAAAGCCTCTTATTTCTACTTTACCAACAAATCCAGTTTAAAATGTATTTTGCATAATTTATCTTTAGCCTGAAATTCCACTTTGCTGCAACAGAAAACAGATAAAATGCATGATTCCAGGACATCATACGCTAATAATCTAATAGGATCATAGAAGGGAAATTCTTGCCTTTAATTGTATAAATCCATAAAATACAAATAATGTGAATTAAAAAAAGAATAACATTTACCTCAATAAAGAAATTTATCACTTGTGTAACACCATCTATGGGCCTTGGTTCTCTTCCTTTACCTAAACAGGAAAACACTGTTCTAACAAAAAAATAATGAAAATTGACCGATGACAAAATAAGTAAAAACTACTTTATATCCAAAATTTGTCTGAAAATGATATTCTTTTTCATTTGGCTTTGACTTCTGCTATATGCTCAAGCCTTCACACGTTTATCTCAGTAAATCAGAATATAAAAAAGTGAATTGATTTCTTCTCAGTTCCTCCTCAGTAAATATTGCTGTAGTACTATGCATTAGCAGTGTAATTTAAGACTGTTTTTATTTATAAGTTGCCATGCTGTGTAGCATAAAATTTAATTTGTTTAAGCATCATCAAGTCTGGAATTTTTATTTTGAATGTCATGTTGAGAACATATTTCGGTGGACATGTGGTGAAAACTGGGATTTGGGGGGGATTGGTGGATCTTACTGAGAGTCCAATCAGACTCTTATTTGGAAATTCTTTTCTGTCAAGATTGCAAGAGAGCAGCCTTCGTTAAATATATACATGCTCAAAGAAACATTTACCAGTTCTCATTTGGATTTACATGGTTTAAATATTACAGTTGGGCTCAAATAAAATACATGATGCAAGTATTTTGTTTTTATAACCATGTGTTGTAATAATATATACAAAATTAACAACTGGCATTCCAAATAGAAGTATGAGCATAAAAAATGTATAAATACTAGAACAGCTAAGGCAAATATATTTAATGAGTGACATGTTCTTAAGATAATCTACAATTAGTATTTGCAAACTGTATGCAACCTTTCCAGAGATTATGCCGTTGAAAGACACAGCTGATGCAATATTACATCTCAACCATCTCATACTTATCTGATGAAAACTGTAAAAATAATATATTTTACTCTTCATACTAATTTTCTCAATAATTACAGTTTCAAAGTCTGATTTAGACTTAAAAAAACAAAGTGTGGTGTGACCCTTTTAATCTCATACCTCTAAATAAATCCAGTGCAACAGATTTCCTTTAGACTTCAGCGAATCAGAAGAGACAAGTACTCTTGACTTAACTTTAAGTAGAAATATAATAGCTGTTTTTTAAAAGCCTTAAACATTATTACGACCAAGGACAGGTCAGGGACAAAATCATGGAGAAGTCAATATGTTAGGTTAGGTTAGGTTAGCTTAGGTTAGCTTAGGTTCAGAAATAATATAATATGCTCCAAGCAACAGCGCTGTTCATTACCCTTAAATTGAAGAAGTAAGTTACATCTTCCAATCCATGACGTCAAGACTGTTCACCTAAACTAACTGGCAAGGAATGTTTTTATGAGAGAAGCAGTCAAAAGCCTTTGCTAGCTCTGTCAGAGCAGTAAAACTCCCCAGACCCTGTTAGTGCCATTCTTTATGTTGTGGTTGGACTCAGATTTAGATGTAATATTACTTTGAACAATCTTAAATTAAAAACAAACTTGTTGGTCTATATGCAAAAAACGGTGTTGCTGAAAACGAATGCTAATCACCCTGAACACGGCAACCCTACAGTGCTACATGGTGGTGGCAGCATCTGGATGTGGATCTACATGGTATTTTAAATGAAAGGTGAAATGCTTATTTAAATCCTGATAAAATACATTTTGCTGTTTGGGGTTAACGAAATTAAAAAAAAAATGTTTTTACAGTTTAAATATTTAGCAGGGCACTGTAAAAATGACTGGAGTCCTTTCTATAACTGTGTTTTAGGTTTGTGTTACAATGAGGAAAACATGAACTGTATGTCATCCAAGCTATCAATATACTTCGTCCTACATTTTCACAGCCCACCCAATTACCTGCTTTACATTAGTTTCAGATTTATACATGACTGAACACAACTGCAGCACAATAAACCAGGCATGTGACACAGCAAACAGCTATTTGACAAGCAAATGAAAGATCAGTAAGATTCTGCTCAAAATGAGCCATCTGTGGGTCCTGCTGCTGTGAACAGTATGTTAGCTCTCAGGTCTATCTCTCAGTGTAACCATGGGCTGATAGTGTTGCGGGCCCATGTGAAACAATGCATGGTTGCTGTTCCAGGTGAATGATACTTCATCTGACCTATCATCTGCCTGCGCCTCTGTGCTGAGGACGCTTTGTAAAAGCAAACAGGCAAATGTTCCCACACACAGCCAGTGGCCTTGTTATTTGGGAGAACACACCATGACTGGAAAAGACCAAGCACTGATTGTCTCTCCATGCCTGATGGGGTCTGATGATGGCTCATCCCCGAGTCTGAAGATGAGGCCCTGATGAACTGTCAGGACCCAAAGAGCTTCAAATGAGAAATCAACAGATAAAAGCTGCATATAGGGAACATAACAGACCCTGTGGGATTCTTTTGTGCTTCTTCCAGGTGGTAGAGCCCTATGATGACTTTGCTGTGTCTCCTTTAAACACACTATAAACGCTACATAACACCAACAACATACCCAGACACTGGCCTCTTCTCTTAAGCACAACTCTGCATTTTCCCATTCCAGTGTCTTATTAATTATAAAAGTGCTGAATTAGACTATTTGCATTGTGCAGCACTTTGTGTGTGAGATTTTTCTCTCTCACACAGTAAATGATTTCATCACATTTGCAGGACTCGCGAGCTGTTTGACTTTGATCTCAATGTGCTTTTTTAATCAGTTTCCAAAAAAGATGTCTTCATTGTTGCAGGGTTCCGCCAGGCAGCACAGGGAGACATATCCTAAGTTTATCTTCAGCAAATATATCAGCAGTGCTTTAATATTTTTACTTTATAATGGTTTTTTTTCACTATTGCACTGTACCCATTTGGCATTCTTTGGCTGCTAGGCATCACTTTTTAATAGAATCAGGATTCCAATTTTACTCTCCTGCTTAGCTGCTTTAATTTGAAGAGGAGCTGGTCTACAGCCTTAGAAAGTGGAAGGCAGTAATTTAGGCGAAAACCTCGTTCCCCCTCCCAATCTTGTAATACCTCTGCTGAATAAAGCATAATTCCTAGTAAAGCTGTTATTTTGTTAACGGGTATAGATACAATTTCATTTTTGTTGTTATTACATTATTGTTTTTCATGTAATTGCAGCAGATTGTCCAGTGATTTTCAAGTGATCTCCAGGAAAGTTCATCCATCTACTACCCCCTTCTGAGTGGTCAAGGTACGGGGTCAGCAGCAGAAAGACAGGGCCAGGCCTGATGAAGATTTGCCCAAGGACATTTCAAAAGGATGGATGGATGCTGTCAAAGGGCCCTGAACTCAGACCTTCTGGATGAAGGACAATCTGGATTACAAAAATCCAACTTCATTGCATTCCTGTTGACTGAAGAGAACACAAAAGAATAAAATAAAATTCCACTTCAAGGTTGTTACGGCCAAAAGACGCAAAGCGGCTGCTAATTGATTGTATAATAGTCAGGACATGGAGGGAGGTAAAGTGGCTCATCAGAGCACTAACAGCCATGAAACTACTGAGAAGCCCTTCAAATATGATTTTTTTAGACATGCACTAAAAGTGATTGGCTTTTGGCAGTTGGTGTGAAATAGAGAAAAACAACCCCTCCCCCCACCTCCTCGCCCCCACCAGACACACTCACACACACGCACGCACGCACGCACATACATGCAAACGCACACAATAACACCCAAACACAATGGTTAAAGATAAGTGTAATGCCTCAAAATGAGTTCATGTTTTAGTGCAGTACCATAAACTCACACAAAAAAATAAAATAAAACAACGACCTTAATATTTTCACATTTCTATGTATAGAAAAGTTTCACTTTAAGAACAGTTTAATCAGTCACAAAATTAATTGCTGACATTGTTGTCTCGGACACTACCTATGAAATAACTGTTTCTAGTTTATTTGATGTTACTAAAAATTCAACTACAGCTGAATGCTTTGGTCAGATAAGATTAAGATAGAGCTTTTCGCCATTAAACACTCCCAGGGGGGTCGGCGTGAAACTAAGGATGAAGTTGTTGCAAGGCAAGGCACACTTTCAACAACAGGGTAATTCAAGGTGCTTTACATGATTTGGTGTTAAAGAAAAACATAGAACATAACAATTGGAACTCAAAAACAGCAATTTAGCATGAAACACACACAACACATGGTACACAATAAAGCATGAAAAACAGCAATAAAGCTAAATGTTCGCTCTCTGCTGAATAAAACTTTTATAATGAATGATCTGATTTTAGACCATAATCTTTATTGTTTATTTTCAACAGAAACTTGTCTGAGTGCAGATGCCCCCGTTGTTCTTACAGAGGCCTCCCCACCAAATTCTAGCTTCATATATTCAACAAGGAGTAGCAAAAGGGGAGGCGGAACCGCTTTTATAAGTTCATCATTCATCTTATATGGATTTTACCCAGCTTGTTACACAGCCAACTCACAACAGAGGGCACACCCTGGACTTGGTCATCATGTATGGCCTGTCCACCAGTGTGTCCTTTGTTGTTCACTTGGCTGTCTCTGGCCACTACTGTGTTTTTTAACATTACCAGTTTTATCCAGCAGGAGACCTCTGTGAGAACTGTCAGGAAGCGCCATCTAACCCCTGAAGTGGCTGTAGGTTCACTTGAAGCAATCCTCCTATAGCTTTACCTGCCCTCTGTGATTTCATTGTCAATGATTTTAACAGTAGGCTTCAGTCCGCTCTTGATCTGGTTGCTCCACTTAAGGTGAAAAGTTTACACTCTAAAGCAGCACCACTGTGAAGAAATGAAAACCTCAGAAAAATAAAGAGAGATTGTAAGGTGGCACAGAGAAAATGGAGGAAAAGTAAACCACGATAAACCATCAAATATTCGCAGATCTTCTCAAATTATACAATAATGCAGTAAAAATGTCAAGAAACCCATACTTTTCAAAATGATCTCCGAACATAAAAATAATTCCAATATCCTTTTTTCCACCATTGACAAACTTTTTAACAGTGCTACTTCTGTATTTCAGAAAAAACCCTCAAACGCTCTATGTGAGGAGTTTGCAGACCACTTCAGATGGAAGGTAGACACCATCAGATGTAATATTTTATCTTCTCAAAGTAACATGGTTTTATACAAATCTGAGTGTGTGTCTCTACCAGAGGAAACACTGGATAGTTTTGTCCTGGTAGAGGCTGGGACTCTCGATAAAGTTTTCTCCTCAGTGAGGCCCACCACATGTGTTTTGGACCTGATTCGCACTTCCTTTTTTGAGCAATTTTATTAATCTTTTACGGATGAGATTTTAACCCTGATGAATTGCTCCCTTCTGACAGGGGTCTTTCCTGCTGCCTTGAAACGGGTGGTAGTGAGGCCCCTGTTGAAGAAGAGAAATTTAGATTTTAAACCACAGCACTGAGACGGCCCTTCTGAAGATTTTAAATGATTTTTGATTAAACTATGATGCACAGAGGGTGACAGTGTTGGTTCTACTGGATCTAAGCGCTGCCTTTTATACAGTGGACCACACTATTCTTTTAACCTGTTTAGAACAGATTGGCCTCTTAGGTGCTGTTCACAAGTGGTTTACATCCTATCTTACAGACAGGACTTTTATGGTAAGTCTAGATACCTGTTCCTCTAAGGTCCACAAGATCACCTCGACCCTTCCTTCATCCCTTCCCTATCCCTTCATCCCTTCATCCCTTCCCTCATCCCTTCGACCCTTCCCTCATCCCTTCGACCCTTCCCTCATCCCTCCATCCACATCCTCTACCTCTCGTTTTAGCTTATTTACAGTTCTAACCTCTCCTAACATCTCTTTCTTTCAGGTTTGTCTGGGGGGTCCTGAGCAGGCACAGGAAGACGATCTCCTGAAGACTGCACCCCCACACTGAGTCTACCTCCTGGCCTCCTTCGTCACGTCTTCCCAGACTTCCATTCCCGCCGTCCACTCAATAAACCTTTAATCTCTTTCTATGATGCGTGGTCCTTGCTAGTGAAATGGTTTTTAAGTGTCTTAATGATCTTGAGTCTTCTTATCTCTCTGAACCTCTTTTACCTTATGAACCTTCGTGGTCTCTGCGGTCTTCTAGCAGCTGTTTCCTTGTCACCCCAAAAGTCAGGACACACACTCACAGTGAGGAGTATTTCCAGTACAACAGCCCTCACCTCTGGAACAGGCTGCCAGAGGACCTCAGGGCCGCAGAGTACGTTCACGTTTGTAAGAGCAGGCTCAAGACCCACCTTTTCAGCCTTTTCTGTATTTATGTGAATATCTTTGAAAACGTTCACGAGGGCTGTCTCAGTGCTGTGGTGAGCACGGAAACCAGACTGAAACATATCAAAACGGTTGGTCATCGTTAGGAAGCTATTTAGCTGTTGAAACAGCTTTTTCAATAATCTTACTAATGAATGGAAGATTAGAGATTGGTCTGTAGTTCTGCATTAAGGTGAGAAAGCACCTTATACCCTCTGCTAAATATGGTGAAAGATCTGTGATGCTGTGGGCCTATTTCTTCTCTGAGACCCTGAGAACCTTTTTAGAAACCACTGCATCATAAACCCTTTAAAATACCAGGATATTTTGAATAGAAATCAAGTGACCTCTGGCAGTAGACTGAAATTCTTTGTTTTTGGGGTTTTGAAAATGTTTGGTTTTGGGTTTTTTAGCAGGTCAGTGATAAAAAACAGATCAAATAAACACAGAAATGGTTCATCATTCAAAAAAGTAATCTAAATTCCAATCTTCAGACTAGGACTGACAAATAACAAGCAGGCACTGCTGTATTTATCATATTCTCACAGTGGAATACAAAAGTTGTTGGTGTGCTGTCACATTGAATTACCACAGACCACCAATTTAAGATCCCAAATCTTGATTTAGACAGTATGAGTCATTGAACAGGACGCAATAGCCTAGGGGGTGCCTCAATCACACAAAAACCATCTGTCAGTTGCCAAACCGGTTCTCTATAGCTTACTTATGTGCCAACAGGACGAGTTAGTATCTGATTTTAATTGATTCAAACTACATTTGAGCACCTGTGGTTCTGAATCTAAAATTAAACTAGTTAAACCAGAACTACGTTGTCTTACATTGAAAGGAGTTTGCTATAACACATTTTGAGCTAAATGAAACCTATTTCTCTACATAAAAAAAGAATGCTAAGCTTGAGCAGTGCTGGTTCTTGAATGACTGGCACCCAGGGTGAGATCCACCTCCTGTGCTAAACTGCACACGGTCAAAGATTTGCTCCTCTGCTGAAGCAAATTCTGAAAAATTTAACTATTTCACTACGCAACTTATCAGAAACTGTGGGAAGGAGCGAAATTATGTTTTGTCTGAGGTTTGTTTTGTGTGGTGTTTTATTTTTATTTTGTATTAAAAATGACCATATATCTGTAATCTTGTGAACTTTTTGATGTTTTCATGTTATCTTTCAGTCTGGTCATATGCATGTCAGGACTCTAATTAAAATAGACTGTTTAGATTTGTACACGATTTTACCGACGTTATAAACCAGCTTGTTAAAATGGCTTTTGCTATTTGTCATTCAATTGTTTACCATAATTAACTGAGTCAGTAGCTTTTTTAACTGCACCATCCGTTGTCAGTCTGAAAAACAGCTGTTCAGTATGTTCAGTTTGGATGGATAAATAGGAGGGAGAGAAGAGAGATGAAGAGGGAGATGGATGCCAGTTCTGCTGGCACTCAGACCCAGCTTGGTTATGTGGAGGCAGTGGCTGCCTAATGAGCTCCTCTTACCCTAGAGAGCTCACCCTACTTCTCCCCCCTGGGGCCCCTAATATAACGATAAAGAACTATTTACACTCTCTTACTATCACATGTGTTGCTTTCACAATGTGCAGTAGGGGGTCTAATGAAAACACAGTCTTTCATGCTCACCAGTTACAGTGCCTTGCAGAAGTATTCACAGCCTTTGACCATTACCATATTATGTGATGTCCCAAACAGAAACCTTAGAGTATTTTATGTTTGGTTTTGTGTTGCACACCACAGAGAAAGTTTAAAATCAGAAATGTTTGTATAAATTAAGAAAAAATAAATCTAAAATGTTTAATGTATTTGTATTCAGCTTCTTTTGATCTGATGTTCCTGAATACAATCTAGTGCAATCATTTCTCTTTAGAAGCTACATAATTGGTAAATAGAGACCACCTGTGTGGAATTCATTCTCAGTATAATTACAGGTGTATCGTGAAAAGAGTGAGAGGGCATTAGTACACAAACAGCATCATGAAGAAGAAGGAGTTCAACAGACAGGTCAGGGAGAAAAGTTGTGGAGAATATTGTAGCAGAGTTGGATTATAAATAATCCTGTAAACTTTGGACATCTCACAGAGCACTGTTTAATGCGACACCAAAAAATGAACGGTCTCTGGAATCTTTGGAATTTTCATGAAATTAAAACCAAAATGACTTTATTCAGTCCTAAATGTTCATTTGACTCAGTTGATGTTGGTCCAATGTGTTTTCTGAAGTCTAGGTAACCATCTAGCAGGAAGTTTAAGATATGTTTCCTTTTACTGACAAGCTTTACGGAGAAGCTGAATTTATTTTATAGCTGGACTTGGCACCTACCCGCACTGCCAAAGGTACTAAAAGATGGTTCAATAACCATGGTATTACTGCACTTCACTGGCCACCAAACTGGCCTGACCTAAACCCCATAGAGGGTTTACTGTATGTGTCATAAATCTATATATTATATGAGGGTCACTTTCTGAGATGAGTGACAAACAAATGCTGAAAAGTTTCATAAGATTCTACTTTTTTAAGCTGTACATGCAGACAAACATCAACAGACTTGCAACGCAAGGTAATTCTGCACAGTATTGACATAGGTTGAGTTAATTCATTCACACACTGCACTTTTTAGGTATTTATTTGTTATATTTTTGAAAACCATTTGTCATCTTTCTGTCACTCCACAAAGATTGACTACTTTTTGTTGGTCTGTCACATCAAATGACAATATATTACAATCAAGGTTGTGTTTCTAATATTAAAAAACATACAAAAATGTGCGAAATTCAAGACAAGCGCATACATTTTACTTTTTTCGATACCACTAATACAAATGTCAGTATCAGCTTTTATTATATACTTAGCCACATGCTGTCATTCAATCACTGGTTGTCAAGGTGGTTTCCTGAAAAGGATGTGGGCTACACTGATAATTGGCCAACATTTTAGGGAAAACCTGGTCCAGAGACAAGGCATCCATTCCACTTCAGATGGAGCAGCTCTTCCTTCTAGGAATCTGGCCGGATCTATTAGTCCTTCAAAACACTGACACCCCAGGGTCCATACAGAAAGCAGAGTCGTAGTTTAACCCATCTTTCTGAAGCTTACCAACCCATTACCCCTTTGAGACAGTGTCTTACCCATGGCCAAAGTTAAATTGATTAAAGGTTAACCTGACAAGAGCAAATCATGAAAATCTCATAAATATAAGAATGACTTTGACTGAACAGAAACAGCAGTGGGAACTCCACCTTTGAGCACTGGTAAATGGATCTCTTCTATGGTGGCACAATCTAGAGTAGAAATTCAGGAGGCACAACAAACAGAATATCCAGACTTCCTGACTCCACCCCCCTCTCAACAACTGCCACCAGGCGATCCGGATGAACTGGACAGAAGGGAGGACTCATAATCCTAAACAAGCAAATCATTAAGAATAAATGACCAGGCCAAGCAAGACTGGTCTCCCTCCCGGGTATCCCTCCCGGTCAAAGAGATATTGCCAACCGCAAACTCGCCAACTGGAGTTCACGATCCGTCGGACCAGATCCCCCCCACATTCAATGGGGGTGGTGGGAGGTCGGAAGATGGGCGCAGCATGCTGTAGTGGACCGGTTTAATTTGGGAGACGTGGATGGTGGGATGTATCCGGAGATTGGGGGGTAGATGGAGACGGACTGAAGTGGGGCTGATAATAGACTCATTCTCATAGGGGCCAATTTACTGGTCAGACGGTTTTCCAAAGTTGACTTAAGTGGAACATCTAGGATAGACACACTTTCTGACCTGGGAGATACTGAGGAGCAGGTCTTCTCTTACGATCACCAATGCGGCTGTTCTGTTCGGCTGTGCGTTGCAGGGTGGAGATGGTAGATGACTACATACATTTGCAGTGTCAGATGTGTTGTACTAAGGGAACCGAAATGTGTTGTTCATTTGAGGGAAAAAATGGGGTTGATAACCTAGAGATACTTCGAAGGGAGACAAACCAGTGGATGAAAAAACATGTGAGTTATGGACGTATACAATGTAAAGCAGGTGTTGACTACATTCTGCGGGATTGGATATGGTGACACAACGGATGGATGCTTCTAATTCCCAATTGATACTTTCTGTCAACCTGTTGGATTGTGGATGCTAGCCAGAGGTGAGACTTGATTTATCACTGAGAGCTGCACAGAAGTGTTTCCAAACTTGTGAGATGAATTGAGGTCAGTGATCAGACAGGATGTTACTGGGAATGCCTTGAAGCCAGAAGACGTGTTTAACAAGGAGCTGGGCCGTCTGAAGAGCAGTGGGGAGCCTATTTAGAGGGATAAGATGACAGGACTTAGAGAAACAGTCAATAATGGTGAGAATAACTGTCATACCTCTTGATGATGGCAACCCAGTTGCCAAAACAAAGAAAAATGGGACCAAGGCCGTGAGGGTATGGATAGAGGTTGAAGTAAGCCTGCCGGGGGTTGGTTTCCAGATTTGTTTTGGCACCAGACAGAGCGTAGTTCCTGACATCTTTATGAACAGATGGCCACCAGAATATTCAGTTGATCAATGCAATGGTATGGCTTACTCCAGGATAACATGATAATCTTGCAGTGTGAATCCAATGAAGTATACAAGACCTGAGGGAAGAGGGAACATGGATTTTGTGTGGAGGACCGGTACCTGGGTCAGGGTTGAATTGCTGAGCTTGTTTGATGATGTCCTCAGTCTCCCACGTCAGGGCGCTCACAGTGCAGCTGGGGGGAACAATGGGCTGAGGACCCTTCTTTTCCTCATCAGGGAAAATAACTCGGGAGAGGGCATCTGGTTTTGTGTTTCTGGATTCGGGCCAGAAGGAGATGATGTGATTGAATCAAGAAAAGAACAGAGACCATTGTGATTGACGTGGAATGAAGTGTCTGGTTGTTTGGAGATAAGTAAGATTTTTATGATCGGTCCAAACCAGCTTGGGATGGAGTGCACTCTTCAACCACAGTTGGATTCTGTAGGAAACAAACGGTGGAATTGAAGGCACAAGGATGTAATTTGTCATCAGGGCTGAAACTTTGGGAAAGGATGGCTCTCACGCCTGTTTTTGACTCATCTAATTTAAGGATGAATTGTTTTTCTTGGTTGGGCTGCACCAGGATGGGAGCCCGGGTGAATTTTTGTTTAAGTTGAGTGAAAGCTGCTTCGCCAGAGGGTGACCAGGAGAAAGGAACTTCGGTTGATGTGAGAGCAGTTGGTGGTGTGACAGTCTGAGTATAGTTCTTGATGAATCGTTCATAGAAATGGGCAAAACCTAGGAAGTGTTCAAGTTGTTTGCTCAATTCAGTATGTGGCCAGTTGAGTAATGAATCAATCTTGCAGGGATCAATGCAGGAATGTGACTGATGGCTTGTGAAATTCAAACTTTTCTGCTTTGACATATAGAGGGTTCTCTAACAGACATCGGAGGACCAATAGGAAATATTTTTAATGGTCAGCCAGGTTCTTGGAGTACATGAGTATATCATCTAAATCAGGGGTCCCCAACCTAGCCCGGTACCGGGCCTTGGGTCATGTGGTACCAGGCCGCGGGCAACACAGAAATAATAAATAACTTCCAGTATTTCCGTTTTATTTATTATCTGAGTGTGACCGCTGTTTTATTTTGAAAAATGACCGGATATCCCCGTTACATAGCTCAGTCTTGACACGTCAAGAGGCTTGTATTGTCCACGTAATAGTTACCGCTAAAATTAATCCCACAAGCTAGCAAGATGGATAGAAAACAAGTGTCTCAGCGTTGATTCAGCGTTGATTCAGCGTTGATTCAGCATTGATTCAGCGTTGATTCAGCAATTCAGCGTTGTGGTGAGTTGGATTTTTCATGCACTTTGTATTTGTTTTTGTGATTAATCTTGAATTATTTAAGGTATGTTTAAATGTTACCATGGCGACCAGAGAGAGTTAGGGGGCTGAGTTGTTACTCATGTTATGTTGTCTGCTCGATGTTAGGAGGACACTGTTAATAAAACTACGAATACACCTTAGAGTTACGTCTATTGTTATAATTTTAATACCCCATTGTTATAACGTCTGTTATCATTTATCCGCCACAAATAAAGGGCCGGTCCATGACCACTGATCTAAATAACCAAACACGAAGAGATACTAGTGCCCGTAAAACCGCAGGGGCATTGGTAAGGCCAAAAGAAATTAGCAAATACTCAAAGTGTCCTAGGGACGTGCGGAAAACTGTTTTCCATTCGTCACCCTGACGAATACAGGCCAGATGGTAGACATTACGAAAATTGAGTTTTGTGGACATTTAAGCACCTTGAATGGTCCGCCAAATGGAATTTATGACCGACTACTTTTGCGAAGACTTCACAAAAGAAAGGATTTTTTTATATAGCGCTTCTCTAAATAAAAAAAATCATGAGGCGCTTCAGTGGGTTTTGTTTTTCTTTGTTAAATTTATCCTTTGTCCCTTTCAGGTATTTATGGTGTCTTTAGTATCTTTATATTCTGTTTTTTTTTGCTTTATTTTTCTATCCTCCCACTGGAGGGCCACTATCCATTATGTTTCTATTATGTATTCGTCAAGCATCCTCAGTACTATGCACAGCATAGTTGAGATTGGGGAGAACCGAAAGAGGAAGCAAAACACGGTCACTGACTACAATGCCATGAAGTGTGGCATGGACATTATGGACCAGAAGGTTCGGCAGTACAATGTGTGTGCAGGAGCCCGTCGATGGCCAGTTGCTGTGTTTTATAACATGGTAGACATGGCAGCAATGAATGCTCATGTGCTTTATCAGGCATGCACTGGAGTGAAGGAGAGAAGGGTGGACTTCCTGGCACATCTTGCAAATAAGCTTGCTAAGCAGTTTATCCAAGGAAAGATGGTGGAGAAAGAGCACCTGCTTCGGCAACAACCTGCCACACCACACCAAGGGAAAAGGGCCATATTTGAATATTTGTGACAATTTATATTGTTCCCTCAGAGTGGTAGATTTCTATGTATATTTTATTTTTGATCTTTTAACCTGAATATGAAAATAAATATATTGGATCTTGGAATGTTTGAATCTTTGAATTAATTGTCACTACACCACTGATTCACAAGTAATTGCCACATTTACAGAACAAAGGCAACCATCCACAAGTAATTAAGGATCCTAGATATAAACTGCTCAGCCGGAGGAGGAAGTGTGCAGGAGGAGGAAGTGTGTAGGAGGAGAGATGAGCTGCTGCTGAGATTTCGCGAGAGCTGTGCGTAAGTAATATGGCGGTAAACTGGTAAAACAAACAAACTCTGGTGAAAACAAACCAATACATTCGAGCTGTTTCTGCTTTATAGCAAACGTTTAATAATAATAACCATTATTTTGTATTTCTCCATATAACAAACTGGACGAGAAAACCTTGGACAGCCGGGAACGCTACTTGGACGAGTGCTTTGACAACATTGTTATGGGCAAGCCACAAAAATCCACCTCTGCTATGCCGACAAGCACACCATCAAAAAAACGCGCCCGTTCTGAGGCCAGCACCTCCACCATCTCTCCAAAGAAAAGCTACAGCGATGTCCTGGACTCAATAGATGAGAAGCTAACTAGCCTAGACGCCCGTCTGGCCCTGGTTGAGGTTCTCCACAAAGAATTTCAAGCTCAAAGGTTCAGCCAACAACAGATAGCATCGCTCGCTGCAGAAAACCAAACGCTGAGAGACTGTAAAGAAACTCACTGAGGGGATGACGCAGCCGTCCGGAGAAAGTAAGAGGATGAAAGAAACTATCTTGAACATACAGGCCAGGGGAATGCGGGACAATATTGTTTTTTCCAGGATCCCAGAACAGGCTGAGGACAACGCAACATCCACCGTCCGAGGTTTTCTCCAACATCAGTTAAAGCTCCCAAGCGACACGGTAAAAAACATCACTTTTCACCGCGTCCACCGACTCGGAGGTAAGAAGCCCAACAACAGCCGGCCGCGACCAGTTGTTGCTAAATTCGAGCATTACAAGCAAAAAGAGCAGGTCAGAGGCCGGGGCAGAGAGCTGCATGAAATGAATTACAGCATTAACGATCAATATTCGAAGGAAATCCTGGATAGAAGGCGCGTTTTGTTCCCAATCAGGAAGAAATATATCAGTGAAGGCACCAGAGCTACAGTAGCGGTAGATGAACTGTATGTTAATGGGCAGCTGTTCAGGGACCCCCAGCTTACTCCTTGGTTTTATTAGTCATGTAACACTGGCTAGATAAGAGTTTATCTTGAATTTTTGGATCTGCTATTAAAAAACAGCAAAGCAGGAAGGATTAAATGGCGACTTTGGGAAGGCTTGAGCCGGTCTGCCAATTTCCACACATCTATTGGTGGACCCGATCACTTAACTGATCTGATGGAGATGAACGAAATGGACAGGTGGCAACAAAGTGGTAAGGAGCTCCACAGTAAATACAAAGGTTTGAACTTACCTGTCATTGTCTTTCTTCAGGTGTAAAATGGGTTCTCCCAATCTGCATAGGTTCTGGCTCAGGTAGTGTGTTTCTTGGGGGTGAAACAGAGCGGCTGGAAGAAGATGAGACCAGGTTGCTGGGAAGGCAGGGGAGTACTTGTTTTTTCTTTCTTCATTGCGATCCTATACTCAACTATCGAGTCGGATGGCCAGGAAGATGAGCTCGTCCAGGGTTGTCTGGCTTGTCTATAAGGCCCAACTCATCCTTTAAATTGTAATTTAAGCCATGGAAAAAGGTGCTTTTTAAGGCATTCTGAAAAAACTTAAAGAGAATGATTAAACACAAAGGAATGATGCATGAGAAAACCCACCACAACGACTCACCAGACTTCTTACCAGAAAATCTTTCTGGTGGAGGGGAAGTGACGTCACGATAGGTCTCAGACCGAAGAACTAAGGATGAAATCTCATCAACAGGGCCTTGTACTGGGGTCGAGGATACCTGTTTTGACTGAGATTTTTGGAAAAGAGAAGTTAGAGAATCCAGACAACCTGTAGTCACCAACTGTTGTTCAGATAATAAGCGAAGCATATTTTCCTGGGTTTGGATCTGGGATCATTGATCTGCTAATGATTTTTGCAATTGTGTCGGAGGGGTCAATTTGGCCTGAGTGTTCTGTCATGATTTGAGTAGCTCTGACCCACGTACAGTTCCCACGTTGCCAATAGAAGCAAATTCAAAAGTTTTATTGAAGGATTTGTAGGTGAGACCATGGAGGACCTGGGAATTGGAAATGGGAGGCTCAGGAGGGAGCTAAGTGGAAAAGGTGAGATCCAGTAAAGATGGTTGAACAGTTTGTTTCTTTGTTAGGTAGCTTACTGTTGACAATGGAGATGGAAATCCAGAAAGGGGAGTGTAGTCCAGGCTGTCTGTGATGAGTGAGGTAGATGAATCCATAGGAACCTTAGGTAAATGGTGGAGAGCAGACAGGCACTGACTGAGATCTAGAATGGAGACAGCAGGCTGTCGACTCATTGGAGGTGTATGGTAGAGGGTGGACAGGCAGCGGCTGAGATCTCATGTAAGGCTGCAGGCTGACTGACGTGGAATGAGAATCCAAAGACTCGGAGAACGAGGAACAGAACATGACCGCACAAGTGTGACTGCTGAAGGATGAGCAGCCTTTCCTAATCTCTCCCAATCCCTCGCCTTATTCTCTTTTTTTTCTTATTTTCTTTTCTTAGATTTTTTCTTAATTACTTTATACACCCAGCCTTTAGAGTTTCTGTATTAGACCTAATCTCTTTTTTGGATTATTCTTTGAAAGAGTGTGGATTAACAAAATGGTGTTTTGCTCTGCTGAGGACTTTGACAAACTGCTCCAGCGAATGGACACAATAGAGATAAAGATATGTCGTCTTAAACTGAACATGGAAGTGTTGGGAATCTACAAGTGAACTGAACAGACTGCATTTCCCAGTATTCATAGCTGTGACCCCAACAGATTCCCATTGGCCATGGCCAACGATGACATCACAAAGTTTATAAAAGAGGTCAGCAGCGAACAACACCTTGTCTTTCCCGGCATTGCTTGGCAATGCAAGGGGACACACTATTCATCGATGAATTCATGTGACTTCTGACCTGCGGGGCGGGAAAGAAACCACTTATAAAACCTTAGAAGCGCAAGCATCTACCTAGTGTCTGTTTGCGTACCCAGCCCTGAGTGAGATTAGGATTGTTCCAAGACAATTCTTTACGGCGTCAATTCGCAGCCCTCTGGCCTGCAGCTGGGACCGTGGTCCCGAAGAACCCTGTGCAAGGTTCTGTTTTTCCCTTTTGCTGAACTATGGACACATTTTGTTCCCTCTTTGTGGACTGGACCTCCCTCAAAGCAAAATAGGACTGAACCGGTTCATTTATTCTAATCTTGTGTCTGGGCAGATAAATAGCAAAATATAATTCAGAACGAGTTAGAGCTCGTTCATTGTTGGTTTAAGTGTTTTTAAGCGCTGAACCTGTTGGCTCATTTAGTGTTGCTGTGCACATACGTTTGTGAGCTGTTTTATTTGCTGTGTGTTTTAAACTGGTTTTTATCTTGAGCGGATCCACTCTCTCACTCTTTTCCTCGTTTTATCAACTCTCGCTCTCTGACCAACCCCCTGGCTCGGTCTGACCTGTGTTTACTGGTCTGTTAGCTGAAAGGGTAACTATTGTTCTTTGTCTGTTAGTTAAAGCTGTGGCCTTCCATGTGGACAGTACACACACCATGTGCTCTGCCCCATTTTAGCCAAAGCTAGTTTTATGGCACGTTTGTCTCCTGACACTCCATGTGCTGTCCTCCATCTTGCCTTAAGTTTTATGACCCTTGTCCTACAGGCTGTCTCCTCTAGAGGGAGGGATTAACCCACCTCCCAGTGGCTATGACCTCATTTTCATCCACATCTGCGCATGTCTTAGTTCTACCTATGAGAAGAACTAACACATGACTTCCCCCTCCTTTCTTTTATGAGAAGCGATGTTGTGGAATGATTCTGTGAAGCTTTTTATTGTTCGTTACATTCCAATATTATAAATCTTTCCAAAGACAGTAGTAGTTGCATGCTTTAGAATATATGGGAATCATTGATTAAATATTTTGGTTGTAAGGTTGATCTATTTTCTTAATAAATTCCCCTTAGCTTAAAGAGAAGTTTTCTGTGATTACTTAGTGTATGCATACAATTATTGTCCACAGTGTTTTGAACTAATACCTTTCAGAAGAGACTAGGTGTCTGGGATTACAAGTGCTTCTCATAAAGGAGCTGGTGCCCCTAACATTAATGATATTATATCAATTAAATAGCTTAAAATTTTTACTTTATCAATAATTAAAATACTAAATTGTTCATCATAATTATTGATGGTTATGTAAACCAGACAAATTCGCTCACTCTGTGTCACAACAGAAGTAAACACTGGATATGGAAGTGAGACAACTTTATCGATGACTACTGGTAGGGAGCAAGAACCTGGCAGCCCGGTGTTAACTTGGTCCAGCAGTCTCCCTCAGAAGCCACAGAACAACACTATTCCCTCAGCCAAAAGGCGTTTAGCAGATAGAACACCTCATTAACAGTTTGAAGAACACTGGTCCGCTTTAAACCACACTGAAACATCTACACCTACTTTTCTTCTTGCACAGAGGAAGAAAAAACTAAAGAAATCCCAGCCCAAAACATGAGATTACACCCCTTGGAATCCTGCTGAAAAACAGATTTGCAATCCTCTGTTCCCCCGAAAGACGCAGCCCCCTGGACCAGTCAAGGTCACCAGGAAAATACCCCCCTCCCCGCCCAGCAAAAGTTCTGATAATTCATGATAGTTAAAAAATTGGAATGAAGACTTATGTAGCCAGAACACTAGTGTTATCAGCTGGCCCAAGAATACAGTGAGCAAAATCTCAGAAAATATCCAGACAATCATACATCAACACCAGAATTTGGAAAAGGTCATTATCCATGCAGGATCAACTGATGTAGCCAAAAAACAGTCAGAGAGTCTGGAGAGAGATTTCTCTGATCTGCTACAGAGACTTAATTGACTTAACATAAACATCCTTATCATCGAACCAGTCCCTGAAGGGAATCCTGAAAGATACAGTAGACTTTGGATGCTACATAAATGGTTGAAGAGACAATCTGTTGAAAAATGTATCTCATTTATTGATAATTTTAAAATATTTGGAGGTGCCAAGCATCTGTTCAAAGAAAAGTAATGTTATCTCAACAAACTGGAGTAAGGATGCTGACCTCAAATATGTTCTGTTATCTGAATCAGAAAGCAAAACACTTGATAAAGCACCCAAGGGCTGACATCAAAGCAGGGCCCGTGGATACTACCAGAGAACAAACTCTTCCCCAAACACACCAAGTGAAGATGCTGCCACCAGCCCAGACAGATGCACAATCTGCAAGAGATTAATTGAGAACATACACTTCCTATCTTTTCTATGGCCGCACCAGCAGCGAACAAAGACTTATAGCGCTCACCAAAGCATTCTTCAAGTTTTCCAACGTCATCCAACTCTTGCACACCAAATGATTCTCCGTTTAGAAAGTTCTCAAATAGACTGAATGAGCAAATTAGAATTGGGAAACAACTAACACCGAAACTTGAACTACATCAGGCCCCTGGGACTAACACTGGATGTATTCTGTCCATGCCCCAACTGTTAATAACAGACATGTGATGTAGAAGGGGACCGGACATTAGTTCTACTCCCATTGTCTCCGAGAAGTTGCCCGGCCTCCCGGAGAGTAGTATTCCAATGTTTATAAGCAACAGATCACAAAAAACTAAAGCCAGACGCTAAATGAGCCTAACAAAGATTTATTTCTAAGTTTATATAAATCCCCGAAACTTAACTCTAACTTCTTTAATGATTTCAGCGACCTTCCGTAATATGGATTGACCATGACCAATTCATTGTGGGGACTCCAACATCCATAAACGACAACCCTCAACATAGAATATTAAAAACATTATGTGACACTCTTCATAACTTTGGCTTGACCCAGCAGACAACACACAATCGAGGACACACTCTGGGCTTAATTATCAGCAAAGGTTTTAATATATCACACATCTCGGTAATAGATATTTCATTATCTGACCATTTCTGTGTTTTCTCTGAAAGTACTATTTCTACTAAACTATCTAGCCACAGTGAAACCACTGTAAAAAAAAATGGGGGGACAGATCAGTTGAAACCTTTAAACATATTTACCCTTCCACCACATCCCCCTCATCTCCCAAATCAAACTCAGTAAATAAGTTGTGTTGGAAAGGTGTTTTCACTCTAATTTAAAGCCTCTCTTAAAGGAACAGACACACATTTAATTTATGACCCTGAGCTCTCTCTGAGCTCTCATTTCACCTTCCCGCGTGCTCGTTCATTTCTGTAAAAAGGAGCAATAAGAACAACAAACAACAATTATATATTTTAACAGCGAGACATCGTTCACTGGACTCAGTTCTAGTAACTGAGCACAGCTTTATCTCATCATAAGGTTTTTATTGAAACAAGAGTGAGCAGGAAACTCCTCCCACATAGATCTTTGTTCACAGAATGGTCACAGTTTCTTCACACAAGGCACACATGATGTACCACATTCTTCTTGATTGTTCACTGTTTCTAAATGTTTCCACATGCACTACAGAATTAAACCCTCATACAACATTTACAGAATTTCCATCTCTTCAGTTGGTAGATAATTTCCTTGCGAAAACCTCAGACATCATGGATTCCATTGCTCCAACTAAAGTGAAAGTAGTCTCAGGAAGAAAGAAGTCTCCCTGGACAACTAATCCACTGGTACGTAGTGAAAAAAGAGAGTGTCGATGAGCCGATAGAAAATGGCGGAAAACTCGACTCCAGGTTCACTGTGAGATCTACAAAGAGAGACTGAATAGCTTTCAGCTAACTATAAAAGATGCTAGGGAATCGTTCTTTTCTGAAATCATCAACAGAAACATTAATAATGCACGGACTCTATTTGCAACAGTGGAAAGACTAACTAATCCTTTAGTGACAGTAGCCCCTGAACTAAACTCTACCAGGGCCTGCAATGAATTTGCCAGCTTTTTCACTGAAAAGATTCTAACAATTAGACGGTCAATCTGTACCTCAATATCGAACCCACAACCAGTGCCACCCCCAAATAACAACAATGTAGAGAAAATGTCTGAATTCCACGAATTAAACCAGAACAGCCATGAAAAAATCATTATACAATTAAGCTCCTCCTCCTGCTATCTTGATATCCTACCCACAGCTTTTCTAAAGAAAGTTCTTCCTGTTATTGGGTCTGATCTTGTTCAAATAGTGAACTCACCACTGTTATCAGGTGTCTTCCCTCAGGCTTTAAAAACAGCAGTTATTAAACCACTGCTAAAGAAGAAAAATCTGAGAAACACGTTAATGCAGAACTACAGGCCAATCTTTAATCTTCCATTCATCAGTAAGATTATTGAAAAAGCTGTGTTTCAGCAGTTAAATTGCTTCATAACAATGACAAACCGTTTTGATGTTTTTCAGTCTGGTTTCTGCGCTCACCACAGCACCGAGACTGTCCTTGTCAAAGTATTCAATGACATCCGCATAAATACAGACTGTGGAAGAACCACAGTGCTGGTTCTGTTGGACCTCAGTGCAGCATTTGACACTGTTGATCATGATATTTTATTGGAACGACTGGACAGCTGGGTCGGACTCTCTGGTACAGTATTTGGCTGGTTCGAGTCTTACCTAAAGAACAGGGACCTCTATGTTTCAATAGGAAACTTTTCATCAGAACGAACAGAAATCACATGTGGGGTGCTCCAGGGCTCCATCCTGGGGCCCCTCTTATTTAATATCTACATGCTCCCACTGGGCAAGATTTTACCAACCAATAACATTAGCTACCATAACTACGCGGATGACACTCAGCTCTACATTACAATGTCACCAGGTGACTCTGAACCCATTCAAACCCTAAATCAATGCATTGACCAAATAAATGGATGGATTTGCCATAACTTTCTCCAGCTGAATAGAAACAAAACTGAAGTGATTATTTTTGGACCCAAGGAGGAACGATCAAGAGTCAGCACACAGCTTCAATTAATACAGCTAGAAACTACTGATCAGGCTCGAAACCTAGGTGTAGTAATGGACTCATTCCTGAACCTCCAGGGTCACATAAAGGCAATAACAAGGTCAGCGTTCTATCACCTGAAGAACATCTCTAGGATTAAAGGACTGATTTTGCAACACAACCTAGAAAAACTCATCCATGAGTTTATCTTTAGTCAGATTGATTACTGCAACAGCATCTTCACAGGTCTGCCTAAAAAGTCAATCAGACATTTGCAGCTGATCCAGAACGCTGCCGCTCGCGTCCTCACTAGAACCAGGAAAGTAGAGCACATCACCCCAGTTCTAAAGTCCTTACACTGGCTCCCTGTAGCTCAGAGAATAGACTTCAAAATACTTTAACTAGTTTATAAATCAATACATGGCTTAGCACCAATATATGTTGAAGACTTGTTGTCATGGTACCAACCACCAAGACCACTCAGATCCTCCAACTCTAGCCTACTAAACATCCCTAGACTCAGAACTAAACATGGAGAAGCAGCTTTCAGTTTTTATGCTCCCCTTATCTGGAACAAACTGCCTGACGAGTGTAGAGATGCTGAAACTCTGAACTGCTTTAAATCGAGACCAGAAACCCATCTGTTTAGAATCGCCTTCGAGTAAATGCTTGATGTCATATGTATGAAATGTGTTCATGCTCTCTTGCTTTTTTTTATCTTTCTCTTGCTTTATTGTGTATCATGTGTGATGTGTGTTTCTTTTATGTGTTTTTAAAAAAATCACCAAATCATGTAAAGCACCTTGAATTACCCTGCTGTTGAAAGTGTGCTATACAAATAGAATTGCCTTGCCTTGCCTTGCCTTGCCTTGCCTTGCCTTGCCTTGCCTTGCCTTGCCTTGCCTTGCCTTGCCTTGCCTTGCCTTGCCCTGCCTTGCTGCAGCACCTGCCAATCACACGATGCAGAGAAAAGGTAAGCAAAACAAAGACACAACCATGCACTCAGCACTCAGCCACCTAATCCTAACACTCATGGCCTGAGATAATGGACTTGTGTCTGTTTTGGTCTTGTTGGCTCTCAAAGCTGCTTTTGACAGTCAAACATAATATTTTCTTAGAAAGGCTTGAACATGTTGCAGGGATCAAAGGAACAGCACTAGGCTGGTTTAAATCTAATTTGTCTGGCAGATTTTAGTTTGTTCTTGTAAATCATAAATCTTCTTCACACTCAAGGGTTACCTGTGGAGTTCCACAGGGTTCTGTGCTTGGGCCAATTCTTTTTACTATGTAAATGCTTCCAATTGGTAAAATTATCAGGCAGGATGGGATCATTTTCCACAGAAATCTCATCAGTTTTTTTAACTTTTAAATAAATTCACCTCCGGAATATTGCCAAAATTAGAAACATCCTGTCCAGGAGTGATGCTGAAAAACTACTCCATGAATGTGTTATTTCAAGGCTGGAGTACTGTAATTCTTCACTATCAGGAAGTCCACAAAATGCATTCAGTTAATCCAAACTGCTGTAGTAAGAGTATTGATAAATATTAAAAAGAGAGATCACATTTCTCCTGTTTTAGTCTACCTTCGTGGACTCTCTGTTCAATTCAATTCAATTCAGTTTATTTATATCACGCCGATTCACAACAGATGTCATCTCAAGGCACTTTACAAGAAAAGTAATTTCAATACAATCATACAAACATTCCAATTAGTTTAAAGTTTGTTTGTTTGTTTGTCTGTAAAATACATAATAGAATTTAAGATCCTCCTTCTTACATATAAAGCCCTTAATAATCAAGTTCAATCATACATCAGAGATATGATTGTTCCATATGTTCCTAACAGAGCATTTTGCTCTGAGACTGCAGGTTTACTGGTGGTTCCTAGGATTTCTAAAAGCAGAATGGGAGGGAGGCAGATTTTCTCCTGTGGAACAAACTCCCAGTTTTAGTCAGTAAAAAAGGACACCCTGTCTACTTTTAAAGACTAGGCTTAAAAACTTCCTTTTTGATAAAGCTTATGATTAGATTGCCGTAGGTCCTCCTGAGCTATCTCTGTAGTAATGTTGGTATAGCTTAGACTGTTGGAGGACAGACTGACCACTTTTCTTCACTCTGCTACATTTCTTTTCTACTACTCTACAATTGCATTATATGCTGTTATTTCACTGTTAACTGTTAACTTTGTTTTCTCTCAGTGTTTGTCTCTCCATAGGAGCTACACCTGGTCTGGTGCTCTGTTCGGCTGTGATGTCTTGTTAGAGGGGGTCATCAGCTGGGATGATGCTCCCAGTAACTGAACATTCTCCATTTCCTATTCTCATTTCTTTACCTTCTTTAACTTACAAAATACTCTTACATCAGTTCTTTGTTCTTTTTGTGTCTCTGCTTTGTCTTCTCGAAACCCCAGTCGGTCGTGGCAGGTGGCCACTCATACTGAGGCAGGTTCTGCTGGAGGTTTCTTCTCCACTTTCACTACATGCTCGCTCAGTATCAGCATTTGCTGTAAAGTCAACGAGACAATGCAGGACACTGTCTACATTCGCTACATGTTCGTTCAAGAGCAGTGAATGCTGCAAGTCAATAACTCAATGCAATCTACTGGGTTTCCTTACGGTGCATTCACACCAAACGCGTTTGAAGCATCAACGGCGTCAGGTTTACATGTAAAGTCAATGCTGAAGCGCGCTGACATGCGTCAGCGGTTCTCAAGCGATGTGGGCTACATTGATAACTGGCGAACGTTTTGGGAAAAACCTGGTCTGATCCGGAGAGACGGCATTCATCCCACTTAGGATGGAGCAGCTCTTCTTTCTAGGAATACGGCCAAATTTATTAGTCCTCCAAAACACTGACAACCCAAGGTCCAGACCAGGAAGCAGAGTCGTAGTTTAACCCACCTCTCTGCTGCTTCTGTTACCCACCCATTACCCTATAGAAACAGTCTCTTGCACACGGTCAAAATGAAATGGATTAAAAGTTCAGCCAGCAAAAGCAAATCATAGAAATCTCATAAAAATAAATACGACTTTGACTGAACAGAAAAATAAATCTATTAAATGTGGTTTATTAAACATAAGATATCTCTCCTCAAAGACTTTGTTAGTAAATGACTTGATTTGTGATAATCACATTGATTTGCTTTGTCTCACAGAAACCTGGTTGCAGCAGGAGGATTATGTCTGTATAAATGATTCAACTCCTTCCAATCATTTACATTTTCACATTCCTAGAAGTACTGGGCGAGGAGGAGTTGCAACCATTTTTCGTTCTGATTTACCATTAATCCCTGACCAATTGATAGCTACAGTTCTTTTGAACATCTAACCCTAAATTTTTCTCATCCAAGTTGCAAAACATGAAGACCATTTTGTTCGTGGTTTTGTGTCGTTCACCAAGGCCCTTACTCTCAATTCTTGGATCAGATCTCACTTTTTTTTTAATCTGATTTAGTATTACATACTGATAGGGTTATTATAGTGGGGGACTTAAATATTTATGTGGACAATGAAAGTGAAAGCCTAAATGCAGCCTTTAATGCTATTTTAGACTCAATTGGCTTTACTCAAAAAGTACAGGGATCCACCCACTCGGGTAAACACACTTTGGACCTTGTACTGACATACGGTATTGAGTGTGAGGAAATAACAGTCCACCCACAAGTCTGACAACTTCCTGATAACTTTTGAATTTTGAACTGACCATCTTAAATCTGAAAGAAAATGTCATTATAGTAGAGCGTTATCAGACAATGCTGTAACAATTTTTAAAGAATCTGTTCCATTCTTACTTTCCTCATTGTCTCAGAGTAACACAGTGGATGGCAGCAATTCCATCTCTAACCCTTCAGAAATAGATTTTCTGGTTCACAGCATTACCTCCTCATTGCGTTTGGCATTAGATAGTGTAGCCCCCTTAAAAAAGAAAGTGGTTAGCCATAGGATGCTGACTCCTTGGTTTAACACAGAGTTGCGTACTTTAAAGCAGAATACTAGGAAGTTCGAGAGAAAATGGCGCTCTGCACATCTAGAGGATTCCTATTTAACCTGGAATAACAGTCTATTGCTGTATAAAAAGACCCTTCGACAAGCTAAAACAGCATATTTTTCATTATTAATAGAGGTGAATAAAAACAATATTAGGTTTCTTTTTAGTACAGTTGCAAAACTTACACAGAGTCATAGCTCTATTGAGCCAACTATTCCCCGAGCTCTTAGCAGTGATGATTTCATGGGATTGTTCATTAATAAAATTAATTCTATTAAAAATCAAATCATTGGCATCCTCTCAAACATGATTACTTCTTCCTCAGTAAATGAGGCAGCCTCGGAAAGAACTGTAGAACTTCATTTGTGCTTAGGCTGTTTTGATTCAGTCGAGGTTTCGAAATTATCAAAAATATTAGCCTCATCTAAACATTCAACTTGTATGTTGGACCCATTCCCAACCAAATTATTTAAGGAAGTGTTCCATTTGGTCCCTGGCCACATTTTGGATAAGATGAATCTATCCTTAGTAAACGGATACGTACCATGAGAATTTAAAATAGCTGTAATTAAACCTTTACTCAAGAAACCTTACTTTGATCAAGATGACTTAGTGAATTACAGACCTATATCTAACCTTCCTTTCTTCATTTATCCAAAGTCCTTGAGAAAATAGTTGCTAATCAAGTCTGTGAGCACATAAACAGTAGCGAGCTGTTTGAATGGTTTCAGTCAGGTTTTAGAGCTCATCATAGCACTAAAACAACACTGGTGAAGGTTACTAATGATATTCTCATGGCCTCAGATAATGGACTTGTGTCTGTTCTGGTTTTATTTGATCTCAGTGCTGCTTTTGACACAGTTGATCATAATATTCTCTTAGAAAGGCGTGAACATGTTGCAGGGATCAAAGGAACAGCACTAGGCTGGTTTAAATCATATTTGTCTGATAGATTCCAGTTTGTTCATCTAAATGATAAATCTTCTTCATTCTCAAGGGTTACTTGTGGAGTTCCACAGGGTTCTGTGCTTGGACCAATTCTTTTCACCATATATATGCTCCCAATTGGTAGAATCATTAGACAGCATGGGATAAATTTCCACAGCTATGCTGATGATACACAACTATATTTATCCATAAATCCTGATGAACCCAGTCAGTTAGGTAGATTACAGGCATGTCTGGAAGACATAAAAACATGGATGACTCTAAACTTTTTGCTCTTAAATTCTGACAAGACAGAAGTTGCTGTCTTTGGACCAGAAGTTCTAAAAAATAAACTGATTAGTCAATCACTTCATCTGGATGGCATTAAATTGGCCCCCAGTAATAATGTAAATAACCTATGCATTAATTTCTGACCAAGACTTGACATTTAAATCCCATATTAAACAGGCTTCTAGGATTTCTTTCTTTCACCTCCGGAATATTGCTAAAATTAGAAACATCCTGTCCAGGAGTGATTCTGAGAAACTAGTCCATGCATTTGTTACCTCAAGGCTGGACTACTGTAATTCTTTACTATCAGGTAGTCCACAAAATGCCATTAAAAGCCTTCAGTTGATCCAAAATGCCACAGCAAGAGTTCTGATGAATATTAAAAAGAGAGATCACATTTCTCATATTTTAGCTTCCCTTCATTGGCTCCCTGTTAAATCCAGAATAGAATTTAAGATCCTCCTTCTTACATACAAAGCCCTTAATAATCAAGCTCCATCATACATCAGAGATCTAATTGTTTTATATGTTCTCAACAGAGCACTTCGCTGTCAGACTTCAGGTTTACTTGTAGTTCCTAGGATTTTTAAAAGTAGAATGGGAGGCAGATATTTTAGTTATCAGGCTCCTCTCCTGTGGAACCAGCTCCCAGTTTTAGTCTGTTAGGCAGACACTCTGTTTACTTTTAAGGCCAGGCTTAAAACTTTCCTTTTTGATAAAGCTTATAGTTAGAGTGGCTAAGGTCATCCTGAGCTAGCTCTGTAGTTATGCTGCTATAGGCTTAGACTGCTGGAGGACAGACTTACCAATTTTCTTCACTCTGCTACTTCCTTTTCGACTACTACTCTCCAGTTGTATTACAGTACATTCTGTTGTTTCGACTGTTAACTTTGTTTTCTCTCGGTGTTTTTCTCTCCATAGAAGATATACCTGGTGTGGTATAATGCTTGGCTGCAATGCCCTGTTGGACGGGGGGCATCGACTGGGATGATGCTCACACTAACTGAACATCCACCATGTCATGTTATCAACTTTTTACTTTCTGTAACATAGAAAGTACTCTTACATCAGATCTTCTGTTCCTACTGTGTCTCTGCTCTGTCTTCTCAGACCCCCAGACAGTCGTGGCAGATGGCCGCTCTTACTGAGCCTGGTTCTGTTAGAGGTTTCTTCCTGTTAAAGGGGAGTTTTTCCCCTCCACCATTGCTACATGCTTGCTCAGTATGAAGGATTGCTGAAGGATTGCTGTGGTTGGCAAGTCTGCATCAACGGGGCCCAACCTCACACCAATGACTGACGCAATCTGCTGGGATTCCTTAAATAGGAAACTCTTTAACTGATTGGAATGTTTGTTTAAATGTATTGAAATGACTTCTTGTTAAGTGCCTTGAGATGACATCTGTTGTGAATCGGCGCTATATAAATAAACTGAATTGAATTAAAAATAGTTATCAAAAATTTTGATTAAAACACAAGGCAGCAGGCTCTCCAGGGGAGGAACAACGCACTTTTCTTCTTCTCCTTCCAATGACCTTCCACCTCCTAAGCATGGTCCTTTTTATTCCTGTCTCTGTCTGTAAATAGTTATATTTTTCATATTTGTTTGTTTCTGTTTGAGATTTGTTGAATATTTCTTCAAATAAATTTTGATAATGACTAAATGTCTCAGTTAGTTCTACTACACAGCAAATATTGCCACACAACTTTATTCATACATTACTGTATGTAGTGTTCAATGAATATAATACAAATCCAAAAATATACTACTATATAAGAACATAGCACTGTGAAGACAAGAGACTACAGAGAGGTTTGTTGGAGGCAAGCTCCATTTATTAACAAAATAATAAATGCTGCTCTAGATGCTTCCCATCTAGAGTTCCACAGCAGAGAGGGAAGTTCTACCGCTCCTGGATTCCCTCTGCAATGGACCACCAGTGTTCAGTGGAAGGTACAGCCATGTAGTCCTTCGCTAGACAGTCCCAGATGGCCGTTGCTACCTGGGGGACAATCTGGCACACTGAGGAGACACCAACTTGGAAACTGGACGCGATGGTCCTATAGGAGTCTCCGGCAAGGAATCTGGAGAACGTTATTTAAAAATAGTATTATCTGTACTGTAGTTACAAAATACATTATTCAAATTAAAAAATACTTTCTTGATCTCAGAGCAAAATTACACAATATATAAATATTATTATATAAAATATATATATATAATATAAAATATTTTATAATTATATGAATAATAATATAATATATAGTTAATATTATACAAAACAGTCTGTTCTATTTTGTCTTAACTTTGCCATATCTTTAATTTGATTGCCAGCAACTTTTACAACAACAGTGTGCCAATTATAGTCTGACAGCTGCAGGGATTATATACAAATATTAGAATGGTTCTATTACAGAATTAAACCAGGTCTAAATTAAACTAAATCAGGACTTTATTAGATATACATTCTGAGTATCAATAGAAATATTATAAACAGTGGTCTCCATACCACAGTTTGCTATCAGTAAACACCGACAGGATACACTGATAGCATAGCATATATTAGCACATGTATTGATAAAGGACTACCATATTATACATGTATTATACACTTTTACTAATCGCAGGCAGATGTACAGGTGCTCTGCAGGTGGGATTGAGTGCCTGCAGTTGGTGTCTTGGCAGGCGACGATTGGACCGACGTGGGACAACAGCTCCTCAATTTCGCTCCGGACGCACGTTGAGCTGCAAATGTTCAAACGTCACACTTTGGGGTGCGGGGCGTTTTTGACACTTTGGTGTGAACGCACCGTTCTTTCAAACTGATTGGAATAATGAACTGAATGATTAATTGGAATCTATGTATGATTGAATTGAAATTACTTTTCTTGTAAAGTGCCTTGAGATAGCATGTGTTGTGAATATTGGCGCGATATGAATAAACTGAATTGAATTGTACAAAATCAGCATATTTGTTGAAAATAACCAACAACAGCATATGGAAACTTCATATGCTGCTTTCTGTTTAACATCCTTATAAACACATTTCCTTCTAAGCTATAAAATTCATGACTTGTCCAGGAAGTATGTAAAAACAGCCACTTAATGGCCTCTTCTTTGAAGGGTCAAACCAATAGCTCAACCTGGACAGAGGAATTCTCTCCAGACACTTGTAAATTCCAATAAAAGGTTCATGCCAAAGCGAGCATGAGTGAGTGATTCTGTTAAGGAGGGTAGGAGACAGAACTCCAGTGGGCCCTTTTCCATTATCGCTGCTCCCCAGGCCTCTTTCCACTGGGTAAATGTTTATCCTTCAATAGGAGAATAGAAGCTTGCCACAAACAGGAATACAGAGGCCAGCACACCCGGGGTAAAATAATGAGCAGCTATCAGCTTCCCTACTTTCTTGCCTCGGACATGGCCTGATGCTCATTAAAGCCCAGGCGATGTGCACTCAGTCAAGTAGTTCTCCACTTTTCGGCAGAGAGACCTGACTGCATGTGGTTTTCAAAAAAGAGAGAGAGAGAGAAAGAGAGAGAAAGAAAGAGAGAGAGAGAGAGAGAGAATCAACAGTGAAAATATTTGAACAATCTATTCAAACACCTTGTGGATTGCGCTGAAGGCAGGCGGCCAGAGAGCAGTTGTTTAGAATGGGCAATGAAGAAGATGGTGAAGACTTTCAGGCAGTTCGTTGGATTTTTTTGTCATGGGCTGCCAAAATGGCTTTGATTTACTGAGGGAGCTATTGATAATTAATTGTATCATCTGTTTCCTCCTCCATGCACGCCAAGAAAAGCAAACCCCAACTCTTCATCAGAGGCCCAGGCACAATCATGCCGCTTGGACTGGAGCTGGCTGTGCGAGCTGTCAGCAGATGGCAGCTAAAACTAAACACCTTTCAAAGAGAGCACAGACTCATGAGTCCAGAACTTTGCCAGGGTATGGTGGAGGCAATTATTAGTGCACGTACAAGCACGCCACTCTGTGTGCTGCTCTTTTATTCCCGAAAAGTTGGTAGAAAAATGTCTATCCCTTCTTGCTTTCATTATTTCTTATCTCAGCCAGTAAAATTGTCATTACCTATTTAACATATCGTCTGTCTTTAATGTTTCCTGTCTGTTTCACACAAATAGAGATCTCCCACACATCTGAGCAGTGGGCACGGTCTACAGCAAGCCAAAGCACAAGTCCGTATATGGAACATACTTTTAGCTCAATAATTCATAATCTTAGAGGGATGCTGAATAATTGAAGTGAACTTGGAGGCCTTTCAGCTCAGCAGAGCTTTGCATGTAGCTGATGGATCTGTGGGATTCGATGCACATTACAGGGGAGAGGGGAAGTATAGTGCTAAGCTGTGTTTCTGTTTTCACTGCGCACTCATTGATAAATTATTCAGCCAGGCCCTCTGAATATGACCTACAGTTCTAAGAATGGGCCCGAGTTTTAAGCCGAAGATAGTCAGATCTGTGACAGAGTTTTCCTTATTGTGCTTCATTATATGCTCTGACCAGCTTGCAGAATGTAAGAAATTCACTTCTAACTGAAATGCTACCAGGTTTTTCAGCTGTGGTGGCCGCTGCCTCAGATACCACAGTACCTGTCTTTCATCTTCTTAAATAAGTGAAAGTAACGAGGCTGCTTGAAATTGAGCCGAGTTGCTACTTCAGGCAGGTCTGTTCCTTTCCTTGTTCCCTACTTGTCTGGGGAAGAGGTAAAAGGAAGAAGGGGTGGTTGGGTGGAGGTGGGGAGGAAGTGGGTTACAGAGCTTAGAGGGTCCCCCAATAGAGTGTGGCTTTATCACAGAGGCTTTCTCATGAGTGCTGGATCTTTTAATCAAAAAGATTATTTCGTAGTGAAAGCAGCCTCGCAGCCAACATGAGTTGGAGTTTCTAATTAACACAAAAGAAGAATACTGCACTTATGCAACCTCCCTCAAAAAACCTGATCGCCTTCTGAGATAGCCTGACATTACCCAAGACACCAGCTTTTTTTCTTCAACAGCTAGATGAATTTATCCTCTGTGGCTATTTTATCACTGTAAACACCATCCAGAGCTAAATATTACACAGATGCCTCCATGTAGTGTTTACCAGAAAGGATTTAGGGTTTAATAGAAGAAGTGATTTTACTTCTATATAGAAAGATTACATTTCAATTGAACACATTGTAATTTGATCCCAGTTAAAATAAATTAATGTTACTAATGCCAATTGGTAAAAACAATGTTCTAACTAAGGAAGTCCAATGAATTGCATCAAGTTGCAATTCCACATTCTGAGCAACCATGTGGCAACAGTAGGAAGAAACAACTCAGTTTAACAGGAAAACAACCCTCCATCACAACATGATTCAGTATGGGAGGGCACTAGAGTGCAGTAGACATTTCCAACAGTTTGTTGCAGCCTGTTGCCAAAGAATCTGACAGTTAGAGATAATGAATCATCAGACACATAGAATGACTTGTAGCAGTACCAGCATTTGACTGAGCTTTATATTAAGGGTGTAATACACACATTGCGGAACCATTACGTTAAAGTTGTTTCTTCCTTACCAGTTGGATGATTACGTTTGACATCACAGAAAACACTAGTCTGAAGCAGATGGTACAATTACATAGTACCAGAAATTGCAAGCTTTTCACATTTGACATGGATGTTTTGGGTTTGTCTCTGCTTAGGCCACATCAAGACCATTGGTCTACACAGGGCTGTAGTGGGACTCAATTTCAGCCCTGGAGTTTCATACCTCAGACCGACCCACTTAATATCACAGCCTATATTATTAAAATCATGTAATTATAACCTCACATGTTAAAGCTACAACAGCAGCTGCTCTTTATTTTTCTAGACAGAACAAAGTTTTCTAAAAATAAAAAAAAGCCCAGTTTAGTGCAAATAAGTTAATTACTTCAAATGATAGATTTATCTCAGCATGCATTCACATCTACATTATTCTTTATAACACATCCATTAACAATATCAGAATCTATATTCTGAGCTGCTGCCTCTGTAATTAGTCCCTGAGTAGACTCTGCTCTCCCTTTAACACTTCCTCCAGTTTCCATAAACTCACCTGCTCCACCTATGTCACAATTAAAAAAATAATATTCTTAATATAATTAAATATAATATTAGTCCATTTGATATGGAAAACACATTTGACTTAACCAGATAAGATGTTTTTAATGGCAAAACATGCAGGCTTATTAGTGTGGATGCTGTAGGCATTCACACTCTTGAGATCCTGTTTCTCTTTATTCTTTATTCTTCTGTCTTATAGTTGCTTCCGTACTTTTTTGAACTTTAACTACTTCTGCATACTTTATGCTATTTTAACCATTCAACTTTTCAACTATTCTGCTTATTCTGCTATTTCCGGCTATATCTTTTGGTATTCATAACCTTTATACTTTTTATAATATTCAACTTTTATGCTTTTTTTGCTCCCATTGAAATGAATGGAAAACCTCAAAAATTCTGCTAAATTTCGTCTGTTTTTCAAAACTAACTACTTCCACATACTTTCATTTAGAAACACCATTCAAATCTTAAAATGTAGTCATACTCTTCAGCTATTACTGTATGTCTCGGCATTTTTCCTAACTTGTACCGTTTTCATACAATCCTTCCTCAAGTTTTTGGTCGCAAAATGATCAGATTTCTGAAAATACATGTATTTCTATGGACGCGAAGCAATTAAGCTAGAGTGGCCCACTCTAGCAGAATTACTCTTTTCCACTTTCCTGATTTTCCACGAACAACTTCGCTCATATTTCCCTCTTTCTGCACATATATATCAAAACGTAGGTTTTCAATTTGTGATTCAGGAAATGTTACCAAAATTTATGTAACAGCTACAGTTTTTTGGCAAATCGACCTGAAGCAAAGTGGGGGCACCCAGGAGGGACCATTGGAATGCATTGGGACTGAGCAAAAATACAGAGGACAGCTCGATTCTGACCTATATTCGTAAAGTCATATCTCATAAACGATGCGACGTAGAAACATGAGCCTTGTGCCGATATAACTTCAGACCTTCCTGACGCTCATGATTCAACAACTTTTTTGATACCTGTTACCAGGGGTGCCGCCAGAAATTCTGGGCCCTATGGAAAAAAAAATTTCTGGGCCCCCATATTTTTACAGATAAAATTTACCCCAATAAACATGCCTTGTACACTTTTAAGATGGCTATAGTGTAATCTCTTCCACCATTACACGGAGTCTGTCGGAGTCTGTCGGAGACAGAAAGTAGCTGTCGGAGACAGAAAGTAGCTGAAGTTGTTCCAGAAAGTCGCTTGATGTCGCCACACGCTAATTTGCATAATGATGACGTCATCACGTGATGACAAATAAAACAGAAAGGACGAACTAATTATATTTAGATTAGGATTACAGGGTTAAACAATATATTATTTAAACTGGGGAAACATGCTACAGGGAAATATGACTTCTGTCTTCAAGAAGAGCCTGTGGAGCATGTTCTATTATTTTGCCTGAAGTACTGTATACTGTTGAGAAAACTGGTACAAAATTTACAAGATATCAAATTGCAACTGGACATCAAAGACCTTTTAAACAAAATTTTAATTTCTGGAAAAAAATTGCTGAGATATCTCAAGAAGACAAAATGAATAGAGAGAATATAGTTGTGGTTTGTTTGTTTTTTAGTACTTTGTAATAAAATAAGTAGGGCATATTTAGCATGCATCAAATGTTTCTTGCCAACTGCCATTAAACAGAAGTTTATTGCTTATGGTATTATTTTCGGTGGGTTTTTGTCATGTTTTAATGTCCTACTCACCATACATTTCGAACCTTCCTTGAATGCACCACAGGTGTGAGATGCCGATGCTGCAGTACAGACAAGCTTCTGCCTTAATTCCCGTTGAAAGATCAGTCTATGGTCTATATACATGCAGATTTTTTTTTTTTTACTTTTGAATTGACATGAACTACAAAACAACTTCGTTTGTGAGTGGATGAAATGAACCGAAAAAGGTTTGATTGGTCAGTGGACATACTCTGATCATGCTGCAGCATATACATACGCAGATCTTTCCCTTTCTGAGCGTCAGGAAGGAGCAAGCTGGGTCTCTAAACTGCAGGAGATATCGGCGACAAAGTTTCACAGAAAGTAGCTAAGGGTGGTCAGAAATGTCGCTAGATTAGTCGCTAGGCGCTTTTTGGGAAAAAAAAGTTAAGGGGGTCTGAAAAGTCGTTAGACGCTAAGTTGGCAACACTACTAGTAAGCAGCTCGGAAGGACAGGTGGAATGAACCATTGTAAAGGGGAGGGGTGTGACTGAAACAGTAAAAAATTATTTGTTAAATATTAAATCTATGGTCAAAACAGACAAAATACACTTAAAGGGCACAAAGGGCCCTAGCACATTTAACGTATGTATTAAAATGAGAAAATAGATAGGAAAAGAAAAAAAGGGGTCTGCTCTTCTGGGCCCTTCCTCAGCCTGGGCCCTTAGAATCCTCCTAACCTTCCACCCCTTTACGGCGCCCATGCCTGTTACCGTTTCTCCATAAGTTTTGTTTGTTCGAGTGTAACAAATCTGCTCTTCGCTAAAACGCCTCAGATTCAAAAATGCCAAAATCATGCTCATTTCTACAAAATCACTGCTCCTAGACAGATTGAGGTACACACATGAAACGAACCATGATTCTTCATCAAAGCCTGCTCATACTTACAGTGAAAGAATAATTTCGATAACCCTTATATTTCCCGAGTAAGAGGATGTAGTTTGGGACCAAGGAAGGACAGATTAATGTTTCCATCAAATTTATCAACATATTCGACGTCATTTTATGGCTGTAATATTATATTTTCAACAAATTGAGTGGTTTGAGAGCGTTCCCCTATCCGTTCCGATAAAAACGGTACATTGGTGATGTCGATACGCCTTTACGCAAAGCCGCCTTAATGCACAGGCCAACTGGGGGCGGTGGCCAGGGGCCTATGAAGCTCAGGGGGCCTATCATTTCAGGTAAAAAAAGCACCCCAAAAGAAACGTTTTATTACTTGTCAGGTTTTCTGTCAATCATCTTACATGCTAATTTAAGGCTGCTGATTGATCCAAATTACAAGTGCCCTACTTCACCCACGTGGCATCTAAAGTTCCCATTGCACCATGAGCTCACCAATCAAACAATTTAGACAATTTCAGGGCGTGGTCATCTGGATGTAAATAAGATTTTTTAAATTTGGTGAAGAAATTTGAGAACAGTGCTCAGAAAAGGAGAAAGGGCATGATCAATTTGTGGCACTGGCAGGTCAGAGTGGCACTTCTGCTGGCAGCCGACAGAGGTTGCCACTATGGCTGCCAGGAGAATTTGAGGCAGTTATGGCAGCGGCAGTCTCTGGGTGCTAAATATAAAAAATAATAAAGTGAGAAATAATAAATGAATTTATATTGTTAATCTGAAATAAATATAGTTATTTAATATGATATATGTAGTGTGTATAAACTCCCTTCATACCACACTGTCTGTAAGGAGGAGAGACTCCAACAAAGACCGGCTACACAAGCATAAAACTTTATTTGTCACAAGACTTCTAGCCTACTGGTCAGTCTTCCTCAAATCTTGTTAAGACTTTTGAGTTTTTCTGATCAAGGACTGTGGAGCAGAACTTTTCATAGTCATTTAAAAAAAAGAAAAAAAAGTCAGATGTTCAGCTGAAAAGGATTTGAACTTGCTCTTCGTCTTCTATGGACAGAACTGATGGTAGCTTAACCATTTTTTGAGAGATGATTATCTGTATAATAGAATGTATGTATATGTTAGTTAACTTTCATATCAAAAATCCAAGAATTTATCAAATTACATAAAGGGTTCTTGGATTTATCTCTGTAACCACACAATGGAGAGGCTCAGTGCACTTTATTCAAAAACTCCTGAAGACACAGGTGGAGCGTTCAACAATCGCCTGGATCAGTGACCACCTGAAAAACAGACCACAGTTTGTGAAACTGAAGAATTGTGTGTCAAACCAGGTGGTCAGCAGCACAGGAGCACCACAGGGGACCGTACTCTCACCATTCCTTTTCACTCTGTACATCTTAGACTTCCAGTACAAATCCAAGACCTGTCATCTGCAGAAATACTCAGATGACTCTGCAATTGTATCTGAGATGGACAAGAAGCTGAATACAGAGAGCTGGTGGACCGCTTTGTGACATGGTGTGGAAACAATCGTCTCACCTTGAATGTGAATAAAACACAGGAGATGATTGTAGATTTCAGAAGAAACAGGGATAAATCAAACACTGTTTCCATCATGGTAGAAGAAGTGGAGGTGGTTGAGGAGTATAAATGCCTCGGAGTTCACCTTGGCAACTGACTGGAATGGAGACTGAACAGTGAAACCGTCTACAAGAAGGGACAGAGCAGACTGGATTTCTTGAGGAAGCTTAGGTCCTTCAAGGTTTGCAGCAAGATGCTGCAAATCTTTTACAAGTCTGTTGTGGATAGTGTAATCTCTTCATCCATCACCTTTTGGGGTAGCAGCATCAGAGACAGGGACTTAAAAAGGCTAAACAACCTGATAAATAAGGCTGGTTCTGTTCTGGGGACGACTGTGGAACATCTGGAGATGATGATGCAAAACAATTATGGACAACCCTGAGCATCCTCTTCATGAGACTGTCATACAACAACCGAACGTCTTCAGTCGGAGGCTTCTTCAGTTTCGCTGCAATACAGACCGCTACAGGAAATCCTTCCTGCCCACAGCCATCACTATATACAACATCTCCTTAAAGAATTAATTATATGAGCTGCAACAACACTTAATTTCCCTCTGGGATCAATAACGTATTTTTGAACTTGAATTATAGCCAAGGCAAGGCAATTTTATTTGTATAGCACACACAGCAGGGTAATTCAAGGTGCTTTACATGATTTGGTGATTTTTTTTTTAAAACACATGGAACATTGGAAATTAAAAGTAAAAGAAACACACATTATATATGATACACAATAAAGCAAGAGAAAGATCAAAAAAGCAAGAGAGCATGAACACATTTCATACATATGACATCAATCATTTACTCGAAGGCAATTCTAAACAGATGGGTTTTTAATCTCGATTTAAAGCGGTTCAGAGTTTCAGCAGCTCTACACTCGTCAGGACGTCTGTTCCAGCTAAGGGGAGCATAGAAACTGAAAGCTGCTTCTCCATGTTTAGTTCTGAGTCTAGGGATGTTTAGTAGGCTAGAGTACGAGGACCTGAGTGGTCTTGGTGGTTGGTAGCGTGACAGCAGGTCTTCAACATATTTTGGTGCTAAGCCATGTAATGATTTATAAACTAGTAGGAGTATTTTGAAGTCTATTCTCTGAGCTACAGGGAGCCAGTGTAAGGACTTTAGAACGCTATACACTATAAAACAGAAAGCTCAACAGATATAACCAACTATGCATAGACACAGACTTGCACAATCTCTAAGGTCAATGTTTTTAGTCATTTTTTTACAGTGAATGTGGTATTTACCTAAACAAAAAATTGTATTTATAAGTTTCTGGTACTTTTGGGGTATATTTCCAACATAAGACAGCGTTTGTAGAGGATCCATTACAATGTTATAGCCAATTCTAAACTAGGTGATAATTTCTTTCTAGAAACCTAGGGTGAAACGACAAGAAAAGAGCAAGTGTATTAATATTTCATCACTTTCTTCACAAAAACACATGGTTCCATTTCAAATTTAAACCGTCACCTAAGGTTTCTGATAAGGGTAGTAATTATTAAATTGGGTTTATTTGACTTTCGGGGGAGGGGGGGTGGGGGATTTAAGGTAACTGTAAATATTATTTTTGGGACAGTGTAGTCTATCAAGCATACCCTCCCAGGATTATAAAAGTAGCCTATGTGAATCTAAGAGTTTTAGATGTATTTTTAAAGAATTGGTTATTACTTTTTTCCAATAAGTTAAATTTCCCAATTTGTAACTTTGGTAGTTTAGCAGACACTTTGGAAGTTTAGCAGACACTTTGGAATATATTACGGCATTTTTAATTAGATTAATTAATGGGTGTTGGATTGCGTTATACAACCTGTTTTTCATAAGATTGCTGAAACGTTATTGTGACACACACTCTAAACCAGAACGTGGCGGTATGTATTTTTATTTATTTAATTAATTTATTATTTTTCACTTTATTATTTTTTATATTTTGCACCCAGAGGCTGCCGCTGCCATGACTGCCTCAAATTCTCCTGGCAGCCGTAGTGGCAACCTCGGTCGGCTGCCAGAAGTGCCGTTCCTGGCAGCAAGTGCCTGTAATTTCTGTGGCACCTGCCGTGGCACCCGGAAGCTGCCACCGGAAGCGCCACTCCGACCTGCCATGAGAAGAATAATGTTGTAAAAAAATTAATGTATTAAAGCTCCTGATTGAGTAACACTGTGTATGAACCGATTGCCTGGGAAATGTATTTTTACATATTTTATTTAATTCATTTATTATTTCTCACTTTATTATTTTTTATATTTAGCACCCAGAGACTGCCGCTGCCATAACTGCCTCAAATTCTCATGGCAGCCGTAGTGGCCACCTCTGTCGGCCACCAGAAGTGCCGTTCCAGGCAGCAAGTGCCTCTAATTTCTGTGACACCTGCCGTGGCACCCGGAAGCTGCCACCGGAAGTGCCACGGCTGCCAGCGGAAGTGCCACTCCGACCTGCCAGTGCCACAAATTGAGCTCGGCCCTGCTGCAGAAAAGAAAAGCGATTCGTGAGAAGGAGCTTCGAGTCAAAGAAATAAGAAAGAAAATGCCTAAGCTGACAGAATTCTTTAAGTCAGCTACAGAAGTTGGACATAGCTAGTTCTCTGACACACCGGGCAGAGAGGAGGATGCAGCAGCACCTGTAGCCATAGAGCAGCCCGCGCAGCAGGGAACCGCAGATGAGGAGGAGCAGCCGATCGGAGCGAGACATGTAAGATTTCTACTGCAGGTTTTCGTTTTTTTTCACTTTTTCTTTTCTAAATACACTGGATATTTTAGTTATTCTGGAAATACAGTCATATCACGGTGGATTATTCTTTTCAGCACGGAAAAAAAGGTAAGGAAAAATGAATGCTCTTGTTTTTCAAATGCTGTACGTATTTTTGGGCTTATTTTGCTGCTCATTTGCTGAAATTTGCACGTAGCGTGATGAAACTTGCAGCTTTAGAATCTGAGATGCTGGTTTTCGGGGAAGGCAAAGTTTGCTCAGTTCTGTTCGGCAGGGTGACCGACAGGTTCGGTTGAACGTGTTCATGTAAAAATCGCAAAATAGCACAACTGCTCTTTTAATTGCTTGTTATTTTTTCTGGGTTTGGAGGTCACAGAAAATATTTATGAGTGTTTAGCTGAGATTCTGAGGTTTATAATGATAGGACATGCTTAGCAATCAGTGACCACAGGTCAACTAAATTCGGACATTCTCTCCGCCCTTCCCTCACAGTGACCCGGCGGCGGGGCTGTGGGGTGGAACAGGTTAAATGTAAATTAATAAGCGCTTGCTGACACATTGGCCATATTGCTGCCCATGGTGCTGAAAGGAGGGTGTGTGTGTGTGTGTGTGTGGGTGTGTGTGTGTGTGCATGACGCACAACAACCTGTTCTCAGCTGCTTTTGTTTAGGTTTTTATTCTAAGTTATAAATCTGCACGGCTTCTTTTAACAGATTTTTTTGTTCATTTTATATCATGCTTTTTATTCCTGTACTTCTGCTTTTTCTGCACCCTGCTGTAATGCTTTTGATGTTTTATGTAAAGCACTTTGAATTGTCCTGTAACATGAATTGTGCTATACAAATAAACTTGCCTGGGCTTCTTTAAAGAGAAGGTCCTTGCATTGACTTGTTAGCTGCTGTTGTTTGTTTCTGCTGTCATCACTATTTGATGTTTATGCAGAGGTGATGGTGGTATTCACTACTTTGTTATGTTTTATGGTGTTCAATACAAAAATAAAATACATATATTGGCTTTGATAATATATTTTCAATTTTCAGCATATCTATTTATCTATGACAGATATATATTGTATCTATCTATACACACATATATGAGCCGTAAGGTGGCCCTGGCCTTACGGTTCTTAAGTTATTGGTAGTAACTCAGAAGCTGCGTTGCCTGTTAAAACGGCTGAGAAATTAGGAGAGACAAGTGAGGTGCTGCACTCAGGCTGTCTCCCCCAGTGACAGCGTGCGTGTGATTGGTCAAAAAATTGCAGGCCTTTTCGCGGCTTTAGGTGGAGCTCCCTCTTGTGGTAGAAAAGAGAATTACTATACATTTTGGCCTCCACTGTAAAACTGACGTTTCAGGGTTATTGTAAGATGTCTCAAACAAATTGTAGATTTAATACAAATCAGTTCACCAGTACTTCTGATTACTCTGTAAAATATGATGATCAATACAGTCTCATAGGTGCTAGGCAGGCAACAGTGGCCATTTTACTGTTCCAACACCTGGAAAACAGTGATTACTTTTTAGGGCAGTTACACAGTCTTGTATCTTTAGGCGATTGTTGGCATTATAAATGGAGTAAGATATTGTTAGCTAACTTGCTATTGTTATCCATTATACTAACACTAGCATTTAAGCTAACATTAGCATTGTAGCTAATTTTGACTTAATAGCTAAAGTTAACAAACAGAATGGATTGAGAGACAGTTAACCAACATGTTAGTGTTTGAGTTAGTGTTTATTTGAGAGGATAGCCCCTTGAGATGCAACATCTCTTTTTCGAGAGGGTCCTAAAAATTTCAAGAAAGAAAGCAAAGCACAAAAACAGATACCGCAGTACAAGCATAGAACCAAAACAACAAAGACAAAACAAGCAAACAAATAAATCCTTAACATACATCTACTAACGCATTCACCCACACACCCCTAACACACTACAACACACACCTTCAATCAAACCACCACACACACACACACACACACACACACACACACACACACACACACACACACACACACACACGCAGAGCTCTCACTTTGAACAATCAAATACAATTTCAAAAGCAATTACAAGTGGTTTGTAAATGTTGCAGAAGGACATTTTTATATGTTTGATAGTAGGTTATAGAGCGGATAGAGACAGGTTGATTATTCCAATCAAAAGGTGCTTTGTAATTAAATGAAAATTTTCCTATTTCTTTATGTATTTAAGTACAACAACAAAAATTGATTTGCATGTCTTAAATTATAAGAAGAGCTAAATGGTATTAGATACTGTCTCAAATAATCAGGATAGCTAAGATTAATACATTTAAATATAAATAATAACCAATGGAATTGGCGTCTGGAGGATGGAGTAAGCCAAGAGAGTTGCTGATACAGCAGACAGTGGTGAGTTCTGAAGGGACAACGGAGAATAAACCTACACAGACTATTATATGTAACATTAAGTGGCTGAAGATTAGTGCCAGTGGTATTTTGATAGACTACATCACAGTAATCAAGAATAGGAAGTAACAATTGAGTGACAATCCTCTCTCTCACTGAGAAACTAAAGCAATTAATTGATTGGTTGCAACCTGTGGCATTTAAGCTATCATTAGCATTTAGCTAACATTAGCATTTTAGCTAATTTTAGGTATCATTTGGTTTTTGGGTTGATTGTAACGTACTGAATGGTTTGAATTATTGTTTACCAATAGCTTTTTTACTAACTATTGCAATGTAGCTCATTTAAGCTAACAATAACATTTTAGCTAATTTTGACTTAACTGCTAAAATTAACATAATGGATGGATTGAGTTACTGTTAACCAACATGTTGGTGTTTACCAACATGCTATCTGTGGCATTTTAGGTAACATTAGCCTTTTAGCTAACATTAGCTATTATTTGGTTTTTGGGTTGATTTGAACAAACTGAATGAGTAAAGTTATTCTTAACCAATGTAGTCATGGTTGCCAACATACTACAAATAGCTTTTTTGCTAACCATAGCAATTTAGCTCATTCAAGCTAACAATGGGATTTTAGATAATCATTTAATTATTTAGAATATTTTAACACACAGAAAGGATTAAGTTTGTGGTAACGAACACGATACTGTTTGCCAACATGCTACCACTAGCATTTAAGCTAACACTAGTATATCAGTTAGTATCAAATTTAAGCTAATTCAGCTAATTTTGGCTAACACTTCCCTTTAAGCATATTTTTATTATACTAAATGGATTGAATTATTGTTAACAAACATGTTTGTGTTTGTCAACATGCTACCACTAGCATTTTAGCTAACATTAGTATGTTAGCTAATTTTCAATAATATTGGTGTTATAGCCATAGACTGTATAATTACTGGACGAAGCCTCGATGACGTCACCCATAGGTTTCTGAAGAGCAAAAATGAAGCCAAATGGGCGGTTCCCACCGCCGCCATCTTGGCTGCGTCGCGCGTCTCGTCACTCCCAGAAAATACAAAAATGGGCAAAGATGTGGAACTGAGAGTGAAGCTAACTGAGGTTAGCGGGCGCCTTTAGTCTGAAAGCCGCGGCAGAGCAACTCTGCTACCCTCTTCCATCCAGGCTGTAAATACAATATTAAATCGGTGAGTTAGCATTTAAATTGAAATTATCATTAACTTAATGCAAGTTTTCAAAAATATTTTTAACTTAGTTATTAATAGTGTATGAGATCTATTTAGTCCATGCATGAGATACATGATCAAGCTAAGTTAGTTAGGATAGTTCACATATTTATTTTAATATTTGTTTGTATTTACCCTAATTGTTAGTGATTGTACTACCATGTAGGATCTCCCAGTTAAAAAACTGTTCCCACAGCTATTGTAGATTAGCAACAGCTAATATGAATAAATTCGATCCTAGTCAATTCTGCAATGTATGAATTTTACTAATCATTTATTGAGGTCTGGGAAGGGATAAGTTGCACTTTTAGTAAGACACTTGTTTCTTTTTATACATTTTGTTTACCAGGTCACAATGGCTGCATGCCTGTCCTCCACAACAGCCAAACAAAGCAGAAAATGTAAGTACCTGTCTCCATCACTTCATGTAGAATTTTAATAGTATTATACTTTCAACTGATAGGCCACACATGTGCAACTGCCATTCATTATGCTAGTTTTTTTCTCCATAGCCACTTGGATCATTGGAGACAGCTATGTCTGACATAGTTCTAAGAGAGCTGAAGAAACCATCGGAGGAAACCTCGGCCTCCCAGACGTCCGTATCTCCTGGTTTGGCCGGGGGGGCTGAGTTGGAAAGGCCTCCGCCCATTTTTTTCCCAACTCCCTGTGAGGAAGAGCAGCTCTAGATGTCCTCATCATCAGTTGTGGCGGAAATCATATGGGGGCGGTCAGCAGTGTCCAGTTGGTGAACATGATGGAGGACCTGCACCAGCTTAACCTTGTCCACCCTCAGATGTCCATCATCTTCTCCTCCATCACCCAAAGGCATTGATAGAGGGCAGGTGTAAACCCAGCAAAAATAGAAAAGGCCAGGAAGTTTGTCAACAGTGTTATGACTTCTTTTATTCCTAGTTTAAATGGTGCCATCTTTATGCATCCTCACACTAGACAGGACAGTCCTTTTGGACAATTGATGTTAAAGCAAAAAGTATAACTACAGCCCTGATTGTTACATCTAATGTCTTGTTGATGTAGTTTTTTATTTCAACAATTATATCTGTTGCCATAACACTGTTGACAACTCTGTCCCCCCCACTTTACTGTACATAAGTCTCTTTTGCTTTCTGGCCCCCCTTAGTTTTTTTTACCTGTGTCCTTTTCTTTTATAGAATCTTGTGATTAAAAAAATAAATGTTTTATTCTCTATAATGACTGAAAATTCTTTTAACAGTATATAACAAGGGAAGAAATAAAACAAACAAGTAATTAATCAGCCAACTGCATTCTTGAATTTGATAAATTCCTTCAACATCTCATTATTAAAATAAACCTTGGCGTCTGTAATATTACAAAGCCAAATCATACTTCTTATGTAGCTACAAAACTATGATTTTTTTTCTTGAAATGGAAACAATATCTGTGTGAAAGAAAAACAGAAACTTCATTGATTTGTTGTTTATTTAATCAAAAACAGAAAATGGACAGCACCTAAGGATATGAAAGAAGTGGCATTAAAGGTGATGCACATATGTTGTTAAGTACTTCTTATGATCTTCCTGTAGTTTTAGGCGATTGATATGATCTGTAAAGAAAAAAACATTTATATTAAAAACAAATTAAAATTTCAACATTGCATTCAACATTAGTTGGAAACAAACTCACCACAACAAGACAAACGTGCTGTAAACAAATGAACAGACATAACACTTACTATAAAAGTACAACAATGAAGGTGAATCAATTCAATTCAGTTTTTTTATATAGCGCCAATTCACAACAGATGTCATCTCAAGGCACTTAACAAGAAGTCATTTCAATACATTTATACAAACATTCCAATCAGTTAAAAAGTTTCCTATTTAAGGAATCCCAGCAGATTGCGTCAGTCATTGGCGTGAGGTTGGGCCCCGTTGATGCAGACTTTCCAACCACAGCAATCCTTCAGCAATCCCTCATACTGAGCAAGCATGTAGCGACGGTGGAGAGGAAAAACTCCCCTTTAACAGGAAGAAACCTCCAACAGAACCAGGCTCAGAAGGAGCGGCCATCTGCCACGACCGTCTGGGGGTTTGAGAAGACAGAGCAGAAACACAGAAGGAACAGAAGATCTGATATAAGAGAACTTTTTATGTTACAGAAAGTAAAAAGTTGATAACAGGACACAGTGGATGTTCAGTTACTGGGAGGATCATCACAGTCGATGCCCCCCGTCCAACAGGGCATTGCAGCCAAGCCGGATACCAGACCAGGTATATCTTTTATGGAGAGAAAAACACTGAGAGAAAACAAAGTTAACAGTCGAAATAACAGAATGTACTGTAATACAACTGGAGAGTCGTAGAAGAAAAGGAAGTAGCAGAGTGAAGAAAATTGGTAAGTCTGTCCTCCAGCAGTCTAAGCCTATAGCAGCATAACTACAGCGATAGCTCAGGATGACCTAAGCCACTCTAACTATAAGCTTTATCAAAAAGGAAAGTTTTAAGCCTGGCCTTAAAAGTAAACAGATTGTCTGCCTCACAGACTAAAGCTGGGAGCTGGTTCCACAGGAGAGGAGCCTGATAACTAAAAGATCTGCCTCCCATTCTACTTTTAGAAATCCTAGGAATTACAAGTAAACCTGCAGTCTGAGAGCGAAGGGCTCTGTTAGGAACATAAGGAACAATTAGATCTCGGATGTATGATGGAGCTTGATTATTAAGGGCTTTGTATGTAAGAAGAAGGATCTTAAATTCTATTCTGGATTTAACAGGGAGCCAATGAAGGGAAGCTAAAACAGGAGAAATGTGATCTCTCTTTTTAATATTCATCAGAACTCTTGCTGCCGCATTTTGGATCAACTGAAGGCTTTTAATGGCATTTTGTGGACTACCTGATAGTAAAGAATTACAGTAGTCCAGCCTTGAGGTAACAAATGCATGGACTAGTTTCTCAGCATCACTCCTGGACAGGATGTTTCTAATTTTAGCAATATTCCGGAGGTGAAAGAAAGAAATCCTAGAAATCTGTTTAATATGGGATTTAAATGTCAAGTCTCGGTCAAAATCCCATATAACAGCATATCAGAAATGATTAATGCCTTAACTGACAACTCTTATAAATTTTTAAAAAGTTAAAAATCTCTGACAACAAAATATGAAATATATCTGGATTTAGTTGGGGGATTTTTTTTTTTTTTTTTTTTTTTTACAGATGTTCCTCTGAGATAAGGCTGCTTGGTCGACAATGGGTTGAAATGATCACATTTGTTATCTATGGTTTACATCCTATCTCACAGACAGGACTTTTATGGTAAGTTTAGGTACCTGCTCTTCTAGGGTCCACAGGATTACATGTGGTGTGCCCCAGGGTTCAATTTTAGGCCCAGTGCTTTTTAACCTTTATATGCTCCCTCTTGGCAGCGTCATCAGGAGACTTGGAGTTAACTTTCACAGTTATGCTGATGATACACAGCTGTACATCTCCATGTCTCCCGACGACACACGGCCAATGGATGCACTTTTTAACTGCATTTTAGACATTAAATCCTGGATGGCAGAAAAACTTTCTCCAGCTCAACCAGGACAAAACTGAAGTTTTAGTCATTGGTCCTGAGGCTCAGAGAGAGAAGCTTTTACCAAAACTACAATCACTGTCTTTTAATCCTTCTTTACAAGTGAAGAACCTGGGCGTGATTTTTGACTCTGAGCTGACTTTTATCCCTCACATTAAAAATATCACTAAAATAGGTTTTTATCACCTTAAGAACATCGCCAGAGTCCGCCCCATTCTCTCTCGGGCCAACACGGAGACGCTGATGCATGCTTTTATCACCAGTAGGATTGATTACTGTAATGCCCTGCTTTCTGGTCTTCCCAAAAAGAGTATATCAGGTTCACAACTCCTACAAAATTCAGCAGCACATGTCCTGACGAAGACCAGGAGATGGGAACACATTACACCTGTCTTAGAATCACTGCATTGGCTCCCCGTGTGTCTTAGGATCGATTTTAAGGTTCTTTTGATGGTTTTTAAGTGTCTTTATGGTCTTGGGCCTTCTTATCTATCAGAGCTGCTTTTACCATATGAACCTTCGCGGTCTCTGCGCTCCTCTGGCAGCCGTCTACTTGCCATCCCAAAAGTCAGGACACACACTCATGGTGAGGAGTCTTTCCATTATTATGGCCCTCACCTCTGGAACAGGCTGCCTGAGGTCCTTAGGGCCGCAGAGAACATTCATGTTTTTAAAAGTAGGCTCAAGACTCACCTTTTTAACCTTTTTAGCCTAGCTTTTAATTAACTGATTACTATTTACTGTCTGTTATTTGCTTTTCATGCTTTTATTGATCAGTGTTTTACTACTTGGTCTTGTACTTATCTCGTTAATTTAATTTAATTTATTTATTAATTTACCTACTGTCGGCTTCTTCTCATTGTATGCTCTGGAACTCGCTTTTTTTACTCAGACAGGGGAGGGGCGCCGAACTCCAAAACCCCAGCGGGAACTGTTTCAAAATAAGACCCAGCACTGAGAGACAGAGAGTAACAACAACACACACAAACAACAGATATCTGTTTTTAAAGGACGCACCTGCAGATGGAAGCCAGACAAGATCTGACTCGCTCTCCTACAAGGCTGTACCATTTTTATTTCCAAAAGAACAAAGAACATATCACATGACTCCTCTCTCCTCCTTCTACATCTTGACAGGTCATTTATTTTCTCCAGGTCTCCTGACCGTACCATGAACTGGGTTATAACATGAATTAGAGTTATAGCTGATCCTCCCTGCTTTCAATTCATATCTTTACTCAAGAGTTTGTTTACTTAAAACCTTCAACCCTATAAAATACTGGTAACAGAGTCATGTTTTACTACCCTGAATAATATAAACAGGCCTATTACTTCTAAAGCTTAAAAAAGATATAATTAAAACATATGTACTGCATAATAAAAAATAGCCTCAAAAAAGTAGAATACAACAAATCCCTCTTTCAATCTATTTTTCAAATAGATTGACCACTCCTCTGTACTTCCCCTTCAGGCTCCATGTGAGGGAGCAACAGATATTGACCTTGCACATTATCACCAACAGCTTTTTCAATACACTTTGTGAGCAAAGAACGTATACAAGGAATACAACAACATCCACATAACACCATAGTTGACACAAATACTGCTAAAGAAACCATTATAGACATTGCCAGAGTCTTCCATTTACCAAACATATTATTTAACAAATTGTCCCTCTTTCTAACATGATTATTCAAAATGAGAAGAGTGTCTGTTTTTTTTTTATCCTTACCTTTAAGCAATATTTTTTTTCTAATTTATTATTATTGTTTTTTATGTTTTAACCTAATTCTCAATATTCTTTTAGTAAAAGCAAACTCTAGCAATTGTCACCAACCCCAAAAACATCCTACAAAAACCACATCATAATGAAAAAAGAATAAGTAAAACAAAAATTAGTAGTCAGTTAACCTGATTATACTTTAAACACTCCTTAAAATATTTTAGCTTATTACTAAAAGGTTTTATAAAACCGTAAAAACTGAATATTAAGAAAAAATCCTACAAATCGACTACTTAAAAATTCTTTGACACCCTCTTAGGCAGTGTCTATCAATCTGCACCTGTAAATAAAAATCGGTTAGACAACCTGTAAAATACAAGAAAAATGATTAATAAGTGTTCAGTCTTTATTATTTTGTTCTCTAGTCTTCGCTCTTGTTTATTTCTCTGGCAGCAGGTGGCTACCAGAGTGATGAAAAGATTCAGTACAGTGGACTCTTTATTTTTCCCAAAGTTACTGTCTTTTCTGCAGATCGCCCTCACTGAAATGACAGTTACTTCATTGACTGAACATTTCCCCCAATAAACACAAATGCACAGACAGGCCCCGCCTCCAATAGCTTCCCCCACCGATTGTGAGGTGGTCAAAACCTGCTGTGAAATGTGTTTGATTTCTTGCGATCTTTTCTCTTTGGTACAATCCCTCTTCGAGAAAAGCAAGTCCAAATTGCTTATCTCGCCCAATTTTTTTGCACATAAAGATTACACTGGATGATTACAGCAACTTCAACCAATCTTCTGGGTGGGCCAGGCCCCGCCTCCCGGCTTCGGCAGTCGACACCGCCTAGTCAGAACCGACACCACCCGCTGCAAAGAGATTCTCCCAGGTCAGCAGAGAGCTGCTGCAGCGTGAGGGACAGGAGAGGGGTCGGGGGCCGGAGCACACTGAGACCAATGAAACCAAGTAGAACCCTTTCCCCGCAGCTGGACAGCATGGGTTGTACGAGCAGCAACCTGGAACGGGCCAGACCACCTTGGCTCCTGCCACTTTCTTTTATACACCCTTAGCCAAACACGCCCAGCCTCGGAAGGAGACACCGCAGGTCCCTGCACGTCACGGGGAGCCGGAAGGAAGGAGGAGACGAGGCCCTTCAGCTGCTGATGGTCACTGCGAGGGTCCGGGTCAGGGTGCGGTGACACCTGTGGTTCTCTGCCAGCTGTAAATTTAAAGTTGAATTAGACCGCTCGATGACGCCCTATTTCCCCACGCGTCAACGGTGTCAGCCTTGCTGTGACCCTTACACTTAAGAACAGCGAGGTTAGCTGGTAACTGTACAACATCCAAAAGCTCCATAATATCTGCATGATGGTGTACAGATTTACCAGTAGCAGTAACAAAACCTGCACTCTTCCACTGTGGTAATTCATAATGTATAACAGAAAACCCGTAGTTCGAATCAGTGTAAATCGTGACGTCTTTATCTCTTCCCCATTTGCATGCTTCAATAAGAGCCCTTATCTCAGCACGCTGTGCACTCTGCTTGCCGTCCAGCTTCCCTGAAACGACAATCTGTAGTGAATCTCCATTCTGCTCAACAACTGCAAAACCTGATCTCAACTGGCCCTGTCCATCTCTGAAACAACAACCATCTGTATAGAGCACAAAACCTGTAGATAAGGGATCAGACCGTAAATCAGGACGTATTTTTTGAGCAACAGAATTCAGCCTGACACAGTCATGCTGCTCCCCAGAGGTGGTGATTTGGTCAGCCATGTTTATTCCTTCATGCGTAAAAATAATGTTTGGTGCCTCCAAAACTCTGCTAATCCGCTGCTGACGCAAAGTAGAAAGAGTAAACGTCTCAGAATTAACCAACGCCATGACTCCATGAGATGTCAAAATATTAAGTGGATAACCCCAGACAATGTGTGAAGTTTTCTCCACTAGGTGTGCAATTCCTGCTGCATGTCTCGTGCAAGGTGGCTGTCTCATTTCAATAGCTTGCAGCTTTATGCTAAGATACATAAGAATGTATCTCTGACCACCTTTTTTCTGAAACAAAATCCCATTAACCACCCCATCTGTTTCTTATGTGTTAAGAAAAAATGGACATGTATAGTCAGGAGTGGCTAAATCAGCTGCTTGTGCTAGAGCCTGTTTCAACTTAATAAATGCCTCCTCAGCTGGTATGTCCCATTCTAATTTAGCATGCAGATTTTTCATACCATGAGCATTTACAAGAGCCTTGAGTGGTGTGGTAAGGTTTGTGTAATTAGGCACATAATGTCTGGAAAAATTTGTCAGTCCCAGAAATGACAGCATTGATTTAACAGTGAGAGGTTTAGAATGGGCCAAAATAGCATTCTTGTGGGTGTCCGTCAGTCCAGCCCCCTGAGCGGTCACCCTTCGCCCCAGGAACTGGACTTCCTGCCTGACCAACTGAAGCTTATCGCGGGAGACTTTAAATCCCTCTTTTCCCAAATGTTGCAACACAACTAGAGTCGCTGCTATGCACTTTTCAACAGTAGGGGATGCTAAAAGTAAATCGTCCACATATTGGGTCAGTACACAGCCTGGAGGGAGCTGTACAGTGCTTAATGACTGCTTCAACACCTGATTAAAAATACCTGGAGATAAAGCAAAACCCTGCGGAAGCCTACTATAACGTAGCTTCCTGCCCCTGAATGTAAATGAAAAAATATCCCTGACAGAAGGATGGAGCGGTAAACAGAAAAATGCATTAGCCAAATCTATGCAGGTAAACCATTTTAAATCAGGAGTCAGTGATGCCAGAGCTGTATACGGATTCGGTGTAGAAATGGGAGGGGTTCTAAGGGCCTCATTAATAGCACGCAAATCATGTGCCATTCTGTATTTACCAGTACCTTGTTTTTCCACAGGAAGAATAGGGGTGTTATATGAAGAGTTTGATGGTTCTAAAACTCCAACTTCAAGTAAGCCTGCAATAGTGTCTGCAATACCTTCCTCAGCCTGAGGTTTATGTGGGTACTGAGAACGCCAGATTGGATCAGAATGTTTCATCTCAAATGTGATGGGTGTGGTTTGCACTAGACCAACATCAGTGGGACCATCTGACCACAAAGAGTCAGGCACGACCTTTAAGGCCTCCACTGCATCAGGATGATCTGTTTTTTCTCTGCCATGATTTCTAGAAAGCTGCAAATGTTCCAGAATGGTAGTATCAGAGAGCTGCGTGTCTATTTTGTACATCTGAGTAGAAGGAGAAAAAGAGACTGAAGGTATCTGGGTATGGACCCAATCTCTTAATTCAACTCCCCTCTTAACCATTCCCCCCAAATCTTTAGCTTGATGTTTTGGATGCAACAAAAGCGATATGTGTGGAAGCGCTTCAGCTTCCATCATATACCATTTATGCTGCTCTGATGTCAGATCTGCAAACAGTGCAACACCCTCCCTCCCCACAAAGCATGGACCCGAAGCCGCAGACCAACTTTGGCCTTCAAGTTCTGTTTCAAATTGTTCCTGATATAAAGTAGGATCGCCCCTCTCATAGAGGAAGGTCACATGGAAAGGATCAGGCGGTGGAACAAAAGGCTGGAGTTCAAGCAGCCAAGGCTTCCAGCATCTCAGAAAGTCAGCCGCAGAAGATTCATGTGCAGACATCGTAGTCAATCTGGCCCAGAAAATATCAGCCACTTGTGAAGTGTCATCCTTCAGCAAAAATTGACCACTCATGGTATCACAGCAATGCGTATGTCCATTCGGAAAAGTCACCATAAGTCCATCAGGAATGGCAATGAATGTCCATGTACGTCTATTGTGAGCATCGGATCCCCCTTAGTTCTGCTCACTAAGGTACTCTGTGGGCATTGTCAATACTGAGGCCCACTCTGTCCTCCTGGATAGGAGGGAGGAGCCATATGCTGATTCGGAGCCATATGTAGAGGTGGCTGACCGGGAGGTATAGCGCCCCCTTGTGGGTGTGGGCACTCCCTCACCCAGTGTTCATTGGAGCCACACCTGTGACAACCGTTAGCACCTGGCTGCCCTCTCCCCATGCCTCTAAAATCCCCAAACCTGGCCCTGCCACGTGACCTGCCACGAGGCTGCCATGTCCTATAAGGAGCAGTAAATGGCGGATTCGGCGCAGCTCCAGCATACATCACAGGAAAAGAAGGCAGCACTGTTGCTGATCCAACAGTAGGTGCTGCTTCAGCCACCATCTGTTTCACTTTTTCAGACTGATACAAGTCAGTCAATTTATTCTGAGCCTCTTTTAACTGTAGTTTTAACAAAGCAGTCTCCATTTTCTTATTCTCCTCAGCGTCCTTTAACGCAGAATCTTGCACATCTTGTAAATAATATGTTACGTGTCTTTCCCATGTAGGCTGATCATAAATGTGTGAATCAGGATTCCGTTTCATTAATGTAGCAACAGACTCTGGCATGCCTGCTAAAACTGCTTCTCTAAACCAAATCCGATTATTTCCCGGATCTCGAGGGTGTTCTCCAGTAACTGCAACCCATTTATCTTTACATTTTGCTATATGTTCTGCGGGAGTAACATCAGTTGACCAGGGAAATTTCTAAATTTTAGACGCAGGCGGAGTAGGATATTTTCTTCTGACCCACTCGGCAAGATCATATGCATGATGCGTGAATGGGGCTTCATCAAGTACACATGCTAGCTGGCACTGGAGCATCATCTCATTATAATCTGTCAATGTCAACATTCTACCCATAATAGCTTTCCAATCCCCCACCGCTAGAGTTTGCCCTGAAGTCAGCTGATTTAATTTATTTATCCAACAGTTCCCTCCACCAGTCAAAGCAGGGAGTTGCAGAATGATGGCAGATATGTCAGCCATCTTCCATGGTTTGTAAATTACTGAACCATCTGATGCTCCCACTAAAGGAAGCATTAAATCAGGGCCTCCACTTGCCCCCAATGGCAACTTAGATCTGGTATTCTTAAATGGTCCCTCACTCCCCTTGTCCCCCAACGTCTGCATATTTTTGACCTGTAGAACCGCTGCACATTCATCACGTTGACTGGGGCTGGCACTCCCTGAAAGGTCTGCAGCTTGACCCCTTACCACAGATGCTAATCTTTCCTGATCCTGCAGCCATCCATCTGTCGCTGAACTTTAGTTAACCTGTGTTCGTGCTGCTCCATCTCATCCATCAATTTAGCATTATACGCCAAGAACAATTTATCGGTGCATTCTAATTTGTTGCTAACTAAATTTAGTAGCTGTCGCTTTTCCTCCCCAGAACACATTCTGTGAGAGACTTCTCTTATAATCCCCTCGGGCACCATGACGAGCCCACCCGGCCGTCATAAGGCCCTGGAACTGGTTTTTATCTTTTTTACCGGGCTTATCAACTAAAACAGAATATAATTTAGAAATGTATATTAACAATTTGGCATCTAAAGTACTCCAGTTTCGTCCCTGTGGAGCAGGAAGTAATTTATATTCGGCTGCCATTGAATATTCGTAACAAAAATCCAAAATGGATAAAAATTTAACAAAGTAGGTTATTTGTATTAACTCTATAAATTATTTATTTTAATTGATAAACTATCAATTCGTAGGCCCAAATTTATCCCAATATTAATGCAGTTAACAGTAAAGGCAGGCACAGTTTTTATTTATTTAATTTATTTCTTTTTATAGTGAAGGAGTTTATATATTATTTATTCATGCAACATTAACCTTAATAATGTTTTAGGCAAAGCCGAAACGAAGGAAAGCTAAAAAGGTTTATAACGCACTGTTTATCTTATCATTAATATATTTATATACGGAGATTATTGCCGTTTCATCTAAAAATCAAAGAATTCCTAATAGAGTCCGGCCTGCGCCAAAACTCGGGACGCACACTTCGGTGAAACACACGAAAAAATAGAATTCTCCCAATATAAAGCAATTTTTATTTATCATTAAAACATATACCAAAAGAAATACGTTTAAAACTCGCTTTGCAACACAAAATCGTCAACAGTTGTTTGCTCCCAAAAAAAAAAAAAAAAAAAAAAAAAAACTCCGCCGGACTGACAGATCAAAGTCCGGCCCAATAAAACTTCCGTGTCACACCGCGGAATGAATACGCCGGTGCACAGATGGCTAATTCTTCACTACGATGCTAAACCTAACAAACCGTACTCATAAGTAAACCAACCAAAGACAAGAACAAAATGCCTCCAACAAAACCACACTTCGCCATCAATACTCGAATGACTGTTTAACCGAGCCAAATAAATACAGTTCGGAAGCTAAGCTACCAAAGATTAGCTGTCATCATGAGCAACCTAGCTCAACCTGAAGCCAAACGTGACCGCTCCGTTATCATAAAAAGTTATTTTATATATATTCTATAGAGTTTACTACCAGTTATCCATAATAACAGTCCTATATATATGTGTTAGACAATGCTTTAGACGTGTTTACGTAGTTGCACAAGGTTGAACGCCTTTATTTCCAGGCGAAACTCATCCAAACTGTGCGTTAGCCGTAAGCTAACTTATGGTGGTACTTTAGCTGACTGAAAATGATATTCCCTTATTCCTCTACAATGTCAAGCTTCTACGCTTATTGTCTATACAAGAAGCGCGGGCATTGTCTAGGCGTTTAAGATTTGCAGAGGAATTATGGTTTTAGATTGAGTCGGTTAGTTCCCCTAAATGAGAAGTTTATGTGAGGCCGGAGTGCAAAAAGCTATATAGTAGCTTCCTTCCGTAACCTCCACTCCTCCAATCACACACATATTCATCTGAGAGAAAGAAAGAACAACAATTTTCACAATCTCATCAAACACTAACCTCTACCGGAGCCACCTAAAGCCGGACCTTTAAACACAATCCAATTCAAGTGGCTCAAACGTGCGTTTGGAAGATACGCCGGCCTCTCCAAAGGTAATCCGTCTAGACAACAGAGAGCACACAGGCTCTAAACTGCTGTCTCTTTTCTCGCTTGCCAGCCCTAGAGGATTCCGACAGCGTCCCATCAGATGTGAGCGGCCAACTCTCAAGCCTGGTCCGCACTCCGGTCGGCCCTCAACCGAAAGAACAACACGTCAACATTAAATGGAGAACGTTTAAATCGATCAATACCTATTAATTTGGTGTTAGCGCTTTTCCAGATTGATACAAAACCACCCGGGTGTTGATTAGCAAGGATCAATCCAGTCGCTCTCCGATTCTCTGTTGAACTCAAAGAAAAAACACAAAATCACTATAATTGCCACAAACACATGTATCAATCAGTTATGCCACACTCATTACTCACACTCAATCTCTCCCAGGCCTGAGAAAACTCAAAACCAAATCAAATGCCCGCATCCTCCACCATTTTGTCGGCTTCTTCTCATTGTATGCTCTGGAACTCGCTTTTTTTACTCAGAGAGGGGAGGGGCGCCGAACTCCAAAACCCCAGCGGGAACTGTTTCAAAATAAGACCCAGCACTGAGAGACAGAGAGTAACAACAACACACACAAACAACAGATATCTGTTTTTAAAGGACGCACCTGCAGATGGAAGCCAGACAAGATCTGACTCGCTCTCCTGCAAGGCTGTACCATTTTTATTTCCAAAATAACAAAGAACATATCACATGACTCCTCTCTCCTCCTTCTACATCTTGACAGGTCATTTATTTTCTCCAGGTCTCCTGACCGTACCATGAACTGGGTTATAACATGAATTAGAGTTATAGCTGATCCTCCCTGCTTTCAATTCATATCTTTACTCAAGAGTTTGTTTACTTAAAACCTTCAACCCTATAAAATACTGGTAACAGAGTCATGTTTTACTACCCTGAATAATATAAACAGGCCTATTACTTCTAAAGCTTAAAAAAAATATAATTAAAACATATGTACTGCATAATAAAAAATAGCCTCAAAAAAGTAGAATACAACACTACCTATCGATCTATTTATTTATTTGTGTATTTTAACATGTTAGCCTGTTTTACACGGATAAAAAAAAACAAAAAAAAAACAGACACATCGTTCCAGTGTTTCCTCTATGGGAGCCCTCTGCCCTGGGAGCAGTGGTCGGCTGTAGATGCCTGGGTGCTCTCCAGGGGGTGCTTGGGTGGAGGTCACAATCCTGGCCTCCCCTCCTCTGGACGCCCTGGGTCGGTGCCTCGGCTGCTGCTGTTGACCCGCTGTTGCTGGGGCAGATGGCTCCCTTGATGACGTTTCCTTACCCAACCTGGCACATCTGTACTCGGCCCAGTGTCCATCCTACTTTCTATTTTAATCTCCTTTTAATGTTGCTCTTTAATGTGTTCGCACATGGGGATAGGACTGGGGGGGGGGGGGTAGTATAATTGTGTTTAAACTTGTGGGGGGGGGGGATTTTTATTCTGTAAAGCACTTTGAATTGCATTTTGTGTATGAAAAGCGCTCTATAAATAAAGTTTATTATTACTTTACATATTAAAAACCGTCAAAATAATGTGTTGGTACACACACACACATATACATATATACATATATATATATATATATATACATATATACATATATATATATATATATATACATATATATATATACATATAATGTGTGTGTGTCATGACCGCGAAGCGATCAGTACGTTATTTTGACGGTGAAATGAGTACAATTCAATAATTTTGTCAAACAAAATCATGACTGCCCATAACAAACCCAAAATCATGACTGCCCATGACAAACCCCAGCTGCCCATAGCTTTTACTAAAACTATGTGAAGTTTGAATAAATCGACATGTAAAGTAAATAAGAAATGTGATCATTTCAACCCATGTTCGACCAAGCAGCCTTATCTTAAATGCACAACATCTTAAATTCAATTCAAATTCAAATTCAAAAATACTTTATTGATCCCAGAGGGAAATTAACCTGTTCAGTTTGTAGTTTCCCACCCTGGTTAACTAGCTACTTTGTTAGGAGTTTAGCTAGCATGAGCTTCATCTACAAATTAACGATCAGAAATATTTTACTTACCGAAAAAAATGGAGCAGAGACTTCTTAGACGGTCTGTTAATGCAATCAGTACCACAGCAAGCCATCTTTGTCCAATAAGTGCACAATTTATATCTAAACACTAATAAAGTTTACAGATACAAATGATGCTCAAGTTCAGAGAAAGGAAATGGCCAAAGTCTTAACGTGAGTCCCAGGCTGAAGGCCTTCCCCGGAGCAAGCAGGCGGGGTAAGCAGTCTATGGCAGCAAGCTGCTAGCCACTGTTAGCCACCATTAGCCAGCAGCCTTAGCGCTGACGGCTCATCCGAGACCTGTCAATCAAAAGGAAAAGCCCATAATTATTCATGATTTCAAGATTAAAATATGTCTGAACGGATGAATTAGAAAAAAATTCACCCCCCTCAGAGTTGTCATGACTGTAAACCTGACCTATTAAACCTAAAATGATTTTTTGAACCAGGCTGTAAACATATTTGTTTCTGCTGTGAAGTTGGCCTTTTTAACATGGGAGTCAATGGGAACTTGCTCCTTTCTGGAGCCAGCCCTCAGCGGATGAGGGGTGAACTGCAATTTTTGTTACTTCTGGGTTGGCTTCAATTCTGAGCGGCAGAGTTTGCCCCTTGGTTCGTCGTCAGAGTTCGTCAGAGTCGTCTGAGTTCGTCAGATGTCATCAGGGTTCGTCTAACCTGGGTCTTGTCCTCGTCCAGTGTTTCCTCGAGGTTTAGTTTTTAACCTTATTAAAGATGAGCAGAAAGCGTTCAAGCAGACACTCTGCATTTGGGTCCTCCTTTCACCAAAACAAGACAGAACGAACCAGCCAATTGGACCCAGCAGAGTACGAGCATTCGGAGAAGGAATGGATGGAACTTGTCGATTGGTGCGTAAGCCATGGTCTGTGTTCAGACTCACCTTATCTGGGTTCCCGGTTGGCCTACTGTCCCCCTGGCGTTGGGCCTCGGAGTTATGAGGCTGTCCGCCCCTCCACTCCACGATCCTCCAGCCACCGTCCTAGGACCGCTCCTATCCTTCTCCAGGAGGGTCCGGAGGACGTCTTCCTTGTTTCCCGCAGACCCGCCAAGTGCCTAGATGGCTTGCGCTCATGTGTCGCTCCTACACTTCTCCAGGAGGACTTGTTGGGCGTTTTCCCGGATCCCCACAGGGCTGCCCGTCGTCGAGGAGGCCCCCAATCGCGAGCCGCTCCTAATCCTTTCCAGGGGGGCTCGGTCGACGACCTCCCCGTTCCCCAGAAGTCTGTCCAGCACCACAAGTTTCAGGCCATCCAATCTCCTGACCTGGTTCCTCGGAGCTGCAATCCGGCGGCTAATGCTACCTGTGTGCAGCAGTCTTTCCGGGGTCCGCTCCTGCTGCCTAGTCAGCATGACCAAGCTCCGGCCCTGCCGCCCTGGCGATCTCAAGCTCCGGTCCCAGCGCCCCAGCGATCTCAAGCTCCGGTCCCAGCGCCCCGGCGATCTCAAGCTCCGGTCCCAGCGCCCTGGTGATCTCAAGCTCCGGCCCCGCCGCCCCTGCGATCTCAAGCTCCGGTCCCAGCGTCCCGGCGATCTCAAGCTCCGGTCCCAGCGCCCCTGCGATCTCAAGCTCCGGTCCCGCCACCCCGGCGATCTCAAGCTCCGGTCCCAGCGGAGGGAAAGGAGGCAGACCTACCTCTTTCCCTTCAACCAGCTCCTGCAGCAGAGACCAGCGCTGATCCATCTAGCCTAGAAGTGGCTGTTGTGGCAGCAGTTCTGCTGGCAGCCACAGTAGCAGCTTTTCAGCCTTCGGCAGAGACTGCTCCTAGTTTTGGGGCTTCAGACTGGTTTCCTGAGCCCGAGTTCCAGCCTTCCGAGAGCGTTCCAGAGCACCAGCCTTTCGAGTGTGTTCGAGAGCTCCAGCCTTCCGAGTGTGTTCCAGAGCTCCAGCCTTCCGAGTGTGTTCCAGAGCTCCAGCCTTCCGAGTGTGTTTCAGAGCTCCAGGGTTCGGGGTGTGTTCCAGAGCTCCAGTCTTCCAAGTGTGTTCCAGAGCTCCAGTCTTCCGAGTGTGTTCCAGAGCTCCAGTCTTCTGAGTGTGTTCCGAAGGACACTCTCATCATGTCCCAGGCGCCACCGACCTCCAAGCCTTCCGGTCCCACATCGTCCATGTGGTCCTCGGACGGGTTGCCTCCAGAACTTTGTGCCGGATTCCTGCCGATCCACGGTCAGCCTCCAGAACTTTGTGCCGGATTCCTGCCGATCCACGTTCGGCCTCCAGAACTTTGTGCCTGGTTCCTGCCGATCCACGGCCGGCCTCTAGAACTTTGTGCCGGGTTCCCATGGCCCCATGGTAACCCCCCCGAGCTCTTCTTACAGAGTTGGTTCTGAATTTTTGTTTTTCGGGACATGTTGGAACTCCTTGTGTCTTTTTGGGACTTTATCAGTTTGATTCTGGTCCTTCCCGCCAGCCTGGGACACCACCTCCCGCCCTGGCTGGTGGTTTTTGGTTGGTGCACCTGGAGACGCACCTTTAAGGGGGGGGTAATGTCACGGTGTGACTTTTGTTCCTGTCTTTGTCTGTCTCTGTGTCCTGATTACTCCCAGCTGTTTTGAGTTTCCCCAATTACGTCCCTGTGTATATAGGTTCCCCTGTGCCCTCATGTCTCCGCTGGTTCGTTGTCAGAGTTTGTCAGAGTTCGTCAGATGTCATCAGGGTTCGTCTAACCCAGGTCTTGTCCTCGTCCCGTGTTTCCTCGAGCTTTAGTTGTAAACCTTATTAAAGATGAGCAGAAAGCGCTCAAGCCGACACTCTGCATTTGGGTCCTCCTTTCACCAAAACATGACACTTTTTAGTCACACTCTAAGTACCTTAATACTGTATCAAAGGATTGTTAGCCGTAGCTCAGCCTTGTTGTGGAATTGCAGCCCCTACTAGGTGGCCGTTCTTTTAGCATTAGCAGAGAACGCCCGAGTTTTGGTGGGCGGGGCCCAGGCCATGCGCCTCTATTGTCAATTGAGTCTCTTACGTCTGCATCTGATGAAACATTGACAGACATGCATTTGCGCACCACAAATTGCCTAAATTCCAATATTACTCTATGTATGAAATGTAATTAGGTTTAGGCCTAATTATATTGTGTGTTTAACAATAATCTGTTTACAAATTACAGGCCTAATAAAATATTTGATCATCCATCCACACATCCATCCGTCCTCATTACGTCTCTAGCTTCACCACGACAGTAATGGCTCAGTTATCGGCTACTGTTATGGCGTTTCAATTTGATCCGGAATATAATCCGGACGGCGAGGCACCTGAGGAGGAACCAGAAAGGTAGAGCACGTCTTCCATCCGGTGAACCAAACAGACGTGCTGTGCACGGAGGGAAGAGGCTGTATGTGTGTGTGTGTGTATGTGTGTTCTTGTATTGCTATCCTATTTAGGACCTTTTCTGACGTGTGTGTGTGTGTGTGTGTGTGTGTGTGTGTGTGGGTGTGTGTGTGTGTGTGTGTGTGTGTGTGTGTGCGAGAGACGCGTGATTGACAGAGATGAAAAGAGAGCAGGAAATGAATGCGCTGCGTGTTTTAAATAGCGTAAAAAAGAAAAACAAAACGCAATATGTGACAGTCGGTGTTGATTTATTTATTTTTTTTTTTTGGGCCGGTGTTGAATCTGTGGCGGTTGGAGTTTAATCTGTGGCGCGCCGCCACAGATTCGTCATGTTTGGGAAACACTGGTATAAAACAGCTGAAGGACATTATTGCGGAAATATACTTACTTGTATAGGGATATTTGCTGGTTCATGGAGGGTTGGTATTGATCCTGGTAAAAGTTTAAGACGATCTGCGAATCCACTGCTGTATTGTCCCGAGTTAATAAAACATTCGTCAGAGAAATGTTTACCACAAACGACCACGCGGTTTGGGAGTCGGCCGTGTACATTCCCTGCATAAATAAAGTCCATCCACAAGCTTTTCAGTGGGGAGGAAGTGGGGAGGACAATGTCGATGTGGTCTGGACTCCATGTTGTCGGTTTGTTGTTTGCCTTTTACCGTAGCTCTCGTTGTTTAGGTTGTAATACGCGCCGCGGGGGGAGGGACTTGGAGAGTGTGGTTCAGAGAAGGGGGTAATTGGCTGGAACTCAGTGACGGCATATGCCGAAACGTGAGGTCAAATGCCGAACTGCAAAACAGCCCGTTTCTGAGTGCTAATTTCACTATGTAGGCAGACATACCCGGAGACAAAGGAAACACTAATCAGTAGTTTTAACCCCTTAGGGGACATTGGCAGGCTGGGGAAACTAAAGCCGTTTTCAGACAGAAGTTCTGGAATATTTGCGACAATTCCATCCGGTCTTTAACCGGAGTTGTGTTTTCAAACACGACACTTTTTCCCGGAACGTTGCCTTTCGGCTGCTTTCACACAGCAAGAAATGTACCTGAGAATCCTGATGAATACCTGTGGGGTGGGGGGTGCGGGGGAGTGGGGGATTCCTAGGTGGATATTACGGCGGGCATACGTCATTTCCCCAAACAAATGCATTATTACAAAGATGGTAGACAAAACTGCAGATCTACTCCCAGCGCTCGTCTTTGTGATGTGTACAATTTTGTGTACATGGAAATGCTTAAGAGACTTCGATGAAAAAGCTGAAAGGAAAATAGTGACATTTATACATCATCAATGTGTGCGCTCACAGCGTTCCCTGCTCCTCTCCCCTTTTCCCCACCGCCCCACACCCCTGCAGCTTTTGCGGAACATTACCTCACTGTCTGAATGCAAACACCATACCGCGAAAAGTCCACTCTTGTTACCAGGTCTTCAGCCATAAAATTACCGTTAAAGGGTATCCGGACAAAGTCCGGAAGATTGCTTTCAGACTCAAAAGCAAAACAGACGAAGTCCGGAAAATTACCGTTTTTCATGGCCTGTTTGGAAGGGACTAAACAAATATGACCAAAAAACTCAAAAAATGCAAATTTCATGCCAGGGGCACTTTAAGCTAAAAATAACATTTAAGCTAACATTAGCATTTCAGCTAATGTTAGCTAATATTTGCATTTGAGGAAGATTTTAACATACTGAAATAATTAAGTTCATGGTAACGATTATGTTAGTGTTTGCCAACACACAACTACTAGTATTTAAGCTAAAACTTGTATTACAGTTAGTATCAAAATTTAAGCTAATTTTGACTTAACAGCTGAGGTTAACTTGCTAAATAGATTTTGTTAATGTTTAGCGCCATGTTAGTGTTTGCTACCTTACTACCACTAGCATTTTAGGTAACATTTGCATTTCAGCTAATTTTAGCTAACACTTCCCTTTAAGCTTATTTTAATTATACTGAATGGATTGAATTATTGTTAACCAACATGTTTGTGTTTGGCAACATGCTACCATACGCTTCCGTACGTTTTTTGAACTTCAACTACTTCTGCATACTTTGTGCTATTTTAACCATTCAATTTTTCAGCTATTCTGCTCATTCTGCTTTTTCCAGGTATATCTTTTGGTATTCATAACCTTTATACTTTTTATAATATTCAACTTTTTATTTTAGCTAATTGTGACTGTTCTTTGTGGCAGGGTTGGCACACTATTTTTCTTTCTTCTGCTGTTACTCTTTATTAAACTTCAGCAAGTCTTCTACAGTTGACTTCAAATACTTCAGCCATTTTCTGCAAATAAATTCAGCTTACAGCATTCACACTGCATTTTCGCAGGAAATGCAACTTTTTCTAGTTTTATATTACTTTCATTCTATTCTCCTTCAAATGTGTGCTTTGTGTATTTATCGTCTTACTAAACCTAGAATAAATTATTAACCAATTAAGCTCTTTCTCTTGCTATCTTGACATCCTACCCACAGCTTTCCTTAAAAAAGTTTTCCCTGTCATTGGGTCTGATCTGATTAAAATAGTTAACTCATCCCTCCTGTCAGGTGTCTTCCCTCAGGCTTTAAAAACAGCAGTTATTAAACCACTGCTAAAAAATAATAATCTGGACATCAAGTTAATGCAGAAGTACAGGACAATTTCTAATCTTCCATTCATCTGTAAAATTATTGAAAAAGCTGTGTTTCAGCAGTTAAATAGCTTTCTAACAATGACCAACTGCTTTGATGTTTTTCATTCTGGTTTCCATGCTCACCACAGCATAATCTTCAGTGCAGCATTTGACACTGTTGATCATGATATATTATTAGAACACCTGGAGAGCTGGGTCGGACTCTCTGGTACAGTACTTGGCTGGTTCGAGTCTTACCTAAAGAACAGGGACTTCTTTGTGTCAATAGGAAACTTTTCATCAGAACGAAAAGAAATCACATGTGGAGTGCCCCAGGGCTCCATCCTGGGGCCCCTCTTATTTAATATCTACATGCTCACACTCCCCAGATTATAAAAACCAATACGATTAGCTACCATAACTATGCAGATGATACTCAGCTCTACATTACGATATCACCAGGTAAATTTAAACCCAACCGAACCCTAAGTAAATGCATCGAGCAAATCAATGGATGGATGTGCCATAACTTTCTCCAGCTGAATAGAAACAAAACAGAAGTAATTACTTTTGGACCTAAATAGGAACAACTAACAGTCACCACACAGCTTCAGTTAATACAGCTAGAAACTACTGATCAGGCACGAATTTAGGTGTAGTAATGGACTCAGACCTGAACCTCCAGGGTCACATAAAGGCAATAACAAGGTCAGCCTTCTATCACCTGAAGAACATTTCTAGGATTAAAGGACTGATGTTGCAACTGGACCTAGAAATATTCATCCATGCATTTATCTTTAGTCGGATTTATTACTGCTACAGCATCCTCACAGGTCTGCCTAAAAAGTCAATCAGACAGGTGCAGTTGATCCAGAACGCTGCTGCTCGTGTCCTCACTAGAACCAGGAAAGAAGAGCACATCACCCCAGTTCTAAAGTCCTTACACTGGCTCCCTGTAGCACAGAGAATAGACTTCAAAATACTTTTACTAGTTTATAAATCATTAAACGGCTTAGCACTAAAGTATATTGAAGATCTGCTGTTACTATACCAACCCACCAGACCACTCAGGTCCTGAAATTCCAGTCTACTCAACATCCCTAAAGTCTGATCCTTAATATCATTTGTTTTGTGTGCTGACTAGTATACAACTATATGAAACTAGTGAAGAGATAGAAATTCTGTAAATGTTGTATGAGGGTTTAATTCTGTAGTGCATGTGGCAACACTTAGAAACAGTGAACAATCAAGAAGAATGTGGTACATCATGTGTTCCTTATGTGAAGAAACTGTGACCATTCTGTGAACGAAGATCTATGTGGGAGGAGTTCCCTTCAAACTTGTTTCAATAAAGACTTTGAGCTGACATAGATCTGGGCTCAGTTACTTGAACTGAGTCCAGCGAACGACGTCTCGCTGTTAAAATATATAATTGTTGTTTGTTGTTCTTATTGCTCCTTTTTACAGAAATGAACGAGCACGCGGGAAGGTGAAATGAGAGCTCAGAGAGCCCAGGGTCATAAATTAAATGTGTGTCTGTTCCTTTAAGATAGGCTTTAAATTAGAGTAAAAGCACCTTTCCAACACTAGTTAAACATTTTCCACTACTAGTTTGAACATTTGGCAAACTAGTTTATAAATTCTCTTACCAGTCATTCATTTTTGCCGAGTTGCACATTTGGCACACTAGTATGACTTCGCTTGTACACTGTCCCTTGATGCCCAAACATCAGACCGGCCCACCGGGAACTGTCCGATCTTCCCGATTAGCCACCTGGTCTACAAAACTTGTGGTTTCTTGCTCAAAAAAGTCTAAGATACAAGGGTGTCTACTAAACTTCTTTTTTTGCAGATAAAACATGATGTATTGAATAAAAAACGTTGTTTCTTCAGGGAAAACATTTTTTTTTGTTTGCCACTGGTTCAATACTGTACTTTTAGAATTTGCTTTCTTTTTATTTCTGTCTTGACTAAAAATTTTCCTTAAGCTTAAGATAATGTTCATCAGGGTATAACCTTTGCAAAAAAAAGTTAAAGAGATTTATTCGGCAAGCAACCACAATACAGCGATTTTCCACAATAAAGTATGCTTATTTTTTAAAGAGGCTATATGCAACTTTTTCCCTAAAATAAATGTAACAATAGCCTTTTTATTTGACCATTTATGACTCAAACATCTCCTGATGAGCATACTGACACCTTGTCAGCTCACAGTGGGTGCACCTATAAGCCTGTATCCAATTTTTTCTATTTTCTGTCGGGTCGGATTTTCCCGCGCTGTCTGCGGATGTGACGTCAAGCGCGTTCATGTTAAATGTTTCAGATCACTGTGCCACCACCGCTAGTCAGCACTCGCAAGCAGTTCAATGGATTGTGCGAATACACAGAAGAGACCAAGGACAACTTTGACACCAATAGTAACTCCACATAAGACTAAAAAAGTTAAACCCCTGACAAGTGCCTGAAAAAGATCGAAGATTGAGAGCGACTGGCGTAGGAGCACGCGCTGCGAGAGCAAGCAAAAAGGAAGTGCAGTTTCGTTCTTTGGCCACATGGGGTCAGTCGCGAGTCAAAATTTCTGAAAAATGCAAATAGCCCCTTTAACAAAAAATCATAATCCCAACTATTCAAAGAACAAACCAAGACTATACTTGCAAAACAAAATGATAAATATAATTGTGTCTGTTACTTTGTTTTAGTGATTATTGGGGGGCCAAAATACAAGTTTGGTATCAATGCTCCACATAGCATAGATTCTCAAGATTTGCAATAGGACATTTTTAATGGAAAGCATCAAACTCTACCACTCAGTATTATTCAAATCAACTATGAGAGGTTCTTAGGAACTGATACAAATATTAGATCATTGAATAATATTCAGGCTTAGTAAAAGTGGGGTGAAATAAGTGATCTACAGGAAAGGTCCTATTTTAGTTCTTGGAAGAAAATATTGCTGTTTTTTCTAAACAAGGAAAGTGGAGACATGTTTGACAATGCTTTCAATATAAATGTTGTATAGTTTTAAAAATTACATTGTCAAAGAAATTGCACTTGGTTTATATCAGCTAACATAAATAAAGCAAAAGGATCTACTTGAGAAGGTCAAGAAATTCTTCAGTATTCCAAGTATTCATTTCTGCTGGAAAAATACAGTGAGTCACTGGACAGAACCATATTGTCTGCTATGCAGAATCGGCCCTCTGGGATTAAAGCCCACATTCTTCAACCCTCACACAACTTAAGTGTACCTTTTGAGACTAGAAGACATCCTCACTGAATCAGAATAGTCTGATATACAACCGTTTAGAGGTCAAGCTGAGCTTTGTCTGCGATGATTTATGATCCACACACTCACCTACAGCTGTAGGGGAGAATACATGTCATATAACATTGCTTTGTTAGAAAAACACAGTTTGATACCATTGTGATAGATGGATTTGAAGTTACCTGGGCTTTCTGACATGAGCTGAGTGAGTTTTAGACAGAGGTGTTTAATCTTCATCCTGACTGGTAGGCTCCTCACGTCCCCTGAGCTTCTTGTTTTCCTGTATTGATTAAAATCTGCCCTATCCACCTTCCTGGTGTAAGAACTCCTTCAAAGAAGGCACTGAGGGATTATTCACTGAGAAAAACTTAGCCTGGGTCTTTGTTCTGCCAGTTGCCCTGACTTGTTCAAAGAGGCAAGTCAGTTGGCCAGTAATGATGCAAATTGTTTTTATTAACAGGCGTTTTAGACAGCTGATTTGTGAAGTGTACAATCAAATTAGGAAATCCTAATGCTGCATCTCAAAGCTTATTTGGAGGCTTAAACTGTAAAGAAGTTACCTTTTCCTACATAGACAACTTTCTTGTTATTATAGTTTGAGTTTTGAAGCTTTGATCCAAACAAATGTAAATTGCATTGAAGAAATGGATCAGTGTCGAAATAACCACCACCTTATTTGTATGTGTGGACAGAATGACAAGTGGGTAGCTTGCACTTCTTCTTCTTTCTTTTCTTAGTGTTGTCACTGCTGTGGGAGTCACATGAAGGCGCATACTCAGAAGTCCATATCTGTGGGTATGTTCTACAAAGGTATGATGGCAACAACCACTTAATTTGTGATTAGAGCTTTATTTAAAGCCATGTTTATTCTCCAAGGAATTCATTAGAGCCAGAAGCTGCCTCATTTCCCCCCGATGTTCTTGCGATTCATTCCCCCAGTTAGGTGATTTAATGCTCATCTCTAGGTGATAAAAACTGGAGAGCATGACCACAAATACGCTGAATATATTAGCTCTAGTTTTTTTTACTTATAAACAAAAGGAAAGTTATTCTATCATTCAAATTACCCAGTGCACTAACGCATTTCTCCCGAGTCTCATTCCACAGACGTCAAATTATTTTAGCTTTAGTGCCAGGTGACTTACCTGTGGTGTTTCATTGTTACCAGCAGAAAAAAAGAAAACAAAGCAAAAAACAAAAACTGTTGTTGTTTTGACAGCTAAAACTATTGGAAAAAAACAATGTCTGATCTTTTTGCATTGAAAAAGTTCAGAATTTTTACATAAACAAGGCAGTTTATTATATCTATGGATTTATTTATTTTTTACTTCTGCCAGTGAAATGTTTTCATTACCACCAGCAGCAAAGAAAGACTCAAGCATGATCGATCTTCAAAATTAAAAATTTTGAGAGACTATCCATCTTTATAAAACATGAATTTGCTTCTTTAAGTTAAACCTATTAACTTTGTAAGCCCCTGAAGAAGACAATTTCGATTTAGATACAGCTACTCACCAACACTTTTTTTATTTTCATATTTGCGTGGCATATGCTACAACAGTTTTTCTATAAATTGATCGGTGTGTGTGTGTGTGTGTGCGTGCGTGTGTTTTTGCGTGTGTGTGCGCGTGCGTGTGCGTGCGTGCAGGTGTGTGTGTGCACACCCTTTTTGCGTGTGTGACGACAAGAGGCATACAGTACATGAATGAGAGCTACGGAGATGACAACCAGGGGCTGCTAATGAGCTAACAGAAACGACAAAGTCATAGGTTTATTAAGCTGTTTGAGTTGTTTATCTGCCATGTTTTATCCTGATTAAATATTTATGGAAGCATTGAGATGGAAATTTGACTGAGGGAGTGTGTATACTTTGAGCAGTGGACAAAGGCAAAATTCCTCAATTTCAGTGTAGATGCATTCAGTTAGATAATGTTGATATCTGACATAAACACAATTACATCTAACAAACTCATAAATAATATGAACAGTTTACAAAAACAAGTGGACATTTTCCAGTTTCCATAATCACATATTAAATAAAGGTTTAAATAGAAGCTGATCGTTTTTTTCTCTGGAGTTCTCACGACTGAACTGTGGCCACTTTTTTGATTTTAGTTCAATCTTACCGGATTTGATAATCTGAATATTCAGGTCAATTCGTATTTGTGTATAGATGAATCACTGTTTTTTTGGTTTTGTTACATTGCTACAAGAATTTTTTTCTCCTTTTTATTGTAAATTAGTAATTTAGTAATCAAATAATCCAAAAATGTTATCCGGGATCGGGTTGCAAAGGTGCCAGCTTGAGCAGAGAGACCCAGACTTCCTTCTCCCCAGCCACTTGGGCCAGCTCCTCAGAAGGAATCTCAAGTAGTTCCCAAGCCAGCTGAGAAACATAGTCCCTCCATAATGTCCTGGGTCTTCCTCTGGGTCTCCCCCCGATGCGACATGCCTGGAACACCTCACCAGGGAGCAGGGACAGTCCTAGGCTGTTTGATGCCCTGGGTGAACTCGTTCACTATTGGCTATTGCTCCTTGAGTGGATGTGCGCTTAAAAGTTGAAGTAAATAAACTGTCGTTGACCAGAGAAGTGACTTTAATGGTAGGCAGGTCTACACACCCTGCTATCCTGGCAGAGAATTGCTTCGCAACACTTACCAACGGAGAAGTATAAAAGGAACTCGTCTCTGTCAATACGTATGCGCATGAGTGCAAACTTGCTGATGGAGAAGTAAAATCCAGGCTTGAGGGGTCAGCTTGGAGACTTCATTTGCAAGTGTGGTATTCCCCATACAGACAGCAGAGGGTGCTAGGAGCAACTTTAAGCACCCTGTGATAAATCATTTTACTATATACCAGCTTAAGTAGATGCTTCATTAACATGAAATTACTGCCTTGCTTCTCTTTAACACATGTTACTGTATACACTGTTGTCAGAAATATAAAAAATGTTTTAGATAAAAATATATATTTACATTTGCAGTGTATTTATACATAAACACAAAAACGTACATATAAATAGGAGAAAATAGAGCTATTACATACAAAACCACCCCCATACCCCTGAGTACAGCCCTTGCAAAAAGCACAGGCTCCCCTTCTCATGATAGGGCCCTAGGCAACCACCCAAGTCGCCCACTTGAAGAACCACTGCCAGGGAAGCGTTCAGGGGGTATCCTAACCAGATGCCCGAGTCACCTCAGCTGGCTCCTCTTGATGTGGAGGAGCAGTGGCTCTCTGAGCCCCTCCTGGATGACCGAGCTTCTCACCCTAACTCTAAGGAAGGGCCCAGACACCCTGTGGAGGAAACTAAATTCACCTGCTTGTATCTGTGATTTCGTTCTTTTGGTCACTACCCAGAGCTCGTGAACATAGATGAGGGTAGGAATGTAGAGCCTTTCGGGTCAGCTCTCTCTTCATCATGGCAGACAGGTACAGTGCCCACCTTGAAAATGTATTAACTTTAGTGATATAGTAACTTTCTATAAATTACAGTAAAAAGGGAAGAAAAACCTAACAGCAAGTACTTCTGAAAGCCTACATCGTCTGTTTTATGATATCCCTCCATTATCTATACCTGTCCATCCTCTGCAGAGTTGTGGGGGGGCTGGTGCCAATCTCCAGGATTCATCCGGCAAGAGGCGGGGCACACCCTGGACAGATCACCAGTCCATCACAGGGCAACACACAGGACAAGCAACCTAAGGGCAATTTAGAGAGACCAATTAACCTAACAGTCATATTTTTTGGCTGTGGGAGGAAGCCGGAGTACCCGGAGGGAACGCACGCATGCACAAGGAGAACGCAAACTCCATGTAGAAAGACCCAAGGCCGGGATTTGAACCCAGGCCTTCTTGCTGACAATCACTTGATAAAACCCTAATCCTAACACCTGCGGTATATATCAACCAGAAAGCCTGAGATGTTAAAGATTATAACTCTTTAGATAAAAAATTATATAATTAAGAAAAATATTTTATCCTATTAATGTTTTAAAAACAGATTTTACTCTCTTTACTTTGTTAGTCCCAAAAATGTAGGGTAAACTTTTGCACAACGCCTGTAATACTAACGTAGAATATTCATCATAGTATCTTTGTTCACTGTTAAATAATAATCATGAAAGTATTACGCTGTCATTAATATTCAGTTTTCAAACTGTTCTAACTTTTCTGTACCAGATCCATTTTTCACCTGTAAAGTATCAGTGGCTGCCTGAGTCAGATTAAGATTTGTGCTAAGTGATGGCCAGGTTTCCAAATGAATTTGAGCAGAGCAACTGTAGCACCCACAAGGACAACTGTTGCTCCATAAATTAGATAGTTCCATCATTCTGATGCATCTGCGGAAGAACTGGGATTGCCGTGACCTTTCTCTTTCCCACAACCAAGCCCTCTCCTAGATGCAAACTGAAGTAGGTCAAATACCAGGTATAAATCTTCCATGGCAAGCTGCAGCAGTGTTTGCCAGGTAGGCACTGCAGGCTGGTGTAACGGACTGTGAATGGAGGTGTGGCTCAGACGTGAAGCGTGCACGCTGTTGCTTCTGCCAGCAGGCTGGGACCAGCTTGCCGCTGGCCGAAGGGTTTGCTTCCCACAAGGGAACCATTTGGCTGTAACAATGTGCTTCTGAAAACAGATATTGGTTATCAGAATGAAGCCAACTTAATAAATAATCGAAAAAAACAACAAATGCATATTTTGTGCATGTACACTTTCAGCTGGGTCACAGTTAAGATTCAGTTATGTTTTTAAGGTCAGCCTTTCATATGAGGAAATGATTAACTGATACAACCATAAACCTTTTCTTTTGCCATCAGTCTGATTTAATTTACCAGCAGCTGATTTTTGACCGTTGAAGTTTTATTGCAGGTATAAACGTATTTTACTAAATATTAATCAGGATTTCATAAAATGGATTCGAAAGAAGTTCATTCAAAAATAGAATAGTAATATGGTACAAAGTCTGGGATACTCGTTTGGGTGTTCCTTCTTTTACTTGAGGGACCCAAGATAATAACTGAAGGGTTAATAAATTGGGGACCAATATTTTCTATAGTAAAAAAAAATTTAAAAAAATAAATCTGCAAAATCAACCTGCTTCTCATAAGTAAACAGTTATAACAGATAGTGAGCTATATACCCTTCAAACATTTTTTTTCCAGTTGGAAGTTGGATGCTGTGGGTTTGACCTGCAGTGAAAGTCCCTCCAAGTGTACTTTGGTTTTCCAGACAGTTACAGCATCAGACATAATAATATAAACATTATAAAAACTATTTCAACTGTACAATGGTCTTTCAGTATGGAGTTTGCATGTTCTCCCTGTGCAGGTATGGGTTCCCTTCAGGTACTTTGGCTTCCTCCCACAGTCCAAAAACATGAGTTAGTTTAATTGGTCTCTCTAAACTGCCTCTCGCCCGATGATTACTGGAGATAGGCACCAGCAACCCTGCAGAGGATAGATGGGTATAGATAATGGATGAATGGATGGATGGATGAAGATTTTGCTCAAAAATGTAAATATCACTTAAGGTAGATAGGAACAAAAATTGGAAATGCAAAACTGTGCAAAGAAACAACTACTGTACAAAAGAGGTATCAAAGCATTTAAGTATCCACATTTTAGACCCACCCATAATTTCGGAAATCACGTTGTCTTCACTTTTAACAATAATGAGAGACTGATTATGCCTGTTTTTTTTGTCTTGCTGTCAATAATTAATTGTCACCAGCTGTTCTAGTTAGCTTAATAAATTTACAAAAGATGTACGTTTAGAGTTTCATGACAGTACTGTGAATTGGGCTCCAAGAGATGACGATACCAAGTGATTAGAATATTATTGTTGAATATTGCCATGATAAATTGTTTTTGACCAACCAGTGTTTTCTTCACTCATCTCTGTCTTTTCCATAATCCTATTATTTGATCACTCCCAATAAGTTGGAACATCTCATCCATGATCATCTATATCAGGTGTGGTAATCAGTGAGAGTTAATTCAACTAGCAAGACAAATCAATGAGATTCAGAAGGTGAATGTTTGGCATTTCAACAATACCTGGCCAACTATTGCATCCGAGCATTTGTTTGTAATTTTTACATCACACAAATTATAATGTGATGACAGTTACAATTGAGTATACTGAGCAGTTTTAGCTTTGATAGATATGACTTCTGACTTCCCGATAGTTTTTCCAGGTGTTTTTTTATTTATTTACAGAAGTGAGCCATCCTATCCCTCTGAGCAGAGTATTATTAAAAGAAACAGAAAAGACAACACTGTCTTTCATCTAAACAATCTGAAAACATGGAGAGACATGCGTATAAATGCATCTATTGACGACTAAATGTGGCTGAAAGGTGAATGAGAATAAATATACCAGACCTTCAATTTCTTTGTTTTGATTATATTAGGATTCATGCTAAAGCCACATTTTCAACCTGTTTTTTTTATCTAAATAAAAAACAAGGTCTGGCCAACCTAAAATAGCTACAAAAGATGTCCATAGATGTCCATTGTTTAAAGAGATAGTCATATTAAAATCAGTCTCTTTCATCAAGGCCCTCATTCTCCGGTTGTTAAGTTTGACTTGGCACCTCTTTAAGGAGTCACTTTTTTTCCAAACTTCATGGGGAACATTGCAGACTTGGGAATTTCAGTTTTTTGCTGAAGTCTTTTGTGGCCTTTCAGTGTCCACAAACAAAAGCTCCTATCTCAACAATGGCGGTAGTTTCTACATATGAAGTGAATATTTTAACTGAAAAGCATGGATTCTTTCAAAAACAGATCCCAATATTTCAGTTTGACACAACTGGAAATAAAAAAGGTTATGGAAATACATTAATAATACTGAAGAAAAAACAAAAACAATTAAGCTAAATTTCAAGTATCAGCATATTGTGAAACAACTTTCCACATTAAACTTTTTTTGTCAAGTAAGGGAAAATACACTTTATTTATACATTATTGCATTTTTTTGCTTTGTTTACCAGTTACCATTTTTATTTTAATAGACTGCAAATGTGCATCTCAAAGGGACAATCTGCACAAATATATTGGAAAGAAACCTATATTCACTTCTTTAAAAAGGCTGGAGGAATAGTACAATATGTGTTGTTCCTCAAAATTACTTTATTCAATATATACCGTAAAAATATAAGATTTCCAAGTGTTTTGTTTTTAACCTTTTCTAAGTGGTCCACATCAGTATACTTTGTCATGACTATGCCATTTCATGGAGAAAAAAAAAATGCCCAGCAGGTATTCACAAATACTGAGGCATCACATACAATTATATTCCCCTCCTCTAACAGCCTGGTCTCAGCTTATTTAATATATAAAGTCATGTTGCATCCCATTACTTTACAATTTGCATTTTTTGGGATTCATTGCACAATGCACTGTGAAACGACGGACCCTCCAGGCTGGTGTGATGATGTAAAGTTCGTATATCAGTTCTGCTGTATGGTCTTCCAAAGCAACATGCTATTTTTGCATTATGTGTCATTTCACACTTTGTAGGGTGACAGAATGACACCCAGCCCTGTACGTTTTGTAAGAAGCTTCACAATTTATCATGCAATGGGTAAGAAAAATGGGTAAAAAGACAAGGGAAAAGCTTAGAAGAATGAGTAACATGGAAAATGGGGACTAAAGTAGCATGCTTTTTCTTAACTATTGCCACCAAACCATGTGTTAAAAGGTATAGTTGCAGTGGGTGCAGTGGTTTATAAACTAAATGCATTGGCATAGTTTAAGATTATAGTAAAAGGATTTTCATTAATTTAATATACAACAGAAGGTTTAGAAATACTTGCTAGATGTCAGAACCAAATAATTAGGTTAGAAAAAAAGGAGGGAGGGGATCTGACAACATTCAGTTTATTTCACATATCATCTTAAGACACTTCACAAGAACAAACTGGTCCAGTTCACATCCTGTCATAAGAAATATATAAAATTAAATTGATTCAATCGTATAAAAAAAATTCACATTTAAATTTGATCCTAATCATAGCAAAATATGGTCACATTTAGGACATAATGGAGCAAACATCAATCTTTCTACAACAGTTGAGCTGGTGCATTGAGTTATGTTGACTTTGCATCAGCTTTGTTGTCTCCAATCAGGGAACTTCGCTGCATGACTTTGATCTTTAATTTTCCTTTTCACTTGCTTATGTTAAGCCAAGCTAATTAGCCAATTTAATATTATCATAAAATTAAAAAGGATAAAAAAAACAAAGAATAAAACCTATTGCTACATTTTTACAATGGACGAAAAGCTATTCTGTACTTGGGGAAGGACTTGTCCCCGACCCGGAGAAGGCACTCTACCCATTTCTGGCTCAAGACCATAGTCACAGATTTGGAGGTGCTGATTCTCCTCCCTGCCGCTTCACACTTGTCTGCAAACCGCTCCGGGAAAGCTGCAGATCACGTTCCGATGGAGCCAACAGGACCACATCATCTGCAAAAAGCAGAGACCTGATCCTGAGGCCACAGAAACAGATCGCCTCATCACCTTGGCTACGGCTAGAAATCCTGTGCATAAAAGTTAAGAACAGAATCGGTGACAAAGGGCAACCTTGGTAGAGTCCAACTCTCACTGGCAGTGTTGGGTGTGACGCGTTACAAAGTAACTAGTTACTGTAATGACATTACTATTTTTGTACCGTAGTAGTGTACCGCGTTACTGCGGCAAACACTGTAATGACATTACAATTACTTTCGAAAATATGATGTCGTTACTCGTTACATAACCTGTTCCACCCCACAGCCTCTGCCGCTGGGTCCCTGTGGGGGAAGGGCGGGGAAATTTCCGAATTTAGTTGACCTGTGGTCACTGATTGCTAAGGATGTCCTATCATTATAAACCTCCGAATCTCAGCTAAAGACTCATAAATCTTTTTTGTGACCTCCAAGACCAGAAAAAAATAACAAGCAATTAAAAGAGCAGTTGTGCTATTTTGCGATTTTTACATGAACAAATTCAACCGAACCTGTCGGTCACCCTGCCCAACAGAACCGAGCAAACTTTGCCTTCCATGAAAGCCAGCATCTCACAGATTCTAAAGCTGCAAGTTTCATCATGCTATGTGCAAATTTCAGCAAATGAGCAGCAAAATTAGCCCAAAAATACTTACAGAATTTGAAAAACAAGAGCATAAATTTGTTCTTACCTTTGTTTTTTCCTTGCTGAAAAGAATAATCCACTGTGATATGACTGTATTTCCAGAATAACTAAAATACCCAGTGTGTATTTAGAAAAGAAAAAGTAAAAAAAACGTAATCCTTTGCCATTATTTTTTACATTTGATTCGAGGTGGCTCAACCTTGTCTGACATGCGCACTGTGAACTTTCCCCATGTAAACATTTGCTTTGTCCAATCTGCTTCAAAGTTCTGATGTCTGCGTGATTCTATAGGACCTTATGATTCTTACCATATGTCAATCATCCAAATTGGCCAATAGAAACTGGAGTTACAGGTCTGCGTAATTCTAAAAACAGATTTTGTTCAGCACGGGGGTGAGCGCTGACGCAGTGATCAGGTGAGGTTTGACTATCTGTCCGACCCTCCTCTCCAGAACCCCTGAATAGACCTTACAGGGAGGCTCAGGTCTTTGAAGTATTCTATCCACCGACCCAAAACGTCCCACCTCGAGGTCAGAAGCACACCACGCAATGTAAACAGTGTTGGTCGCTATCCCCCCCTGAGACGCCGGATGGTGGACCAGAATCGCCTCGAAGCTGCACGGAAGTCGTTCTCCTTGGCCTCTCCAAACTCCTCCCACGTCCGAGTTTTTGCCTCAGCGACCTTCCGTGGCGCACTATGCTTGGCCTGTCGGTCCCCATCAGCTTCTTCCAGCGTCCCACAGGCCAAAAAGACCCGATAGAACTCCTTCTTCAGCTTGACAGCATCCCTCACCGCCGGTGTCCACCAGTGGGTTTGAGGGTTGTCGTCACGACACGCACCAACCACCTTGCGGCCACAGCTCTGGTCAGCCGCCTTGACAATGGAGGCACGGAAAAATGGAGCGGGAGATTGGTAAGGCTTCTGCAGTGATGCGGGCGCTGTACTGGTCTGTTGTGGTATAGAAAGAGCTGAGCCAAAAGGTGAGGCTTTTGATTTACCGGTTGATCTACGTTCCTACCCTCATCTATTGTCACTAACTCTGGGTGGTGACCGAAAGAGCGAGATCACGGAAACAAGCGGATGAAATGAGTTTCCTCCGCAGGGTGTCTGGGCTCTCCTTTAGAGATAGGGTAAAAAGCTCAGTCATCCGGGAGGGGCTCGGAATAGAGTCGCTGCACCTCCAAATCGAGAGGAGTCAGTTGAGGTGGCTCGGGCATCTGGTCAGGATGCCTCCTGGATGCCTCCCTGGTGAGGTGTTCCAGGCACGTCCCACCTGGAGGAGACCCAAAGGGAAGACCCAGGACACACTGGAGGGACTATGTTTCTTGGCTGGCCTGGGAACACCTTGGGATTCCTCCTGAGGAGCTGGCCCAAGTGGCTGGGGAGAGGGAAGTCTGTGTCTCTCTGCTTAAGCTGCTGCCCCTGCGACCCGACCCCAGATAAGCGGAAGATAGATAAATGGATGGATGGATGGATGGATGGATGGATGGATGGATGGATGGATGGATGGATGGATGGATGGATGGATGGATGGATGGATGGATGGATGGATGGATGGATGGATGGATGGATGGATGGATGGATGGATGGATGGATAGTTATTTTTTGCTAATTTTTTTTGTCGCATGGACAGACTAAATAACTTGGCTAAAATAATGACTCCTGATTAAATCAAGTTTTGGGTTTTAAATTTTGTACTAAATTTAAGAAATGGAAGAAGGATATAAATAAAGAATTCTTAGAAGAGTGCATTTTAAGTTTCAGGGGTTGAGGAGAGTTGCAGAGGTTGCCGTACTTAGCCACTTTAAAAAATGAAGGCCTGTATTGAGTTTTTTAGGCCTGCAGCTATAGGCAATGGTGATAAATCCACCTGTGAGAGAGAGAGCTTGTATCAGACAGGCCCAGGCCACTGGCAGATAAATCGACCAGTCCGTGCCCTGACTGGGAGAAGCACCCCTGTGGGCTTCCCTGCCGCTGAGAGTTATTTTTCCTGCTCTGTCCCTTGTAGGTTGGAGCATGGCTTCGGGATACGAGCAAGCTAAATGAAACACTAATGCACCGAGTTTCCCATCAGAAATTTCCATAATTCATTTCCACACATTTCCTTGAGAGCACACTGTGGGATTTGAAGGAGGGGCTGGGAATCTAAATGTACCAGCTGTGTGAAAAGAGGTGTCTGATCAACAGCTCAGTGGCTGCAGCCTTATGTGAAATTCTGAAAGCCAGCACGTGACCTTCCAGGTGTATTCCCTATCTATCCAGCAAGGGTGTTTTTTTGAGTGTAATAAAAATGTGCTTTGCCTCCTCACTCACCCTTTTTAGATTTACAAAGTCGGGAAAAATCTGTTATTTTATGTTGCACATTAAAAAAAAATCCCCTCCCTCAGCTTTTTCATTTTCATCAATAAATAAGCCAGATTCTGCTCTCACTGCTTGGATCTATGTTGAATGATTTGAGGGGCTTAAAAGTGCCTCGGCAGTTCTCTTTGTGCTCTCGGTTAGATGTTTCCCTGCAGTTTGTTTTTGTTGCTTTTAAACTACTAACTAAAACCATTAGTTCTGTGGAAAAATAATTCTCTCTTGGACCACATTACAATGAAGCTTTTACTTTTGATGTTATTCTCTGAGAACAAAGGATGCTAGTGTCTGCTGGTGTTTTAAACTTAAGACTGGAATGTCCAATAGCAGACATATAGATGAAAAAGTTCAGACAATATTCATAAGAAAGGATGCTTTCAAGTTTTTAAACTGAATGGATCTCAAATTCTTTTTGCAAGTAAATCTCAGTAAATTAGAATACCATCTAAGGGTTAGCTTGTTTAAGTAATTCCATTCAAACAAGGACAATTGTTTATTACATAGATTAGACACAGAGTGACCTATTTTTAAGCTTTTGTTTCAACCAATATCGGACTATGATTTACAGATAATGAAAACACAAATTCAGTTTCTCAGAAACTTCAATTTTACATTAATCAATAAAAAAGGGTTTTCAAAATGGATATGTTCCCCTACTGAAAAGTATGTGTTTGTATTATGAAGTACTTACTCTTGGATGTGTCTTCTTTTGCATTGCTTATTTCATGAGCCTTTCAAGGCTGTGGTTCTCCCTCTTGCTTGTGCACATTTTTCAGCTAAACATTTTCCTTCCACTAAGAGTTTTATTAATGTATTAGTAAAAATAACTATATGAACAGGTAGCTCATTTTGCCTTGACATTTTATGGTTACCCCCCTTGTGGATGCTGCCAGTGACTGTCCATTGGACAACTGTCAAGTCAGTACTCTTTCCCACGACTGTGTCAGCCACAACATGGCCATAGCATTACATTTCTAGATTAAACACATGTTTGTACAATTCTAATTTGATTAGGTTTTCATTAGCTGTGAGTAATAGCCATCAAAATTAATAGAAACGAATGCTTGAAAAAGATCACTTTATGTGTAATTTATTTCATTTCAAAAAGTAAACTTTTGCATTGTTATTCAAATTTAGGATCCACCTGTATACTAGACTGTGTATATTTTTTTTCAACCAACATCCAAGCACAAATACTGATAAAGGTGTGACTCTTTCTACACTTTTTACTGCATGTAAATTAAAAATAGGTAACAATCTGTTTTAAAGCAATAATGTTTAAGACGTGCGGAAAAATCCTATAATGGAGTCATAATGAGGCTTTGCTAGTATTGTTGGAAGCAGAACAAATGGTTTGTACAAACAGTGTTTAGAACACAGAAATAGTCTGAACACCAGGTGTTGTAGAACAATATTCCCTGCAGTGTGATGAATTGGTTGACTAAAGAGGGTATTCGTCCAAAAGCACCACACTCTGCATTATGTGATTGCTAAATCTGACAAAGTCACAGAGAAAAAAATGGCACGTTCACACAAGTTGCAATACATCAACCTGATTCAGAAATTTTATACTGACATCTGCTTGAAATTGTCAATAGAAAGCAAAGACATCTCTTTCTAAACTCAATCTCAAGATTTTCAGTGAAATGTTTAAAACCAACTTCTAAAATGGGGTGTCTGTAAAAACCTTCCTTCTTTCTTTTGAACCATTCTGGTGCAAACACACACTGACTGGTGGATTTAAATTAGGGTAAGTTTCCTTCTTAGTTCCATTGTCTGAAAACAATCCTGATAGTAATTTTTCCTGCCTTAGTAAAGACCAAGAAAAAAGACTAACAATCCTCCAGGGGGGCTTTTGCCTGAGCTAAGACACAGGTGGATGGCGCCCAGAGCAGGGTCACAGTAAAGATTTATACTATGTACAAAGTAAAGAACGGAAGAAAAATGGCTGTTCATGTAGCGTCTCAGTGAAGCGAGTGAAACAGCTGTTCATGGCGTGAGGAAGTGGTCAGGTAAGACAGGCCTGGAAATAATAATCACAGGCCCATCTGCTGACCTGGGACTGTATGGCCCCGGGGCTCCCAGCACAGGCCCTCCGTATGGAGCACAGCACAGCCTTCGCCCCAGGAAACCTGGCCACGCCACACTAGGCTGCTGACACTGCCACATGCTCTCCTTTTGTGGCCGGCGCTAGCATGCACTCTCTCCTGAAGCGCTCAAGTTACTGGGAGGTGCCACTGCACATACGATCTATAACCAACTGACTGCTATTAGATGTAGTACACCGCAGGATTCTATTTATGTGAGTGTACCTTGGGGACTGTGTTTGAACTCAAAGGAACAAAGGATTCCAAACAAACTTTTATTATTGTTGATGATAAATTGTTGTTTAACCAAAAGTTACATTTAAAGAAGTGGGTTCATTAGATATGAGAACAAAGTTTCAGAGTAAAATGACCAAAGAACAGCGAATCAAGGGCCACTCTCGTTCCAACTGCCAAACCGGTTAATTTTGATCATTAATTTAGTGACTAATAGCAGTGTGAGATGGCGTTTTAATGCAACGTAGGATTAAAACACATTTATCATATTAGGGAGCACATCAGTGATCTCCTGGTCGTGCATCCTTGATAGGCTCTACAGGAACAAATCAATATTTCCCTGTAATTGAGCGATGAGGAGGGTGAGAAGTGTGAGCAGCCTAATCATAATTAAAGAGCAGGCTGCTAAATACGAGGCTGTGAAAGATAAGCAGTGTCAGCAGGAGAGCTGCACAACAAGTTAGGCAACTTCCCAGTGTTGTCTGAACTTACACCAGACATTAGATTAAAAGGATGCCAGTGACAGTCATCAACTCTGGCAAGTCTGAGGGAAATGATATACACTGCAGATCATACTGATCCTCAAGAGTATTCATCGTTGCTCGTTTTTACACGTTGTCAGAATGCATCCACAGATTGCAGTCTATCTAATTGGGTTTTATCTGGGAGAGTGAAACAAAACAGAGTGAAAAGAAAAGAATAGAAATAAACATCTGAAAGGTGTTATGTGCATTTCTATTCAGCCCCCATCCCACTGACACCCCTAAATAAAATTCAAGGCAACCAGTTGTATTCAGAAGTCAGAAAGTCCAATGAATGTATAAAACCGATCAGAGATTAAAGTGAAGGGAAGTGAAAACTCTAGAGATGCGGAAATATTTTTTAGTGGTGAACTTCACAAATCCGGGCTTTACAAAAGGCTGAGAAGGAAAAAGGCCATTCTTAAAAGTGAAGTCATGTTGGAAGTTGGCAAAAGTCATGCACTGAAAACAGCAAACATGCGGGTGTCGGTACTCTGGTGAGATCACTCCAATATGCTACTTTTTAGTCAACATGCAAAACACTAAGTCCAATGGGAAAACTAAAATTGTACATAAACCGAGTTGCAGTCTCTATGGTATGTCTATGGTAGGGGCAGCATCAATGCATGGGAATTCTTTTTATTAGCAAGGACAAATATGCTTCTCATTTAAAATTAGAAAATTGCTCTTCCCAGCTGCTCTCCGTCCAATTTTGCAAATAATAGGCAAAGATTTAAGTTTCTTGATTTGGAAACTGCTGGTGACATACCCCAAAAGAAAGGCAGCGGTAATTGAAGTGAAAGGTGGTTGTTGGAAAAATTGACTCAGGAATTCATGGAAGTCTGTGGTTATAATGTGACAAAAGATGAATTATACAAGGGGTGTGAAAAGAAGCTGGAAGAGGCAAGTTAGGCCTAAAAAAACTAAAACCTCAGACCATGACTGTTGAGCATTTTGAATAGCATGTACTCAAAAATAAGTTCTTGTTATTGCCTAATAATACATGCAGAATCTTAATACTTATCATAATTAGCTCCATATTTGAATGTAAAGTCTAAATTTTTATTCAGATATCTTCAAAACAACTTACAAAAACTATATGCTTACTCAAAAGCAACCTCTTCAAACTATTTGCTTTAATCACAGTTAAAGCAAACACATAAACAAGCTTCAATTTAATCACTTTTTTCTGTGCCTTTCAGTCTCCTTCAAACACACACACGCACACACGTCACACACACATACTCTTTGCTTTATGACACGCCATCAAAGGATGCAACACAAAGCACCTTTAATGTATTGGGAAAAAAGCGATAAACAGATTTGCATCACTACCCCACATTATCTGCTGACGCCCTGAAATGATTTGTTTTATGCACACTTGGCCTTGAAGTTTGCAAGCAGGTTGTCAGTGATGATAGAATTGAGCTAAATGGTGCAGACAGAGAAAACAACAACTTTGCTGAGGTCTCCACTTTGAGCTCGAAGGCAAACTGCTTAACTCAAAAAAGGTAATTTTAATTGCATCGATTCAGCCATACAAATGTAGGATTCTCTTCAAAAGTGTTCACCTCAGCACAGCCTGTGTCTTCTAAAGCTGCCAAAAAGGAGCCAGTTTATTCTGTAAAGCTCCCTTCAACTGAAGCATGCAGCACACAATCATGCAGGGGGGTTAGTTTTATATGATTTTACACAATGCGAAAAAGTTATGTGACAAGAAAAAGTAAATTGTTCAAAGTTCGGTTTAAATATGATCAGCATTCCAAAATGCAAACAGTATCATAGTATTGAGAACTTGTACTACTTGTCAGGCCTTTCTTGCTCTTTGAATATATTCATTCTTTCTGTATTTGAACACATAGAAGGACTAGATATTTTATTGTCATAAACAAATCACAATAAGAACTACAAAAGAAGAAATCAATAATACACCGCTATGACTGAGAACTAATAAGACCTTTAGTTGTAATAAAGAAAGTTTTTTTCCCAACAGGAATAATTTCATCCTGGTTATATTGGCATTTATAACAAGTATTATAATTTATCTAATGTATGAGGATGCCCCATAATATTTATTTTAAAAGAGATCTGGCCAATAAGGCACACATTTATAATATTTAAATTGAAAGTTTCAAGTACTGCTAGTTGTATTCGTACTCACATCCAAGCTTGGAATCATGTGTTTTAGTTTGTTTACACACCTAGCCTTTTTACCCTCACACAGACCTGCACTTTGGTGACTGAGAGGCTCAGGGTGCAGACAATAGTCATTTCCCAGGTAGATCAGGGCTCACAGTGAGCGATTGGTTCAGCACGGCTGTCACAAAGCATTACCAAATGGTAGGCACAGCTCTGCAGACGCCACAAGCCCGTGAAGATGATCACATTTGATACACATGACACTCCATCCCTGCTGTGACAACACGCGCTCATTTTTCTGCTCTGACATCCGTTGCCGTGTGGGTGTTATTCAAGTCAAATCTATCATTTTAATGGAGAAGTAGTCAGACCTGAGGATTATTTGAGGCATAAATATATCATCGTCTGTTCGTTTGGTATCGACCAAGTGTCAGTGTGCCCAGCCTTGCTCTTTCATGACAAAAGCTGTGAGATATCATAGAGCATAAATAGATTCACTGGGCCCTGACAACAGGAACAACAGGAGACCAGCATACAGTGAACTGCACAAGCACAGGCTAAGATAACAGGCTCTTTAGGATACTCACAGAGGGATAATAAACAGGCTAATTATGTTATCCTCAGAGAGCACAAAGAAACGATAGACCCATCAGTTTAAAATTCCTCAGAACTCCACTTGTTTGGTGCCACGAGTGCAACAAAGTGAATTGTCCACCATGATCTTAGCTTTTTGTAAATGCCTTAAGTACAACCAATCTGATGAAACTCTAATTTGCAAGTAACCAGTGCACAGGGGCACAATGGAGTATTCCAGCATATTGCCTAAGCCGTGGCCTCTGAAAGCACACTAATTGCATCTGGGATTTGGTTATCCAATCCCACAGTGCATCACAGCCAGGCTAGGAGTAAAGACGGGGGAGGGGGGGGGTGAATTAGAGGCTGGTGGGGTGAAGCTTCTGCTTGCTGAAGCCTTGACAGTGCTTTGTACTGAATGATTGTTCTCCAGACAACTGACGGAGGTAGCAGCGCACGCAGGGTTGTTTGAAAGCCCAAAAGGATATGCGGCTGCATCATCAAAGTCCAGCAAGTCTTCCATGTGTCAGGGAGAGATTAAGCTCTTCCAGAGAGGGCAATGCCTCTGATCACTCCATTCAATCGATGGGATTTGAATAAAGGAATAAAAGATCAGGCATTGTGTATCTGGGTGCTCTGCAACCACTGGATAGGATTAAGGCATGTTGGAGCAGTAACAGTGACAGACGCCATCAATCACAAGTTCCTCACACTAGTTAGCTGAAGTTGATATTAGCCCTAAATAGGACACATCTGTTTGTTGCTGCACACCCACAGACTTTAATTAATTCTCAAGTCATTTTATTTTTAGGCATGGGTTTTTATTTGTTGCTGCTCCTGTACAAGTGCACACAAATGTAAATTGCATCCTTCCTTTGCTCACAGTCAGGGGCTCACATACTCTGTGATACTGCAAATTAAGCACACAAACACACACACAAACACATACTCTCAGGGACAGATCCACACTCGTAGCACAGCACACATGCAAACACAAACAATATGAAAGTCACTGTGCAAACAAACTTTGGTCTGATGGCCTGCTTCGGCCTCATTTTCTTGTCTGCCTGAGTTCTCTATCATCACAGAACGTCTTCTCAACAGGCTCTGTCAGATAATAGCTTCCTTTCTCCTCTTTTGAAGAAAGAATGAGTATATTCCCTGGGGACATGGTTCAAGGGCAGGTCTCTGTATCCCAGGGAGAGAGACTTTTGCCAAGACCTTGGCTTCAGATCCTGGAAATGGTTTAACACGTCTTATACTTATCCTGTACTGTGCACAGCCCAGGAGCCCAGACTCCCCCGTATTAGACTGAGGTGTGCTGATTGAGTTCAGATACATGAATCGTCCTTGGCATCATAACCTTAGAGTCTAACTTCCTGCTAATTGTTTCATCACTGGACAAGCTGGTAGTTTCTTGACTTGAGGTGTGCATGGGGGCAATGCAATATGATGTTGACCCACCCTTTGCAGCTACAACAGTTTGAATTCTTCTGGGAACGCTTTAAAAAGGTTTAGGAGTATGTCCATGGGAATTTAGCCATTTCTGGGGTCAGACATTGATGTCAAAGAAAAACGCCATGTATTAGACAGCACATGTAAATAGAAAAAGGGATTGGATTTGTGGACTAACCCACAAGGTTACCAATCTGCTTCTGCAACTGGATCGTAACATGGTTTTCTGCTACACCCATAATCCTATTTGGAGTTCAGATTTAGCCATCTTCTGACTTCTAAATTTGGATATGTATAAGCAATATGTCTTAATTGTTCTTCCCTTTTATTGTCCATTTTAAACAGAACTGACTTCACAAAATCACCCAAATTGCAAAAACTGTGTTACAGTGCAAACGATTTAGTCTTTCTTTTATATTTTCCCCCTGAGTGGTCGGATTGTTTTCAATCTTTCAAAAATGATCTTTAGACCATTGTTATTTGAAGATCTTAATATTTCGTCAAAATCTTATCAGAAATTTTACGAAGAAAACAAAAATATACCCTGGGGCATGTGCACCACTAAAATTAGTCTGGCAATACCTAAGGGTGTGTAAGACCAAGTTCCATTTTATTTCTCACTATTGTCTACCAGCTTCTTATCTTTTCACCCATCATGTCCCACAGTGGGATATAATTACTGCTCCCCTTTGCTGGGCTATGCTTTCCTATTATTAGCCCATCATTTGAAGCCCTCTGTCTGGTCATATGGTCAGTGCTTTAGGGCAATATGTCACAGTACATGGGCACAAAAGGTAGCCAAACAATGCCTATTGGGGACCAGGTGCCACTGCAGTTACACCATTTGGCAACCATTCACTATTGTGGCACTCTGTGCTTGTTAAAACATTACAACATTTGTGGTTTCAAGGAACCCTGTTAATTAAAGGACCGAATGCATATTGAAGGTGTGCACATTCAGCTAACAAAATAAGCTATTGTTTGCAGATAAGCAAGTTGGCATCCTTGAATGACTCATAAAGACACAATGACAGACAGGATGGACTACGACTGCACCAAGCATAAAAGAAACTGCAGCAGCCTCATTGCAGCATCATTATGTTCTCTTCTATCATCATGTTGGATGCAAGAAACAGCCTTTTTTCTTTTTTTTCTGAGAGATATTCTTGGCGATCAAGTCAGCCTCTTTAATGATGTTTTGGATCTTAGTGTTCAGTGAAAAGAATGAATTTGATTGGTGTTTTTTGATGTTAAGTTCTTCTTTTTATATTGTTTCTCTATTTTCAGCATTGTTCGACTGTAGACATCAAAGTCTCCACTTTTACTGGAAATGGACAAATCTCAAATTTTCAGCATATAGCGAGCTCAGAGATGTTTTACAGGCAATTCTGTGGACAAACAAGTAGATGCTCAAATTGCAAGATACCACTTACTCATATTTTTCTAATTGAAAAATTACTTTACTGCAAGTTACATAGCAGTGAAACGGTGAATAGTAAATCTTAGATTTTGAGACTTCCATCTACAGTAATGTCTATGTGCTGTTCAGTGTCCAGGAAAAGATCTTAAAAATAACATAAAAGAAAGCATTTATTAATTTTTGCTTTGAAAAGTATTCTTGTCAAGACATTCATTCATTCGTTATCATTCATCAGGCGAGGGGCGGGGTACACCTTGGACAGGTCGCCAGTCCATTGCAGTCTTATCAAGACAGTACCTTGCAAATGTTTTTCTTTACCTTTGAACTTTTCCTCATTTTGTTATGTTACAACCACAAACTTTAATATATTTATTGGAATATAGTAACGCATATTTGTGAAGTGGAAGGGAAATTAAAGCATGTTATTTACGAATATCAGTAAATAAACATCTTTATAAAGACCAAGAAAAACACCAGAGAGATCAGAGATAAAACTGTGGAGTTTTAAACAGTTAGGTTATGAAACAAAAATCCTGAGGAATCAAGATCTTAAAAAGTCCTGCTCTGCCAATGATCTTATGAAGAATAAAGTATGTTTAAGTAATTATTCAGCAGGGACACAGAAGGTGGTCAAACTTGATGTGAAGAAGGATGGAGCTAAATACATTGCTAATCCTGAAATAAAACTTTTTGAGGCTGCAAAAGATTTTTTTAAACACATTCAGAGAAACAATGGAATGATTTAGTTTAAAGAAAATTAATATGTTAGAAAAAGACAAATGAATAGTTCAAATCCAGACCTATATCTTTGGCAGACCCTAAAAATGTATGTTCACAGAGGCTCTTCACTCAATTTAGGCTTGTTTCCACAATCGGAACATCAGGATAATTTTCCGGACTTTCATCTATCGTTTTAAATCTGTCTCAGCCATTGTGTCTCCATACAAAATTGTCAGGCCGGCCCGGGGGAAGACGGGACACAAACGTATACCATGAAGTTTTGATAGTGGAAACATGCTTTTTGACTAAGCTTGGGCAAACATGGGTGAACATTTCATTCTCTAAATGTACAAAGCTGGTAGAGACTCACAACTGTAATTACAGGGAGAGGTGGTTCTATCCGTTTTTTTAAAGAATACGCGCCATTTTGGTTTGGTCTTTCACATAAAATCCAAATATATACAAATAAAATTGCCTTGCCTTGGCTAACATTTGAGATGAAAGCATTGATGGAGAGGAGGTCAAAGAGTTTCGGGGCCTCCTACAGCTACAGTCTACAGACCCCAGTATCTTTCATTTACAGCCCAGTGGAGCAAAAGGTTGGTGCACACCTGAACCCTCGTGCGGCGGTCCAGCAACACAGGGGACGTCTAACATGCTGTGAACTCTCTCCTGATCTCGGCCCCTGGTGGACCAAAACCAAAAAGCTCGGGGATCATTTACAGCCCTTTTGTTGCCACTCTCCGGCCGTCAGCACATCAGCCAGCCAGTGTCCTTCTACTGAAAAATAATCACCCACTCAGGCAGCCTGTACTGTACACACAGCGAAGTGAGATTCTCAAACATTATACAGGCATCAGACATTGCTCATGCAAACACAATCTGTCTCACACAGCCATGTGGTGCATCTCCCTCTGTGTACCCCTCGGTTTCTCAGTCACTTTTCCGAGTCAGACAGACAACAGAAAACTGGTAAATGCCTCCATCTTGTGGACAATATTTGTCAAATTATAGGCAATACTATGAGAGAAGGCTCATTGTCTGTTTCAGTGGTCGGCGGAATGGGTAACAGAATTATCTTCTCAATTATAACACTAGCATTTTATGCAGATTTTTGTACAGAAGGTTCCATAAACATGCAATTAAGAAATATCCATCCATTGGTAACAGGAACTCCTAACTTGAAACTGGCTGATTGTTTCTGTTGTAAACATGTTATGTTCAAAATAATTTTTCCCTGTTCGCTGCCTTCAAGGGCCAAAAGACGCGACAGGGTGACTTTATCTTGAATGTCACTTTGCTTTTGGTTGGTTAGACGGTAGCCTCTCTTGAATTGGTTTTGCGGATGAAGGCACAGGTGAGGCCCAGAGAGGAGCCTCCCTCTCTCTGCAACATTTCCTGAACAGAAACAGCCCCACATTTTAATATGCAACATCTGTGCCGGGAGAGCCGTCCAAAATGGCTGCTCCTTGGAGGATGACTGTGGAGTCTGCTCAAACTTTGGGTTGGGGCGTTTGGTACTGCGAGGTTCTGCACAGATGTTAGCATTCACAATGTCACCCTGTCCTTTGCTTCAGTACCCAGGGAGGTCTATTTTAAGGGAGGGTATGGTGTGTTTTCTTCCTTAGTTTTATTAGATCACTTTATCTGTTGCTGTCAATGAAAAGATTCTGTAAAGACTTGCTCAACTGAACTAGGGATGCAGTGTCTGATAAAGTGTGTATAAAGGAGGATTCTTTTATGATAGGTTCAGTTGCTGAAAAGACAGTGAGGCACTTGACTATGTAGAGGGACACAGAAAATGCTGAGAGAAGTGAGCTTGCTGTTTGAGCAATCATAAAATAACCTAAAGGAGGTTTTACAGTGAGATTATTTGACAAATTTTCAAACACTTCAGTCAAGGCTGCAGCGAATCAAGAAGAGGCGAGAGAAGCGAAAGTGAAAAAAACAAAAAGCAGAGCACACATAGGGCGCCTAATGCATTGCTTACACAAAGAAGATGTTCATATTTAATGCTCATCATTAAAGCAGGGTTTGAGCTTGGAAGACGCTTCTGCTATTTTCCCACACCCCTTGAGCCAAGTCCATGTGACAGCCCTCCACTGCATCCCGGCAAATTATCCGCATGAGCTGCAGCGAACAAAAACAGCCTAGTGCGGGGGATGTGAGGCCCAGCCTCAGCTCCACTCCTGTGATGGGGAGACACGTCACTTAGCATCAGCTCCAGCCCTCCGAAACCCATCATCTGCGAGTGAGGAGAACAGGACCACTCCGTGGAGAGAAGGCAAAGAAAAAGGCAAGGCAGGGATGATAGGAAAGAGAAGCAGCTCTTAAGAGAACAGGCTTAATTTTGTTTTCCTTGTGAAGTCATCAGTAATCGAAAGAGGATGAACCAAATGAGTCACAATGCTGATTTATGTCTAATGTATTATTCTTAGTCAATTGCTGTATAGGTGCTGCCAAGAAAAGGCATGTTTATTTTGTTTAGTGTAATTCATACATATAGTAATTTAAAGTGCTTCACAGGAAAAAAGAAAAAAAGCTTAATCACATCAAAAACAACAAATACATAAAAATAATAATTGAAAGAGCAAAAAAAAAAACGTGAGTAGCACAATGCTTGTCAAATAATTCATTTGGATGTGTTAAGAAAAATTCATGCAATAATTCCTATAATGTCAAACAATATTGTGCATGTACAGTTCAATATAATATATATATATATATATATATATATATATATATATATATATATATATATATATATATATATATATATATATATATATATATATATATATATATATATATATATGCTTAAAATACTTATCTAAGATGTGTAATGCATGATGTTACAACGTCCTGTTTGAGTCTTGCTTGTTTGGGTCAGTGGTTGGTGGTGTGTTTTTGCCAGGCAGAGGAAGGGCTCTCCCTGCTGGGCAATGCTGAACTTGCAGACCTGCAATTTATTAAAAGGGATCGCTTTGTCATAGGGTTTTTTAAACTATGTGAAGAGGTTGATATTAGATGTTTAGAAAGTACAGAATACTGTGTCCTGAATACATCTCAAGGATATTTCCCCCAACGGCCAAGGAGACTTGAGAAAAATTGAGTTCCACCAAAATAAACCTGTCTTCCAAGATGCATGTGCTCTGAGCCTAAATTGGCCTATTTAAAGGCAAGAAACATAGACAGCCTTTGAATTATATTGACTTGCAAAGTGTGTTTGGGTCAAGGACAGGATGCAAGTCATTGCTAGTTAGAACAAGAGTGATGGAAGTAAACTAAAAAACATTTAGAGCTCTTGCAAAAAAGAGCTTTAACCTGCTTTCCCATTCTAACAAGTGAAGAGTGATTCATTCCATAAAGACAATCTGGTAAACATACACTTGAGTAAAATTATATTCATATTTCAATGGTTGAGATGCATGTTTTAACATTTAACAAAATACCATTATTAAACTATTTAATGTTTTGTTATGAGTTTCAGTTTAGTTTATTTTGGTCATGAAATTCAAAGACACACACCATACAGACAGTTTGAGACAACACATTCTGACCGAAAAGGTGTAGACTGAATCTTTACCTACCCTTTTTTCATTGTCAGGAACATTTTAATCTTATGTTAATCAAAGCTTTATATAGTGCCTTTAAAACAGTAATTCTTACACTTCTGAACTTTTCCCTGTTTGGAAACTTTACAAACAAACTTCAATGTATCTTGTTAGACACAAAGTAGTGCACAAAAGAAATATGAAGAAAATAAATTATGGTTTAATGGCTGTTAGAAATACAAATCTGGAGAATGCTTTTTTGTTTTTTTGCATTTGTATTCAACATGCTATAGAACATCATTTTAATTGCAGTTAGAGAAATATGTCTTGGAGAAGAAATAGAAAATGTTGCAAGATAAAACTTTTTCCTTGATAAAATATATTTTAGGAATTTTGAAATCCTTTTAATACCTAAAAACTTGGACAAGCTCAAGTTTAGATTTCAGTTTATATTAATGTAAATAAAAGTAAAACAAGCCAGATTATGGATAATACTGGTATGTTAATAGTCCATCTATTGCGCAAGAATCAAAACCATTTTCATTTTTGTTATCAATTTAATGACAAATGATTCATCTCCTGAAATAATTTACAGTCTTATTATAGGAAAAAACAAACCCACAGCTGTCCATTGTTTATCGTAATCACACAGACTACATGCAGGTTGTCTGTCTGAATTATTGCTCTCTCGCTGCAAACCGGTCTGTACAGAAGAGCATGTTATCCATATTCATGTGATTTTTGCCTGAAGGCATTGGTCTCTTCTAAAAATAGCATGGTGAGAGAAAGGATCTCTCTCTCTCTCTCTCTCTCTCTCTCTCTCTCTTTCTCTTCCTCTTTCTCTCTCTCTCTCTCTCTTTCTCTCTCTCTCTCCCCCCTCCCCCCCTAAAATACATGAGCCCCATCCAGGTGATTGGTTGTAAACAATGTCACTTTCCTGAAAAAAAATTCTTCATGAGTGAACACAGATAGGCTAAATAATTGCTTTAAGGAAGAGTAAAGAGACACACATGGTACTATAAAACCAGCAGGGTCATGCACAGCTCATTTCAGCTTTATTCTTTTGAACAGACTAATGATAAAGATACATTCCAGATTATTTACTTATGTCCAAGGGGTATGGAGAAACATGGTTTATATTGTCAGCATGTATGAATTTCTTTTGGTGATTTTGTTTGCAGTAAATGTGAAAGTTCAACATTTTCTGTTTGTTGATTTCATGAGGGACAAAAATAAAACATTTTTAACTAACTCTAATGAGAGTTATCAGTGTGAAGTAATTTAATTTTCCTTCAAGATCTCTTCCAAATTCCGTTGTTTATGCTTCAGTATGAGTTGTGATAAAGTCGCCAGCAGATGTCAGTGCTTGTCAATGGCTGTTTTAATGTAAAAACTTAGCAGAGTTAAAATGTTCATTTATAAAATTGGGCTGTTCTAACAGATTTGTCAAACACGTAATTATGTGATTTGCTAGGTGATTCATTCAAAATGAAGTTTGGGTAAAGCACATTTTACACAAAAAGTGAAAAACCATCCAAATTAAAAAATATCAGAAAATTAACTTGTACATAAATTCCATTTAGCCTTTTTCTCAAATGTTAAAAATTGTGCAAAAAACACACAAAAATCAAAAAGATTTTTCACAAACCAAAAATGGTCAGAAAACAATTTTTAATAAACATAATTGTTAATTTGTCATTGTGATCTAATTACATTACTGTCTGATTTTGCTCTACATGATAAAGTGTGTTAGAGTGAATACAGGGCAGAGCTAATGCCCCAACAATGCAGGCCACTTCCTTTTGGAAGAAATAAAAGGCTGTGGTGCCTGAGGCTGCACTTTAACTTCTCTGGAACCGGACATGGAAACTGGCTTAATGTGCTTGTGAGCCAGAGAGGAGAGAGCTATTAAAGAAAACTACTCAGAGATGAGAAAACCCAGACACTTAGAATTGCAGGCTCAAAAAGCAAATATTTCTTTCTATTTAAGATCTATTTAAGTTATAAAAAGCACATTTAAATATAGCTAAATAATTTTTAATGGTAGAAAATTAGAAAATGTCATTAACAACAGGAACAGCAGCATGAGGTTTAAAACAGCTGCCCCCTCACAGATAGCATCTGATCTCTACGCAAGCCAGTCTGAGAGCTGGTCATCTATTAATGCTCATTATGGAATTGTGTCTTAGACTGGAAGCTTAATTCATCTATTTATTTAATGTTTTCTTTGTAACACAGCAGAAAGCCACACATAATTCAGCAACTTAGGCAATACTTATTTCACATCTGGTCTTTGACGTACTTAAAGCTAAACAAAACTTCCTCAAAAAATGCACAAAAATACAAATTTCAACAATTACTTGCATTAGACATAAACAATGCTTATAATATATCCAGTCTGCAATAAAACATTTAGAAAGGAAATTGATAGTTAATGATGGATATCTTGTATGTTACTAAGAAATCTTAACATAAATTGAAAACCACAAATTACCTCAGCAATTTTAAGGCTAAGGGTATTTTCCAAACAACAAATAAAGCATTTAAAAAAAGCAAAGTTGGTACATAGTATATGGGAGGGCACTTGCTCGTTTAAATAAGGATGCCAAAAAAGAACCCAAATTCATTTTTGGTTGATTTCACCAGTAGAGCGAAGGTTTTATAAATCTCAATCTATAGTTTAAAGAATCTAATAATCATTTAGTTCTGGCTTTACCAAAATAGGTATTTCAGATTTTAGGTATCCTCAGATTAGAATAAGAATGAGATACCAACTTTATTTGCCAGCCACTCTGTACAGACACATTTTCTTACAGTGCTTTTACTGTTCTTAACACAGGGTCTCCTGGTACCTATAAACTTAAAATGACAATAGGCAACACAATAGGGCCCTGGACAGTGAACCAGATTGCAGCTATCAAAAATTGCATATAAGATTTAAGATTCATCACATATTTGAGAATACACAATTTACTGTGTAGTTGTACTTAATATTGCGATTTATCCACTCACACACTGAGGCATTGGTATATCATAATCGAAGGCTATATTGGGCCATCTGCCTTTAGATCTCGGGAACTACTTTCATGAGAAAAGCTCAGGTGGCCACATTCTTTGGCCCTCAGATCTTCTCTTTGTGCTGGACCAAAGACCAATGCATAACTGGGGGGGGCATTTAAATATACCAAGATCAATTCAGAATGACCTGAGAATTAAGGATATGGTATGCTTAACTGGTTTTAAATGTCTAATCACTGTCTGGGAGGACCTGGATATAGCTTTAGTGGGTGTCCAACTCTGGGCCTCAAGGGTCGGTCTCCTGCCAGTTTTAGATGTGTCTCTGCTCCAACACAGCTGATTCAAATGATGTAACTACCTCCTCAGCATGTCATAATGTTCTGCAGAGGTCTGCAAATGAGCTATCATTTGATTCAGGTCTGTTGAACCAGGGAAAGAACTAAAACAGGCAGGATACCGGCCCTTGAGGACCGACTTTGGGCACCCCTGCGATGTTTTGACTAATTTAATTGGTTGAAATTACAGATTGTGTATGTGGCTTTAATGTGATTCGTTCTGTCTTAAATCATTACTTCTGCCTGTCTTTCACAGGACAATGTTGTAAGAAAACATTTTAATCTCATGAGTTTTTTTCACTTTTAAATAAATTCACCTCCGGAATATTGCTAAAATTAGAAACATTCTGTCCAGGAGTGATGCTGAAAAATTGGTCTATGTATTTGTTACTTCAAGGCTGGACACAAAATGCAATTAAAAGCCTCCAGTTGATCCAAAATGCAGCAGCAAGAGTTGCCAAGAGTTCTGATGAATTTTAAAAAGATTTCTACTGTTTTAGATTCCCTTCATTGGCTCCCTGTTAAATCCAGAATAGAATTGAAGATCATCCTTCTTACGTATAAAACCCTTAATAATTAATCTCAATCATACATCAAAGATCTGATTGTTCCATATGTTCCTAACAGGGCATTCACTCTCAGACTACAGGTTTACTTGTGGTTCCTATGAACCACTTTCTAAAAGTAGAATGGGGGGCAGATCTTTTAGATAACAGGCTCCTCTCCTGTGGAACCAGCTCCCAGTTTTGGTACGTGAGGCAGACACCCTTTCTACTTTTAAAACCAGGCTTAAAACCTTCCCTTTTGATAAAGCTTAGTTAAAAACAGATTAATTTTAGCCAGTCGTTGAATGAGTCGTGGGGTGAGAGAGGGGTAGTAGTCTAAAACCATGCACACACGTAGCCCGGGGTTTTTTAAAAACGAATATTCTCACCACCTTGTTTAAAAAAAAGATCTCTGTCCACACCTAAGTGCGTTGTTAATCATATTCATAGACATGCCAAACCTGTAGGGGGCAGTAGTTCCCCCAAATCCTATCCACTCAAAGTAACTTACTATGTTCCAACTTCTACATAGATCAGTAATTGAGCTTGTAAAAACAAGCAAGCAAAAAGTGGTTGGACAATCGATAATGCCAACACAGCTCTGAGGGCATAAATGCTGTTTCTGATTGTAAACACAAGTCGCACATGTGATGATGGAGCATTTTTGTCGCAGAAAGGTTTATTCCTGTTAAAGGGGAGTTTAAATGTTTCTGTCTTAAATGTAAGACAAAAACAAACAAACAAAGCATTACCAAATATCCCTACTCTACCGAGCTTTGTATATAGCAAAGATTCATTCGGGCATTCTTTCATGGAATATTGTCAATTGCTTCTGACTAAAGGTTTTGTGAAATGCTTAAGACATCTTTTAATGCTCATTAGGAGCCTTTCCACAGATTTTAGAAAATTTTACTGCAAACACACAGAAACTTTCACCTTTTTAAACTAAGCCTTTCCATAAGATTACATAATTTTATCACAAATTTAATTTTCTGTCCTCTATTGACAATATCACATTTTCACAACAGTCATGTGCAGTGGTCCGCAAGCCCACAGAAATACAGAAAGTCATTGGCGTCAAACACCTGTAACGCACATCCTCTTTCTGCATCACAGCATTGACATGTGGACCAACACGCGTTTTCTCACATGGTGGGAAACCTGTGAACCTGATGACATTTGAGCTTTGTGACCTTGGAAACTGTTGCTTTTTGCTTTCCGCATAAAAAAGGACCAAAACAAGCACAAGCACTTTCATCAATCATCAATCAAGCAAAGAAAACTCACAAACAGCATTAGATAAAGTTTTGATCAAAGACCTATGCAAGATCTTCAAAGTGTCTCCAGTACATTAAGGTACCAGCACTGCAAATCAAAGCAGTATTTTTCCACCCGTTGTGTAAGCGATAGAGAAACAGAACAGCAAATGGAGCAAATAGTTATTGTTCATAAATATTCTGGTCAGATATGTGTTATGGATGCTTTGTTGTACTGAATCAATCATCTACAGAGTGAGAGGAGTTAGGTCCTTCTTTCCAGGAAACATATAAAACCATCTGAATATCTTATTTGAACATTTTGTCCTGGGGCATCATCAGGACAATATTTCAGTAGTGCTGTCAGTAGTCATTTAACAAAAAAAATAACAATACTGAAATTAAGAAAGATATAAGTTCAAATCATATATTGATAGTTTTTTTTTGTAAAATTATTAGTAATGAATCAAAAAGTAAAAACATTCAAGTTAGGTACTGTGGCTCTTCACTAATTACTCTCTGTATGTAGAGTACACACAGGTCTCAGCTTAGCAAAGACAATAAACATGCAGACAGACGTCAGCAACTTTTATGTGGCTTCAATTTGTGGACTGAGATGTAAATAATGAATGCATCCTGTGGAGTAGAAAGTAATCATAAACCAATTCTTCATATACAGGTCCTTCTCAAAAAATTAGCATATTGTGATAAAGTTCATTATTTTCCATAATGTAATGATAAAAAATAAACTTTCATATATTTTAGATTCATTGCACACCAACTGAAATATTTCAGGTCTTTTATTGTTTTAAAACTGATGATTTTGGCATACAGCTCATGAAAACCCAAAATTCCTATCTCAAAAAAAATTAGCATATCATGAAAAGGTTCTCTAAACGAGCTATTAACCTAATCATCTGAATCAACTAATTAACTCTAAACACCTGCAAAAGATTCCTGAGGCTTTTAAAAACTCCCAGCCTGGTTCATTACTCAAAACTGCAATCATGGGTAAGACTGCCGACCTGACTGCTGCCCAGAAGGCCATCATTGACACCCTCAAGCAAGAGGGTAAGACACAGAAATAATTTTTTGAACAAATAGGCTGTTCCCAAAGTGCTGCATCAAGGCACCTCAGTGGGAAGTCTGTGGGAAGGAAAAAGTGTGGCAGAAAACGCTGCACAACGAGAAGAGGTGACCGGACCCTGAGGAAGATTGTGGAGAAGGACCGATTCCAGACCTTGGGGGACCTGCGGAAGCAATGGACTGAGTCTGGAGTAGAAACATCCAGAGCCACTGAGCACAGGCATGTGCAGGAAATGGGCTACAGGTGTCGCATTCCCCAGGTCAAGCCACTTTTGAACCAGAAACAGCGGCAAAAGTGCCTGACCTGGGCTAAAGATGAAGCAGAACTGGACTGTTGCTCAGTGGTCCAAAGTACTTGCATGTCATTTGGAAATCAAGGTGCCAGAATCTGGAGGAAGACTGGGGAGAAGGAAATGCCAAAATGCCTGAAGTCCAGTGTCAAGTACCCACAGTCCGTGATGGTCTGGGGTGCCATGTCAGCTGCTGGTGTTGGTCCACTGTGTTTTATCAAGGGCAGGGTCAATGCAGCTAGCTATCAGGAGATTTTGGAGCACTTCATGCTTCCATCTGCTGAAAAGCTTTATGGAGATGAAGATTTCATTTTTCAGCACGACCTGGCACCTGCTCACAGTGCCAAAACCACTGGTAAATGGTTTACTGACCATGGTATTACTGTGCTCAATTGGCCTGCCAACTCTCCTGACCTGAACCCCATAGAGAATTTGTGGGATATTGTGAAGAGGAAGTTGAGAGACGCAAGACCCAACACTCTGGGTGAGCTTAAGGCCGCTATCGAAGCATCCTGGGCCTCCATAACATCTCAGCAGTGCCACAGGCTGATTGCCTCTATGCCACGCCGCATTGAAGCAGTCATTTCTGCAAAAGGATTCCCGACCAAGTATTGAGTGCATAACTGAACATAATTATTTGAAGGTTGACTTTTTTTGTATTAAAAACACTTTTCTTTTATTGGTCGGATGAAATATGCTAATTTTTTGAGATAGGAATTTTGGGTTTTCATGAGCTGTATGCCAAAATCATCAGTTTTAAAACAATAAAAGACCTGAAATATTTCAGTTGGTGTGCAATGAATCTAAAATATATGAAAGTTAAATTTTTATCATTACATTATGGAAAAGAATGAACTTTATCACAATATGCTAATTTTTTGAGAAGGACCTGTAGTTCTATTATTACAGGAACTGCCTAGCAAAGAAAAAAACCACACAAAAAAAACAATTGATTTGTTTAAAATTTAATCACACATGGCACAAAAGCAGTCATTTAGTTAATTAATAGGGAAATAATTAACAAGAAATTTAAAATTAAGGGATTCTTATTTAGATAAATTAGCCTCTTAATTCTAAGACATAAGTCCACTAATTTCTGGAATGAAAAAAGACAACCTTCAGTCAGGAGGCACATTGGTAAAGAGAAGATGGTAAGTAGAATAAAGAATAAAGTGCCAGTTATGGGTAAATTCTGTAATACATTGAGCTTTTTGGAAATGAATCAATGTCACTGTGCGATGAATACAGTGATTTTAAATTCTGGAGAAGAGAGAGAAAAAATTGCAACATTTATATTGTTTTGGGTGCTAAAAAAGAAAAGAGGTAGCACGACACAGTGAAATTCTTGAATTAAGTATTTAATCATGTAGTATATGTTGTGATGTCAGTTTGTACAGATAGATTATATAATATCTATAACAAGGAGCCACATGTTTTCAGTATCACTTATTTATACAGAAAAATATACAACGGGGCAAAATAGTATTTGGGAGCCACCGATTGTTGTCCCAGTTAAAAAGATGAGCGAGGTCTGTAATTCTAATCATAGGTATACTTCAACTGTGAGGTACAGAATGTAAAAAAAACATCCAGAAAATCACATTGTATGATTTTTAAAGAATGTATTTGTATAATGGTGCAGAAAATAAGTATTTGGTCAATAACAGAAGCTCACCTCAATACTTTGTAATGTAACCTTGGTTGGCAATGACAGAGGTCAAATGTTTCCTGTAGGTCTTCACCAGGTTTTCACACACTGTAGCTGGTATTTTGGCCCATTCTTCCATCCAGATCTTCTCTAGAGCTGCAATGTTTTGGGGCTGTTGCTGGGCAACACGGACTTTTAACTCCCTCCACAGATTCTCTATTGGATTGAGGTCTGGAGACTGGCTAGGCCACTCCAGAACATTGAAAAGCTTATTACGTAACCACTCCTTCGTTGCCTGGGCGTTCTGCTTGGGATCATTGTCATGCTGGAAGATGCAACCATGTTTCTTCTTCCGTGCTTTCACTGATATTCAATATATAATATTCGATGTTCAAAGGCAAAAAATGTGTTTATTTTTTAATTTAATTTAATTTAATTTATTTGAATGGAACCATTACTGATAATAGTAATTTTTTAAGTAAAAATAAAAATATGACTGGTAGTTGGTGGCTGTTTTCACCTTTGTTCCAGTGGATCAACTAGATCTAGTAATAAAACTGGATGTCTTCTATATGAAACAAGTTGGAGTGTTTAGAATGCTGCGACAGTTTTCAAACAGTTAAATTCAGTTTAAAAATCACAATATTTAGTCTTACTCATTGTATCGCAATATTTCTCTATATATAGTATCGTCTCTCCGATATCATGATACTGTATCATTGCCAGATTTTTACACATCCGTACAACTCAGCAATCTTATCCTTCTAAACATGGGGAGTTTTGGAAAGATTTCTCTTGGTGGCTGCATGTTGGAGTGGCTCTGTTGGCTACATATTGAGTTTTGTTTTTTTGTTTTTTTTCCTTGGTTTTTTTTTAGGAAAGATTGCCTTTTTTGGACCAGTACACTTTCTAGTTTTTTGTGCTGTGAAACTGGGAGGATTTTTGACATTAATTTTTCACTTCACGAACATCTAGAAGGTCGTGGCAGATGGCCGCTCGTACTGAGCCAGGTTCTGCTGGAGCTTTCTTCCTGTTAAAGGGGAGTTTTTCCTCTCCACCCTTGCTACATGCTTGCTCAGTATGAGGGATTGCTGTGGTTGGAGTATGCATCAACGGGGCCCAACTGCCAGTCAATGACTCAATGCAATCTGCTGGAATTCCTTAAATAGAAAACTAACTAAACCTTTAAACTGATTGGAATGTTTGTATTATTGTATTGAAATTGACTGCTTTGTGGCATGGTGTGGAAACTATCATCTTACAAACAAAACAAAACAAAGGACATGATTGCAGATTTCAGAAGAAAGAGGGTTAAGTCAAACACTGTATCCATCATGGAAAAAGAAGTGGAAGTGGTTGAGGAGTATAAATTCCTCAGAGTTCACCTGGACAACAGATTGGACTGGAGACTAAACCATGAAGCCGTCTACAAATAGGGACAGAGCAGAGTACTTCTTGAAGAAACTTCAAGGTTTGCAGCATGGTGCTGCAAATCTTCTACAAGTCTGTTGTGGAGAGTGTAATCTCTTTAGGTATCATCTGTTGGGGTAGTAGCATCAGAGCCAGGGACTTAAAAAGGCTAAACAACTTGATAAAGAAGGCTGGTTCTGTTCTTCCAATACCATGGAACCACTGGAGATGCTGATACAAAGAAGCATTTTTCATAAAAAATAAAAAAATAAAAATATGGACAACCCTGAGACTATCCTACAACAATAGAGTGTCTTCAGTGGGAGGCTTCTTCAGTTTCGCTGCAACACAGACCGCTACAGGAAATCTTTCCTACCCACAGCCATCAGGATCTACAATAACTCCTTAAATAATTCATTAGTATGAGCTACAACAACACTTAATTTCCCTCCAGGATCCATTCAGTATTTTTTAATTGAATTGAATTGAATTGAGTGCAGTTTATATCAAAGAGTTCTATTTTATGTCTCATCTGACCACATGACATTCTCCCAATCCTCCTCTGTATCATCCAGATGGTCTCCGGCAAATTTAGACAGGACTGAACATTTGCTGGCTTAAGCAGGGGGATCTTTCCGCAGAAAACGTTCATGTTTTTAAGAGCTGGCTCAAGACTCAAAACTTTTTAATAGCAGGCTCAAGACTAACCTTTTTAGCCTTGCTTTTAACTGATTATTATATATAATAGTCCATTTAATTGCTCTGAATGTTTTAATAAATTCTATCGGTGTTTTATTACTTAATCTTACTTAATCGTATCTTTATATTATACTTGTTATTTTAATCTTCCTTCCAGTGTTTCCTCTATGGGAGCCCTTTGCCTTGGCAGCGGTGGTTGGCTGTGGCTGCCTGGGTGTTCTCCGGGTAGCGCTTGGTGGAGGTGGGGGTCTCGGCCTCGCCTCCTCTGGGCGCCCTGGGTCAGTGCCTTGGTGGCTGCTGTTGATCTGCTGCTGCTTGTGCAAATGTCGGCTTTAATGGCGCTTCCTTACCTGGCTCATCTGTACTCAGTCCATTGTCCTCCTTTTTACTGTTACTTTTAAGTGTGTGCTTGCATGAGGAGTGGGTTGGGGGGAGGGGGGTATAACTACGATCATCCTTTTATATCTGTAAGGGGGGGATGGGAATTTGGTTTATGTGGGTTCATCTTAATTATGTAAAGCACTTTGAACTACATTTTTTGTATGAAAAGTACTTTATAAATAAAGCTTGATTTGATTTGATCTTTCGAGCACTGCAGGATTTTAATCCATGACGACGTACAGTAGTGCGTTACTAACAGTAACCTATGGTACTGTGATCCAAGCTCTCTTCAGGTCGACCAATTCCCCCTATGTAGTTCTGGGTTGTTTTTTCACTGTTCTCAAGACCATGTGTACCCAATGAGGTGAAACCTTGCATGGAGCCCCAGGTCAAGGGACATTTTCAGTGATCTTGTATTTATTCCATTTTCTAATAACTGTTTCAACATTTGATATCTTGTCACCAAGCTGCTTGCCTATTGTAGTGTCTTGGACAGTTCTCTGGTCGTGGCCATTGTGTAGGTTGGAGTCAGTGGTGGATTTAGCAAATTGGGGGCCCAAGGCGAAGGTATGTATGGGCCCCCCCCCTCATACAATTAAATGAATGAGGAATTAAAAGTAAAGGTCGTTGGAGAGGGGAAAAAACCTTGCCCATTAAACGAAACATACTCTTTACGCCAAAATGAAAATAGACACAAAGTAATAGTCACGGTTGAACATCAGAGAATAAGATTTCAGAGAACCAATCTTTGCCAAAATGCCAGGGAAACCAGCACTGTTTATTGAACTGTTTCAAAACTATAAACATCCTACAAACATACTATATACATGATTGTGAGAGAGTGAGTGAGTGAGCCTATGAGAGAGAAGAGAAATTGAAGAGAAATTGTCATCCATATCAGTCCTACTTGTTGACGTCTTCTTACAGCCTTCACACCAACATCCCAGCTGTTTTATATTTTATAGGCTGTACCTATAAAATATTAATAATTTTTTTTAAAACATTCTCAATAACAATATGGTCTATGAACAAAATGACTTGACCAATTTTTGGTCAAATAAAAGATTAAGTCAATTACCTTAGCTATCCAGAGGTTGGTGGTTGGCTTCTTTCTTCTACTATGAAATGGGAGATAACAAAAAACAACAGCAGTCAATCATTGGGATTATAATATAATGTGATTTTTTGTATTGTTAAATGATTACCTTTTCCCTGTTATGTCTCTGTCCCTTCCTTTCTCTCTTCCTCATCCTCATACCCATGTTTACTCTTTTGCTCTCTTTCTTCATCTTCATCTCCTCTCTTTTCTGTTCTTCTCCTGCTCTTGATAGCCGTTTTCAGACAGAAGTTCTGTAATATTTGCGGACAATTCCATCCGGTCTTTAACAGGAGTTGTGTTTTCAAATACACCACTTTTTTCCGGAACATTGCCTTTCGGCTCCTTTCACACAGCAAGAAATGTACCGGAGGATCCTGGTGAATGTCTGGGGGGTGAGGGGGTGTGGGGGGTTGTATGTGGATATTACATAAACTTAGTGCGGCGGGCGTACATGTAATTTCCCCAAACAAATGGATTATTGCAAAGATGATCGACGAAACAGCAGATCTACTCGCAGTGCTCGCCTTTGTGATGTGTGCGATTTTGCGCACATGGAAACACTTAAGAGACATCGACGAAGAAGCTGAAAGGAAAATAGTGACATTTATACGTCATCAATGTGTGCGCTCACAGTGTTCCCTGCATAGACATATATAAAGATAAATAAAATAAAAAATATATATTCTTTATATATGTCTATGGTTCCCTGCCCCTTCCCCCTTTCCCCACCGCCCCACACCCCTCCAGCTTTCCTGGAACATTACCTGACAGTCTGAACGCAAACCCCATACTGCAAAAAGGCCACTCTTGTTACTAGGTCTTCATCCGTAAAATTACCGGTCAAGGATATCCGGAAAAAGTCCGGAAGATTGCTTTCAGACACAAAAGCGAAACAGACGAAGTCCGGAAGATTACCGTTTTTCATGGCTTGTTTGAAAGGGACTTATGACTGTATTTGATGCAGTAGTTATTACTGGCAAATCTCCGCCCCTCTTGACTTTTGAGGAATACTATACTGACTTGTATGGGACCTTCGCGAACAATTGCACAACGCTCCTCAGCTGTGAGCTTCTTATGCCAGAGAGCTGGCTCATCTGTGAGCAAGCCTTCAGTGTTTTGGTTGGTGGCAAAGCTAGGCGGTTGACTCACCAAATTGTCGTCATTGTCAAGGTTGGTAACACTTCTGTCTGTGGCGGTAATCACGGGCGGCTACAGGCTCATGTCCTCCTCACCTGGTGGCACTTTCACAGCTAGCTGCTGCTGCTGTAGCTGCATGCTCAACATCAGCAATGCTCCTATCTGTATTATCATCCCCAACAGTTGTGGAAATTTTTTTTAAATTTTGACAGTGTTGCCAAATACCTGTCAGCATCTTTTCTTTTCTTCCGCTTATTTGATCTGCTTGGGTACGTCCGTTTCATTTTCACTCTCCTGTCACTTCTTCCTTCTTCTTCTTTTATTAGTGTTATGGCGGTTGGCAACTCGCTTTAACGGTGCATTAGCGCCACCAGCTGGACTGGGGTGTAGGTCACTTATGTTTTTCGTCGGACATTGCCACGAACTAGAGGACTAGTCCATTTCGTTTTGAAAATAGGGTGGTGCATATGTAGGGAGAGATAACCATGAAATGGGCTTTGTAACTACTACTTCAACGTTTCAACGTATTTCTTAAGAATATTAATAAAATTGACATTGCTTTTAAAGCATTCATGATGAGATGGTTTTATTTTCTATTCTCTTTTTTTCATTTTTAGGTTGGTCGGGGCCCCCCCTACTACGGCCAATGGTGGGGGCCCCAGGCAGCCGCCTACCTATGCCTCTATGTTAAGACCGCCTATGGTTGGAGTCTGACTGTTTGAACGTGTGGACAGGTGTTTTTTATACAGATAAGTTCAAACAGGTGCTATTACTACAGGTAATGAGTGGAGCATACATGCAAGGTTTAGTGCATATCTCAGACAATAGGCATTGTTACATCTCTGTGCTTACTTTGTCTTTTACAAGACATCAAAATATAGGTTTTCATAAAATCTACATCAGAAGATTTATAAATACCCCAAAAGCTAAACAAAGCTAATGGTACTACTAAAGATAAAGCTACACCTACAAGCCTACAAATAAACTTTATACAGCAGAAAAATAATAACACTGATTGTAATAACGCTTTAGAGATAAATCTAAAGTAGGTTGAACGGTTTCATTATACCTTTTATCAGAATCCTATCCATTCATTCATTGTCTATACTTGTTAGTGCCTATCTCCAGCAGTTATTGGGCAAAAGGTACACTCTGAACAGGTCACCAGTCCATCACTACTTCAAGACTTCCCACACATGCACAGGAAAAACATGCAGCCTCCATTCAGAAAGACCCTTATTCAGGATTTTAACACAGGACTCTGTCGCTGTAAGGCAACTGTCCTAATATTGGGTCGTTTGGGTTTTTGGGTTTGTTTCTGTTTCCAGTTTTGGTTTATCTCCTTGTTTAGGCTTAAATTCTTGTTTATTCCTTGTTCTTAATTGGTATCATTTTCAAGATTTTTCCTGTCTTCCCTCTGTAATTTGGCTGAGGTGTTTATTGTCTCATTAATTGTGTGTATATATTATCCTACCTGTCCCTTAGTTTCCTGTCAGATCCTTGTCATTCGTAGCCATCCATGCCTCTGTTTACATCAACCTCTGCCCTGTTTGTGTTCCCTTGTGTTCCTGGTTTGCTGTAAATTTTGGACTGTTCCTATTAAATACTTTCATCATACCTCTGCCTCCATCCTCCTGCTCTTTGGATCCATATACATGCCGCACAACATGATAGCAACAGTGTCATTGTGCAGAATCTTGCCTAATCATGTATGCATCAGAAATGCAGTAGAAAAGTAGTTTCCCTTTTCAAGTCTTTCCTCTTTTTCAAAGTGAAATGTTTCCTCAGTACCTCAAGGTCTGGTAAACCCTGGTGTAAAAATAGAACATATATTTGGTTTGTGTTGATCAGTTGCCAAGAGAACCAAACTGGCAAACATAAACCCATCACTAGCTGCCATGTTTACCTCTGATTAAATGACGGGATTATACAAGCTATGGAACATCTCTCTTATCAGAAAGCTCCAACCATTTGTTTTAATTAGATCCCTTTTAATATCATAAAATAATGCGGCATGCTAATGTTCTAAAGAGACCTTATTTCCATATTGACTTCAAATTACACAGGTCTTTCAATATTGCAAAGTAGCTGAACTAATGCAATATACTGTATAATAAACTGGCTTTGGTCTCTCACTTATTTTTCACTTAAGTGTGAATCGCACAACAAAACATTCAAAATTTCAGTAAATAATTATGTTTTCAAATAGTAATTTATTCTTGTAATCATAAAAATGAATACAAAATAGACTAATGTATGTGTATTTATTGAAATGTCTCCATCATTTTTTTAAATGCTTGATTAAAAGATCGAATGTTTAAAAGTCCCAATGATGTGTCGAATGCGCATTCTGTACAGTAGATGGACATACTTTTCATCAATCCAACATTTCTGCATTAAAAATTATTTTAAAATAGATCTTATGTAATATTTTCATTTTCTAAGAAACTGAATTGTGGGTTTTTACTTTATAAAAACAATTGAAACACATCACTATGTTTGTAATTATTCTATATAAAATACAAGTTTCCATTTTGAATTTTAATCACTGAAGCAAATTACATTTTTTAGTCACTTAGACACACCTGTACACTGGAGATTTGATATACTCATTAGCATTTTAAAAATTCATATATACAATTTACAGTAATAATAGAGTTTAACTGTTGGGGTTTCCTTTCATAAAGATATGGATCAGTGTTTTTTTAATGCGTATAAAATTTAAATAAAACTCTATTAATCTCTGCCCATGCAGACAAGAAACTGCTTATATTTATCTCAGAATGACGTGTGTTTTTTTAAAGTGTTTTTCATCCTTAGCTCTCCTCTTCTTTATTTTAAGGTGTACTTGACACATCTATTGATAGCCGGCTTTGGATATGAGCAGCAACATGACTGAGGCTGAGGTGCACCTGAATTAAACAGACAAGGACAGACAGTATCAACTCATGTGTCGAAATAAAAGCATCTCTCACATGAAAGGCGGGATCTCTATGGTTTCCCCCCAGAGCTGGGCCTCGTTGTCATGGGAGTACAAGGCGCTTCTGAATGAGGAAAAACACAGAAAGGCAGTGTGTGGTAAGTGTCATCTTTCCTTTGTGTATTTAACATGAATGTGTTATTGCCCAATTCTGTCAAATTAGTTTAAGAGAAACTAAAGGAGAAAATAGTTATGCACTTTTACATAACATGTCACATGTATTTTCAGTAAATTAAACAGATACTGTACAGGCACACACACTAAAACAAACCTTTGACATGCTCTGTGTTTACCTTGCTGTGTAATGGCCATTTGGACAATATTGTGCCATGCTCATGTTTATCTCAATGCAATTACCCTTCAGCATGTACCTGTTCGTGAGGATGATTAGAAAAATGGTGTGTGTGTGGGGAGGGGGGGGGGTGTTGTAAAGTAAGGCAAGTTTATTTGTATTGCACCATTCAAACTCAAGGAAATCCAAAATGCTTTACAGGAAAATAAATGAGTGAGTAGAGATAAAGAAAACATTTATTAACAATACATTTTTTAAACAGTAAGATTTAAGCATTAGATGAAAAAATTTTAAAATGTACATTTAAAGCAAATAAATTGTTAACACATAAAAGATAAACAAGAACGGATCAAATGTAATTTGATTTGTATAAAACAGTAATAGTGTTTGTCCTTATTTAAAGAAGCCAAAACTTTCTGCACATGTCAGGTTGTCAGGGAGTCTTTTACAAAGCTGAGGAGCATAGAAACCTAATTCAACCTCCCCTTCTTTAGTTCTGGTACTAGGGTCACTAAAATAATAGGTCTCTGGCAGGAGTGTCAAACTAATTTTCTTTTCAGGCCAAATCCAGATCTTGAGAGTGATAAAAGATGCTGGTTTTCGCAGAATCTTTTGATAAAACTATCCATTAACAAACTGTTAAAATATAAATAAATAACAGTCTCAGCCTTCGATGATTACTTCTTAAATAAATGATATTGAACATCCTTTCATATTTATGTAATTTGGCACTATGCAAATAAAAACAGATTTTATTAGATTGACAAAATAACTTTTAAGATCACAACTTCTCTTGAAGGTTCCATTTATGTGGCCCTCTAGACTCTAGAGGGCCACATAAATAGTTATGGAGCATTATCAACTCATGCCAAGATTTTAAATTAATTTCTTTTACAATGAGCCAGTGCCGAGATCTAAGGACTGGTCTAAATTTGGTCTATTTTCCTGATGTTGGTCAGGAGTCTGGTAGCAGCATTTGTTGCAGCTGCCTGGTTAGTTTTTTTTTGAAAACTAAAGACACTATTGCAATAATCTAGCCTATTGAAAACAAAAGCATTAAAACGTTTTTTCTGGGTAATGTTTTGACAGGACTTCTGTCTGTTCTATATTAAGCTGGAGGAAATTCTAATGCATCCATTCATGGATATTATGTACACACACAATTGTAGTGGGCAGTTGTTATATGGTGACGCAGAGATATAAAGTTACTCTATGTGTCATCAGCATACTTATGGAAGGAGATGTAGTTCTCTACAATCTGAGCTAGGGAGAAAATGTAAAAGTTGAATAGAAGAATTGAATTGAGCATTGTGGAACCTCACATGTGATCTTTGTTTTCTCTGCTCTATAACTACCAAATGACACAAACCAGCTCCATCGTTCCAAACAGGATTTGAAGCAGTTTAGAAAAGTACCAGATAATTCCACCTACTTTTCCAGACTATCTATCAGTATATTTTGATCAGCTGTGTCACATGCTACATTATTAGTAATTCCAAGACAGAGGCTTTAGATGTGTTCCTGTTAAACGTACATAATTTTAAACTTTAATGGATGCGTCCTCAGTGCTGTAATGTGGTCCAGCTGGAAAAGCATTAAAATGATTTTGTTTGTTTGTTTATCAAAAAGGAATACATTTGTTCATAAACTGCTTCTCCATTATCTTCCAGAGGTGACTTCTTTAAAGGGATGGGAGGCTGACAAATTACCACAGATTGCTGATGTTTCCAGTTTGACATAATTTTTGAAATATTATTAACTTTTCCATGGTTTTACTTGTTCAATGTGAAGTTTTATTGATTGTGGTGAACTGCCTTTCCTACCCTAACCACCCTTGCACTCAGACAGCTTCAAGGAGACTGAACCTCAGCACTTCTGCAGGGTTGAGTGAGTCCAAACATCCCTTTTCTGTTTATATAAGTCTCATCTGATGTGAGGAGGTACAAGCTACAGAATGTTTGGTTGTTATGTACTAAACATGTCACGCTTGGACTCAGCTCCATGCAGTGCCTGAGGTGATTGAGTGGCTGGTGTAACACAAGGCAGGTGCACAGGCTAAGTGATGAGTCTGCTACGTGCAGAAGCACCACAGTCTGGTGTTCTTCTCCCTACAGTAAACAGTGAATGTCTGAACATTGTTAGCCTGTAAGAGCAAGTACATTTTATATATTTTGTTTGATGAAGCAGATTTAGTACCTTCATATTTAAAGACAGATTGGATTGCTTAATTGTTTATTTTGATAAAATAATCTAAAAAACGTGTTTTATTATTATCATAAGTGCTTTTAAAAAGAACATATAAGGATGAAATTCAATTAATTTAATCAAGACTTAGATGATATATTAGGCAGTGTTTGTTTTTGTGGCTGAGATTTTCTGTTTAGACTGATCTGGTTTAGTATACCTGTTATTTTTCCTCACAGTAATGAAGTTAAAATGAAACAAAACATTTGATTGCCTCCTCATTACTTGCACTGGTCATGAACGTGAGAACCATGTTAGTTTGAATAGAAAGGCCATAAAACAGTGACGCAGTGTACCTAAAACAACAATGAGTCGGAACAGCACCACTGACATCATGGAATACTCCATTCCCTCTGAACCAAATAATCACACGCATATCTTACATTGTAAAATTTGAACATAAGTTACTTCATGCATCAAATTATAATAAATAAAAGTTCTGAGAGAAATTTTTGATTATCTGACATGTGTGGTGCTTTGCAAAAGTATTATTAACCTTTGAACTTTTGCAGATTTTTGTTTCATTACAACCACAAACATTTTTAGATTTTATGATATACCAACACAAAGGAGTATATGTTTTTTTCAAGCCTTTCTTTCTGTTAATTACAATGATTTTTCACATACAGCCAATGAAAATGTCAGGCCTAAAAATAAGGGGGAAATTATGCAAAGAGCTTTCAAAGGACCTAAGAGAAAATTTAAGTTAACCATCTTCTTTACTAGACAATGCCTGAATAAGAATAATCTCAAACCAAAAAGAATACAAAGAAAATAAGGGAGCAAGATCAATGTACAAATACTTCAGTATTATGTATTCTGTGTTTGTAAAAACACAGCCAGCGGAGCCTTTTAATTTATACTGCAATTTTATTGTGAATATATTGGATTATTTTAACATTAAAAAACAATTTTAAGATTTAACATTACTTTTAGCTGCTGATCTTGCACAATTTCAACAAGTTGTCTGTTCTCTCTGGGCTTGGTAACAAAGTTGTTGTGTTTTGCGGACAAAACAGAAAACAAGATAAGGAAACGTGTTTAAACAAACTGTTTCACATGGGAAGCTGTAAAATGGACATTTGAGATATGGTAGGAGAAGAAGATAGGCTAGCGTATCGTCTTTATGAAAATATTATCTTTCCATTTCAAGAACCTATTGAACCTACAGGTTAGAATGCAAGTTGGAAGAGGAATGGGTTTGCAGTATTGAAACATGTTTTTAGGTTCTAAATATAGTTTAGTAGACACTTTAATGTGTGTTGTAAACGTGCATTAGATGGGCAAAGTGTATAAATGTAGAGCGAATGTAACTAGGCAACTGTCTTAGGACACATGGGATTAAGGAAGCGTACTTCCCTAGTTCAGCTTTTACATTCATGGAGAACAGTTTGTGAGGAGACAGATGTTTCCCACAGATAATGTCATTCTCAGCCATCAGAAATGGTCCAAACCATTTGAATACTGCTCTCTGCGCCTGTTATAATTTGCGCACACAATCTTAGTAGATCACCCACAAATCAAGAACATGCCCTTCAAGCAGATTTTTTGCGGCGCTCATAATTTTGCACTCCTTATTTGGAATATTGATAAATCAGGCCCAAAGGGTTTTGCATGAAGGCCAAAAGTAATATTTGGATCTAAACTGACGATAGCATCTTCTTCCACATGTTTGCAGTGTCTTCTACATGAGTTCTGGCTAACCTTATCTTATGGCCCTTTTTCATCAATGGCTTTTTTATTGCCTGTTTAACTTAAGTCCAGATTTGTAGATTCCACAGCTATTATTTGTCCTGTTAACAGATTCTACTATCTGAGCTGTGGATTTGCAGCTCCTCCAGTGTTTCGGTGCCTTCTCTAATTGATGGTCTCCTCACCCATCTTCTCAGTTTAAATAGGCCATGTCTTTGGTTCTAAGTTGTGCAAAACTCTATTTTCAGATGTTTAATTTCTCTGTTACATGCTCAGAGCTTGTGCTATTACTTTATAACCTAACTCGTTAAACTTCACAACTTTTTCAGTCTTCATGATGCTGTTTGTTCATTAATGTCGTCTAACAAAACTCTCAACCCTTCTCACATATTCACTGATTAGTTGATCTCTGAAGCATTTTATTTAAGGGTACCAGAGTAAAGGGGGTTGAGTATAAATGCAAGTCATACTTTTAAAATTGTATTTGTAAAAATGTTTGAAATCCATCTGTCCTTTTATTTCCATTTCACAATTGTGTTCTACTTGTTGATCTATTCTGCTAAATCCCAGCACAATATATTAAGGTATTGTAGTAATAAGTCAAATGGGGAAAAGTTCAAGGGGTGTGAATACTTTTTCAAGGTACTACATGTTGGAACCCTGGGTTTCAATGTTTGTAATTCTTTACACTTTTCCTCTTTTCTCTTTCATTTAACAAAATCCTTAAAACACAGACGAGTACAAAAATGGATTATCTATTTTTAAAATACATTGACCTTTTTTATTATTTTTTTCCACTTCAGACCAAATAGTGTAGGCTGGTCACACCAACATGGATAGGAGACAAAAAACAGCTGTACTGCTTTTAGATTTACTATTACAAATCCCTTCAAATCTTATCAGAGGTGGACCAGATAGGAATGGGTTCAGATAATAAACTTTCATTTATTACAAGGTGTTTCACAACTGAGTCAATAATGACCATAAACGTGTTGAGCTGCATTATTTGCCTTCACAGATCTGGAAACATTCCCCTGTTAAGATGCCAAACATGTCTAGGATGTTTAAAGGTTTCTTCAAGAGAAATTGTTAAATATTAGCATCACAAAACACAAAATCACTGTTGCACTTGTAGAACAGAGAAGTGCAGACCTTTAAGACTAATAATCATTGGATAAGAATGAATATGGATCAAGACTGACACTGAAAAATGTCCTATTCACAAAATTAAAAGCCTAATAATTTTCTTTCATACCATTATTTTCTATGGATGTAGAACTACATCAATACATCTACTTTTTTGAAATACTGTTTGTTGTTTTAATATTTTGCATATCCAGTGCATTCACCAGTCCATTTTTGGACAATTTCTGTGCCATGGGAAACCTTTTTAATCTTTAACTAGTCGCTGCAGATGCACCTGGTTCTTTTAAGCCTGATCTTTATCAATGAAAGTACCTGTAGCAGGATATTATCGCCTCATGTGGGTGATGTGCTGCTCTGTTCAGTGTGCTAAATAAGCGTACCCAAGATCTGTCCTGTTTTTAGTATGTTGATTTAATTAGTTAAAGAAGGGCATACTTTCCCCTTTTGAAAATTAAGATTGAAAATGACTAGAATAAATATCTTACTTATTTTAAAACAACATATTGCAGAACATGGATCACCAGACCCAATGTTTTACACACTCAAATCCTATTATTGAGGGTTAAAAAGTTATACATAGTCAGCAAGATCAAATAAAAAACAATCCAACGAGGTTTCTGGTTTCTCGTGATATTTTAATCATTTGAAAGGCCAGGAAGTAAACAACAGATTTAGAGGAAATATGAGATGGTGTGACTAAACAACCTGGTGATGCATCCTAATTAACAAACCACCAACCCAATATTTGCAAAATATTTCACTTTAACCCTAATTTCCCTATTATTATTTTTGAACATTTTATGTTAAAAAAGCCATTTAATGTAAACAAAATTGTTATGTTCTACTTTGAAACAGATTCAAAACAAACATATTTAGTGCTTTCCATAATTCAATAAATACAAAACTGATGTAATACAAAAATTAAAATAAATAGCTCAAACACAAAAGTAAACCATTAAAAACAAAGTGAAATCTACATTGTTACGATGCTTGAAAGAGGGAGATCACAGTCACCTAGGAGATAGTCTCTTTTCAGGGTGCACATTTTGTTCACCACTTTAAAGCGAAGCGATCTCTGACTGAGGTCTTCTTCCAAGATACCGTCGAAGAAGAAATCTTCATTGAATATCGGATTGCGGCTCTTTCTGATGACAGTGCTGCGCTGCTTCTGGAGTTTCCCGGGGACCAGTGAGAGGCTGACGCTGCAGTTGATAATCTTTGGGTCAATGGAAAGAGGATAAAGGCCCTCAGCGCTGATCAGCCGAACCCGCAGTCTTTGGTTATCTGCACAGTACTCTGCTGAGAGTCTAAGACTGCCATCTTTTCCTACTGGTACCATTTTTTCCTTCATCACCCTCTCTCTGTGCAGCGTCAAGTCCATGGGGAAGATGTTGGGTGGTGCCAGGCTGTAGCTATTGGGCAGGCCCTCAGCTAACCCTTCTGAGGCCCTCCTCATTATATTTGGACTGTTGTCTGTAGAGCTGCCCTCGTCTGTTGACAGGGAATTGTTTCTAGACACCATTGCTTTTCTTATGTTCCTTGAAAGCAGCAGTTCATGGCTCAGTGCTTTGAAAAGGGAAGATTTGGCAGGGCACCTGGACAGCAACGGGGAGCTGAAAGGCGATGACTCAGTGGAAGAAGTTGTGTCACTGTCCATAGGGGCCTGCCAGTTCAGGGTGCATCCCCTTGGAGAGAGCCTGGAAGTCAGATTGTTAAGGCTGAATGAAGACGGGCAGGAGGACGGTGAGGTTGAGTGGGAGAATTTAGAATATGTACTGGAACGACTCCTGGGCAGCAGCAAAGGAGAGGAGCCTGGATCAGAATGGAAAATCGACTCCTTTCTCCTGGTGTGGGGGCTCTCTAATAAGGTGCAAAAGCCATAGCTGGTCTGAGCTTTGGCCAGGTGTGGAAGGGACAAGGCGGCCTGGCTCTGGGGATCTGCGTTAGTGGTCTCCTCATCACTGCAGCCATCACAGGGGCTCTCATCCACATTTTCTACCTGAATAATGTGAGGGTTTAGTGGTGCCTCATAAAATGTTACTTCTTTCTCAGGTTTAGCCCTCTCACAGGGAGACGCCTTGATGACGCGAGCTGTTCCCTTTTGCTCCGAGTTCTTCATTTCCTGCAGGGACATAATTGTGGGTGGGATGCAGAATGCTGGGATGTTGTCAGGGGTGATGATGTTGGGACAGTGGGAAATCCTTCTGGATTTGTCAGTCTTTTCTCCTAACATGATGTCACTGATTTTAAAGCTGAGCTCTGCTGAAGGGATAGGCAGGTTGGATCTTTCTACTGACATGCGAATCTTCTCTACCACCCACATGGGTCCTCTAATGGAGGGCAGGAAACTCTGAAAAATCAGAATTACATATTGTTTTGGTGCTCTCAAACCAGATCAAGACCATATATTATTATAAAACATAATCCATTAAAGGGTCTCCTACCTTAAATTCTGAAGATAAAGATAATCCAAAAGGTTGTTCCAAATTTAGAGCTGAGAGTGTAAGAAGTTCTCTTCACAGCAGATGGAGGGTTCTGCCGGCTTTACGCACGGAGATGGTATAAATGAAGCAGGATACCAATAAATCTAACACACACCCCTTTGGCTGCTGAACCAGGATCCTCCCATTTTCCTTTTACCCCGCTGGTTCCCATGGAAATATCCAAATCTCAACAAAGCCCACAACCCCTGTATTAGATACTGTGCTGCTCAGTCTGATAGGCCCCTTAAAGGGCAGCAACTACTTTTTACACACATGGCGGCTTTCCAATTCATGTGTTGCTTTTTCCTATGTTTAAATTACGCACAACCTCTTTTTTTGGACTTTAACAAAGCAGTCTGATCAGATAGCAGCTTGGAACAGTCCACAGTTTTGTAAGTCTACAGTGTAACAAGATTTGTTTGTGGTGTTTTTTTCTGTTGGGAAAAAAGTTGTTGCAGTGCTTTGTTTGCCACTTATTTGGTAAATGATAACAATAAACATTTTAGGCTGAATCATCACACCACCAACACGCCACATGTGTTTTGAGTATGCTACATGTGTTTGCCTTACATACACAGTCTCATAATTTAGCCCACTATGATTTCAGCCTCAGAAAACTTAAAAGTACGGAAAATATGGAGGTGACAGATGAGTCCCTGTCTGCAGAGTATGACTGCGGATATAAATAAATGTATGTGTGATTGGAGCAAATTATAATCTGCCAGGCATACAGAGAGCTAATTAACTTATTTTAAGTCACAGTGCACTCTAAATTAGGAAATATTTTGAAGCTGAAACACTGTCAACCATTAAGCAAATTCAGGAATATTAGGTATAGGTATTAATATTTTACCTATTAGTCTCAACATTTTTTGACTAAATTATTTTCTTGACACTTCATTGTATGAAAGATTAGTGAAACAGCTGGTTAGAATATCTTTGAATCAAACGTCTCCGTTTTAATTAGACATCTAAATCACAAAAGACAATCAAATAATGCTTTTCTCTAAACATTGCTCTTCAGATTGCCAAGCTTTACTGAAACTTGGTCAATGCTACCCTCTTGTGGTCTGAAATGGAGCAAATCTACAGGATAATGGTTGCTTCCATACGGAGATGATCCGACTAATTTTTAGAGTTGTCGACAAAGATAAAACATTTTAACTGGATAATCAAGTGTTTTACACTTATTTAATATCTTAGGGACATCGTCAAAGTTGTACTATTGCTTATCAACTACATACACACACTGATGCAATATTTTCTATTATAAATAAAAAGTATTTCTATACAGAACTTTTTATTCTCACACATACAAAGATAAGGATTTCCTGGTGCCCAGGATTGGTTTTAAGTGACTTTTTGCTCTGTAGAGATCCAGAAAAGATAGAGGTAAAAGCTTTACACTGCACAGCACAAAGTTCAAGTGGAGTGTCATGGTTACCAGGTGCCACTGTCTACTAAAGGGGTAAAGTGATGTCAGGGGCACTAATGTACTAGGAAGGTGTCCTAAATGTGGTACTTCTAAGAAATGTTTTCCCATCTGACCACAGTTCATCGGCTATTCAAGTATACTTTGAAAGCCTCTTTGGAAACCAAAGGGCCATGAGATTATCAGAAAGGTTGAGAGAAATTTTGGAGGTGATAATTATCTTTAACTATCCATTATTTAATATATAAAACATAAATGTTATTCTCTACTGCGTCTCACTGCTTTCTGTTGGTATCAGCAGATTATTTAACCTAAAATAAAACTTAGAAGGAGGTAAAAGAAAGCAAACGTAGGTGCCCCTATCATAATATTTAGATATTACAATATGAGCAGTTCAGTTTGTGTTTTTCATGTGTAAAACATGTCAAGCCCCCACCCCTATATCCCACCTCCCTCCCCTTATGTACAGTTCCTTCCTGGGTTTTAATTGCTATCAAATCTCCTTCAGGGGGCAGTATGTGTTCAAGAAACAGCAACACTGTGATGCTTACAGAGTGGGAGGTAAGTTTAATTGATAATTAGAATATTACATACTTAATTTTTTTGCCAGATGTGGAGCAGTCCAAATCTGAATAAAATCAAGCCATATAGTCCACATTTTATGGGTTTTAGGTCATATTGTTAACTAACAAGCAAACATACAAGCAACAATAAAAATTAAAAAAAAGTTTATATAAATGCGATGCTGTTGTAGAGTAGCACGGTAGAATAGGTGCTTCCCAGGTGTCATATATAATACAATAATTTTAAAATAATTTTAAATTTCCACATTTCAAAATCTAAGCAACTTCACACATTTCAACATCAAAGAAAATCTTCAAAGCTTAATAAAAACAATCTTATTTTTAAAGATTAAACTTTTGTATTTTCTGCCGCTTAGGTCACATTTAATGCACACTGTAACAGTCTGTAACTCCACATCGAGAGGAGTCAGTTGAGGTGGCTCGGGCATCTGGTCAGGATGCCTCCTGGACGCCTCCCTGGTGAGGTGTTTCAGGCACGTCTCACCGGGAGGAGGCCCAGGGGAAGGCCCAGGACACGCTGGAGGGACTATGTTTCTCGGCTGGCCTGGGAGCGCCTTGGGGTTCCTCCCGAGGAGCTGGAACAAGTGGCTGGGGAGAGGGAAGTCTGGGTGTCTTTGCTTAGGCTGCTGCCCCCACGACCCGACCCCGGATAAGCGGATGGATGGATGGATGTAACAGTCTGCGAACACGCCTCAACAAATAACAGCCAATTTATTATTATTATTATATAAATTGAGAGTGTGATGGACACTTTATGAGGGGGCTCTGAGTTTGTTCCTAGTTCACCATAATTAGTTTAAAATAAATTTCCCACAAGTTAAAAGGGACATCATATGCAAATGTACTTTTTTCATCCTTTTGTGTTGCCATTTGGGTCTCTGCTACCTCTATAAACACTTCAAACAAGAATAAAAACCACCCATCCATATTTTTTTGCAAATATTTGCAGTAAGAAATCTTGTACTTCTTGAAGATGTTTGAAAAAGTACCTTATTGTGATGTCACAATATGCTGAATTTGCACATAACCACCCCTCACCTGTCAAATCCCACCCACCAATTCCAATTCCATGCCATTCTCATGTGCAGCTAACACTCAGCCTAGTAACAAGATGGGTGGGCGTGGTCTACAACCATTAATTTGCATAAAAGTGACAGAGCCATTTAAACAGTTCATTCTCAAAGGGACTCAAATAGATCAAAAATTGAGCTGGAAAGGTTGTTTTATGTGAGAGTGAAGAACTTCATTACCATGCTTTGTACAAACCATAGACCTATTATAACTTGTTTGAAAAGAGGCATGATATGTTGTGCCCTTTAAAACTGAATTCATACTTAACTCACATTACAACCTCAATTCACACATGCACACACACACACACACACACACACACACACACACACACACACACACACACGCATACCTACTTCATGTTCATTCAGAATTTTGGTCTTTCTTGAAAACATAGATCCTGACATCACATGATAACCACATTGATGATGTCATTTCTAACCTTGTCTTTGTCATCTTTTTTACACCTACTTACTTCTTTAATGTTTTCTTTTCTTATACTGTATATCAGTATTGCCAAATTCTCAAAAAAAGCTGTTGTCATTTACAAATTGTTCATCTTTATGTGTCAGAAAGTAAAGAAAGTCGGAAATTCTGATGGAAATGTTGAGATTGAGACATTCAAAGCACTACAAGGTCGTGTTCCTCTGTATTAAAAACTTGATTCTCTTTCAGTACATTTGCTGATAAAATCATTCTACACATGAATCAAAGACATATGTAGCCTACCGTTATTTAAGTTATAATTACATGTATGATGGACAGTAAAAAATGGAAGTGATAGAAGCTGCCACTTCCCATCTCTGCTCGTCTCTGCTGTACCTGCAAGTCCTCAGCTGATCTCACTCCCTGCCTGCAGCAGGCCCTTCTGAAATAACAACAGAAACAGGGTACACTTGGTATAATCTATACGTTTTTATGGTTTGGACACAAACATATAGGTAAAGATAGACCAAAGGCATAAATTATCAATAACAGGTCCCAGACAGACAATGTGGACCCCTGGAAACCACGGGTGTTTCACAATGCCAAGGAACCTCGCCTTGATGCCTTGGTCCCGCCCCGGTTGCCTAGGAGATAGGTCATCAGGGACCGCCAAGGCATGTTCCAATGTTCATGTGCTACCGAGGCGTCTGTCCTCCGTTTGTCTGCCGTTTAGCTAACTGACCAAGGATACATTGAAGGTTCCTTAATGCCTTCCCTCGGTCAAAAATTTCCCAGAATGCAGCGCTGTATTTTCGAAGTTGCTGCCGGCAGCAGCAACTTCAGAAGCGAATTTCCAATTTAAATGTAAGTCAAGTAATTTTAGCTATCGGAAAATGTTTTTTTGATCCAAAGCAGTTATCTATGGTTGGTTAGTTGCTTAGCAGTTCCAGTTTTGGTTGCTTAACTCGATTTCACATTTGATTTAACCAATACACAATTAAAAAAGTTAAACTCTCGTTATACATCTATATTGAAACTTATACGTATAAAATATAACGATTTTTTACCAGTTTTTTTTTTACTGTGATAACTGGTAAGCATGGGCTTGGCTGTAAGTGGGTCCTTAAGTCAAATTCTGCCCAAGGCCACGTCAAACGTCAGACAGGCTCTGGTTTTACTCTTCACACGCGGTTGAAAGGCGCACAAATTCAGTGCGCTTTCAAAATAAGAGACTTTGATCATATCAAACTGTCGTGTTCGTGAATTTACGCGTGCACGGAAATTTTGTGTAGATAATCTTATCTTCTGCAGCTCATCTGAATCAACAGCCTTCGCAAATCCATCCTGCTCATACAACAAAATGTATTACAATCATAGGCAGTGGATGAGAGTGACGCCGCTTCCCTTTCTGCGTCGCACAGATATGTGTCCCTGTTTTTTTATTTTTTTATTTTTAGCCCCCATCTCTCTCCACTGTACGATAAACGAGGAGGGGCTTGATGCCGTGTAGGAGGCAGGCAAGCAGTGCTGCTGACCCGCTTGTGGTGTGTGCGTTGCCTCGCCTACGTCCAAGCCAGCTCGCATGCTGTAAGGAGTGAGAGCCATCAGGTAAGATGTTTGTGTTTGTTTTCCTCTGAGGTGCTTCGCGGCGTCCTTTTTGAACCCTGGCGTTTGTCTTTTATGAAAGGTGCTGTTCCTCCCAAAGAGGTCTCACTTACAGTGAGGCGGACCGCTCGGCGTTGCCTCAGCAGAAGCGTTGACAGCATTTTATTTTTAACAGCTTGCAGACAACCTTTTCACATAAGAGAGATGTTTCCCAACTCGTTCTTCGTTTGCATTCGATCTCGGTCGATCGATCTCATTTGACGCTGTAATGTTACAGGAGAAGCCTGACAAGTCTATTTTTTTTTCCGCCAAATATGTGCTTGGCTCCTTTTGACATTGACAGATAAGGGAGGTAAGAGGATGGATGTTTGATTAAGCCACTTGTTTGTTAAATATTTTTGCTTTCAATGAGACTAAGTGGTTAAGTAAAGCTATAAACCGGCCAGCCCGAGCATCCTTGCGCCTCTCTGCATGGAAATGTGCTGTACAGTTTCTCGGACTTGACCTGAATGTTATCTGGATCAGCTCAACATCAAAGCTGACATTGACGTGTGTGAGATTAGTGGATATGCAGGATGTGACCCTGATCGCCTAGCCTACTGTAGACTAACCAAAAAATATGGGCGGGCATGTTAGGATTTTATGCTAGTTATACAATGTTACATTTTGACAGTGTATTGCAGTATTGATAAATAACTCTTTTGGATTAGTTTTCCATGTTTGAAGAGGTCAGAGAGCACACTCCACTGATTTCCCCCAAGATGCCAACCAGTCGAAAGACTGTGTATCCTCAGAACAGAGGCCATCTCTCTTGACACAGAAGCTTGTGTGGTGTGAGGATGTGTTTTAGAGCTATGGTGTGTGGTGATTTTGAACAGGTACATGAAGAGTAAATGTTATCTCCTTTACTCTGGGGTGAAGAGGCCACAGCAGAAAACGTTTGAAATACTGGCCACTTTTTTAGGTGTTTTCTTGTTAACATAAATAGAAAATTGTGCAGCTGCAATTCAACGTTCGAACTGAGCATCAGAACGTGGAAGAAGGGGATTTATAAGGTTTTGAATGCCTGATCATTTTTGGCCGACTGGCTGGTCTGAGTGTTTCAGAAACTGGTGATCTACTGGGAATTTCACCCGCAACCACCTCTCGGGTTTTCGGTTAGTGGTCTGAAAAAGAAAAGATTTTAGAGTAGGCCTACTTTGAATTGCACTGTTGCAGAAATGTGCTATACAAATATAATTCCCTTGCCTCGCCCTGAAAAGCCTTGCTGATGTTAGAATTAATGTAGGAAAATGAGCAGACAGATTCAAGACGATGGCAGGGCAAAACCATTAAAAAAAACAGCTCATTACAGCCAGAAAATGTGGAATGGTCTTAAAATCTTTAAAGGAGTCATAACCTAGTATTATCTTGGATACCCACGCTCTATTATAGTCTTTCAGGCCCTTTAAAAAAAAAAAAGTTGAAAAAAATAAACACAGAGCTCCTCTGACCCTTATTTCTGAAGGCATTAGTCTCACGAGATCTGATGCGATACTTTGGCTGTCGTGGACGGGCATTGTAATAATGCAAATGAGGGGCGCATTGATTGGTGGCAGGAAGGAGGGGGTTGACACTGCAGGTGACGCTTAACCCATATCTACTACTCCCGCTAGCATACAATAGCCACATTAGCAGTTAGCTGCTGTTTGTTACACACAGCAGAGCAATAAAAACACAGCCTTACCGTTTATATTGCAGGCAAGTCTCTGATTGTTGGAATGGCCCCTTTTTCCAAACGGAGCTTCGATGCCAACTTCGCCTGATATTGTCCCAAATTCATAAAGGATTCCGGCGTAAAAAAAATTGAAAAAATATTTCCATGTTGATTCTGGCAGTCAACAACTGAGCAACTCACATGTGCACTACGTTTCTGGCAGAAAGGGTTTTAGCTGATTTAGCTGATTAAAATAAAAGGCTGACATGAATATGTCTTCTTCATGCATCATTGCGTGAAGAAACTTTCTGCATCTTTCACGGTGGAGTTCGTACTTCGAATCGGTGATGTGTCGGTCGCGAACGAACCGGCTCTCAGAGCTAACTCTTTGAAGTGAACGATGGGAGCCGGCTCGTCATTGGGAGCCGTTTTTTTTTTTTTTTTTTTTCTGCTTGTTTTGGTACACATCGTTTTGCATTAATTTTGGTAATAAATACACTTTAAGCAACAGAAAATCTGAGGAGCCGAAAGAGCCAGCTCTTTATGGTGAGTCAAGCCAAAAGGACTGGCTCTCCAAAAAGAGCTGAAATTCCCATCACTAGAATTCAGTAATGGCGGCGCTCGACTGAATATGAGGGAGAGAGGAGCGAGGGGGAGAAGGGAGAGAAGGAGGGCGGGCTTCCCACAGCATAGGTAGGTCTGCGATGTCTATATATGGTATATCCTGCGCCGACTTGACGTCAAGTCGGCCAGAAATTAAAACCACGTATTTGAGTGCGCGTGCACGTGGGCTAGTTGACAAAGCCAGGGGTAAACAAAGGCTTCACTTTTAAATATCGGCTTCCCGGGCCTACTCTAAAATCTTTTCTCATGGAAAAGTGAAAATTACAGGTCATGACTCCTTTAAATACACATGTCAAATCTTAAAGCAGATGGGCAACAGAAGCACAAGATCACATATTATTATATATACACAAACACGCACACCTACGCGCACACCTACACACACACACACAGATGAAAACTCAAAAAATCAGAATATCGTGCAAAAGTTCTTTAATTCAGTTATTCAACTCGAGGGGTAAAACTAATATATGAGATAGACTCATAACATGCAAAACGAGAAAATCCAGGCCTTTTTTATTATTATTTTGATTATTATGGCTTACAGCTTATGAAAACCCGAAATTCAAAATCTCAGAAAATTAGAATATTGTGAGAAGGTTCCATATTTTAGGCTCAAAGTGTCACACTCTAATCAGATAATTAATCCAGAATACCTACAATGGGTTCCTGATCCTTTAAATGGTCTCTCATTCTGGTTCAGTAGGAATCACAATTATTGGGAAGACTGCTGACTTGACTGTTGGCAGAAAACCATCATTGACACCCTTGATAAGAAGGGGAAAGCCTTAAAAGGTCATTGCAAAAGAAGTTGGATGTTCCCAAAATACTGTATCAAAGCACATTAATAGAAAGTTATGTAAAAGCAAAAAGTGTGGAAGAAAAAGTTGCACAAGCAGCAGCCTGGAGAAGGATTGTCAGGAAAAGGCCATTCAAAAGTGACAGACTGATCCTAGACATGGGGGTCAGAAGGGAACACAATCCAAGATGTTTGAAGTCCAGTGTGAAGTTTCCACAGTCTGTGTTGATTTGGGGAGTCATGTCATCTGCTGGTGTTGGTTCGCTGTGCTTTATTAAGTTCAGAGTCAATGCAGCCATGAACCAGGACATTTTGGAGCACTTCATTCTTCCTTCCGCAGACGAGATTTATGGAGATCCTTTTCCAGCAGGACTTGGCACCTGCCCACACTGCCAAAAGTACCAAAACCTGGTTCATTGACCATGGGATTACTGTACTTGATTGGCCAGCAAACTTGCCTGACCTGAACCACATTGAGAATCTATAGGGCATTGCCAAATGATCTGGTCAATGATCTGGATAAAGCAGGCAGCACTGTGAGGATCATGGCTGTCATTAGACCTGCTTATCATTAGCTGACGCTACCGCTGCAGTGGCGAGCGCAAGATAAGTGAGGATGAGCGGTGAGTTGCAGACAGTGTTTCCAATTTAGCATCTTTGTCACTATATTTAGCAAGATTTTAGACCCCTCCAGGGATTCTATTTCAAAAAAACAACTAGTGAAATATCTAGCGACCTTTTCTGGGGTTATTGGAGAGTTTTGGGTTAGGCATGTATCCTTGTTACTCTCACTGAACAGCGGTGCAGCCGTGGGCTCGTCTCCCGTCTCAGAATGGCAGGCAGGCAGTCTGCGCGGTTCAGCTCCGCTGCTGCCGAGTCCATATGGACTCAGAGCAGATATTTACCCCACTGAGTCCAGAATGCTAACGAATCACGCATGCTTGAAGCTGAAGTTGCATGTAGGCAACTGGGACTAGTCTCAAAAATAGAGAAATGTAAATGGGTGGGACTGCATCTGTTAAAGTCTGTTAAAAACAATAAATGACTTCATAAAGCCACATATTTGTTCTGCCACAATAATGTAATTGTGTTGGGGTTGATTCGCTGAGGCAGTCAACATCAGATGTGCTTCCACATCAGGTGTTTTAGTGTTTTGCATCAAAATAAGCTGTTGGTTGTTTTTCTATCCAACCTTTTTCACCATGCATCATCTGAGCATTTGCAGTGAGGCACATTATTTGTCCTTGTTGATCACCTCAAGCATTGCATTGCCATACACCAGGATGTGAACTGGATGATGAGTTGTTTTACCATAGTGATCTAATCAGAATTGCATGCTGTCTCAGCAGCTAGGGTTCTAGATGGTGTTACACAGTACTTTGTAACAGTAGTACAGTGGTACAGTAAGGCACCTGGGAGTGCCAGATAAAATCATCCACATACTTCCTTTTAGGATGTCGAAGCGTGAGTTGTGGCTTGAGTTCCTTTGTAGTTTGTTTAAAGCACCACTAACAAAACACTCTGGTATTAAGAAAGAAAAAAACTAATTGTACGCTGTACGTCTGGTTATATCTTCTTTTAGTCTAAATGTGTCACTCTAACAAACAGTTTCTGCGGAAAAAGTTTGCACAGACACAAACCATATATCTGATAAAAGTAGTACTCATGTAGGGATGGGTACCTAAACCCGGTATTAAATTGGCCCCGGGGGTGATTCTGACGGTCCGCCCGGACCGATAAGCTTCAGCCTTAACGGTAAAATTAAGGTCATATTCATGTTTTGCGGGATATATAAACAGCCAAACACTGTACTGCAGCCCACTCCTCTTTAACAAGCACACACGCTGCGGGGACGGAGTGGCGACTGCTGCGCGCTCACGTGTGTGTTCGCCTTAATACGATGGCAGAGCGAACGAAAAGATCCAAAATTTGGCTTCATTTTACGAAAATAGATGCCGACAATGCACGTTGTCACCTATGTAATAAAAGCTTTGCTTGCAAAGGCGGGAACACAAGTAATTTGACCAAACACTTTGCCAAAATACACCAACAACAAACTGAAAGATGCACGGTGTTTGACCGCCTGAGTGCTGCAGCAACAACGGGCGCTGTATCAGATACAACAGGTATGTATGTTTGTATGCAAAGCAAACACGTGAAGCATGGACATAAGTTTGCCATTTCATTCTTACAATTAATAAATGCTGGATGTTTTGAACAACAGCTTCCTTCTTATCTAAGTTTTTAAAAAAAATTCTTAAACTACAGTTAACCTGCTATTTTTTTATTTTTTTTTGAACAACAGCTTCCTTATCTAAGTTTAAAAAAAAATCTTAAAAGTTCGTTATTTGTGTTTTTCCCCTTTTTGTTTTAGTCTTTCAAAAAAAAAAGTACCGATAAGGATACCGATAAAGTACTGGATCGATAAGGAGTATCGTTAAGAGTAGTAGTATCGATAAATCCTTAACGATACCCATCCCTATACCCATGTGAAGGCTAATCTTAGCAACTGTTCGGGACCACCGCTCTATGAATTTTCCATTTGAGTGCCCATTGACAAGTGACATTTATTCATGACTGTGTTGTTAGCGTCACCCTCTAGTCAGGGGTCACTAACCGTTTTCTTAACTTATGCTAGATTACTAACAGTATCATGAGATGCTGTTTCTAGTCATTGTTTTTCTTAGTGGGAATGTAAACCGAGGCGAATTCTGTCAAACCAACGGATAAAGGACATGTGGTTACAAATCATGTTGTAGGAAGGTCTGGTCTGTTTGTCTACCTTTTTAATATTTGTTTTTTGCCACAAGACAAATCTGGTTATTGACTGCTGGTATGTTAATGAAGCTTCTGTGGATTGCTTTGCTCTCTTATGGGAGAATTGTGATATGCCAACTGTATGTTGCCTTGTTTGTACTCTGTTTCATTTGTTATTTTTTTATTTCCATATAGGCCTGTAACCACGGTGCTGATTCACAAGAGCAAGGGAATATATTTGAGATAATTAATAGTATAGGTCTTGGTGTGCCTATGAGTAATAGTGTGATGTTTTAAAGCAATACTGCATCAGTAAAAGTGTAATATACTACATTAAATTATAGTGTAGAAAAAACATTTTTTTTTTTAGTTCACACTATACTAGATTAGCTCTTTGATAAATTGTGTCATGTTTGGACACCTTTGGAAAAGAGTCTGTTTTAAAATGGCAAACTTAAAACCTAAACTACATCAACCCATTTCAGAACCTACTCTTTTATAATTCTCATTATTTATGTTTAACTGTATCTTGGATAAATGTAAAAGTTTGAGCTACACAAATATTCACATTGTATTTGTATAGTTGATGCATTTTGTTGACACAACATAAGATGAAAACAAAGGATAGAGGTGTCCTGTTTTGAAATGTGATAGAATGTTATTTTTTTCATGACATTCCTGTCATATGTTAAGATCAGAATTACCATGACAAAACCCTATAAAAACCAATAAGCAAGAAAAATAGTGAAAGAGTTTCTCTAAATACATAAAACGATTCTTTGAAAAATTACTCTCTCTTATTTATTATTTGGCAAAATTCCTGAATGCTTAGTGATTGGGGTGCCACATGCAACACTTATTTTTCATTATGAAAGTATTTGATTGAAACAAAGGCATGTTTAATGTGTCCTATTCCCTTTCCCAAAACACTTTACGCAGATATAATTAGAACACAGAAACACCAATATCACAAGCTCCCATGCCAGAGGCAACTGGCAAACAATCACCCGATGTTCACATGATTAAGATTGTTTGTCAGTTTATAGGTCAACAGAAAAGTTGAAAACTTTTGTTTAAGCTTTTGAAAGATGAAGTGTCCTAATTTTTATTAGCCATAGCTATAGAAAACAATCTTTGTTTAAACTGTACCACACTTATTGAGGGTCACTGAAGAGGCCCTTTTGTTTGTTAGTTTTACTTCTGGCAAGCCTTTGAAAGTATCTCTGCTTTAACACCTTCTTTCACACTCTGAATTTTACGTCGAATATACTGTCATGTCTAAAACAAATTATTGCATCGCATGAACATGCTCTGAGAATATTGCAGCCTATAGAGAATTGTCATGTATTAGTTATTGATTTGTTAGTGTTAAGAGCAAAGAAAAACATTTACTGTATTTCTATGCTCCTCTATAGAAAATGATTTCCCCCTCAGCTGTTGCAGTTGCAATACATCCCTGGTTGGAATTCCCCAGGAAATGTTCAGCTGGAGGGTGGGAAGAAAGGGCTCCGAGACTCACTGGAGAATGTGATTGTCGAACAATATTTAATGCATGAGTGTGTAGGAGGTGGAAACTAAAACAGACCCCATGCTGTCGCTATGACCCAGCCTTTTTTTTAAAAGGGAAATAGATCTATGATTTTTTTCTCTCTCACTGCTGTCTGTGTAATCGCAGCCTTTTTTAGGGCTTGGCTTCCTTCCAGTTCAGGGTCTATACAGCAAAGGATAGATGTAAAAGCTGACTGCCTTTCTTACACCTTTACAAGTGCTTGATTTCTTTTTCCAAACAGAACAAAAGGACAGGGCAATTTATTGTTGGCTTGCAGGTAATTTGCAAGATAGCATTCGATTATGGTTGCAATTGTGTCAGAATGAATCAGCTAACAACACAACTAATAGCTGTTTCCTATTATACACTAATCAAGCATTATACTTTGATCACTGACAGGTGAACCCTCATAGCAGATTGGATATATTAAGCAACAAGTCACATTTTTTTGTCTTCCATGTTGAGGCGTTATAAGCAGGAAATATTGGTTGTTTAAGAAATTGAGTGAGCTTGAGAAGGTCTCAGTAGTGATGGCTGGATGCCTGGTTCAGAACATTTTTGTTATGGCCATGTACACCAGTCCTAGGTCCAATGCATCTGGATCAACAGTTTGAATTACCTCATTAGCATGCAATCAAGTTCTAGAAAATGCTGCTAATGAACCAATTATTTGATTCAGTATGCTGAAGCAGACACATCTAAACGTTGCAAGACATCTACCCCAGACACTGGAGTTTGAGATTTCATGAAAACAACATACTCTGATGGTTGTTGACTTATCCACCAGGTTAATGCTCCCTGCCACAAAGCAAAAATAGTTCAGGAATAGCTTAAGAGGAGCACAGATGGATTTGAAATGTTGCTTTGATCTTAAGATTCTACTCTTCTCCATCCAGTCAAGCATATGTCAGATGTGTTTGAAAGACAAGTCTGATTTTTGGAGCTCCCACCTCGCAACTTACAGGACTCAAAGGATCTGATGTCACCTGAAGGCTGGTACCTTCATGGGTCTTGTGGAGTCCATGCCTCAACAGGTCAGTGAGACCAAAAAGGGGACCTACACACTATTAGCCATGTGCTTCTAATTGTATGCCTAATTTATTCAATTCAATTTCAATTAAATTCAATTCAGTTTATTTATATAGCGCCAATTCACAACAGATGTCATCTCAAGGCACTTAACAAGAAGTCATTTCAATACATTTATACAAACATTCCAATCAGTTAAAAAGTTTCCTATTTAAGGAATCCCAGCAGATTGCGTCAGTCATTGGCATGAGGTTGGGCAGACTTTCCAACCACAGCAATCCTTCAGCAATCCCTCATACTGAGTATTCACAACACAGTGTTTCCTCTGGGATTATGGCTTTGGATAGGTGGAGGAAGACTGATAGACATTGCCATAGAAATGGTATGCTGGGGTATAAGTAAGAAATATGATGTAAGGATATTTCGTTTCAGTGTGTTATTTTAATATCTAGCGCTATTTAGATCTTTAAATCATTGTGACCTTGAAGGGCAGAGAGGGGGTGTCATAGTCACTAATATATTGGTAAGGGAAACATTAAGAGCATCTCCAGCTTTTTGCACTTGCTTAGTTATAAATAAACATGAATTTATATATTTTGTCACATTAATATATTAAATAAAATAAGAAACCAGTCAGTTGCCAACTTTTGCTTTGATATCTGATTAAAAGTTGAATCTGTACATAACAATATGAAAAGCAAAAAAGTGGAAGTGCTCTAACTCTCAACCTAACTCTTATGGTGCATACCGAACATGTATCACACATGTTGTTTAAAGTGTCGTAATTCTGTTAGTGGTGTGTAAGCAGCTACCAGAATTGGGTCAATAAGGTGTGCGATGACATGTTCAGTCTCATGTCTTTGGCAGTAGCACAGCCTGTGGCACTTCTCATGAAGAGGTCGAGTGAGATACCAGTTTGAAGCTACAGACAACTGACGTCCCTCTTTGAAGCACTCAGAACTTGGTAACAAATTGGATTTGCGGCAGTGAACGGAAAGCGTATGATCTGAGTCTTCACTGAGAACTATGTGTCTTCATGCATTTTACTGGTTGTCTGCTTTTATTTTTAAATATATATAAAACCTTTTTTTATATGTTTAGGGTTTTGCGTTTCCAGATTATTTCTACCATTGAGTTTTACTGATACCATTACTGTTAATATGTTGTGAATAGGAATATACTGTGAGTATTTAAAAGATTCCTGCGGTTTAAAAAAAGGAAACACATTCGCTTTGGTTTTGTAGAGAAACATGGGCTGAATAAACTGATTATCTGTAAACGTCATGTGATAACATTTCTGAGGACCATGTGATATATTCGGCCCCTTTAGCAAAGTAAAGAGTTGATCAACTGATGCTCCTTTGTCTCTTACGGGTGAATTATTAAAAAAAATATTGTGCAATGCATTGCATTTGACAGTAAGAGGGTCTGCTACACTGCTGTGTGTAGTCAATATTTTTCCCTCTGCTCTTATGGTGTAAACTGCTGTTTCAGAAGCTTTCAACTTGAGTTGCTTTTGTTGAGGTATAGTGGTTGCATGTTCCTGCTCGTCTATGCAGTCTTTTGTAAGCACACTGTTTGAGCTCTAAGCATCATGCCAAAAATGTTTTAATTGTCATAACTGTATTTGAAGTTGGGCTTAAAAAGGACATCACAGAGTATTTTGTATGCCTGTGTTACTATGACAGTGACATTTGTAATTACTCCTATGAATACAATCCAAAGTATATGTTGAAAGCTTTCATAAACTATGCAGTCTTCTCTGGCCAGTATTTGAAAACATCCAAGTGGAATACTGTTAAAGCCTCTGATGGTGGTTTTTCTCCACTCCTGAGCATGCTGAGTGTATATTTTTCTGGCAGGGGTCTCGAAGGGATGCCACAGGAGAGAGAAGTCAGTGACAGTAGGGCAGAGATGCCTGTCATACAGCTTGTTGCCATAAACAATCTGTATGAAAGATAAATCATAGGCAGAGTGGTAAGGGTTTTGTAACACTATACAGTGTAGACAATAATCACTTGATATGCTTTTATGATGACTCAGTCAGATTTGAAACATGGGGAAGTTGAAGCAAACATTGGATAAACTGTTGGTTAATACAGCTACAAACATGTTTGAAAATATACATCAGTGATTTGTGGAGAAATATCAGTGGTAATCTTGACCAGTAGCAGCATCAGTTGTGGGTGCAGAGGGCTTTAAGACTCCCTCCAACTGGTAAAATATACACATAATATGCAAAACAGGAATGCATGGCTCTTAAAATCCAAATATTGCACTGAAGCAGTCCTTTGCATTTTTTTTTATTTGACACATTGATATTGCAATTATGATTAAAACTTAATATACCAAAATCACAATATCTTAAAGTAAAACCCTAATTTTACAATGTTATTTTTTTGTTGTAAATATAATGTATATCAATTGGGTTGAAATTATTCCACACATTTCCTTAGAAATATGGATAAACTCACTGAAGCAGTGAAAAAATGTTTTTTTTCAAAGGGGTATTTTATAGTAATGGAACACTTTTGTGGAAAATAACATGGTTAAAATGCAGCCTGTGCATAGTCATAAACTGGGTTTCCCTTGATCTCATAAGTAAAGGTGGTGTTTATCAGGTCTGGAGCTGTCTGCTAGTCATCTTCAATATACGTAGTGCCTAAATCCTCCTCCTCTTTACAAAAAATAAATGATAGCTCAAATTATGCCATTAAAAAATCAAATACAAATGTAAAATGCTTTTTATTTTTGTGTTCTAGCATAAATGTCTCAGCATCCCTATAACAAAGAATGATGGAAAGGACAGCGGACTGTGAGGAGACAAAAGGTCTCATTACCAAATATTTATATATATATATATGAAGTTTTTTTTCTCAAATTATTTAGTTAGTTGCTGAAGTGAGAACAAAGTAGATCCTTTGTATGTCTCCTTGATCTACCAGAGGGAGGTCACTGTTGAACTAATTCCTGGTGGAAAGTCAGGACTTTGGATCATAGGTGTCAGTGAAGATCTAGCATTTTTCTTTCCCAAGTGTTTGTTTATGTTACACCATATTATGACAATATTGCATTGTAACATAAACAATATTAAAATATTCAGATATTACAAGATTTGTATTTTACATTTAATGTGTGGACAATTTTTTGTATCACATGTGACCAGATTCCCCTGGAATTATGGATGGCAAGAACATGAGGTATACAGGTGTCATTGTTAGGAAATGTGTGCAACAGCAAACTTTGGTGGTGTACTTGGCATTCATCATTGCTTTTTTGCCATACCAAATAACTTCTAAAATCACATATGGTTTTTTGAGCAGGCACCCAGGAAGCATTTGTAAGGGTTTTAAAATTAGGGGGACAATAATTACTTTAATTAGAATGTTTCCCTAATTAAATGCAATCATTCCAGATCTTTTTTTGACAGATACATATTTATTCTAGCCTTCCATTTTCCATATCTGCTTATCATTGCAAGGTTGCAGAGGGGCTGGTGCTTATCTCCAGCTGTCATTGGGCGAGAAGCAGGGTACACCCTGGACAGGTCGCCATTGCCTATTTATTCATTAGAAGTAAAGGATTTACAAATTATTAACAGCACACAATAACTTTGTTTAAGATACAAAATAATTTTAAACCCCTGCTATGATACAGCTTGTCTGTTTTAGGATGCAGCATGAACTCAAGAAATTCACACCCTTGAATTTGGACAAGAAAGAACTCCCCTGTCTGATGAGAAGCATTAGAATTACTGCTCTGATACTCTGCGGACTGTGAGGACTGCTGACCGAGCAGAACTCCCTCTGTCTCTAGGTTGCTCTCCCTCACCCTCTTTCTCCAGTTTTCCTCGGTGCTCTGGGATTTGTAGTGAGGGGGTCGACACCTCAGCTTTTCTCATAACAGAAGGCTTATGTGTCACACTCTCATCAAAATTATTTCATATTACCCGGTGGAAGTGCATTTAGCAGCTGGAGGCTGTAAAGTAGGAGCCTTTGCAGCACTTTATCCATGTATATGTTGCTCATCAGCAGAGCACTGACCTTGCGTAAGGACAGAGAAATTATCTGGTTACCTTCATTGAACGCCAATAGCTAGAATTACATCCTTTGCTCTGCTTTTAAAGATAAAGTTGACTCAGGAAAAAAATTTGGTGAAAAGGGAAATCTTAAGAAAAAAAAATGCTTGTGCCTCAAATATAAACTTACTGCGATGTAAGCCACTCTTAGACAAAGGACTAATATTTCAGATCCACACTCTTAAAAGTGTTTGACTAATTGATTAGTTAACATAGTTTAAACAGAAAATCCATCAAGTTCCATTTATTCCACCATTGTTGTCCCTTCATAGTTTAGGCCCGTCATGTTGATGGATCTTTCATAATCCAGTGCTCACCAAGGACAAAACCTTTGACATTTGCTGTAATTACTAGAGGTGGTTTAATTGAGTGAGTCGACAGCATCATTTGGAGTTGCACAACATCTTCAGCAAATCAGATGCCATAGTGAATTATTACTCCTATCTAAAATACACAGCAGCAGTGTCTTCCAACAGTATTCGTTCCTGCTGAATCTTCTGAATCGTATCTGCTGAATCTTTTCCCAATTTCTTCTTTTACAACCACAGTGTGCGATGTGTTTTTTCATTTGGATTATATGTGACAGATCAAAACAAATTAGTGCATAACTACAATGGAAGGAAAAGGATGGAGTGTTTTGAAAATGATTTACAAGGAAATACCTATCAGTGCAATTTACATTAACATCTTTTACTGCAATTGCTGTACAGATGCAAGTCTCTGGTGAGTGTCTAGAAGCGTTCCACACCTGGAGACTGACATTTTTGACTATCATCATTCTTTGGAAGTCAGCTTGAGCTCATTCAGATTAGATGGGAATCGTCTGTGAACAGCGATTTTAATGCCACAGACCGATTTAGGTTTAGGCCATTCTAACACATGAATATGTTTTGATCTAAACCATTCCACTATAGCTCTGGCTGTATGGTTAGTCAAACATTCCCAAAACTTTGACCAGCTTCCTAGTCCCTGCTCAAGCAAAGCAACCCAACAGCATGAGGATGGTATGACCATTTTTGATGGTGTATACAGGGTGATGTGCACTGCTAGTTTTCCACCATGCATACTGCATATTTACTATGTTCCAACATGCCTTGTGCCAAACATGAAACATGATTTCTTAAAGCTTTCTTTTTGCTGCCCTATCATACAGGCCAGGTTGGAGATCCACGGCTCTGATTCTGCCACCTAAACTCTGGATTTCTGCATCTCTTCCAGACATAATCAGTTATCACATTTATTATTGGCCTCTTGGTTACTTCTCTGATTATTGCTCTCCTTACCTGGCCATTCAGTCTAGGTGGATGGGCATGTCTTGGTAGGTGTCGTGCTCTTTACATTTTTTGAAAGGCTCTCTAACAAACCTCTGAGGCATTTATAGTGTCGCTGTAATCATACTAAATTACACACTAAGACTTAATTTACTAATTAAGGTACTTCTGAAGGTAATTGGGTGCACTGGATTTTATTTTGGGGTGTCTAAATAAATACCTAGCTTCTTCAAATCTGCACTGTCATTATTTGCAATGTTTCCTGGTCTTCATCCATGTGTCATTGTTTTTCTCTGTGTCACAAACCACGCTCCCTCTGGACACAATCTCTCAGTGCAGTTGATTTTAACTCTTCACTGTTTTGTGATGAGTTGTTCATGTTGTTATCAATATGTGTTGAACTAACTTACCAGTTTTAGAAAGGAAACAAGTAGAAGTATAGATATTTTTGTTCAGTTGTAGGGAGTAAAGGTAAAAAGTTGTCTCAAAGTACGTACTCAAAGTAAAAATTAGAGAAAAAGCTACTACTGCAGTAACAACAGTTACAAAGTGCTTGTACTTTGTTATTTCCCATTCTGTTGTAGCGTGGAAAAATGTGAAAGAGGGGGTGAAAACGTTTACCAAGCACTATGTCTAAAGCTATACCTTTTTATAGCAAGTAGCAGTTTGGGTCTTACTTCTCTCTGTACACAAGAGGGAAATTTAGACAATTTAATAACCCTATGCACTTATGCCGCCACAGCTGTGCCAATTTAACATAAAGGTAACTAAAACCAGTATAAAAATTAACTAGAAAAACAGAAATCACTGTGTATTTTTCTCTTTTGTGCTCTTGTCTCATGATGCTCCTGTGACCTAGAAATTGAGCTCTGCAAAGGAGCTTGAATGATCTCTAAATTCATGAAATGCATCTGGAGGCAAGAAGGTGTATCGAATGAGCTGCTTTTCAGGTTCTTTGCCAACAAAATTTTTATTTTTTAACTACTATAGTATGATAAACCTAGTTTAAGCTTATTTGACTGAAGCCATGACTTCTGAAGTAAGCAATAAGAAACAATCAAAAGACTGCTCATTTATCTGACATCCAGTCAAAGGCTACAATTTTAAGGGGTGGGGGAAAAGTAGTTAAAAGAGAAATACAGGAAAAAAGATTAATTGTACACAAATGGAAGAATGGCCCTAGTGAGCGGAACACTGCACAAATTGCAAAAAACCTTACATTCAACTTATGTCCATGAACTTTCACGTTACAAGCTTACATGACATTATAAAAATCTCAAGCTTAACAGTTCAAGCAAAAACCTGTTTGTTTTATAATGGCAGGATGAGGTTATGGTCAGAAACTAGGATCTCATATAGTTTAATGACAGGAAAATCCTTCAGGCATTTGGCTTAAAAACATATGGGTCACGTTTTGCTCAGCAATGTTTAAAACGTGTTAGTTCATAATGGAAAAATACATTCTTATAAAAGGTGGATTAAGCAGTGGGGATAGCGTGGTAATTTTAGGCTTCACATCAAATTAGCTCATATTACACTATCACTTGTTAACTACTTTATTGTTTTCTACTCGTCACATTATGAATGTTTACACTTGTAACTAGTGGAATGCAAAATAACTAAGATGAATTGTAAATACGGAAAGCGACAGACTTTTACACATACATTTATTCACAAATAAGATAAAGCTTTAGCATTGCTCTTGAATTATTTTATGTGACACAGATGCACAGCTGCTCTTTTTTTACAGTTTGGTATCATTTTCAGGTCATTTTGCACATTACCATGTCAGGGCAGAGGCTTGGCAGACCTTTTACTGATCATCCTAAAACAAAAGGCAAATCTAGGTGCAATACCATGCACTCTAATACGGTTCCCAGGGTGTCTTTCAACAGCATCACATATCCTCCACCATACTAAATAGTGGACATGAGATGTTTTCCCACATATTCAAAAATGTCTTTAACACTGGATCCAACTGGAGTGTTTTTTTGCCCAAAAAAAGTCAGTTTTAACTGGAACCTGGTCCAATGACACTAATAGCAGACTAGGACCTCATGTTTATGTTTGTGATGGTAGACCACTAAAGGCTTTTTTCTGGCATGCCTTTTAAGCAACTTGTCAGCATTTTATGGTTATGGTGATTTGGTGACTTCAAGAGGCCTTTCTTTGCAGCAGTATTGACCCTTTGCACGTACGTCACCTGATCACGTGTCGTCGCCATGACGGACAGCAGAAGTAAACATACGCTAGCGACAAAATATAAGTAAACAAGCGGTAAAATCGAAAAAAGAAGGCAGACTGTGGTTAGTTTTATACAAAGAGCGGTATTTGGAGAAGCTGAAGATAGCGGGGTTTCATACTGACTCATACCTTTTTCCTCCTGGCGTATTCACGGACTTAACTAAATCGTCATGCCTGCATGACTTCACTCCACACGACCTGTACCACTATGTTATCAACGGAGTATCCCCATACACCAGTGCTGATCTTAAGGCATAAAATAGTCTAGACGCTTACCATTTTTTCATTGCTGGCTGGGACGCGATGCTATGCTCACGAGGGGGAAAGGTACCTCATAATGGCAAAGGTAAGAAATTAATATTTGTTATAATTTTGTATAAGTAATAGTTTTACATGTGTGTTACATTTACATAGAATACGCTGTTTTAACGTGATTTTTGAATACGGGATGATTTCCTTTTTTTACGGGACGGTTGGCAACCCTAACTGACTAAACCGTTAGTAATGTCAGCTTAGTCAGGGTGTCATAAATGACTGTAGATGTTCTAAAAATAAAAGAAATAACCAAGAAAACAAGAATCTTACCGTGCAAAAAATTTTCACTGCAAATCCGTGAGTACTTAGAGGGATAGTCCTTCCAATTGATAGCTGCCAGCCATAGCCGTCTTCTATTTTCCTCTCCAGGCATACCGTAAAATGCTACATTAGCTTTATACCCTTGCCTGTTAGTGCAACCCACCGCACAGCAAGATATGGACATTTTTTTATCATGACAACCATGCGAATAACAAGAAAATGTTCTCCAACATTTGCCGCTAGTTTTGCCGCAAACTAGCTGTTTATGTACTGTACTTCCGCCGTCCATCATGGTGAGGGCCAAAAAGTGCAACGTCACATGCATAGGGTCAATACTATACACCTGGGCTGATCTCACAGTCAGAATTTGAACAATGCACAATTTTCTATTGCCCATACCCATATTTAAAATTCTCAGTGGACGTTTCCTAAATTTAAGGCTAATACTGTTCATTTTATTTAGTCTATATGGGTTTTTTGTCATTTGGAAATTTGTTGACCTTTATTCAAAATGTTGTCATTTTCTTTCCCATGAAATGCACCTAGAGCTGGTTGAAGCAGTAGCTTTTTTCTTCTTGCAGTAACTGTATTAATCTAATGATGGAGACATTTTAAAAATGTTTGGCTTTTTTTAATCTCCCACCCCATCACTTTTAAAGAAGGTACGCACCCAGTTAAAACATGTTTTTTCTGTAAATGGGCCATATGAATGAGAAACATTCCTCTCAATATCTTTTTTTTTTTTTTTGCCTCTTCAGCGTTTTAAACAATGACTTGTTGCTATCCTAACTACAGCTAACTAACAACTGGCTTGGCTATAAGGCTAAGGGTTTTGGAGTTTTTTTTTTTCTTCTATGAATAATACATGTTTAACAGCACAAATCTAAATGGTTATGAGAAAAAAGAACAATTTGAACGTTTACACAACTGGTAATGATGTTTATTCTGAAGTTGAGACAGACTATAATAACTATATAATAACTATTGTCCTCAGTGGTCTACCTGTAGCTTTGGGACTGTCTGAAGGGCTTGTTGTGTGTCACTGTAGTCAGGACAGCTACAGCTATACTGTGCTGGCCAACGATATGCCTGTTTAGAAATCGGTAGTGTGCAATGTCAAGACTGATTGTAATACTTAAAATAAAACTGACAAATATTGGCTGATTTATCAGCAGGTAGATAACATCTTTTGATCTCTTACCACAACATCTGCAGAACATTTGATTATTTAAATTCAAGGTGTGTATCCATTGTAGATGTTACTTTCTATAACCTTGTTTCTGTGTACTGCTGACCCCAGCACTGAACAAAAACTGAATAGAAATGTTGACTTTCTCAAGAGCAGACCGTATTAATAAAGATGAAAAACCCTAACTGATTTAATCTAAAATAACAAACTTTCTGTTTAATTTCCTGTAACTGATTTGTGTTTTCAGCTATTAAATTGAAAGTAGCAACTCCCTAAAGCAGAACCTATTAACTTGCAAATATCTTATTAGGTATTTTATTTTAACTACCATCATTTCCATATGTATCACCCTAGTGCTTAACGTATTAAGAAACTCAATTGAAGTGTTTAAAAAAAAATCTGTCCTTTAATTACACAAAGCTGACATCATTTATGCTTTTCTAGTCATACTGACCACTCAAAGTGCTTTACACTGGAGCCACATTCACCCATTCTCTCACAAATGCACACACATTCATACACCGATACAGAACTCGGTAGGCAACTTTGGGATAAGTGGAGGAAGCTGGAATTTAACTTGCGACCCTCCGATTACAACACAACCACTCTACCTAATGAGCCACAGTCGTTTTTAAAGCATGAAAGAACAACAAAAACTTGTAACCTATACTCTATGTATATTTTCTACTTGGGTCCTTGAAATGGATATTCCACCCCTAAATGAAATTTAGTCTGTTGGCATATTACCCATAGTTAAATAAGTGAAAAAAACATTTTGTAACCAGCCCAGTCATTCTCCTAATCTGGGAGCAGTCCATATGCTTTAGCTTAGCATAAGCAATGTAAATGAATGGTAATAGCTAGCATTTCATCTGCAAAAGTCATGAAAATTACTCAGTAATGACCCTAATTATTCCTGGTGACTTCAAAAATCATTTTGATTGCAATTGAAAATAATGGGTAACACGAAGGAATTACAGGAGCCGATTTAGACTTGGAACTACATTACGATAAAACACCACGGTAAGCTACCGCTGCTTACAGCGGTGTTGGGAAACACTGCTCTAGAGTGCAGAGTGTCACAAAAAGGGTTATGAGGGGCCAGATTTGACCTGCAGGACTTGAGTCTGACACATGTGCACTAGACGTTAACAGATGCCTGATTTTAGCCAGGCATTGTTTTCTTTGAAGTAAATGATTCCGTCTTGAAACGCTGCTCCTTAGTCCAGACATATTTAGAATACTGGAGACTGTTGTCTTATGTAGAACACATCAGTACCTGCCAGCCTCAATAACCAGTTTCCAACTTGTCTTTTTAGTGTTTTTCCCTCACTTTTGTCCCCTATTTTCACCAGTGATTGATAAAGTGTGCCATGGAAAATACATAATGCTGTGTATTTTTTGTACTCTTCTAGGTATTTATAACTTTGTGAAACCACTCATCAATTTTTTATATACCCGCTTTTCCATGTTTGTTTAATGGGTTTTCTGAAGTCCATTGTCAACGCAGCCATCTACTTCGAAATAATAGTGCGCTTACCACTACTGACAAGCTTTATGGATATACTGATTTCATTTTTTCACAACACTTGGCACCTGCCCACACTGCCAAAGGTACCAAAACTGGTTAAATGACCATGGTGTTACGTTGCTTGATTGCCCAACAAACTGACCTGACCTAAACTCTATAGTGAATCTATGAGTGATTGTCAAGAGGGTGATGAGACACCAGACCCAACTGCAGATGACCTGAAGGCCGCTATCAAAGCAACCTAGCCTTCCTTAACGCTTCAGCAGTGCCACCGTCTGATCATCTCCATGTTGAGCCATCTTGGTGCAGTAATACATGTAAAAGGTGGCCCAAAGAAGTATTAAATGCATAGAAATGTACATGCTTTTCAGAAGCCTGATATTTCTGTTTTGAATATCCTTTTTTTATTGATCTTATCTAATATTCAAATTTTCCGAGACACTGAATTTTGGGTTCTCATTGTCTGTAAGCCATATTCAGCAGAATTAGAAAAAAATGAATAAATATTTCTCCTTGTGTGTAACGTATCTATGTATTATGAGTTTCAATGTCTGAAATTAATGACAAAAATATTTGACTTTTTTTCAATATTCAAATTATTTGAGATGTACCTATATTTATACATAAAAACACATATCTGCTTGCCCATAGTTTAGATGACATTTTATCTGGAGACTTTTAGACTCTGTGATAAATAAGCCATATATTTGTATCATAAATCAAAAATATTAGATTCTATAAGGAAGGTAGCTACATTTGGCACTGTGGCATTTCTATTTTAAAGCATATCGTCCACTGCATCAAAATCAGCAGCATCCGTCAAGTATGAATTTTAACATTGTCTGTCAGCCTCATGTTTGGCAGTGAAAATTGGCAAAAATGTCATATTTCTGTCACTGCAGCTTTCTAAGGTGATATATTTGATGCTAATTTCTAGGACACTTTGCTGGCAAGTAAATCTCATGGCATTCAAAGAAAGCTTCCAAGCTAAGTCTCCTAAGGTTATGGTTTTAGGCCCTTTCTGTCATATTTCAAACACTATTCTTTTTTTACAACTCACTAATTTTCTATGTACTCTGTAAATGCATTTTTCAGAAAGCTCTCAAGTATGTCCAGTGTTTCATATGCTTTAGCTCAAGAAACATTGCAGCTCTCTGCAAGATGTTCATGTAAACCTTTTTGCTCAGCGCTTACAGCAAACTGCATCAACTGAATTAGCGTAATTAGATAATTCCATTTCAAAAGCCTTTTGTAAAACAGCCGGCATACACTTTAATCAAGGAAAACATTAAACCATTTTCCTCATGGTGATGAACAAAACACAGTCGGGCGCTCAGTGCATTCCAAATATTTGAGAGAGAATGCATGATGCAAAAATCAAACAACAAAGACGGGACACATGGGAAAGGTCTGTGAAGTGTTTTTTTCTGAGATCAAATATTAGAAAAGTGTTGCAGACATGTATCCTTTTTCAGGCTAAATTGGGATGTGGTGTAGAGTTTTAAAAATGATCCTGTGCTAATTTCATGCCATAGATGCCATCTGTTTAGTCCACTAAATGGCAGCTGTTTCCTTCTTTCTCTGTTAAGTCTTAATTTTTTTTGGACACACAGATTGATGGACCAGCAGCTTAATGGGGGCTGGTTGCCCATCCACAGTGGACATGCTAGACCTGTGAGGCTATACCCATGAGATGATGCATTCTCCGTCCAGTCTGGCTGCGAGGGTATCGTGTAACACAGCCAGGTGTGTGTGCAAGCCTGGGGTCAAAGGTCTGTCTTGCATTAATGGACACAACTGGCTGTCCTCCCCTTGAAACCAGTATCATTTGGCTGATTTGCTGCTTTATGTGCCTGGTAATTCTTCATTTCCTTCAGCTAGCTTCTGGTGTTTCTCAGTCATTAACCATCCTTTCTACCCTTTTCATAATCCAAAATCAAATGTACTGCTGCCACATGTAGGATTATTGATGCTGTTATTTAATGAGTGTCAGGATATCTGTCGTTTATCTTTGACGTATAGTCTATGTGAGGAGCTCATACTGGGAAACATGCACTATATTTACAGTTTGATTTGATTTCTCTCTCTCAGGGAAAAGGCCTGTCATAAATTACAGAAATCTCATGGAGTGTGGCACAGTGAAGCTTTATAAATCCCCCTGCCGGGAGGAGGGACAAAGAGACAGTGAAGGAGGCTGTGCTCTGAAAGGGCAATCTGTATGCAAGTTCAGTGGGAAACAGCATCCTCAACTCATGGCACAAGCTCAGAGGCACTGACTCGAATGTGGCTGGCTTGCCTTGTAAGGTGGCTTATTCTCCTCTCTGTTAGCCTCAGCCGCTGTGTAAAGATAAGGCTTTTCAAGAGTGTTTTAGGTGCCACTTTGTTTTGCAGTGGGAAAGAAAAGCAAGAGTTTATTTCTCTCCGACATCCTTCAAACAGGTAAACGTATCCAAATCAGTCCAACAGTATGGTGTGTGCCTGATATCTTTTTGTGCATACACCACACTTGCATATTCTAGGTCTCTCAGTAAGAATGATATGCCTCCCCCCTTTCCTTTGCTCCAGAACCATTGGAGTAATTGAATTTCACATTCTAGTCCGTAGCTTCTCAGCCTCATGGGAGAATGCAACTAATCGTTTGGAAGCTGTGTTTTTCAGTAAAGAGAAGGAGGAGGTGTACCAATGCTTTTATTCTTATGAGTGGGTAACTGCACAGCTGCTGTCAGTCATTTTCCCCTCACCATAGCAACAGTGGCATTAGTAGAAATTCATCAACAAGGCTCTTAACCTAATGACCTCTGAAGTGTTGAAATCACATATGGTCATCCACAACATAAAACAAAGCACGTTAACATAACCATGAACTGCAAGGAGCATCAATAACCTGGAACAAAAATATTATGGTTTAATTGATATTCGTAATCTCTTAATTCTTTAATAAAATGTATCTCATTGTCTAAGGAAAAAAAACTAACTACCACTCGTTTGACCTATCCTTATATTACTGGTTGGCGCTTCTGTGGTAGCCAAGTCATAACTGCGTTTTTGACGAAAATGCATGAATACACATGGTTCTTTGAATCTACCAGTATTGAATGCATGAGACTATTGTCTTGAAACATTCTCCTGGATAAGGTGAGGATCATCTCTTTGACTTTTTGTTAAATTTTTAATTTAATGTTTAAGTTTAAACCCAAAGTAAGGAGGTGGGTTTAACGTAGTAAGTTGGATTCAGAGGGCCTCTGTATTTAGATGACAGTTCTTAGTGGCTTTATCGATAGGAGAAGGATCTGTGTAGAGGCAATGTTTGGTGTCCTCATTGGCGCTTTGGCAACACAGTACCACAACACGTAGGTGATATTTAAAACAGATTTACATCAGTCAGATTTCTGTTTTAAAATGGTAATTTTCAGGTATAAACAAACACTGGTGGAAGCAAGCTACAATTGTAGCTGCACAGACTGACAGACGCGAGGATGCCATTTCGCTCCATCGGCCCCTCTGGCCAACACCAGTAGTCTAGAAACTCTAGTGGCAAGGTAGGTGAAGTGACTTGACAAGGACACAACAGCTTGTAGCAGGTGGAAGAACAAATCGAACACACAATTTCAGGGTCGCAGGCTGACAACTCTACCACTGAGCCATTTGAGATTCTCCCTGTGACCTCGTGTGAAGATACCACAGTTTGATGGTTTTTCATAAAAATGTCAAACAGAATCTAAGTTGGTTTACTTTGAAGGTACTGTGTAATAGTTTTACTTGTTTACTTTCAGATTCAGTGTATCCCGTTCACAAACTTGTCCTTTTTCATTAATATTTCTCACCGTCTATTCTAAGTATTCCTATTAACTTTAACGTTTATATTTTTATATACATAAACTGTGGTCTACCCTCCATAGTCATGCGCCATCTTGAAATACGGTAGCTGTTTGAGGTCATACAAGATATAATCCTCGACATTTCACGTTCTCTCTTGAAAACACCGATCTTTGAGAACGTGTAGCGGTTCTCCTTCTCCCTCTAAACGTTGTGTTGGGGATTGTGCCGGTTCTCTCCATGGCAGCCTGGCTGGTTTGGGGAATGATGCTCCTTCCTCTTGGGCAGTTTGCCCTGCTTCAACTGCATGTGACACAGCTCTGCCTCTCTATGCACTGCCTCGCTGTTTTTGTATTCTTTGCCTTTTTCAACTGACGCACAATCGTCGGGTGATATCTGAGTCACTTAACAGAACGGGGGGAAAAAAATACAACAGACTCCAATTGTATATATCCAATATGACAAATAATCAAATAAATAGCCTCAAATATATAAAATGAACAAAACAATATAGTTTGCTTGTTTCATTAGCTTGAAGTCAAATTTGCTTCAAATTCCTTCTAAAATTTACATCATTCAATGGATGCAATGAGGCTTTTAATCCCTCATACCGTTTCTGGTTCTTCCTTGAGGACTGACCTTCCAATTTAGCTTATTTTTTCCAATTCCATTTTCATTTTCTCAGAACTATAACACATCCAAACTAATCTGTTTAAATTAAGCAAACAAATGTTGACCATAAAAGGAAGAAAGCACAGTCTGCTCTTAGGTGGAGGTAGTAGTTTCAAATCCATCAGAAAATTAAGAGATTGAAAGATAACTCCCATTCATACATCAAAATGTATGCCCCTAACCTTTGTCTGCTGTTTACCAAAGTCAAAGCAGTGCATCAAAAACTCTGTCAAAGAGCATACTGTTAGATAAAAATGTAATTACATGTCTGCTTTGGGTATTTGACTTTCTGGTCATTGTGAATCAAGGCTGATGTTGATCACTAACCAATTAATATTCCTTACAAATATAAATGTTGTGTTTGTATTTTTTCGAATCTGTTTATTTTTTAGTGTGCAAGCTAAATCAGATTTTTTATCAAGAAATTTTTGGAACACTAACTCTATTTACTTCTGCATGTTGTTAGAGAGCGTTCTGGCTCTGAACAAAGACAGTGAAAGCGTACCCAATTTAACCTTGTTTCTGAACTACTCTAGCAGAAATGGGATCTTTTCTTGCATTCATGGTGGAAATATTTGTCGGGTATCATGAAAATGATTTGTGTGGAAGAAGCAGCACAAAACAGCAACAAATTAACACATTGAGTCTTTGTGATTATCAGTTACCATAATGCCTTCCTCTTTAGGTAAAAGCAAAAGCTGTGCTTATTTCTCTCATTTTCATTTTAAATATGTATGCTTACAAAACCACACTTGTCTTTAACACAGCAATAACCCTACATGTTAATGCACCCCTGTGAGGAAAACAGCCCTCATTAGATGAAATCTGTTTGAATTTGCTCATTGACAAACACTGGTAAAGCTGCGTTAAAACTCAACACAGGGTGACCCTATCGTGTCCAATGGATCCTTTCGTCTGTTGTTCTTTTGATGCCACCCTTTCATAAATTTAGATTTACTACTTCGTCTGTGTCCATGCTAATGAAGTAAAACCCAGTGCAGAGACCCTGCATTGATTTCATTTCCTGCCTCTCTGCCTGCTCCCTGGGTAGCTAGATGGAGATTACATGACAATGTCGTACAAAAGGAGAGATTAAATAATCTGTATCCAACTGCAGTGTCACAGCTGTGTGCTCGGCATCTCAATCAGATGCAGGACTTTAGGGGAGAACTTAGTTGTTTCTGTATCTTCCTACAAATAAATTGAGCTGAAGCTTGCAACTTGTTAAACCTTATTTCAGGGTTTCTTCTTTGCCTTCTTTTTTTAATCACACACGCGTCTTAGATTCGAAAGTGAGTAATTAATTGGAGGATAGTGCCCCTGTCAAGGATCTGCAGAAAGGCAGCGAGCAATGGATGGTTGTCGAGTTAATATAAAACAAATTCCCTTTCTAACTTGATGGTTGTCTGCTTTCAAACCTAAACTTTTACATTTGGCCTTCAGTCAATCTGTACTTCTATCCAATCAATGGTGGGATGAAAAAAAACTGTGATAACAGTTGAAGGAAAAAGGTCAAAATGGTTTACACTGATATGTATACAGTTTTGTAAAACACATTGAAGCATTAACAAATTAAAATTATTCAACCAATTACATTTTAAGCCACTGAATTAGTTAGCCTTAAATTTAATTTAAGCATTAACAGGCACAGACATTCCTGTAATCTAGCTAACTGATTGGATTAATCAGGATTATGGATAAATATAGTCGCGTATCATCGGCATAACTGTGGAAATGTATCCTATACTGTTAAATGATTTTACCAATTGGTAGCATATATATATATATATATATATATATATATATATATATATATATATATATATATATATATATATATATATATATATATATATATATATATATCCCCTTGTTAAGTTTACATTTTAGCTATGTTTGGATACTTCTATCAGACATAGTTAATGTCTCAGTCATTGTGTGTGGGTAACTAAACGTTTTCGAAATATTTGCACCTGACTGAGATATGGGAAACATTTCACCTGTTTCTTGAATGTAGCGCTTCTTGTTTTGGCCCTGTACTGACAAGCTCAGTTAGGGTAAAAATATTGGATTGGTGCAATTTGTCTCCATGTAGATATGCTCTGTAGAGGTAATTATCCCAGCTCTTAAGAAAAATATTCTTAATCATTTGTTTGTGTAAGAGGGACAACACATTCTTCAATTTACAGTATTTGGGCAATTTGCTTTGACAAAAAGTCTTCTCTGTCACTTTTGAGAGCATTTCTGTCTGATGTATTATACTGTAAAACTTGGCATCATTAGCCACACTGAAGCAGCCCATATCATAACTTGCCTTCAGAAGACAGAGACAAGTAACACAAACATATTTCTGAAAAGTTGAGACATTTTCAATATGAGCCATTCTAAAAAATGGCACTGTGCAGAGCTCTTTTTCTCTGTAGGCGGCCACATATGCTCTGTTCAATAGAAATAATAAAATAAAACACTTACAGCTTGAGGCAGCTGCTCATTCTTTGAGTTGTGGTTAAATATTGATGAGTTCTAAGTTGTGACTAGACATGCAAGGGAATAAAAGTTTGGACTGTATATTAGATATTTAAGGTAGATCAGCAACAGCATCGTAACATAGATGCATAAAATAAGAGTAGGCCTATGATTTGTAGATGTGGCTTTGAATGGATCAAGAGACTGACCTCATACCTGATTATGTGTAGGATGAAAGCAGGTGTCCATCAAACATACTCTATTTGGTATTCATATATATATATATATATATATATATATATATACAGAAGGGCAAAAAAGTATTTAGTAGCCACCGATTGTGTGTGTTGTCCCACTTAAAAAGATGAGAGGTCTGTTATTTTCATCGTAGGTACACTTCAACTGTGAGACAGAATGGGAAAAAAAAAATTCAGGCAATAACATTTTATGATTTTTTAAAGGAGTCATAACCTAGTATTACCTTGGATACCCACGCTCTATTATAGTCTTTTAGGCCTTTCTAAAAAAGAAAAGTTGAAAAAAAGTGAAAACAATTAACACAGGGCTCCTCTGACCCTTATTTCTGAAGGCATTATTGTCTCGCGAGATCTGATGCGATACTTTGGCTGTCGTGGACGGGCATTGTAATAATGCAAATGAGGGGCGCGTTGATTGGTGGCAGGATGGAGGGGGGTTGACACCGCACCACACACCAGAGCAATAAAAACACAGCCTTACCGTTTCAATTGCAGGCAAGTCTCTGATTGTTGGAATGGCCCCTTTTTCCAAACGGAGCTTCGATGCCAACTTCGCCTGATATTGTCCCAAATTCTTAATGATTCCGGCGTAAAAAAAATAGAAAAAATATTTCCATGTTTATTCTGGCTGTCAACAAATGAGCCACTCACGTGTGCACTACGTTTCTGGCAGAAATTGTTTAAGCTGATTTAGCTGATTAAAATAAAAGGCTGACACAAATATGTCTTCTTCATGCATCATTGCGTGAAGAAACTTTCAGCATCTTTCACGGTGGAGTTCGTACTTCGAATCGGTGATGTGTCGGTCGCGGACGAACCGGCTCTAAGAGCTAACTCTTTGAAGTGAACGATGGGAGCCGGCTCGTCATTGGGAGCCGTTTTTTTATTTTTTCATTCCCCCCCCCTGCTTGTTTTGGTACAGTTGGTACACATCGTTTTGCATTAATTTTGTTTATAAATACACTTTAAGCAACAGAAAATCTGAGGAGCCGAAAGAGCCAGCTCTTTGTGGTGAGCCAAGCCAAAAGAACTGGCTCTCCCAAAAGAGCTGGAATTCCCATCACTAGAATTCAGTAATGGCGGTGCTCGACTGAATATGAGGGGGAGAGGAGCGAGGGGGAAAGGGGAGAGAGGGAGGGCGGGCTTTCTGCAGCATAGGTAGGTCTGCGATGTCTATATATGGTATATCCTGCGCCGACTTGACGTCAAGTAGGCCAGAAATTAAAAACACGTATTTGAGTGCGCGTGCACGTGGGCTGGTGGACGAACCCAGGGGTAAACAAACGCTTCACTTTTAAATATCGGCTTCCCGGGCAGTGTATTATCGTTAGGCTATCATAACATACATTTTTTCTCATGGAAAAGTGAAAATTACAGGTCATGACTCCTTTTAAAATGAATTTATTTGTATAATGGTGCAGAAAATAAGCATTTGGTCAATAACAAAAGTTCACATCAGTACTTGGCAAAGTAACCTTAGTTGGCAATGACAGAGGTCAAACGTCTCCTGTTTCGGGTTTGCACACGATATAGCTCTTATTTTCCCCCAGAGCTGTCTTGTTTAGCGCTGTCACTAGGCAACACTGACTTTCAACTCCCTCTTCCGATTCTCTGTTGGATTATGGACTCCAGAACTTTAAAATGCTATTTACATAGCCGCTCCTTCGTTTCCCGGGCGGTGTGTTTGGGATAATTGTCATGCTGGAAGATCCAGGCAAGTTTCATCTTCAATGCTCTTACTGATGGAAGGTTTTTGTCCAAATTCTCACAATACATGGCCTCATTCATCCTTTCCTTAATACGCATCAGTCGTCCTGTGGCTTAAGCGGGGGAACTATTCAAGCGCTGCAATATTATAATCCATGACGACATAGTGTGTTACTCATAGTAACCTTTGTTACTGTGGACCCAGCTCTCTTCACGTCATTGACCAGTTCTCCCTGTGGAGTTCTGGGCGTTTCCTCACCGTTCCCAAGATCATGTGTACCTCACGAGGTGAGATCTTGCATGGAGCCCCAGGTTGAGGGAAATGGTATTTCGGTGATCTTGTATTTATTCCATTTTCTAATTAATGCTCCAACAGTTGATTTCTTCTCACCAAGCTGCTTGCCTATTAGATTAGTACATCCCAGTCTTGTGCATGTGTACAGTCTTTTCCCTGGTGTCCTTGAACAACTCTCTGGTCTTGGCCATGGTGGATGTTGGAGTCTGACTGTTTGAAGGTGTGGACAGGTATTTTTTATGCAGATAACGAGTTCAAACCGGTGCCATTAATACAGGTAACGTGTGGAGGATAGATGAGCTTCTTAAAGAAGAAGTAACAGGTCTGTGTGGGCTTCTTCTAGCTTGATTCTTGCTTGTTTGTAGGTGCTAAAATACTTATGTATTGCACCTTTATACAAATAGTCATACAATGTGATTTCCTGGATTTCTTTTACACTGTCTCTCACAGTTTAACTGTACCTATGATGAAAATTACAGACCTCGTATATTTTTAAGTGGGACAGTTTGCACAATTGGTGGCTGCCAAATACTTTTTGCCCCACTATATTTCTATTTTGTTTGATGTTTTGACTGTGCTTTTAATTCCTGTATTTTCTTAATATAAGTTGAATTGCCAGTCTATCGTTGACTGCCATGTTCAAATACAGTGTATCTCTTATTTAATGTTGAATTTCCAAAAGTTTTTTATTAAGGATATCTATTCTGGAAAAGGTGTAAATAACACTGGAGTAGGCTCGGGTGTTAAGTTTTGAAAACAAAATGTTATCGTTACCCTTTAAAAGACAGAAATAATCAGTATGCTGGTTATCAGCTTTCTCAATGCCCCCACTTTACTAATTACTAGAGTCTGTCAGAATTAATGAGTTGTAATCTATTATGACAGAATTCACAAAGCAAATTAGTGAATCTCAGGAAGCGAACACTTCATGGCAAATATTTGCACTGCACAGTATCTGTGACGTCTTAACTTCAACAGTAACCAATATACAAAAATGAGGATGACTTGTAGTGTGCAGACTGGGTTGTGAAATTATAAATTTACAATAGATATTTAAGTTGGACAATGGAGAGCAGCCTGAAATCAGAGGCAAATTATTTCAGCATACTTTTTTATAATTTTTTATAATTTTAATTAATGAATCAAAATACAGTACAAAATGCAGATTATATACAGAAACAAGGTGACAGTTACATTGGATGTTCAGTGAAGTACCCCCTCCACCCCCCCAACCCCCCTCTCGCTCTCTCAACCTTACCCCAAATTCTCTACTAATCCCCTCCCTCGTTACTCCATTTGAACTTAAGGGACACGCAGAGCTAAGGCAAAAGAATTTGAGATTGTGCTTTCAAACTTTCCCACTCAGAGAAAGAAAAATTATTACAAAAAACAAAAAGGGGGCTACTAGTAGTGCCATATTTACACCGCTCAACCACGCAAGAACCTGGTTCCAAACTGAGAGGAAGTTATCCTTGGACCCTCTGAGGCCATATTTCATCTTCTCCAATTGAATGAAATGAATCAAATCACAAACCTACAGTGTTATTTTTGGTGGTTTTGTTGACTTCCAATGTAGAAGTATCCTTCTACGAGCTAGTAGTATGGTGAATGAGATTATGCTTCTGTTTTCTCAAAATGAAGGTTATTCCCAATGGCCGCTGGCTGTCCTGCTTTGTGACGATGACACTGGAGGCCGCCATTGCTCCGGCACTGCTGTTGTACCGCCAGATAGCCGCTAGTCCCCCTTTAGAATGCATTGCACTTTAGACACGTTAAAAACAACTTTAATGCCCGGTGCCTAATCTTTTGGAACTGTCTACAGCTAGATATTCCTCCTGTGATTACGCTGGGTTAGACACAATCAGAGGCACAAGGCTGGTTATCGTAGGATACATTTTATAAATCTTGCATAATTAATGAGGGCCTGACTTTGATTTACTTTGATACGTCGCTGCCTGGCATGCCTGGCCCATCGGCTAGGCTAATAGCTTGCTGCACAGCGGCATGGTACTAGCAGAGGCTATGTGGCTGTGGACCTAGCTCAACCTAACGCATGAAAATCATATTCTCAATTTAAAGCTTTAACTTTATTGGGTATGTTATAATTAAGGTTTTAAATGTTTTAAAATTACAGGTGGGAGATAATGAAGAAATTAAATATGATTTCGACTATCAAATTTTTTATATTGATATATACTTAAATTAGACACTGAAGAAAAAGATTTATTAAACTATATTTGTGATAATCTATAGTCAACTTGTGTTGTAGAGTCACTCTATAGTACATTATATTAGAAAAAACCCTGAAGAAAATTGTTAAATTAATTTACGAGGTCATTTATAAAGGTAACTGCTGAATAGTGAAAGATGTTAAACTAATTTACTGTGCAATATTGCCTGTATCACAGTAAAAACTGTATATGATATAATTTATATACAGCATATAGTACACATTTTTCACATAAGATAACTCTGTGCAGATGATCCAACTGTGTGTCTGGTGAGAGCGAGGCGACTGCAGTGCCTAGGTTTGCCCATCTCAAGGCCAAAGGGATGCTGGGGCAATTAAGAGAGGTTTACATGTCTCCGGACAAATGATTGGATCTGAATTCTGTCTTGATCAAAAAATGCGTTAACCTGATGCTTGGCAGCATCTTCAATCCTATTTTATCATCAAAGAGATAAACATTGGATCTGCAGAAATGCATCATATTTGACAAAAAGTGCCAATGATCCTGTCCAACATAAACAGTTAAGCAATTAACCTAACCTTAACCTATTATCAATTCAAAGATGCAAACTCTCTGATGATCAGTATTATTTGTTCTGATAATGAAGCATTTGTTTGGGGGAGAAACACAAAGGCGTTCACAATCTTCAACAACTTTTATTTTCAATAATACAATTTTTTAAGAAATCATCACAAAAGGTGAAAAATGTGCTCCTAACTTAACTCCAAGCCCTCCCTCGGCTGTATCAGTATATTGCCGACCTTGGCCTTATTTGTATTCATTTCTGGAGAGTAGAATTTAAATCATTATTAAATTAAAAGTATTACTGTATCAATTCATTCATAGCAGCACACACAAGGCACTTTCATTCACACGCATTCAACACACATACAGTGCACAGAAAGCACTTTTCAATCAGAGAATTTAATACTTGACACATTACACACATATAAACACATTGCAGATTAGACTAGGCTAATAAACATCCTCCACTCGGCTTTAAAACAGCAGTTATTAAACCACTACTAAAGAAAAAGAAGTTTATAAATTATTAATATAGCTATGCATTAAAAAACATTCTAGTCCGTCTTTATTGATTAATTTTTGAAAAACACCCCAAAATGTGCTTGTTCTAAATCCTGTCGGTGCTGTGTGATTTGTGTAGATTGATTTTGGACTTGCTCCGGCATCCGGCGTCGCTCGACTGCGGCAGTGGAAATGCTCTCATTGACTACAATGGGAGCGTTTTTGCTGCGGAGTGCGTGGCGGAGCGGAGCGCATGCAGTGGATATTGGGGGTAACACTGTATCACTGTGGGTTAGGACTCCAAACATGTAATATATAAGTGCTTAGGCAATTTTACTAAATGGGTAGTTAATAATGAATTAACTAAGTTATCTTTTTATTATTTATCTTTTTATTATTTAACATTTAATTTACCATACGAAACTTTGCTAAAACCAAAATAAAACTGGTTTCCCACACCACTTTTACTGTTATAAATGCATCACCAATAGACAATTGCAAGTAACCATGACATCTGGTGTGAAAGTACTTCCAGTAAAGTTGGGACAATTAAAGGTCTCATTCACTGAGAAACTGTATAGTTCTTGTTCTTTTTTAAATACGATCATCACTCTGAGTTGCATATGCATGGCGCACACAAACATTTTCTCCAACCCCCATTACTTGCGTTAGCCTCAGAAAGGAAACAGATGGCAAAAAGGAGCAAGTCAGAAAAAGCTTGTCCCTTCTATGTCACAGAGAAAATTAGTTGTCATAGTCTTGTCTACCTTGGCTTGCGACCATGCATGTGAAGGCTGTATTGATTTTTCTGGCATTCTTTTTCTGCATATCCTGAATAATGAGTTAAACTTGTGATCCTGACGTTTCCCCCCATCCATTCCTCTGACAAGCGGCTAGAGACCACACTAGATTTATTGAAAAAAAAACAAGTGAATGAGACCTTTAACAATTTAAGACATTTTGTTTTACACAGAAATGTTATGTTGAAGGCTTCTTCCACAAAAATGGAAGTTGTCTTTTCCACTGTTGCCATATGTTTGCTCAGGTGAAGGAGTTGCAACAAAGTCATTGACCCAATGCGACTAGGTGGACTTCTTTACATTGATAACTTTTGTCATTAGGCCAGAGTAGTGATAGTGCTGCGAAGGCTTATTGTGTCTGTTTATTATTCTTTCCAAAAATGAATTGGCTTTTTGGAGGCCTAAACATATACAAAACACGATTTTTTTTTAAGACTGATCAAGTGTGCGTGAAATTTACTTATATTAAAGGTTTTGCAAAAGTCACCAAAGGAATGGCTCAATGGTACCCCCAGGCAACTTCCAAAACAACCTCCCCATTTGACTTAGTTTATCATAGATTTGGTACATTTGTATAACTTCTCAAGACTTACCTAGAAGTCTCTAACATCCAAAGCTGTCCAAAGCGAGCAGGAAGTTGTCATCTTGAATTGAACATGCGATTTTGACCCTGTTTTTGTCATTTACAGCCTCAGCATTTGATTAAACCCCTCCTAGGGACTTTGATCAATTGACCTCAAATTTGGTCAGGATGGCCTTAAGTCATGGGGAATCTAAATTTATTTTAAAAAAGACCTTTTGTGCATGTTGAAGTGACATGACTTGGCCTCAAACTTTGACTAAATGGCAAAAATATAAAAGTAGTTAAATTTCCTATGCAGAAAGTCACAAATGCATTAAACTTTCTGCTCTGGTGGATCGTCATCAGGTCTTTGACAAAGCCCAATGATGAAATGCTGACATTTCTTATGCCCCGACCTCACAGAACGGGAAGTGTAATGTTTCACTTTGAAAGGTCCAAATTTTACACCCTTGACATAATCAACACCAGTGACCAGTGTCCAGTGACAGTAGACAAGTTGGGGTAACTTCTCTATTACTGAGAGTTCTCGAAAGAGGGTGGGGCTGTGGTGGCACAACAATTTCCGGAGTCACATCGTAACCATACATTTGGCTCTAATTTGTACACAAATTATTTTATCTTTACCAGATTACACAGGATGGTTATTAATCTATTCAAATGTTTGGTGGGCATGGCCTAATTCCCACACAGTGCCCCATAGACGCATTAATACAATCAGCTCTAAGCCTTCTACTACTTTATCCGAGAATTATGAAATGTGGTACACATAATCAGTTTCAATTCAATTCAGCTTATTTATATGGCGCCAATTCATAACAGATGTCATCTCAAGGAACTTTAAAAGAAGAGTCATTTAAATACAATTGTACATGCATTACAATTAGTTTAAAAGTTTTCTATTTAAGGAATCCCTGCAGATTGCGCCAAGTCATTGACTTGCAGCATTCACTTCTCCTGAACGAACATATAGTGACAGTAGACAGTTGCCTGAGATGTGTCGTTGACTTGACAGCAATCTATCATACTGAGCAAGCATGTAGCAATAGTGGAGAGGACAAACTCCCCTTCAACAGGAAGAAACCTCCAGCAGAACCTGCCTCCGTACAAGCGGCCATCTGCCATGACTGTTTGGGGGTTTGAGAAGACAGAGCAGAGACACAGAACAGCAGAACTGAGCAAGAGTACTTGCTATATCAAAGAAAGTAAAAGGTTGATGGCATTACACGGAGGACATTCAGTTAATGGAAGCTTCATCCAGATCGATGCCCCCCATCCAACAAGGCACCACAGTTGTATGCCAGGATGCCAGACCATGTTTAGCTTCTATGGAGAGAAAAACAGAATTATTGTCTCAGGACCTACAAAAAATTATCTTGGAGCCATGGTCAAAACCCCACAGGAAGTGAGCCAATTTGAATCGAAGCCACCATTTTGTACCATTTACATATGTCGCATTTTAAATAACTCCTCCTAGAGCTTTTGACTTACAGACTTCAAAATGAGACAGGATAGTCTTAAGGCATTCGGGATAAAAAAGTTGTTAAAAGATTTTTGCTGCATCAAAGCATGTAGGCATGGCCTATCTTCAAAGTATGGCTTCACCCCATAAAAGAAGGTGTAATAACTTCCACACACAGTGTGAGGGCTGTACCAAACTTTTTGTGTCATCACAAACCAGCACTCAACGCATTCATAGGCTAATTTCCTCTTCTCATCAAAGCTCTGCCCCCTGAGAACAGGAAGTGTAATGTTTTACTTTGAAATGTCGATATTTGACTCCTTTTACCTAAACAAACATCTACTGTAGCTGTGGACAGTGACTGAAAACAAGTTGGTGTAACTTGGTTTGCAGAACTGAGAGGTTCAGAAAGAGGGTGGCGCTTTGGCGGCATTGGCAAAGCCTGATATCACACCATTAAAATATGTTTGGCTCTAATTTCCACATACAGTACATTATCTGATGTGCACCAGATTCAATGACATGGATATTAGTCCAACCCTGAACATATATGTATGCAAATATTCTGTGGGCATGGCCTGATTTCTGGCCAGTGCCCCCAAGAAGTATTAAAACAATCAGTCACAAGCATTGCTTTCAACTAGGATTGTGAAATTCAGGACATATCTGTAGTTATTGAAGACCTATTAAGGTCTTTTGAAGCCAGGGTTGATACCCCACAGGAAGTCGACAATTTAGTTTGAAAGCTGCCATTTTGCCCTTTTACAACACTTTCTCATGTAAATTTGGTCAGGAGGCTCCATGGAGGCGTTGAGTCGGCGGTGCATGAGTCCCGTGGTCGTGAGACAAGCTGGAGTGGCACTAATCTGCGAGGGCCGTTAAAGGCTGCTGTATCTTTAATTTTATACTTCATTTTATAAGTAGTGTTGAATAGGAATGCAATTAATTGAATTTTAATCTATCAATATGATTTTAATTGGTTAAGATTATTTCTTTTTGGATATGAACAGGGTCATTTTGCTTTGTAAAGTCCCTTGAGATTATGTCTTGTGTCTTATGTTTTGTTGCCGCTATATAAATAAATTGATTTGAATAGGTTTAGAATGTTGTCAGCAAATGCAATTAATGGTTTATAACATGTACAGAACAAAACACATCAGATAATGGCCTGAACAGTAAATATTAAAGTTGTGAGGATTCTCAGTTTGCTAAATGACAACCTTTGTGTAGTCCAATAAGCTGAGGACAATCAGATGTTTTAATAAGAGCCTGAAAGTTAACCAACCTTGGTACGACTCACTGTAGACTTTGTAATGCTGCACAAGCAAAGAGATGTGCAGATAAATGGGTGTACTGGCTTTTTTTGTGTTGTTTGTGACTTTTTATATTGTACATTGATTAAATATTATTTATCTTCTGGAGGATAAAAAATTTGATCTGTAAGATTAAATATCTAAAGTCTGTATTGTAACTCAAAGAATTTGATTTATGCTAAAACATTAGTACTTATTTGATCAGTTTGACGTTAATGAGAGCACCATAAGAGCTATCAAAAATAGTATTCTTCACACATAAATGGACTTTAATTGAACCTGTCCTTCATCAGATGTTGTGTCTTAGACAGAGAGTAAAACACAGTTATACACCAGACACTCATGTTTCCCAGAGTAAAATACAAAATTTTAGGTTTATGGCATAAGTCTCTCTTTTTCGCTGGTCAACATTTTATCAGGCTCTCCTTTTTTATGAGTTGTTTATACCCATGGCAGTGTTTGAAGGCCATATTAGCTTTAAATTAGGTAATTCCCACATTATCTGTTACTAGAGCTGTGTAGTCTGGCTTTTAAACAAGTTATATATTTTTCAAGTTTTGCTCTAGCAATTTTCGGTGAAGATTAAATTCCTGCTTATACTAAGCATTAAAATATTGCCATTCACATGTTGAAGCTGGACTGTTGGACATTTTTCACCAATCCATGACCAGTCATTAACTGAATTTGAGCCTTTGTCCATATATAACATTTTGTTGCATTTTATGGCATGAGCTGTGTACATAATTTCCTCACATCATTAATGTGGATTAATCTTTATCAACATCTCTCCAAATGAAGATTATATAGTTATTAGGGGGCTTTGCTGTAATGATGAATATAACTCAAAATTATATTTTATCTTATCCTTGGAGGGTTGCAGTGGGATTTAGTGATACATTGCTGTTATTTATTAGCCAAAATGTTACCAAGGCACATTTTTAACATGCTTTTAAGTTGACAATGCTTTCTTGGCACTTGAAAACATTATATACAGCTCCTTAAGCCCATTTCACCTTGGTGCATTCTGACATTTCCTCCTCTCATCAGTCACTCTAAAACCTTTGAGCTTAATGAGCCATCTAGCTGTTTGACCCTGATGATTCACTTTACATTTCGCTTCCACTGAAAGCAAATGATTAAGTGAGCACAGTATGTTTGTCTGGATCCACATTAGTTGTTGTGCATCCAACAGTCTCTGAGCTCATTACGGTAATCAGGTTTAAGAGAGAGGAACTGGGGGGTGCTTGGCCTGCACCTTCTTTCCCCTGGACTTCCCCAGTGAGACTGAGAACCTCTTGCACAAGCTCTGGCAGAGCTGATGAGACCTGAACCTACAGATTTCTGCCCTTAATGATCATCCTGCTGATACTGTTTGTGTGAAACCCACATTGTGATTTTCAGCTGCACCTATGCCGTCATAAGGACCAGCTTGTTATTTCAAAGCCCTTCTGACACACCTATTTTTTTCTGAGTTTTTGAATGATTTTCTGACTCACATTAACTATACACAGCAAATCATCCTTTTGGCAGTTTACTGTGTTTGTGCATGAATTAAGCCAATCAACACTGATAAAAATATATAAATAACTTGAGTCTTTGATTTAGTATATTCTAAAAAATATCAATTGAAATAACAAAAATGACATGCTGCTAGTATTATTGCTTAATGGAATTGGCTTTGTTCAGTGGTGTGCCTTTTGGTTCTGTACAATATATTTGCTGAGTCTCAAAAGCTGTGATTAAGCACTAATTATAGTGTTTGTCCTGCATTTTGCCTCTAATCCTTATTTGTTGGTCTGATCATATATTTCAGCTTTATAACATGTCTTAAAATTCCTGAACTCCCATTGCCTTAGCTTTTTATCTGTCCTTGTGAGAAACTGCAGAACAGTTCCGTGGAAGGTTTTTAGACACAGTTCAGCTGATTTGTAGTAGTTACAGCTGGTATATTTAAACACAGAATGCGCACGCAGACATTTAGGAAGGTTCACTTACCATCCTAAAAGCTGCACATGAAAGGCAGTGACTTTTCCATCCTTTAGGGGTTTTTTTCCAACTTGCACTCCTTACAAAAAGCAAAAACTATTTTCTCCTTACAGATGAAGAAGCAACCTGTCTTGGAAATTTTCCAGAACTGCAGTTGAACGTACCAGATATGGAGCATACAATAGTAAGCCTTTAAGTCCTTAAAGCATATTTATGATTTTTAGAACTTTTATTTTTCAACTATGTGCTGGCTTATTGCTCAGGATAGTTCTATTTATTCCCATGTCCAAAATCAGGAAATATGTAAAAAATAAATACTTTTCAGCTGAGAAAGTTGTGATGATGCTGCAGAGATTGCAAGTCTCACTTCTCTCAGTCTACAGTTTTCTCACAAAAGCATGTTTTTGGACTCTAAAAAGTCTTAAGCTAATGCTACGCTTGGTAAAAGGAAGTTTAGCAGCAGCTGCCGTTAAATTGTCTCCTTAAGTTGGTTCATTTGGCAAAAGCACAGAAAAGAATAAGGCTTTTTAGTCAGTTAGCAGTACACAAATCTAGGTAAACACCTAAACATTATGCTCGCAAACAACTCCTACAGTCACATTAATGGTCTGGCTGTTGCCTCTGCTCAAGCTATCGGCTGTAGCCACTTATACCACAGCTACAACTGTGGCATGAATGTTTGATGTTCTCATTCTTCAGGTTTGCGTTGTTCCTTTGTTTAAATACAAATTTTACCTGTTTTAAAGTCCTGGGCCAAAAAGTGTTTTAAGGAGAGACTTTGATGGATGAAATATTACCAAAAGAGATACCCTTTTTTAGTGGATGAGGGAAAAAATCTGTCTTTTTGTTAACTTTATTTAAAACCTGTGCTTACAATTTAGCTAACGATGGATATTTATTTATAACCTTCCCCCTCCCCCAACCCTCATCCTAAAAACTCAGGACAAGTTCCTTAACCTAAAGTCACAAGATAACGACCTACCGAGCAGGAGGTAGAGGAGGAACACTCTGAAGCTATTGTATGGGAGTGATGACCGCTAATAACATGCTAGGAGATAGAGGAGGCACATTCTGAAGCTATTGTATGGGAGTGATGATAGCTAAAAAAAAGCCATTTAATAGGATGATAACATTCGAAGCAGGTGAAGTCTTCCTGGGGAGTTTTTTCTCCCCACTGTTGCTACATGCTTGCTCAGTAAGGGATTGCTGTGAAGTCAATGTGAAAACGCAGGCGAATGTCTACTGTTGCTACATGTTTATTCAGGAGGAGTGAATTCTGCAAGTCAATGACTTGATGCAATCTGCTTGGTTTCCTCAGATAGAAACATTTAAACTGATTGGAATAATGAACTAAAGGATTTGTAGGAATGTATGTATGATCGAATTGAAATGAATTATCTTGTAAAGTGCCTTGAGATGACATTGGTTGTGAATTGGTGCTATATAAATAAATTCAATTGAATTGAAAGTATTTTCCCCCCGAAAATAAAAAGCTCAGTAGTTCTAGTGTTGAATTACCTATATTTTAAATATCTCTGAAAAGGCCAATTGTGTTTCAAAATATAATTTATTTTAAGGTTTTCTGGATCTAAACTATGATATTTGACCTTTAACCAGGCGTGGCACTGTCTTTTAGATGTACCTCTTCTTCACTAGAGTTGGTACAGCTGCAAGCACAATCTGAGAGTCTTACCTAGCTGTAATGTACTTCATTACTCTAGGTATTGGTCCTGAAGCATTTGCGTATTCAGTCAACTTGTGTGGTTTACTTCACTTGACCGTGTTGGTCTACATACCAAGAATTTCCACATTGTGTTTCTGGTTCATTGCCCAGATGTTTATGGGGCTGATTTAGCCCAGAAATCTTTGTTTCTTGTAATCGAGAACACTTTTGGTTTATGGGTGGAAATCCACTGAGAAGGGTAGGAAAGGAGATCTCTACACTTGAGCTTGTTCTACTACATTTCAGTACTTAGTAATACTTTCACTTAATTGAAAGATGTTGATCTATACAAATTAGAAAATTGCACTTATCACAGCAACAATAAAAAAAAACATGTTACAAGCACAATGTTCCTTTGAAATTTTTCTTCAGTTACAGTAAGACACCCACATTTTCTCCTGCAGGCAGACTCTGCATGACAAATGTTCTGAAGTGTGTGAAGACAAGTTGTTGTATACTTCTCCTCCAGCCAATTTAAACATTTGATTCTTAAATCCTTGCTGAGAGAAAAACAAAGCTGCAAGGAATCATGCAATGATAACAACTAGGAGTCTACTCCCAAATTCTAATGCTTTTTTTTTTCTTCTTTTTTTTTAAACTTTGTGGAATTTCCAGAATTTGCTCTCTCTTTTTTTGTTCTCTTACATGTTTACATATCATTAATCATTTTGGAGAGTACTATTTTGTAGAAAGCCAATTCATGAATTTGCTGGGTGCAAAGGTTTTCTCATTATAAGGGATATTTCACAATCTTTGAAGTTGAACTGTTGTTTTTGAGCAGCTAATATCTTATCAACCATATATAACTCTTGGCATTTTAATTAGGTATACATTCACTTTACTTGGTCTAAGAGGGTAAATCTAAAGAATTGGCCCCAAGAAAAAAAGTAGACTTCTACGATTTTTAAACTATTTCAGTTTCAAAGTAGTCATGGAGGTTTATGTAAATGCTGTTTAGTTGCTGTCATGTATTCGTTGAGCAGTTATTACACAAATGGTAATAAGTATATTTGGCAAGATGGTGAATCATGTTTCAGACTTATACTCAAGTGTCACTTTGTACAAAGACTTCAGACTTGACTTGGACTAGTGGTTTGAGACCCAAAAATTGTTAACAATCTTTATTTCATATAAGTGCGTCAAAGCACACAAACTGCAGCTCTGACAGGTGATTGACTATATGAAAATTTTTTCCTGCAAAGAATGCACTTTGGGCAATAATGTTTCATGGGTTGTTAGTATTTCATAACAATCTGTTCATATTGCCTATAGCTTCCAAATATGACAACCTAGGTGTTTCTGCAGCTTAATTCTATATTCGATAACTTAATTCTTTTGCTTCCTACTTATCAAAACAAAAAGACTCCCTGGTTGGTTCTTTACTACACTGCAATATATATGTATATGTGTGTGTGTGTGTGTGTGTATATATATATATATATATATATATATATATATATATATATATATATATATATATATATATATATATATATATATATATATATATATATATATATATATATGTGTGTGTGTGTGTGTATAAGAAAAGCAAGAAGCAGAGTAAGAAAAGCAACTGCCACCACACAATGTATAGTGGAGGATATGGTAAAGGAGTGGAGAATGTGAACACAGGAATTTCCAGATGTAAACTATATAATTAAAAAGAAACAAAATTCAACATTAACAGGTCTCTTTTGAATAGATTTTCTTTAAACATGAATGCAGATTTAACCATCATATTCAGTACATTAGAATATGTTCTTATGAGGCTCATTTGTCAGATTAAAAGTACTTTTGAAAATGGCCACCTTTAAGGAGGCATTTTCATAATTAACTGAAATATAGGCTTGAAAACATCAGTATGTGTGTAATTTTTCAATATAATGTGTTTAGTGAACTGAATCACTGAACTAAGTTGACAATTCAATAATATTCTTATTTGTTAAGTATGACTATATTGAATGTGACTGTATTGAATATTGCTTTATGTCTTTAATGAAGTAAATCCTACCCTAGATTTTGTCTTAAATATTCATTTAGCTTTTCTAGTACTTGCAAACATGACAACAGTTAAAAGGTTCATCGTATTGCATTTGCATAAAAAACTATAATATTTTTGGGATTAGAGTTGAAACAAAACAGTAATAGTATTGGCCCCTCTTGTACTAGCCATTGTCTATACTGCCTGTGGGATCAACTAATTTTGATTTATAATAAATAAAGATGTCTGAAGAGTTAACTATACCAAGTAAAATATTTATGTCTGCTTATACCGTTTTAACAGAACCTGTCCATAACACTCCTGGACTACCACTTTCAAAAATGTCTGTGTATGTTTGTACTTTCAGGGTTAAATCATCTCTGTGATATATGAATCAGTAGATCAGTAGCTATACTTTAAACAAGTATGTTATCGCTAGGGATCACTCCACACAAAATGTAGTTTCTTTGCTAAAACTCAACTAAAGTGGTAAAGGTGATGCTTTCACAGAGAAGTATTCTTATTTCCAGTCAAACTGTCAAAGTGAATCAAAGTCGGCCCGATCAATCTCTTTTCCTTCCTGCTGAACATTTCCATGTTCTTGTGACAGAATAGCTGTGAGGCCTTGTGGATAAATTCAGGCTTGAACAGTCATGTACACAGATGAGACAGCCCTTTATATCGTCAAACCTCTCTCTTATTCCCTGTCTGCTTGACGTTTGAAAGCAGACTTAGCTGAAATCCTTATATCTTTGTGGAGTGTATCCTACACCCAGATTATGATGAATTGTCTGTCTTGACCTAAGGGTAGAGTGGAGGTTGCTGCTGCTGTCCAGCCTTATATGTCCAGGAAAAGGTGGGCACAGCAGCAGTCATGGCAACGGTGGGCAGAATTGTTGAGCTGGAAACAATGGGCCGACAACATGGCCGCTCCCTGAACCATTTAACAACACAGTTTTTCCCACTATCAACACAGGGGTTGTATTGTTACAAAAGTATTTTTCTAATATGGTTATACATCAAAACTTTGGGGAGGATTGACTTTTAAAATGTTCTGCTCAGTTGTTGTGCTTGAGAATCCAATACAAAACTTGCTTAAAGAGCTTAAAGAGTGAATGCTCACTATTCTGTCTTGATTCTTCCCGTACAGCAGGCCGGAGGATGTTGAATGTTGATAGAGTCCCTTGGTGTATCACACTTTGGAGTAAAGCCGTGTATGTTCCATTCCACTGCTCTTGATACTGTAATCAGCATGCAAGCATGCAAGTGCTGACGGTCAGCCAGCTGCTGGAGTGTGAGAACGAGGCTCAGCGGGAGATTGGAGTCACCTGATTTGAAGGAAATGGCATTCCAGGCAGCAGGTTCTGAGCCAGAAGTGTGAGAGAGTCATGCTTTTCTCACTTTCACTGCACCATGATTCATCGGGAAGATTTAAATTTGAGAAGTCTAAAAAGTTTGCATTCGGAGTTAAAGTGCATGTGCGTGTGTCATTTGTTTTTCATGCAACCCTTTTCACATGACACCTTACACATTACACTGCTTTTTCTGTGCTACAAGCTCCAATATTTACTGCCACATGGTTAATTAAAACCATCTTGGTTAATTTTTTTAACAATTTTTTTTTGTGGACTAGGATAACTAATTAAGCAATCATTGAGTCTCTTTGAGAAAATGCTGCATTAATTTAGTGAAACACATAATGTTGAGGAGACAAAACCCTGATCACTGAGATCAGGCATCCTAATTGTGACCCTTGTACCTCTGATGCAATAATTTCAAGAGCTTGCCTTGAATATATTTCCACTGATTGCTGTCAAATCTAGGAATTGACTTCCTGCTACTCTGTAAAGTCAAAATCAGCTTTATTTTCAATTCTGCTCTACATCCAAAGTACACATAGAGGAATTTTAATTTCGTTTTGCTTCTGTCCAGTACGGTGTAGGCATACAAATAAAAATAAACATTTTTTAAAAACACTCTGATGTACTGTATGCCAACTGACATTTTTCAGCAACTTTGTTGCCTTTTGAAATATTTGTTTTGTGACAGACGTCTGTCCTTCCAATTGGAGAACAATGCTATATGAAATATCCATGTAATTTGCTGAGTTTATTTTTTTTCTGTTACCAATTTGCATAGATGTACCAGTGATGTGCTGATTCACATGCCATGGTAGAAGAGTTACTAACACAGTTGCATATTCACCAGGTGCTAATAGCTGCCGCTTTTGCCCAATCGCTAAAAAGTTGTGCTGATGTGCAAGTGTTGAATTTATTAAACTGAATACACATCATATTGTCATTAATCAACATGCAAACAAATTAAACAACTCTGGGGATAAGGTAGTTGGCTAATTATTTAAATTAAATATGTGGTGTAGTTGCCAGTGATTCACCAGATTAATTTGTGTCTCTCACATTCTATAAATGTTTTTATGTTAGGTAATAGAGATGGAACTACACAATAGGTTCTGTTTCTGAGAAAGTAAAGTTGTCCTATAACCAGCAGGTGTGACAATCAGGAAGTCAGTAAGTCGCAAAGGTTGATGCAGAAACAAAAGATTGTCAAAATCAAGGGTTGTAAAGCTTTGACCTCCAAATATAAATTTTAGCCTAATCCGATTTTCTCTTTAAAAACTTTTTTAAGCAGAAGTTTGAAAATTTTTTTTCTGTCCTTCCTGCCAAGAGTGGCCGTTATTTACTTGGATTAGGTTCACAGGTAATTTGCCTTCAAGTGGGAGAGATGAAATGCTTTACAGTTTTAATATTTTACAATTACTTTAAACAAAGAAAAACAAGACGTTTTTGACACTTTAAGCTGTCTTTAGAATCATATTTTATGAGTGAGCATTATTAGTGCAGTTAGCATTTGGAACTGGGTACAGCCGTGTCTGTGTGCACTTCCTAGAGAATGCAGATCCTTACTCTGATGCTCCAGAAAAAATCCAGGATGGATCCTTCCAGATAGTCTGACAGCAAAAAAATCAAACACAGCAAGATTGCTGTAATGCATTCAACCATCCTGTTCGTCTGTACAGAAACAGAAAACCAACCTTTTACACCTGTATTGTACTTTGACTTCATTTTTGACACTCCATTGACACTAAAAAATACTTTTAAATTTAATTTATATCAAAGGTGTTCATGTATTTAGCACAAATTTGCGGTGAATGTCTTCCTAAGGCCATTTTCATGATAAACATTGAATTAATTTTAAGAAATATATAATCAAATCAATCCAACCAACCATACAGACAGACTGATTCAAATTCACTTTCATACATTTCAATGTGATCCTAGTTATAATACAGTGCAGTAAAAATTAATTTAGAATGGCAGCTGGTAAAAAGGTCTCTGTTGACAGCCAAGGACATTAGGTCATTGAGTTGTAAGCAATTGTTCGTTGGGCGACAGTAGAAGGTTGATAGCTTTGGCTTCTTAACCTGGCAGCAATCCCTTTGAATCTCTTCTCTGTCATAACTTTCAAACTGAAGAGGGTTCTTTTTGTACAGTTTTATTGCTTGTGTATGGTGCATTCAGTGATTATTAAAAGATATATATTTTTCCCCCACATAAACGATAGCTGGTTATAGTTGTTCAGGCTGAAAATGGTCTGAATACAGTTACCTCTCAATCCATCTCTAGATTAAGCATCTGGTCTGCTCACCAACTTTGTATCACCACAGATATGATGCCTTGCAGTTGTGGCAAGAGCTCAACAGTTAAGCTCAACATGCCTATTGTTTTTTGTTTTGAATTTATGTGTTACTCTTTGATATTTCTGCTTGAATAAACACTGACTTGGTGTTTTTTATAGTATCAGAATGTGTGTGCTAAATAATCAGAAAGTAGTAGCAGTAGCCTGTTATGACTGTTACTGAAAAATTCAAATTTAGATGTGATTGTGGAGAATTATTGCCTTCCAGTCTGAAAACTGAAGTATTTTCAATCTGGAAACCCTCAAACCTTCCATATGGCATACAGTTAGCAATAGTCAACAAGGCAAACATGTGTGTTCTGAGTGGTTAAAGCCGCATGACTAACACCTGCTCAGTACGTGACAGTAATGTAACTCAGAAAATGGAGAAGCTGTGGAGATTTTAGCTCTGTTGTAACAGACGCTCATGTCAATTGTTTCATATCGTACTTCTTTTGCCGTATTTAGAAAATCAGATGCATTCAAGTTGACAAGGTATAAAAATGTGGCTTATCAGGATAATGCAAATCTCATGGGTTCAGTCTTTTTAAGACTTATTTTGGATGGTTCTGGATCCATTAGTGCATGCAATATAATGTAAACAAAATGCTTGAGCAACATATGCAGGAGACACAGCTAGCCACTCCCTCTGAGGAATGATCCAGCAGCAAGATCATCATAGTCAGTTTGCACACTAAGTCATTGACTGCTTGACTAACTGCAGCTGCTGGGTGGAGTGCTCCTCCTCTGTTGGCGGTTTCTGCCTCCATTTATCAGCCATTCAGTTACTTAGATCTCAATGAAACATTTTTAAATTGAGATCATTTTTCAGTTCTTGAACAATAATGATGAATGTATTTGACCTGAAATATATGTCACTATAGCACCAAATTGGCTAATTAATAACAAATTTCAATTCAGTTTATTTATATAGCGCCGATTCACAACAGATGTCATCTCAAGGCACTTTACAAGAAATTCATTTCAAAACAAACATTCCAATGAGTTTAAAGTTTTAGCTAGTTTTCAATTTAAGTAATTCCAGCAGATTGCATTGAGTCATTGACCGGCAGTTGCGCCCCGTTGATGCAGAGTCCAACCACAGCAATTCCTCATACTTAACAAGCATGTAGCGACAGTGGAGAGAAAAACTCCCCTTTAATAGGAAGAACCTCCAGCAGAACCTGGCTCAGTATGAGCAGCCATCTGCCACAACCGTCTGGGGGTTCAAGAAGACGGAGCAGAGACACAGAAAGAACAGAAGAACTGAAGTAAGAGTACTTTTTATATTAAAGAAAGTAAAGAGATGATAACAGGACAAGGGGGATTCTAAGTTACTAGGATGCCCCTGTCCAACAGGGCATTGCAGCAAAGCAGGATACCAGACCAGATGTAGCTTCTATTGAGAGAAAAACACATAAAAAAACCTAAGTTAACAGTCGGAATAACAGCAAATAATATAACTGGAGACTAGTAGAAGAGAAAAGTAGAGTGAAGAAAAGTGGTCAGTGTGTCCTCCAACAGTCTAAGCCTATAGCAGCATAACTACAGAGCTAGCTCAGGATGACCTAAACCACTCTAACTATAAGCTTTATCAAAAAGGAAAGTTTTAAGCCTGGCCTTAAAAGCACACATGTTTTCTACCTCACGGACTAAAACTGGAAGCTGGTTCCACAGGAGAGGAGCCTGATAACTAAAAGATCTGCCTCCCATTCTACTTTTAGAAATCCTAGGAACCACCAGTAAACCTGCAGTCTTAGAGTGAAGTGCTCTGTTAGGAACATATGGAACAATCAGATCTCTGATGTATGATCGAGCTTGATTATTAAGGGCTTTGTATGTTAGAAGGAGGATCTTAAATTATATTCTGGATTTAACAGGGAGTCAATGAAGGGAAGCTAAAACAGGAGAAATGTGATCTCTCTTTTTAATAATTATCAGAAATCTTGCTGCCACATTTTGGATCAACTGAAGGCTTTTAATTACATTTTGTGGACTTCTTGATAGTAAAGAATTACAGCAGTCCAGCCTTGAGGTAACAAATGCATGGACTAGTTTCTCAGCATCACTCCTGGACAGGATGTTTCTAATTTTAGCAGAATTCCTGAGGTGAAAGAAGGAAATCCTAGAAACCTATTTAATATGGGATTTGAAAGTCATGTCTTGTTAAAAATAACCCTGAGATTCTTTACGCTATTACTGGAGGATAATTTAATACCATCCAGATGAAGTGATTGACCAAGCAGTCTCTTTTTTTAGAGCTTCTGGTCCAAAGAAGGCAACTTCTGTCTTTTCAGACTGTAAGAGAAAAAAGTTAACGTCATCCAGGTTTTTATGTCTTCCAGACATGCCTGTAATCTACCTAACTGACTGGATTCATCAGGATTTATGGATACATATAGTTGTGTATCATCGGCATAGCTGTGGAAGTTTTTTCCAAGCTGTCTAATAATATAGCCAATTGGTAGCATATATATATATATATATATATATATATATATATATATATATATATATATATATATATATATAGTAAAAAGAATTGGTCCAAGCACACACCCAGTGGTACTCCACAAGTAATCCTTGAGTGTGAAGAAGATTTATCATTTAGGCTACATGAACAAACAGGAATCTGTCGGACTAAAATGATTTAAACCAGCCTAGTGCTGTTCCTTTGATCTATGCAAGATGTTCAAGCCTTTCTAAGAGAATATTATGATAGACTGTGTCAAAAGCAGCACTGAGATCTAGCTAGACCAGAACAGTCCCAAGTCCACTATCTGAGGCCATGGGAATATCATTAGTAACCTTCACCAGTTCTGTTTCAGTGCTATGATGACCTCTAAAACCTGACTGAAATTCTTCAAAAAGGTCGTTACTGTTTAGATGGTCACATGCTTGATGAGTAACTATTTTTTTAAGGATTTTAGATAAGAAAGGAAGGTTAGATATAGTTCTGTAATTGTCATCTTGATTGAGGAAAGGTTTCTTAAGTAAAGGTTTAATTACATCAACTTTAAATTTCTGTGGTATATATCCTTTTACTAAAGATAGACTAATCATATCTAAAATGGGGCCAGGAACCAAAGGGAACACTTCATTAAATAATTTGGTTGAGATTGGTTCCAACATACAAGTTGAAGGTTTAGATGAGGCTAATATTTTTAATCATTCCGAAAGCTTGACTGAATCAAAACAGTCCAAACTCAAATGAGGTTCTATGGTTCTCTGCGATGCTGCCTCACTTACTGAGAGAGAAGTAGTCATGTTTGGGAGGATGCCAATGATTTTATTTTTAATAGAATTCGTTTTATTTTTATGAAATAATAAAGACTTAACTTTCTATCCTTGCTAAGTAATAGTGAAGGAATTGGCATTCAAGAATAGGGAACAAGCTGCTGTTCTTTTTTTGTTCTGCTTCTCCTGTGGCTTTGAAGCAGTGCTGCAGGAAGCTCTACTTCAGTGGATATTTTTAGTGTAAGAGGAGAAGTTATCTTCCTCGCTGCAACAAGGGCAAGATTGATAGATTCTGTCAGTTTCTCTACCAGGGAATTACATTATAACAGTATGTCTCACCCAGGAGAACACCATGTAATCCTTATAGTGGGTCATAGCAGTGAAGTTTCTAAATTTTAATGAAAAAATGTGTAGTGTATCTAAAAACTAATGTTTTGCCATATTCAACATACACTGATACCCAATTAGACAAATAATAAGGCCCGGTTGTGATAGAATACAACACCTTAAAAATACACTTCAAAACAACGGGATTAAAACATTCCATTTAGGATTATTTTGCTACAGACGGATAAAAATTGATTGATTTAACAAAACTGGGTTGGGCTGTGGGTTTGACACAAGATAGAGATTTTCTTTTCAACAAATAAAAATGACTAATGTCTGACTGAGAGCACCATCTTAAATGGTCATATCCCGCACAGCTACAAGCTTTTAAAAATCGTGCTGGCAGTTCGGGACAAGAAGTGTTGTGGTGACACATTGACAGAAAAACTACACATAAAATCTCTCACGGAAGTGGTTGTAACAGTAATCCTGACAATGACAGATGACCTCGGTGTGCAATTCTGTTGTTTCTCGTTGTAAATTATTTTGGAGTCATGAACTTTTAAACCCCATGGCTTCCTGGCTATATCATAACTGCATCACTCGCTTGCCTTCATATAATGCTCCTTTTCCACTAGGGTTGTCTCGGCTGGGTCCGGTCAGCCCAGACCAGACCAGAACGGCCTGGTTGCGTTTCTATTGCCATCTTAGGAACGTGGCAGTGGGGAAGGACATGGGCGGGCTCATCGTAGCAAATGTTTCAGTAAAAAACAGTCATCATTCACCGTTTTACGACATTACAGATGCTGATCCTGGAGCCAGTATTTAGCCCATTTTCTCTCCCGTTGCTCGCCGGCCTTTCACTATAAATGCCATCCATTTCTGGAAAGCACTTCCACTTCTTGTGGTCTGTCCCACTCCGGCCGTTGTGGTCCTTCACGGCCCAATATTCACACTATTTTTGCACTCCTACCACTAAGTAGGTAGGAGTGAGGGTGACATCACTTTACCGGATCAATAAGTCCATATTTGGGTGTGTTGGTGCCTCAGCCCACTTCGGACAGAGCCAGAGGTAGTCCGAAAAAAGGAGTTGGGTCGGCCCAGACAAAGGTAGTGGAAACGTGTTAAATGGGGGCGGACCTGACCCAGCCCGGGCCGAGCCGAGCCTAGTGGAAAAGGGGCATATGTCTGCTGATGTGGGTCTGTGAATACTTCACTTGGCTAGTCATAATGTGTTAGACCCTGTTCCCATGGAGACAGTAAAAAGGTGCTTTAAATTTAAAATAGCCCATCACTACTTCATCATGTTGTCTGGTGCTTGCACTTCTACTGCTGGGACTATAATTATGAAACTTATGAAATTAGTTGTCAGTTGGTAGTACTGTCTGGGATTTCAATCACGGCTGGGAGTTTTTTTCTGCATGGAGTTTGCATGTTCTCCCCATCCATGCATGGGTTCTTTTTAGGTACTTTGGATTCCTCCCACAGTCCGAAAACATGACTAACTTAGTAGCGTTCCTAGGGCCCACCGGTGGGCCTGTCCCACTTCTGGGTTTAAATCCACCAATCTTCTGACTTTTAACTTAGATGAACTAAAACATATTTTAAACATTGGAAAGCAAATAGTCTTCTGATTCCAATGATTATATGCCAGTCAAGGATACAATTATAATCAATTTAATTGTTTCCAGTATATTAAATATTATATTACTTTGTAACAATAGTACATAGACATATTATCACTTTTCTGGCTGAAATTTCAGAGTGTTTTCTTTCCAAAGAGACACCAGCCATGTCTCTACTCAAAGTGGTTCAGGAACAGCTTTAATTTTAATTTGTGCATTTCTAGGTTGAGTTGTGATGGACTAGTGAAATGGTGTACAACCCCCCCACCCCCCTCTTGCTGAAGTTAGGCAACAGCCGTCCTGCATGAAAAAATTAGGGTGGAAGTAAAGAATTGTAGTCATTTTAGTTGTTTTAGGGCTAGCTTCAGATTAAAAGAAAGTGATTCTTTAAAAGAAATATTTTTTTCTGACTACTGTAAATATTAACAAAAAGTAGCTAGTCTAAATAAAGAAGAACTCTAAAAATCTATCATAAATATATTTACTACTTCTGCTTAACAAACATGTTAATTCAATCATTAATAATAAGAGTTTTTGTGACATTGTGCCCTAATCTTATTTTCCACATTTAATTAACGCTGACCAAAGGACATCTCGAAATACAAGTATGACCTATTAAATACTTTGCCATGTGCGTGCCTTGTGGTAAATTAATTATGCCTCTCCCTCAGATGTATTTTTAGTGACCAATTGAAGTCTTCTTTCTATCTAAATTTAGTACAAACCCAACTCAGGCATAAAATGCTCAAGTAAAAAGCTATGCAAATACTAAATTTAAGTGTATAATTAACACCTGGGGAAGTTACCTCATGTCATACTTTTCGTGTTAAGGGTGGGATTGGTTTTTAGAATGCAGAACTACTAAATATAAATAAATAGTTATTTCTGCATACAGAATCAAGCAGCTCTGTAGAAAACTGACCTATATTTGGGTCATGCAGTTCTTCCTGTGTTATGCAGCTCCATAATGGACCTGGGCTGTTATTTTGCTAGAGTGTCAATTCAGGATGAAGAAATGAGACACACAGGGTGTGTGTGATATTTTTTTTTTATTAACATTTCCACTTAGACAGCTTTCTTTAGTGATGCTGTTCTCGCCAGTCTTGGGAACTGCTGATGTCAGACTTCGTCTTGGCTCTCCACCCGTACTACAGTACATGTTGTAAATTACACAATAAAAGTAGTCCACAAGGCTTAAGAAAACATTTTGTTCTGTAAATTAATCATATAGAGCAGCTCCTTGCTGCTTTACTGACTATTACGTCTGTTATTTTCAGGTGTATCACAGGTTTTTAAAATGTAATAGTTGTCCTTTAGAGTACAGTAGCTTTGCTCGCTGTGGAGCTGGTGTAATATCAACCTATTATTCCAGAGATGTTGTTTTTATAGTTACGACACACAGCTCACAACTCTTGTTTGTGTAAGTACAATAAGAGAGGTTTGCATTCACAGCTATACTAAATCTTTAGGAATGTGTGTACAGTTTCTGAGTATAAACTGCTGGTTTTCAGGTTGTTACAGTTTAATGTGTTCACCTCAATGCTCCTCTAATATATTGTGGGTCATGGAGGCTATGTCCTCTAATTAACAAGTAATTTTCCCAAGCTGGCCTCATAACACTAATCTTGGCTTTTCATTGATGTAAGTTCAGTCTTCCAGGACATGACATGACTATCCTGGATGGTATAATCGGGGTTCTGGGGAAATCTTTTGGTGCACATCAGGACCACAGTGCGCTTCCTATCACTTTTAATGACACAGGAGAGTTCTCTGACTGTTCTGAGAAAATATTTGTGACGGTTCATAATTTTGAAGAAGAAGTGATCATTCTACCTATATCCTAATCACACCTGCACCAGGATTAGTCGTTTCAAGTAAAACTTAATTTATTTTAATGCTTTTAGCACCACTGTTGTGTGCATAGGTTCACTCCACTGCTCAAGGTGCCACAAAAATATATTTCAAAGCAGCTGAAATAGGTCTGCAATGATCAGGCTACCTGAGCACGGTTCGTATGTGTAGAGAAGTGCTTCTACTGCCAAATTGTACATAAAGGCTGGCTGTCAGAAGGCTGAGGGAAATTGTGTTCTTCAAACTGATGTTCATATGCTGACTGTGTTTGTCAAAGAGACACCCTGGCATTGTATTTAGTGTTAACATGGAAGAAGAACGGAAATGAGGAAGACTATTAAAAAGCATGAGAAGGAACTCAAGTTTAGAACTGTATTTTACAATAGTATCAGCATTATTCATGGAAAAAACAACTTTAGGTTTTAGATTTGATGAAAATACTGATGGTGTTTTCTGATTTGGTGATAAAGGTGCAGAAACCTCAGGTATGTACAATGTTGTGATAAAGTATTTGTCCCTTTAAAGACTTCAGTTTTTGTTTTGTTTTTTGGTCACATATAAATAATCAAGAAATATCTTCAAAAGGATCAGTATGATATTTCATATATACTGAAGAATCAAGAATTGTCCCAATTTGAAGAAATTCAAGAATTAATAAAACGCAAAGTTATTTATGTCTAACAGTCTTGAAAGAGTTAAAAAATACTTCAGACTCACTTGCCTCAATTAAGGTCATAGTTTATTATTACAGAATAAGAAACACACTGGGCAAAACTTGAAGCATGGGTGAGTCCCTAGGCGAAAACCACTTGCCCAACATTTGCCAAAATGCATTTTTTGGAAGATGCCTTCCTCCTGCAACATAAAGTGTCTAACACAAGATTTCAGAAAAAAAAACATCTCACTTACAGTCTACTATAGTGCCAATAGTATGATAATTTTAGGCTGTTTTGCCTGTTCAGGATGGAACCATGAATTTTGTTCTACATGAGGAAATCCTGAAGGGAAAGATCTGGTTATGCTGCTGGACAATGATCCAAAGCACATCAGCAAGTCCACCTCTGAATGGCTCCAAAAACAACTTTTTGAGTATCTAGTTTACATGATTAGATGTGCATTCAGTTGAGATGCTGTGACCTTAAACCCTTTGTGCTGGAAAACCCTTTTAGCTGGGTTAAATTAACCTATTCTCCAAAAGAGTTGGCCGAAATTCCTTCACAACACTATAGGAGACTTAAATCCAGTTATGGCAGACTTGAAGGCAGCAGTTACCGCCAAGCAAGGTACAACCAGTCATTAGGTTCAGGAGTATTTACTTTTTCAGACAGGTGCCCGACTGGTTTGCATAGTGTTTACTTTATAAATTATATTATTGTCCAGATGGCTCTTGCCCAGTCTGTTATTATTTTATTTATTGAATTTATCTTTGATATAATTAGATTAATGTCAAACATTTAAGTAAGACAAAAAATAAAAAGCATGAAGGAATCTGTAAGAGGGAAAAGAGGCTTATTTACAGTACTATATCATGAAATCCTGCAAATTGTGAGGAAACATCATAGTGCAGATGTGATGCAGGATAAACATTGTAGTAGGATGGCCAAGAAAGCAGCAGGGGAACATTTGAGATGATTAGTAATATTAAAGCAATGTTTGCCTTCACACAGAGGTTAGGTTTTCTAAATTTGCATCATTTAATTGATTTTTACCTGTATTGAAAATTCCAAAGACTATAGAGTGGTCGTATTTCGGTGTGATGGGGTTTTGATCAACTTCGACTATTTTTGGCTCAAGGCTAATGTCTAGCCACTTCTTCAGTTATCCTGTGACAGACCACTGCAGTAAACACCACACTTAGAGATCATGAGATCTGTCCTGCTGCCTGTTCTACACAGCCACTCATTAGAGCTGTTTCCTGTCCAGATGGCTCTTGCCCAGTCTGTTCTTCATTGAGTTGTCAATGTTTAGACTCCTAAGCCTGCTTCTTTTTGGCCATTTTCATCTCCTAACATTTGGTGCAGTAAAAAACATTATTCAACTCATGACTCTTCTTATCTAGCAGTAAAAGTCAGATGTGATCAAATTACGGTCTTCAGGCAGCATCTTGATGTAGAAAGTGTAATACAATATAATAATATAATTCTGCAGAGAAACACGAGAGATGTCTCTTGCTAGAGAGCAGAACTAATGAAGTTGCTCGCTGGAGTGTTTGCATGTGAATTCTGGAGTTTCTCACACTAATGTAAGATCAGGGATTATCATTATCCCTCTGGGATTTTTTGAGATTTCTGCAATCTTTGTGGAGTGAAACAAGTAATACTGGTGAAAGTACTGTGACTTTTGTATTAAACCTAAAGTCATCTTAAATGGTTTTCATCAAAAGGGGTGTTTGCTTTTCTGGTTGAGATTAACTTTTCAGAAGCCGCTTACAGCAGTTTGTGTATTGAGTGTTGGATGAAGTAGATATCAGACATTCAATTCACCCCTGTGAGATCTACTGTGTTGTCAGTCTTTGGTCCAGTAACTGCTTGTCGTTGAGAAAGCATCTGTCAAATGGCCGGATGATGAAAACTCTGTAGGGCTTCTCTGCCAGCTTGTGTGGATAGGAGTTCATGCAGCATCATTACCTCCTCTCCTTGTGTGCCTCTGTCTGTCTCATTGAAACAGAGGAACTATTAGAGAGGAACCCTCAACTATGACAGAGGCCCATTTACAACTCTATCATTACAAGAAAATTTACTTTTCAGACTTTCTCTGGTATGACCCGTAAGGGGGCCAGTAGATGAGAAGAGAAGTTTGTCGCAAAAAAAAAGAAAATGTGGTGAGCATTGACATGTGTTTGTCTGATTTGAACTTTTGCCCTTATATCCCACTCACAAAGACACAATGAATTCATATTTGTCTTCAAAGGAAAGACTTCTAAAAAAACTCCAAGTAAGACAAGGAAAATATTTTGGTTAAATACTGGAGATGCACTGATGCTTGCACTTCCACACTGAAGACTAGTACTAGGCGATATGCCCGAAAATTTATAACCCAATATAGTTTGTATTCATTGTGACAATAGATTCCTAGGAAATTATTCTTTAATAGTCCCCATATGGCCATTTTAGATTTTGCACATGAAACAAAGTGCGAGTGATCAAATATATTTGCTATGTCGGCCAGTCCTGTCTACATTCAGCCAGCCTACTATGTGTCCATTAACTTTAATCAGCAAAATATGAAATCATATAGGAATGCCTCTTTAGGTCCTCCTGCTTAAAGGGAAAATCGTTTCATTACACCTGGATGAAATATTTATTCTAGAATTAAATGGAGCTAGTTATAAATATATATTTCCACTTTTATACAAGAATAAAATAGACTTAATTATCTTCTCCCTACAATATTTTAATCTTGTTTTAATTTGTTTACAAATAAATTATCAAAAATACTTATTTTATTTCACTATTCAGCCCTAGTATTAAAAAATAACAAGCTGTTGACTAAATATTTTCGTCATAGTTTTAGTCGATGAAATTAACACTGGCTGCTAGTAGTTCTACCTTTTTGTGCTTAGTTTTGCAACATTAATTGTTTTGTTCATTCTTAGCAAAGCATGCTTTGTGTATCATGTTGACAAGATTTATTTGTCTATTTCTTTGTGTTATGTATTTTAGTATTAGTAATGATTATTGCAAGTTCTGATAAATCTTTGGGAAAGATTCAAATGGGATTTTTTTGCTCTTGTATTTCTAATTCAAATAATGAGTGTTCATGATCTAACAATCAAAGTCGTTGATACTTAAACATCTTTGTCTACAATTATATACCTATATGGTCCATAACATTGTGAGAATGTTTTTGGATCACTAAAAATCTATAGGATACAGTGTCTATAGGTGGCCCATTTATCATTGTGTGCTATCTTTCTGTGTAGAAGCCAATTTCAAGGACTTGGCCGAGAAAAAAAAGCGCCTTCACCGTATCTGTCTCTTCCTTTGTTGAGCAACGATCCCAGAATACCTGAATTGATTTCAGCCTAATGGCTTCACATTATAAAACACAGCCAGATTTGCGTCACTGTGAAGTCTTGTGGAGGAGTGTGCAAATAAGGAAATGACCAACTAAAAGTGCAACAGTTGAATTTATTTCAAGCCTTTTTTTTCTTCTGGTGGATTATGCAGATTTGCATGTTTAATCCATTATTCTGCCCAAGATGTATATATATTTTAAATTTTTTCAGGTAATTTTACATACTCATTTAAATCTACACATAAGCTGAAAATCTTCATCCTCTTTATGGACATCTAAAGAATAATGATCTGCCGCGGCAGCTTTACTGCAGATACATGCTTAGTTTGACAGGTGAAAAACTCCCCAAGGAGGTAATTGCGATGATTTGCTCTGTGCCTTGTTGTGCTGTATTTTGCCTCTGAGACCTCTCTTTCACACTTTTAAGCCTGATTGTTTCAACAGTCAACATTTTCGTAATGCCCTGAGAAATAACCACCAAAACACAAACCAATTATTTTGAATATCAGCCAGTGAAAAATACTTTACTCACTAAATCTCACATCATGTTTTCTGCCTCTGTTTTTCAGGTGTGTAGCCTGGTGACGCCATTACACTAACCTACCAAGATGGTGGCCTTGTCATTAAAGATTTGTGTGCGCCAGTGCAATGTGGTAAAAACGATGCAGTTTGAACCCTCCACCCCTGTGTATGATGCCTGCAGGATCATCAGGGAGAGAGTTCCAGAAGCCCAGTCTGGACAAGGTTAGACAATCCCTTGTGAATCTAATTTTCATGATGGAAAACTATGGCCGTTAACATTTGCATGCTCTGTGTCGTTCTGTGTACCAGCCTCTGACTATGGCCTGTTTCTGTCCGACGATGATCCCAGGAAAGGAATCTGGCTTGAGTCAGGGAGAACCCTGGATTACTACATGCTGCGAAATGGAGTAAGATTAAATCATATAGTCCAGGGCGGAGACATGTCAGTGTCACTTCACATTTCTTAAAGTGATTTATATTTGTCTATTGGGAGCTGAAATATTTATGCCTCTCCGCTTGCTAGAAGCAAATGCACTTTGCAGTCGGGTGGGATTAACACAGCTCTCGATGTCATCCTTCATCCCCTCCTGTTTTTCACAGGATGTCTTGGAGTATAAGAAGAAACAAAGGCCCCAAAAGATCAAAATGCTGGATGGTGCCATTAAAACCATCATGATTGACGATTCAAAAACAGTCGGCGAGCTACTTGTTACAATATGCAGTAGAATAGGTGAGTATATTTACTATGAGTTCTGTAACGTTATGACACAAAATTTTAAATACCATTGCCTTACTTTGGTTCACCACTTCTTATTATTGAGGAGCAACATTTGTTAATCACTTAAAGCATTTTTGTTTGCTTGGTAAATCCAAATTAGGTTTTGTTTAGAGTAAAGTAGACATGACTTATCAAGCACAAATAAGCATGTCTCTAATAAATACTTAAGTGTTCTTCTGAATGTCCAACCCTTGCCATGTTCCATAACAGAGAAGTGTCCCCTAAGCTCTATACTTCATGTCTAATAGGCTGCTTCAGAGCCTAATTGGGTGAGGAAGATAAGGATGTATATCTGGCAGAAAGCTTTATTTGAAAAGGTTTGTTTAGTTGAGGGCTTTCTGCTTGGCTTCTTCTCTGACTTGCCTTGTGTTTTTTTGCTGGATTAGTACCAGCTTTCCTTCACTTCTGCAGCAAAATAAAGAAAGGGATAATGAGAGAGTGAAGTTGAACTATGGGGGGGATTTCTCTATCGCTTGCATTTTTCTGCTTATTTTTATTTTTTTCCTCCTTATGATCCGACCTCCAGGACTTTTGAATACATATAAATTTATGGGAAAAACCTTTTTTAGTAGTAACGGCAAAATTTCATAGATCTTTTATCTTCAGCGCTCTGTGTGCGTGGCCTACACACAGCTGAAGCCTGATCTACAGCATCGAAGTACTTAGCATTCAGTTGAAGCTAGATATAGCTCGTAAGGGTGCTAACGCTAAACTACAGCAACAAGATGCCTTCCATCTCCACAATGGACTACCAGGACCTTCTACCAAAGATAACAGCACTGGAGAGGAAAGTTCAACGGATAGAAGTTAATGTGGAGCTAAATGGATTGTGTGGAAATGAAACAACCTTACCACTCTTTCAAAACAGTGGAAATGAGCAAGCTAACACACGGCTAAGAGGCAGAGATAACACAACCAAGAAAGAGGGAGCCTCTGCTCATTGCATTAAATCACCGAGTGATAATCCTCCCTGGAACTGTCTTGGTGCTAAGCCAAAAACTAAATCATGTCTCTGGGAAACGGGAGGATGTAGTGCAGGCTGGACACAGCGAGCGGAAATCTGTGATGAAACCGACTGGCCAGCACTCCCTACAAGAGAGAGGGCTTCTTCTACTCCCGTACATGAGAGGACACGGGACAGAACAGCTACAAATGGGAAAGTTAGCCACAGACTTTCAAAACAACCGAATGTGAAGCCGCAGAACAGATTTGCTCCACTGTTTGAGAACCTGGATCTTTATCTGACGACCATCCACCCCAAGGCAGCGAGATGAGGACCGATAACCTGTCAGAGAGTGAGAGCCCACAGAGAAAGCAAAAGACTGGGCCTGAAACTCTGATGGTAGGTGATTCCTCTGTAAAGGACGTTCAGTGGATGTGTGGAAAGAACACCAAAGTCCTCTGCTTTCCAAAGGATATGGTCAGTGACATGCAGAAGAGGATTCTGAAAACTGTGACTAAATATCCAACAATGAAAAACATTGTTCTCCACACAGGGTCAAATGATGTGTCCAAGCAACAATCGGAGGTTCTGAAACGGGACTTCACTGGATTATTGAACCCCGTGAGCTCGTTGGATACAGCAGTATTCATCAGTGGACCTTTACCACCCATCAGAGGAGGAGAAGAAAGATTTAGCTGTCTTTTGGCATTAAATAAGTGGATTTTATCTGCATGTGCTGACAACAAACTGCAATTTATTAACAACTTTCAGATTTTTTGGGAGCGTAGACATCTTTTATAAGGCAAATGGATTTAGTTTGAACAGGTCAGGTGTAAGACTGTTTATCTCCAACATTTTCTACTTCCTGCGTCATCCCTCTGTGCTTGGAGCCAAAAAGGAGATACACAAAGACTTATCTCAAAAGGAAGACCAAACAAAGCTGAGTGCAGAGGGGGAGGAACTTCTTCTGCCCTCACTCATGGGAAGCTTCGAACAGAAGCAGGAAGAAAGATCTTTTTTTGGCCCAAAAGCCCTCAACAGCCCTAAAGAACAGGACAGCGGACCTCCATCGCCCCCACAAACCCCTGACAGCCCACCGTCTTCCCCCCCCCCCCACTCCCCACTCCCCCCATCTGAAATTCACTGAGCAGATGATGGAGCGGGTCAACATTGAGCTCAGATCTACCCCCCAGACCAATCTGTTTTCTTTACCCATAAACCCCACACCAGGACAATCAAAGGTAGGGCAACAAGCCCAGCCCCCTCCGACCCCACCGCGTAAGCATGTACAATCTCCACAGTCTGATGTATGATGTGTTTAGGGTCCAGGCTGCGTGGATATCAGCAGTCAGAACTTTTCCCAGGACAAGCTGGGACCCTGTTCATTAGAAGGTTCGATCATTTCTGTACTTATAAGTAACAGAAGGAATGTAGTTATGTCAAAACACAGAGCGCAGCATTCTAAAAGGTTTTTAAGTAAAGTAAACATACGCTGTACACAGCCCTCCCCAAAACACAAGGGGCACAATAATACTCTTAATCCTGTTAAGATGGCCTTATTAAATGTCAGGTCTATAGTAGGGAAGACATTTTTAATCAATGATCTTATCACTGAGCACAGCCTTGATTTTATGTTTTTAACTGAGACTTGGTTAGATAAGAATAGCAGTGTTTCTCTTATCGAATCAACCCCTCCCAACTTTAGTTTTGTCAACCAGGCCAGACAGAACAGGAGAGGTGGAGGAGTTGCTGTTTTATTTAATGAATCATTCCAGTGTAAGCAGTTATCTCTTGGAAGTTTTCCTTCTTTTGAATATGTTGCTGTACAGCTGAAGGCCTCATCTAGAGCCATGTTTGTTAACATTTATCGGCCTCCAAATTACTGTGCTGACTTTAATGATGATTTTAGTGAACTGCTGTCTATAATCTGTGTTGATTTTGACTGTATAATTATTGTTGGTGATTTTAACATCCATGTTGACAATCCCCAGAACAAAGGGTCTAAAGACCTGAGTAACACTCTGGACAACTTTGGGCTGACTCCGCATATAACAGAGCCCACACATAATAAGGGTCATGTTTTGGACTTACTTATCTCAAGGGTCCGGGCATTTCCAAGATTAATGTGCGTGATGTGGGCTTGTCTGACCATTGTTGTGTTTTCTTTGAGAGTATAATTTCGGTTGACATAAATGTTTTAACGGAGGTCTTCACAAAACGATGTATAACTGAAAACACTAGTGACATCTTTAACCAGGTCTTCTCTCTAACACCTGCCCTGTCAGGGGGTTCAGTCAATGAACTGGTCAACAGCTTTAATGCTAAAATATTAAATGTTATGGATACTATTGCTCCCACAAAGGTGAAGGAAAAAGTCTCCATGGAGAAATTCCACAATGGTGAGAAATGAAAAAAAGAGAGTGTCGGAAAGCCGAGCCCAGATGGAGAAAAACAAAACTTCAGGTTCTTTATGACATCTATAAAGAGAAACTTCACTCTTATAACTTACAACTGAGGAATGCAAGGAAGTCATATTTTTCTGACATCCTCACCAGAAATAGTCGTAGTGCTCGCACATTATTTGCTGTTGTCGACAGGCTAACAAACTCTCCTGTGTCAGTAGCACCTGAACTGTATTCCGCCAAGGCCTGCAATGACTTTGCCAAATTCTTCACAGACAAAATCCAAAATATTAGACAAGCGGGTGGTTCATTAACGGCAGGTTCAGGTTATGTACAGTTTCCACAGAAAATTGGTTGAAACACCATGAAACAGTTTTATCTCATAAACAGCAAAGATCTGGAGGACATCTTACGTCAACTGAACTCCTCCTCTTGCTGCTTAGACATCCTGCCCACCGGCTTTTTCAAAAAGGTCTCAAAGATCTTGGAGTCAGATCTGTTAGAGATTGTGAACTCATCTTTAATGTCGGGTGTTTTCCCAGAGCCCCTGAAAACAGCTGTAATTAAACCCCTGCTGAAAAGAGACAATCTGGACAAGACACAAATGAAGAACTACAGGCCCATCTCCAATCTTCCATTTTTAAGTAAGATAATTGAAAAGGCTGTTTTTCATCAGCTAAATCACTTCTTAAGACAAAGCAACTGCTATGACGTCTTTCAGTCAGGTTTTAGACAGCACCACAGCACTGAGACTGCTGTGACCAAAGTCATCAATGACATCCGTTTGAATACTGACAGTGGAAAAATGTCAGTGTTAGTTTTACTGGATCTCAGTGCTGCATTTGATACAGTTGACCACATTATTTTACTCAAAGGACTGGAGAACTGGGTGGGTCTCTCTGGCACTGTACTAAACTGGTTCAAAACGTACTTAGAGAACAGGAAGTACTTTGTGTCAATAAGTAACTTTACATCTGAGCAGACTGGAATTACATGTGGGGTTCCCCAGGGTTCCATCCTTGGACCTCTTCTGTTTCAAATCAAATCAAACTTTATTTATAAAGCGCTTTTCATACAAGAAGTTGCATCACAAAGTGCTTTACAGATTAAAATGACCCCACATAAGACCACCGTCCCTTCCCTCCCCCACAGATTTAAAAGCATGGTCACAGTTATACCCCCCTCCCCCCAACCCATCTCCCATGCACACACACAGTTAAAAGAAAAAGTTAAAAAGGACATTGGGCCGAGTGTAGATGAACCATGCAAGGAAACGCCATCAGAGGAGCCATCTGCCCCGGCAGCAGTAGATTAACAGCAGCAGCCGAGGCACCGACACAGGGCACCCAGTGGAGGCAAGGCCAAGACCCCCACCTCCACCCAAGCGCTACCTGGAGAGCACCCAGGCAGCTACAGCCGACCACCGCTCCCGGGGCAGAGGGCTCCCACAGAGGAAACACTGGAACGGGGATTAAGATAATTTAACATCTATATGCTCTCACTGGCACAGGTAATAAATGACAACAATATAAGTTACCATAGCTACGCAGATGACACACAGATATATATTAGAATGTCACCAGAAGACCAAGGGCCTGTACAGGCTCTTGGCAAATGCATTGAGGAAATTAATGACTGGATGTGCCACAAATTTTTGCAGTTGAACAAAAACAAAACGGAGGTAATTGTCTTTGGAGCTAAAGAGAAAAGATTGAAGGTCACCACAGGGCTTCAGTCCATACACCAAAAAACCACCAACCACGTCAGAAATCTGGGTATAGTGATGGACTCAGACCTAAACTTTGAAAAACACATTTTGGCAATCACAAAATCAGCCTACTATCACCTTAAGAATATCTCAAGGACAAAAGATCTGATGTCTAAGCAGGACCTGGAAAAACTAGTCCATGCGTTCATCTTTAGTCGGCTTGATTATTGTAACAGCGTCTTTACAGGTCTGCCTAAAAAATCAATTAAAAAATTCCAGCTCATCCAGAACTCTGCTGCTTGAGTTCTAACTAAAACCAAAAAAGTGGACCACATCAGTCCAGCTCTGAGGTCTTTACACTGGCTGCCTGTCTATCAGAGGATAGACTTCAAAGTTCTGCTGCTGGTCTATAAAGCTCAGAATGGTTTAGGACCAAAATACATCAGTGATCTCCTGACCCAGTATGAACCTACTCGACCCCTCAGGTCATCTGGATCTGGTCTTTTATCAGTTCCCAGAGTCAGAATCAGACATGGAGAAGCTGCGTTCAGCTTCTATGCTCCACATGTCTGGAAAAAACTCCCAGAAAGCCTCAGATCAGGTGAAACACTGTTTATTTAAATCCAGCTGCTTTTGATTAGATTTTTATTCTAAGTTTTAAATCTGCACGGCTTCTTTTAAGATTCTTATAAGATTTTTTTTTTCTCTCATTTTAAATAATGGTTTTTATTCCTGTACTTTTCCTTTTTCTGCACCCTGCTGTAATGCTTTTGATGTTTTATGTAAAGCACTTTGAATTGTCTTGTAACATGAATTGTGCTATACAAATAAACTTGCCCTTGGCTTGCCTATCACTGTAGTAGTTTTTGAAGAGTTTTTTTATTGTGGCATTCTCTGAGAGTGCTTTGGTTAATTTTACAGGAATAACCAACTATGAGGAATATTCGCTGATACAGGAAGTTCCAGAGGACAAGAAGGAGGAGAGTACGGGAACGCTGAAGAAAGACAGGACTCTACTACTACGAGATGAAAGAAAAATGGAAAAACTCAAAGCCAAACTTCATACCGATGATGACTGTAAGTTTCAGCTTCTAGACAGAGGCAGCTTTTATATGGCTGATATAACTCACTGCCCAGGGTGGCAAGGATTTGGGGGTGACAAACAAAGTCAAAAAGTAAAAGAAAAGTTATGTTAGTTGCTCTCCGAAGTAGTTTTGTGTCACTTATTTGTGTATTTAAGTCAATTGTGAGTGGGAATATTCTCTCGTTATGCGCTGTTGGTAAATATGGCTGTATGCCATTGCTGGCTAATGGTGCTTAAATCTCACTCTGCCTGTTGAGGCAGAGGATTCATATGGTCCGGTATTTTCAAAATCTGAGCTCCAGATGGTCAGTTTAAAACCTACAGTTCTTTGACTAGTCAAAATTCAAATGGATTACTATACAGTGCACAAATAATTTTTAAAACACTGTTTGAAAGCTTAGATTATTCTAGTTCTAAACAACCAAGGATCACTTTAAGTAGAGAAAAGTGTGAAAACAGCTTTAAATTGACTTTTACCATTAAAACTAAGTGTTTTGTCTAGGGTGTAATTCAAGGAAGAGCAACCACCATCTGCTAAACCAAATAACTTGTGCCTTTTTTTATGGTGATATGGCATTTTTTGTTTTTTATCTCCAGCAAATGAAAACTAATTACTAGGAGTTCCTAAGAGTTTAAATGAAGGCAACTGGACTTTTCTTGTTGTCTTGAATATGTTTCGACTCTCATCCAGGAGGCCTCTTCAGTTCTGAAAACTGGACTGGGAGTATCAGATTTATAAATCAAAGGTTAAGGCTCACTAATGGGGCTATCTTTATACCTAACGAAGCTGTCGAGACAACAAGAAAAGTCCAGTTGCCTTCATTTAAACTCAAGAATATCATGTACTGGATGACTGAGAATCCACACCAATGTAATTACTAAGAGTGTTTTATTTTCACAAATACAGTAAAGGTTTCATAAATCACAAACTTTGGTTTAAAGGATCAGTGTCTAGTCCATATTTATGCTTGACTAATTCTAAAATGGCCCTAATTGAAAAAGACCAACCATTTTAAAAACACTGAACAGTTAAATTTGAGTTTCGCAAAAAATAAAGATGTGCTAACTCTCAAACTGTGTTTTAATTAAATATGTGTTCAGTGTATAATTATCCAGTTCATTTTTATTCCGACTAAGTGTTTTAGATTTTGAACAAGAGAGGCTAAAATGCAATCAAGAATAATTAACAAACTTTAGTTTAGCACTGATACGAAGCCCAAAAACAGATGCTGGTTTTAGCATTACTAAATGTCAGTCAGTCACAGTATTCCTGCATTGCTTACAAATTGCTGTTATCTTGTCTGATGTGGTTTCTTTTTTTACTGAGTACTTCAATCCTCCCACAGAAAGTTTTAAAGGTCCTGGCAGTGTTGACAGCACAATGAAAATACTTTTTTAGCCAAATTCGGATTAGTTGACCAGCAGAAGAAGAGGGGTCTCATTTGTAAAGCTTACTTACTCACAAAACCTGTGGTACGGGAACGGTGAAGAAAGACAGGACTTGAAGAGCTTCGCACACACAATGACACACAACCAACACTCAGCCCCTACCCCCATCTCTGAACTGAGAATTACGTTCAGAATCTGAATGAAAATATCTAAATATTTATTATATTACGGTATGTTCATATGTATGTCTTCATATTATATAGCAATTGCATTTATTAGTGTATTAAGTGTGAAGTACAAATACAGTATAGTGCAGTGACACTCCTGCAGAATGCCGCAAAATGGAGGCGCTGGCACTTTTTGAAGATCACACCACTGGCAGCATCTAGATGGTGTCCTATAGGTTGGCAATAGGACTATGGTGCAAGCAACAATTATGGACACGCAAGAGACAGTTTAGAAAAGTTTTATTTTAGGCCGGGGACTGAAGGCTGGAAGGAAATCGGCCGGGGATAGTTCTCGTCCGGGTCTGCATTACGGAGGAAGGTAAGTGATTAATGATGGGGTTCTTCAGGAAGGGTTATATTGCAGAGAGGTAAGAGGAATGTTCTTACTGTGGAGTTGGAGCGGAGTTCCAGTGAGAGGTAAGCGCACCACCAGGGTGAGTTTAGCAGGAAGCAGGTGTGCGATCAGCAGACACACTTGTGCCCTTGTGTGATTCCCAGGAGGTTAGATGGTAGCAAATGCGAGAGGGCGGACAGGCAGAGGATGGACTGCGGGGCTCTCAGGTAAGCAAGGTGCAGGAGCAGCTTGAGGAGAGGCAGACAGATGGATGAGGAGGATCTAGGTGGTTTGAAGACCAGATAGAGGCGATGAGGATTTGATTCAGAGATCCAAAGACAGGACTTCACAGGAGGATCGAACTGCGAAGAGGAGCAAAGTATACGGTGAGTTTTACAATTCTTTTAGCAGTAAACCACTGTTTACAGAGAGCTTGTTTTACCACATGTAGTAAGAAAACCATCTGGGATGTGCCTCAGAGAATCCACTGATCTAAGTACTCCTCCTGATTGCTGATGACGAGTTTCAGCTGGGACCACACCTGTCAGTCACACCCTGCAAAGGAAGGAAGTAGGAAATAGGCACACAAATGCTGTCTTGCACACACCCCAGTGGATATGACAGATGGGGGGAGCCAATGTAGATTACCTAAGGCAACACTAATAGCTGATCAAAGTGCTAAATTGGGCCAGGTGTTCGATCTACCGACCCGCTGGAACCGTGCATCCCCTTCTTTGTTATGTCAGGCACACTGTTGCATCATTTCTCTTGTTATTTTCAGCTCTTCCTTTTATTTATGACCCCCAATTAAATTTTGCTCGGATGATACTTTTCAAAAGTAGACTTAAAACACACCCTTTCTATTAGGCTTTAGATATCTAGGAGTGCTGAAACTTAATACATTCTGCTGTAATTTTGTATTATTTGTTTTAATTTGCTTTATTCTAATTGTATTGTTGCTACAAGAAGTAATCATATACTTAAAACTTTATATTTATTGTTCTTATTTTTTTATCGCTTGGGCTGCTGCTTTTGTTTTTTATTTTATTTTAATCTATTTACTTTAGTTGTCTTGTTACACATTTTGTTATTGCTAACTATATTTTTGTCTTTTAATGGGAAGCACTTTGGTCGCCTTTTGGCTGAGTAAAGCTCCTTATACAGTTGTGGCCAACAATTTTGAGAATTACATAAATATTGTAAATTGGAAAAGTTGCTGCTTAAGTTTTTATAATAGCAATTTGCATATACTCCAGAATGTTATGGACAGTGATCAGATGAACTGCATAGTCCTTCTTTGCCATGAAAAAACAATTTATAGAATTATCAAGAAGTTCAAGGACAGAGGTTCAATTCTTGTTAAGAAGGCTTCAGGGCATCCAAGAAAGTCCAGCAAGTGCCAGGATCCTCCATAAAGAGGATTCAGCTGAGGGATCGGAGTGCCACTAGTGCAGAGCTTGCTCAGGAATGGCAGCAGGCAGGTGTGAGCGCATCTGCACGCACAGTGAGGCGAAGACTTTTGGAAGATGGCCTGGTGTCAAGAAAGGCAGCAAAGAAGCCACTTCTCTCCAAAAAAACATCAGGGACAGATTGATCTTCTGCAGAAAGTGGTGAATGGACTGCTGAGGACTGGGGCAAAGTCATATTCTCCGATGAAGCCTCTTTCCGATTGTTTGGGGCATCTGGAAAAAGGCTTGTCCGGAGAAGAAAAGGTGAGCGCTACCATCAGTCCTGTGTCATGCCAACAGTAAAGCATCCTGAGACCATTCATGTGTGGGGTTGCTTCTCATTCAAGGGAGTGGGCTCACTTACAATTTTGCCCAAAAACACAGCCATGAATAAAGAATGGTACCAAAACACCCTCCAACAGCAACTTCTTCCAACAATCCAAAAACAGTTTGGTGAAGAACAATGCATTTTCCAGCACGATGGAGCGCCGTGCCATAAGGCAAAAGTCATAACTAAGTGGCTCGGGGACCGAAACGTTCAAATTTTGGGTCCATGGCCTGCAAACTCCCCAGGGGTCTCATTTATAAAACATTGCGTAGAATCCCTACTAAAAGTGTATGTACGACCAAAACAAAAAGTTTGCATACGCCAAAAAGATTTCTGATTTATAAAACCATGCCTACGCACAGGTGTAAGCAATTTCCCCTTTATAAATCACAGTCTTCTTGGAAGTTTGCGCACGTGAATTTGGCTCATATCCCGCCCTGAACACGCCCAAATCCGGCTATAAATGGTCAATGCAAAGCAGGACATGAATATTGATGCATATGAAGAAGAGGGGAAATATGGCAACAACAAAAAAAACCAAGAAGAGAAACTTTACGGAGATGGAGATTGAAGTGCTAGTGGGTGAAGTGGAGGCTAGAAGAGACATTTTATTTGGTGGACACAGCAGTGGTGTCACAAATAAAAGGAAGAACTGCGAGTGGCAGCATGTGGCGTCTGCAGTGCAGACTGTCAGTTGAACTGACAGGACGGTACCCGAAATAAAAAAAAAGTGGTCGGACCTCAAAGTCGAGGCAAAAAAAAACTTGCCTCCGCCGCCAGAGTGGGTCTGCTACTGGAGGGGGTACGTGTACACCCGGGCTGACACCACTGGACAGGAAGATGGCAAGTATCAAGGGAACATCAAGCGTGTACGGTATTGTGTCAGAGAAGGAGGGCGACACCGACCTGGCAGAAACGACAGATGAACCCGGTAAAGCACCTTTTGTATATAATTTATTATATGGCTACGTTAACAAATTTGAGCATATTTTAAGGAGACAGACTAATATGCCGTGTCTTTTCAGCTCTTCCACAGTCGGTAGGTGGTGAGGATGAGGAGGCTGAGGAAGATGAGGTTGCCCAGCGTCCGGCTGCCCCCAGCACCAGTGCTGCCGGTGCCCGTGGTGCATCCAGCAGTGGTCGGGTTCTGACTGAAGCTGTGATGCAGACACAGAGAGACACCATCAGCGCCATCAATTCTGTGACAAACGAGTTAAAGGAAATAAAGAGTGTGCTGTGCGACATAGTGACAGCCATTGGAACCTTAGATGATACAATAAAATTTTTTTAGAAATGAACCTTGTCGTTGTTATCTCAAACGCCGCATTACATCCTGGCGGATCCTTGCTCCCTGGGTGAAGGCTTCCTGTCGAGGAGGAGGCGGCTGTGGGTCGGGGATCTCATGCCGGGGAGGGGGTAGGCCAGGAGGGAGGGGAATTCCAATTCTCAGTGCCATGTTATGAAGAATTCCACATGCCCTCCCGATCTTGCAGACCTTTGTAGGGTGGTATAATAGTCTGCCACCCGAGGCATCCAATGACCGCCACCTACATTTTAACAGGCCTATGGCACGCTCCACGACTGAGCGCGCACGCGTGTGACAGGAGTTGTAGCGCATTTCCTCTGCTGTCTGTGGGTCTGGGAACGGGGTCAGAAGCCAGCTCCTGAGAAGGTAGCCACTATCACCTGCAAGTGATAACACGTTTAATTCAGGCGTCTACAACCAGCATTTCTAATGACGGTGAGGACTTACCGAGCAGCCAGCCATCACGCACAGCGCCTGCCTGCAGTCTGTTCCCTACACTGCTGTGTGTCAAGATAAAGGAGTCGTGTGTTGACCCAGGCCATCGTGCCACCATATTAGTGATGTGTGAATCACATATGATTTGCACATTAATACTGTGTACATGTTTCCGATTGACGAAAACAAATTCATCCTCGGATGGGGCCCTTATAGCAATATGGGTGCAGTCAATTGCGCCGATTATCTTTGGGAAACCGGACATTGCTGCAAATTGCATCTTAATTTCGGCCTGCTCCCCCACAGTATATGGAAACGTGATGTATCGCCTGCTCATTTTAATGATCCCATCCGAGACTGCAGGCATTATTGCGCTCAGGGACAGCTGTGATATCCCAGACCTAGTAAATAAATATAACATATTTGAAGGCATTATTTCCAAAAAGGGACTTTGGGCAGAATAGTAAGAATCATGTCACTCAGACACATACCTCTCGGCTAATTCCCGCTGGTAACAACCAGTTGCAAGAAACCCCAGAGTGGTCAGCACCTGCAGCTGGACCGGAATGGCACGGTTCCGCCTGGACGGTCTCTCCAAAACCGGGCCCAATTCAGCACAGAGATCCAAGAGCACAGCTCTAAGGAATCTGAATCTGCTTATTAGCCAGTCATCATCATGGGGAAGGAGGTCCGCATGATCCTTGAACATGCGTTCTCTCCTAATCCTTCCATTTGCAAAATCTTCTAGCAACGCCAGTGCATCCATCTCAAATATTACGCTTGAAAGTAGTTGGGGTATTTCTATTGGCAGCAATAAGACTGATTGCTTCCTTCCTTGGCACAATGAATGTGCCAATCAATGATGTATGGTACAGATGATTCAATTTATTAATTGACATACAGTCCCTGCCCTTTTATCTGAGTTTAAGGTTTTGAGATAAATTTTATGTATTTATTTTAATATTGAAAAATGTTTTTAGAAGAGCTATAGCTCACTGCAAAGTTACAATATAGATATCATTTCTGGTTTGGATGTTTATCATAACATGAATCCATAATTAATGTTTGGTGTGAGGTGAAATGATATGTGTGAGAGGAGTGATATGCAGTCTGGCTGCAGTTCACCACCTCACCAACTGCGTCGTCGATTCCCCCCGTCTTCAAAATGTCCGTACGCACGGGTCAGAGTTGGCTTACAGGTGCGCACATTTTCCCGTCAAGTCTGTTTTTTATAAATCACAACTTTTGCTTTGAAAGTGGCGTACGCCAGTTTCAGGCCCCGTTTTGAGCGTACGCAACGTTTATAAATGGGACCCCAGATCCCAATCCCATTGAGAACTTGTGGTCAGTCCTCAAGAGGCGGGTGGACAAACAAAAACCCACTAATTCTGACAAACTCCAAGAAGTGAATATGAAAGAATGGGTTGCTATCAGTCAGGATTTGGCCCAGAAGTTGATTGAAAGCATGCCCAGTCGAATTGCAGAGGTCCTGAAAAAGAAGGGCCAACACTGCAAATACTGACTCTTTGCATAAATGTCATGTAATTGTCAATAAAAGCCTTTGAAACCTATAAAGTGCTTGTAATTATATTTCAGTACATCACAGAAACAACTGAAACAAAGATCTAAAAGTAGTTTTGCAGCAAACTTTGTGAAAACTAATATTTGTGTCATTCTCAAAACTTTTGGCCACAACTGTAGATAAACGTTGATTGATTGATTGAAAGAAAACTGTTTTCCATGCGTCCACATTGTGCTTTCTCCCCCTCTCGGTTGCCATGGTTACCCATGAAGCCCCATATCAGCCAGATTAAGATGATTCAGAATATTCCCTAGGCCCTTTGCATTGACCATTTATGATAGAAAGTGGGTGGGTCGTGGGCGGGATAAGATCCAAAAACACTTGAGCACATTTCTAGGGAGAGTGTGATTTATAAAGCGGAAATTGCGTGCAGCTGTGTGTACTCCAAGTTTTATAGATCTAAAACTTACTAGGTGTAAATATTTTTTTTTCTTTTGCTGAGCTTAAGTACAGTTTTAGTAAGGATTCTACGCAAAGTTTTATAAATGAGACCCTGGGGCAGGACAAGAACCTCTTCCTTTAACACTTCTAAAATAAAAGTCCAACACATAGATTGAGGGTGTTTAAAGCGCTAACTTTTATACAGCCTATGGGGCTTATAATAATAGCTTACACCTACTTTACCTGACTGGGTCATTTAAGGTAAAGAAAGCGGCAAGGATACGAGGCCAACTTTATGCTGACATGTAATATTGTGCTTTTTTAATATCACAATATTCTGTGACATGAGATTGTATTATTTCCCTGCTAATTATAATATTGTGTATGTTACCCAACTCCGATTTCCATCTTCTACAATCTTTTAATGAACCTTTTCTCAACAGTAAATATTGAGTTTTTATCCCTAATCCTTGTTTTAGCGTCCCCATATTAAATAAGATTTTCATTTGTATTAATTGTTAAATTCTCATTTTAATCAAACTGTGACCATATTTGAAAAGTGAACTTTTTATTTATTTATTCGTTTGCATGTAGTAAAAAACTTTGTTTTGATTGGACAGTGAACTGGCTGGATCACAGCAGGACTTTCAGAGAGCAGGGAGTAGAAGAAAGTGAAACCCTGCTGCTCAGGCGCAAGTTCTTCTATTCTGACCAGAATGTGGACTCACGGGACCCAGTCCAGCTAAACCTTCTCTATGTTCAGGTAAAGTTTATAAGCCTGGATCAATCTATTTATAACAATTAATAAAGAAAATTAAACACAACTGTGCCTCTTCTTGATATCATATACTTGGGCAGTGTTAACTCAAAAACTTAAAAATATATATTCATTTTACTTTTTCAAGCACTGTATATTTGAAAATATCCCATTCAAGGAACTATTTCTTTTTATTACACCAGCTTTGTGTTTAAATCAAACTATATTCACTTACAGTTTTGTAGTTTAAAAGGTTAGAGAAAGTTCTGAAAAGTCGCCATTCCAAGTGAAAAAGTTGGTATGATTTTTTGGGTTTTTTGCCTGAAATCAAAGTCCAATACCATTGCCTTGCCTAAGAATATTTTGCCTAAAAAAATATTTACCTACAGTCTGTATCTCCATTAAATTTTTCTTACATGATTAAGTTTGATTTGTTGTCATTCCCAGATTCTATATCTGACTTAAGAGGTAATTAGAACATCTTTTAAGTAGTCAATTTGTCTTTATTTACCAAATCAATAAATAATGTTCTGCTGAAGGGAGCTCAAGTCCTGCAGTGGTACTTTTACCACAGTTTGAGAACCCCAGCTTCAACCCCAAAAGAGAATGTCACCTATTCTGTTTTTATTCATTTGTAGGATATAAATTTAGATTATTCTAATTATCAAAGAATGCCCCACAGCTTTTGCTGTTTAAGATTAGTCTAAATAACTTGCCGTTTTCAACATTAGCCACTAAAGAGCTGAATAAAACACAAGAAACATAATTATGCCCAGGGCTTATTGAGCTGAAATGTAACAGGGATTTATTGTTGTTAGTACAACCTTAGTATTTATCAGCTCCCTGGTGCTACACTGCATTTTTAGCTGCAGTGGTTGCCAAACCTGGGTCTGTTGAAGACATGCCTTGCATTAAGATTATGCCTTGATGGTAGATTACCACTTGTTCATGTTCTTACAGCAGATAAGGGAAATCCTGCCGTTTCAGAAGAAATCTGCATCTAACACTTTGCTGAGTTTTCGCCTTTGCTCTGTCTGCCATGTGTGCTGTTGTGAGCTGATAATCTTCTTAAGTGTTAAGATTGGAACAATTTATTTACAATATATATTGCAATCCAATCACATACAGTCCTTATAAGAGAGCGAAGAAGTGCAGTCCAGTGTCTCACTGTGCTGAATGACGTTGGCTGCAAAAAAAGGATTTTGAAAGTTAGGCTAAAAAGGAGAACCCTTGCATGAGAAATCTGGTTGATTCTAATTACTTTTAGAAATATTTCTGGAAATTGTCTCATATGTAACAAAAAATATGTATTATGAATTCAAAAAGTAGTGCTAAACATTGAGTAATATAATTGCTTCAGAATTTCTTTAAGGTGCAAAAGAAATCATGGCCTTAAATGCATAGGTTGTTCAAGCATTAAGCATTTTGTCAGGGTCTGCATATTGTAAACTTGGTTAGTTCTGTTGTGGTAAGGACAAGATGTACTGGAAACCTCCTTGCCCTATCTCTAAGGTTGAGCCCAGCTATCTCATGGAGGAAGCTCATTTTAACTACTCATATTCTGGATCTCATTTTTTCAGTCATGATCTATATCTCATGAACAAGGGTTGGAGTGTTTTGATGGGCTACTAAATAATGGTCTTCTCTTTTTTGCTCAGCTTTGTTCACCACCACAGAGTAGAGTAGCGCCCACATGCCCATAAAACATTCATCCATCTACCAGTTCATCCTACTATTACTATTCCATGTCTCTTGAACCAGCCCCCTGCCCGCACCTGCCAGATGGCATACATGGCACCCAGCCTCAACATCCCTTCACACATGCCTTTAGGGGGCTTTCTGCTGCTTTTTCAGGCTGAGCTCAGTTAAACTCCTGGAGACAAAGATTGACAAACAGCTGCTTGCTGCTGGGACACCCCCATCCCACCCACATCAAGATTTGGGGGCCTGATTCCAGAAGGGTGATTCGATCTTGCTAATCTGGAGAAAGCTCACCAATGTCTGTTATCTCCCTTCGTTGAGTTGCTAACAATGGCAGAAGCATACAATACTGACATGCACTATTATTATATATTATAATTACTAAACTAGCAAGTCATTAGGTTTGGGTGTCTGTTTTAAGATCAAAACTGTAAGTTCAATGAAGCTAAAGGCTTTATAGAGAAACTATGGAGTAGTGTCAATTCAAGGATACACTTTTATTTTGTATGTAATTTAATCAACTTTTTAGAGGATCATATTTAGGCTATTTTCAAGTGTAAATGTTTAGGTCATGCAAAGTAGACCTAAACATTTATGTATCTATATTAATTCTGTACTTGCTATGTTCTTATATTATAACCTACAGTACATAGTCTGTAAAAGCATCCAATGTGTAAGGAGTAGCTAAAAACTTTTCTGAAGGTAAGAAACCCCAAAAGTGTCTCCAACATAAAATATGTATGAATGCAGCTTTTAGGTTGTCTGTAGTATTGACACTACTCTGCAACTTTTTGCAGTGATCTGAGGATATAACCGAAGACTTCCTCATACAAAACCTTTATGAAATAAATTCTTACTTAGCTGACCTTTCTGTCCACAGATACAGCTGATTCACCTGACCCTACCAGAACATGACTGATCAGACCCCTTTTTTACTGCTGGAAATGCCTTGCTTTGTTTAGGCCAGGTGTGGCTATCGGATGGAGCAGGAAGAAACCAGTAGAATCTACTATTGTGAATCCATCTCTGCTGTTGACACAAGCCTTATTTGATGTCAAACAGTTTGAACTCCTTTGGTGAAAATAATTCAGTGAGATTAATTTTTTGTAGCCATCTTTCAGTCCCTGACATCAATCTGAAAAAAAGTTTGCCCTACTCCTCAATTTCAGCTGTGAGATGCTTTGAAAGGCTGCTTGCATGCCAACCCGTTTGAATTCACCCACAGCATCTCAATGAGATCAAGATATGAGCTTTGACTTCGCCCAGAACTTTCCATTTCTAAATTCTTTGTCAGTCCTTGGTGGATTTACTGGTATGTTTTGGGTCACTGTCATCTCACAGCGACTATTGCTGTTGTTTTAGATTGAAATATTTTGCAGATAGTCTTACATTTTCCTCAAGCTCCCTTGTAAACATGGTAAAATTCATTGTGAATTCTGTGATGGTGAGCTGAGCCAAATGTGGTGTAGCAAAAAATTCACATTACATCCATCTCTATGCTTCACACAGGTTTTACCAGAAATGCTATGTTTGGTTTTTATACCAAGTATGTTGTTTGTTCTGGTATCCAAATTACTCTTAGAATCATCTGTAAAAACAACTTACTCCCAAAAGTCCTAGTCCTTGTTTGCATTCTCTGTGGTAAACTTCAGTCTGGCCCAGGGGTCGCATTTTACATAAAAAATTTACCTTTTTTTTTTTTTTTTTTACGTGACTGAAAAAACTAAAGGTCACTTGCCATTTTTACAATTACAATTCACACCTTGACCACTTGGTGTTGACACACATGCAAGGCAAAAGTCAGACACCTCATCACAACAGCCTCTGCAGCAATGCCACATGATTACACCTAAGAAGGTCCGTGTGGACAGAAAGGAAGTTGTGACAGGCCACAGCAAGAACTGTTTGTAATTTAAGTACAATTGTTTAATTTCATTGTTCATATGTCATTATTATTATTTAAAAAATTGACAGGTAAAAATAGATAATGACTGGATTTTTCCCACGTCAGTCAAAATGACAAAAACATTTACCGCAACCTCTGGTCTGGCCTTCATGTTTTCATATAGAACAAAGGCTTCCTCCTTACAAACCTCCTAAGTTAAACTTGCTGTCGCTCTCTGGTTGTACAGGCATATACACATTCACTTTGACAGTAGCAAGAGCCTGCTGTAAGCTCAGAGTTTACATTTTTTAGATTTTTTTAGACTTCTTTTAGAGTCTTGCAGTCTTCTTTTAGGGGGAACTTGCTTAGACATTCAGACCTGGACATGTTGGAAGTTGCTTTAAATGTCCTCCACTTTTAGACTTTTTCCAGTACATTGAAATGACTGATTTCAAATTATTTTGAAGTTTCTTTAGGTTCTTTATCAGACTCATACGCTGCTTGAATTCTTTTTTTTTCTGAAGGTCGTTTATGGCCCTTTCAATTTCAGTGTTTTCACTCTCACCTTAACAGTCAAGAGCACACCAACCTAAGTATCTGAGGTTTAAACATGACAAACATTTAAAATACTGAATAACAATGTTCTAAACATCTTTCCCTGATCTCATACACCTAAGTGTAATTTTAGTATTTTTAGCTGAAAAAAATGTGGGGGTGTCCATAAAAAGTAAAAAATACCTAAAACAGTGGCCAAAGCCCACACACCCAAATACATTACAGATATACATGCAGGCATTTCACCACTATAAAAACAGATTGCACAGTTTCCATTATTTTTTGCAGCATTTAAGCAGGAGATTCTCTGTATTTTTATTTGTTTGACTATATTACAAGTTACAAAATCAATACTTTTCAGTATTGGTTAATTTTATTTTGGATATTCATATGTTCAAATATTTTAGAAAAGCACACAGGCTACCATAGGGTGTCTTAACTTTCCTGACTGTATGTACTATTAAATCTTAAATTCAGTTGCTGTTTTCCTTTTCTGCTTCTCTTACTCTATGTTACCATCCCTTCCAGTTTGCCTATCTCCACTCCCTCTCCATCTCGCACTCATTCTGACACAGTTGCACACATCCCCACCCTCTCACCCTGGCACACATTACGGCAAATAGTGGTCTTCTCTCAACACACTCATATTTCCTTTCACAACAACGGCTCCGCCCCCTGTCCTCCCGTGCTCTCTCCCATCTATCTTTCCGTTGTTCTGTCTCTCACACACAGTCGGATTGTTGCACAGATCACAGAGACTATTCACATGGCTGTGGTACTAATTTGTCACTGTGTTAAAAAGGCCAAATAGAACCAGAGGAGAGAGGATATTTAAAAAAGTGGAATAATTCTGGGACGCTTTCGTAGTGGCTTTTTAGTTTCTTTTTGCCATCTGTCTTTCAGAATTTCAATTTCGTAGAAATTTGATCAGAGCTTTGAGTTTCCGATCTCCGCTTTATGTGAAGCTTTGATTGCCAGTACCAGTTTTAGCAAATTCCAACTTTTTAACTATGATATAAGACAATAAAATAACTATATTCAAAGCATTTTTTGTAGGCTTTATACGGACAGGATTTGACAATTTTTCTTAAGCAAAGACAAAATGTTTAGTTTTGACATTTTGAGTTGTCTTTTAGATTAGCGGTTTGCACTTTTAGCTTTAACTGTAAACAACAATTTCCATGCTTATTCCTCAGAGAAAGTAGATCAGTAAAATTGGCACTGACATTTGCAAAAGACTGCAAGTCTTCCAAATCAAGCATGTTCCTTGACAAACGGTGGTTGACAAATGAAATAAACAGACCAACTGAACTGTTGTGAGGCAGGTGGGGGTTTTTCTCGGCCTTGCTGTTATCTTTTTTAATCTCTTGCCATAATTTACAAATAAAATATTAGAGGCTTGTGGATGGGTCAGTTGGTCTATATTACATGAGTCATGTTGGCGTAGGTGTTGCGAGATTTAATTCTTGCTGTTTTTGTTTGAAAGGGGCAAAAACAACTTGAGTTGTGCAATGTGTCTGTTATTTATGTTCTAGCCTCTCTGTGAATAATATTTAATATAAGTAGTTTGTGATTTCAGCAGATTAGAGTCATTGAAGCTGTGTTCATTATTGAAGTTGTGTTCATTACTGTAAAGCTTTATTAATTCATAGAAATGTATCCACCTTCCAGACATTTTCAGATGCTTTAAAAGGCAGAAGCAGTTGCCTTTTTTGGTTCATTAGTTAACATCTTCGCATTACTTTTAATAGCATGAATTGATGAGAAATTTAGAATCTTTTTAGATGGTTCCGTTAGTTTTGGGCAAAACCAATCACCTATAATTGGTATAGCTGCTTTTTCACCTCTTAACAGACTAAAAGGTTATTTGTCTTCGTAATGTTTAGACCAAATAACCGATTCTAAGATTTACAATCTGTATGAAAGTTTATATTTTCAGTTTAGCTCTGATCTATAGACCATATGGAGTTCTGATGTGTTCTGGTCTGAAAGTTCTGTTTATTTATCATCAACATTTTGTTTGTTTGTTTATTTATTTCATTTCAGGCATTTTGCAGTAACCACACAGGTGACGAGCCACCTCCTGCGTTTCATGCTTTTCAACAAAAACATATAATTTAACATACGTGAAAAAAGGAGAAAAAAATAAAATTAATCCATTTTGCCTGAAAGGTAGTAGGAAGAAGAAAAGTTATTTAATCCTACCCCCATTTACTCATGATAAATTCAATCTGCTTCAATGCTACTTCTTAAAAATAACAATTTAAAAATCTATCAACAACTTTGGACTCAATGTAAATAAGAACATTGACATTTGACTTGTTTGGGCTTTTGATGATTTAAAAAAAGTATTTCCTTTTTCTGAATGAACTGATAACAAAGCATTCAATTTCACCTAAATAATAGGAAATGGATGCAAAAATTACATTAACTTTGTATTATCTTCTGATGCTTACAGGCTGAAAATAATACAGACTTAATACATACATGTACCTAATGACTATTTGGTAAAAGGTCCCTGGCAATGCTGCACCTCAGCCACATATATTTTGCAACCATCAACAAGGTTCTGGCAAAATTCTAGCTGGATTTTTGACCACTCTTATCAGAATTCATATAGCTCACTTACAGTAAAACAGTTGATTTTTCTGGCATCTACTCAGCTTTTAAGCATAGTCCTTGAATTTACAAAGGGTTTGAGGTGACGAGTGTTCCTGCTTAATGTTAGTCAGCTTTATCAATTCTAAAACCAGTTATGTGTGTTTGCTAACAGTTTGAATACTGAACTGTGTTTTCACAGTCTTCACTATTTAGCTGTGGATTTGAGGTGAAGTTAAATAATAAGAAGGCAGTCATCTTTTATTATTCTGCATTGTGCAGTTTATCAGTTTAATTGGCCACAAAACAGACCAACAGCATGATAATGCCACTGTAATTTTTTGCAATTGGTGCAGTCATTCAAAGTTCAAAAGAATCAAATCTACTCCTCAAAACAATATTTTCGTTCTTTTATCCAACAAGTTCAAAATTTGTCTCACCTCATAAAACTTTTATTTAGAATGCATTTGACCTACCCATTTGAGGAAGGTTTTCAGAGTGTCTGTATTCAGGTTTTTGTACAAAACAAATGTTCTGAGGAACATCAAAAGAACATAAAATTGTTTTTGTTTACAAGGCAGCAAATGGTGCTAAAAGACAAGGAAAAAGAGCCAGCTAAGTGTAACGAATAAAATTTAAATCTTCAGCACAAGAGCCTTTATTGGAACCTTTTCTATGACTTCCTCCTTTCGTTAATTCAATTTAATTGAAAAATACTTTATTGATCCCAGAGGGATATTAAGTGTTGTTGTAGCTCATACCATTTAATTCTTCAAGGAGTTGTTGTAGCTCATGATGGCTGTGGGCAGGAAGGATTTCCTGTAGCGGTCTGTATTGCAGTGAAACTGAAGAAACCACCAACTGAAGACACTCTGTTGTTGTAGGATAGTCTCATGAAGAGGATGGTCAGGGATGTCCATTATATTTTATTTTATGAAGAATCCTGCTTTGCATCATAGTCTCCAGATGTTCCACAGTGGTCCCCAGAACAGAACCAGCCTTTTTTATCAGGTTGTTTAGCCTCTTTTAAGTCCCTGGCTCTGATGCTGCTACCCCAACACATAATCAGGGTTCCCGCGGGGTCTTAAAAAGCCTTGAAAGCATTGAATTTATTAATTTTGAAATAATACCTTAAAAAGACTTTAAAAAGTCTTGAATTTTGATGTCTGGGTCTTAAAAATTGTGCTGTATGTAACTTCTCCATATTGTATTTTTCTTCAAAAGATTTATTTGTCAACCACCAATTATTTTGATTAAGTAACGTAGTATAAATAAAGAGTGGCGGAACCAATAATTGAGAACAGAACGCAGCCCCGGGTCACTTTCTTGTGAAACTTTCTTGTGACCTACTGAAATGTTTTTATTTTTCACACCTGCTTGGGTTATCTAGGGCTTAAAGTATTCTGGCACCGTGCTGGATCTCCGGCATTTGACTATGATTCAGAGAAAAAAAAACCACAACCCCCCCCCCCCCCCCCCCCCCCTGCCCCCCCGAAAAAAACAGCCCTCTTGAATGCAGCATCCCACGCGAACCGATGGTTGTTTCTCCTGAAATCAGAAGAATGGACGCTAAATTCATGGAGCCAGAGGAAGAGGTTGTCGTTGTTGACAAGGGTCTTAAAAACAAATGGGGCTGGGCATGGGTAGATGAAAAGGGCGGAGATGGCAAGCCGTTTGGGAGCTGGTGCCAGAAGCTAAGGGAGCCTGGTACCTGGTTCTATGTGTTGTGCTCCAAGAAGCTAGTATATGCAACTAGCGGGCGAGACGTCACGGACGAGACGCCGGGCATAAAGCACCTGTCCGCGCGCTCCAACACACAAGCCGTTTGCAGGGTGCAACAGCCACAGCGGACACAGCGGCCCCGATGAACGATCGTGTTTGTGACTTGAAAATACGTGTGTGCTTGTTCATTGCAGAACACGATTTATTATTTACATTTGCAGTTCTGTTGAAGAAAGAGGTTGAATTTATTTAATTATTGTAGAAAAATAATTGATTTCTGTGTATTTGTTTTACACGTGCGTTACATTAAAGTCGATTACGTCGATTAAGCATCATGTGGGTGGGGGGTGGTTCCTTATTTTATTTGCTGGGAGTTGGCAACCCTAATATGAACACATATGGCATAGCACTGGAGTTCAAAAAATGTCTGTCATCAGCTCAAAGGATGTATGTGTTCTCTTAATGTTGATGAAGCAATTACCCAAAACATGGAAGAAATACTGAATTTAATACTGCATACTGAATGTAATGGTAATAACACATCATCTTGAAAGCAAGAAAGTAAACATTAGCAATAGCAATGCTTCAGATCTGATCATTGCACTGGATTCAGTTTAGCAATTCTGTATTTATTTGTATTTGTTTCATATTCAGTTTACCACTTCATGGAGCACTTTACTGTTTTTTGTCGTTAAAATGAACTGCCTCTGCAAATATGTTAAAAAGGAGGAGTCAAGACCCAATGTAATGTATTTCCTATAACTTAATTTGCCATCGTTTTGAACAAAAATGATGTGAAAAGTTACAATTTATGTTTTTTGTTTAAATTGCCCTTTACTAAATTAAATTGTTGCTAAATGAATCAGATTAATTGGCTTGACTGAGTTTCACATGTTTTCATTTATAACTTAATAACCTTTACTTCTAAAAATCGCATTTGAATTGTAGGTCATCTTGTACATTACCAAGCACAATGCTAAAAGTTGTTGCCAAATTGCCTATACTGTATATGCATTGGAGTCACTGCAAGCCACTCCTTGGAAAAAAGTTCAGGCTCAGGATTTTTTTTTCACTTTAAGCCCTGGTTATCTTTTACCCATTGTACATTTGACTGATAAATGAACACAAGTTCAAGGATTTTGTTTTTCTTTGCTGGTAGGGGCGTGAAATAGGTATAAATCTTTCATATAAATGGTCTTAAAAAGACTTGAATTTAACTTGAAGAAACCTGTAGGAACCCTGATAATAGATTGCACTCTCTACAACAGACTTGTAGAAGATGTCTAGCATCTTGCTGCAAACCTCGGAGGACCTAAGCTTCTCAAGAAGCTGTCCGCTCTGTCCCTTCTTGTAGACGGCTTCACTGTTGACTCTCCAGTCCAGTCTGTTGTCCTGGTGAACACTGAGGTATTTATTCTCCTCCACCACCTCCACTTCTTCTCCCATGATGGAAACAGTGCTTGACTTATCCCTGTTTCTTCTGAAATCTACAATCTACTTTGTTTTGTTCACACTTAAGTTAAGACGTTGTTTCCACACCATGCCACAATGCGGTCCGCCAGCTCTCTGTATTCAGCTTCTTGTCACTCTCTGATCCACCAGAGTCATCTGAGTATTTCTGCAGATAGCAAGTCTCTGACTTATACTGGAAGCCTGAGGTGCACAGAGTGAAAAGGAATGGTGAGAGTACGGCCCCCTGTGGTGTTCCTATGCTGCTGACCCCCTGGTTTGACACACAATCCTTCAGTCTCACAAACTGTGTTCTGTTTGTCAGGTTGTCATTGATCCAGCCATTTGTTGATGGTGCCACCTGTATCTTCAGGAGTTCCTGACAAAGCAAATCAGGTTGAATTGTGTTCAATGCACTAGAGAAACCAAAGAATACGATCTCACTGATCTTTATGAAGTTAGACCTGTTTGTCATGGAAAGTTCCCTAGGATGACATGTATCGTGATTTAGAGCAATGTAAAAAAAAAAAAGAACAACCAAAAAACTTTTGCATGACACCATGACAGAGGAGTGTTCTTATTATCTCATTTTTATCTTTAGTATAACAGACATTTGTGTTACATTATCCTCCATAACATGTAATCTAATTTAGTGTTTAGTTGTTCAACAAATTTGGACCTGTTTTGGCAGCCTCTTTGATTTTGGGAAAACTGAATAATTCAGAAATAAAAAGGAGACAGTTTAGATCACTAAACACCATGTTACCAAGTTAACATAGTTCTTTGTCATCATTTATTTTTGGAGCAGTATTTTTGGTCTTTGCTCTGCTTGGTCATGGTGTGCTGGTTGACCTCAGTGTTGGCACCTTAGGCAGAATATGTGCATGTCACAGATCCTGATATCTTGCTCTGTGAAAATGTTCTAAGATTATGATTATTACTGTCTGGTCTCATCATAAAAAACATGCATATTTACCCAGCTAATGCGACAATGTATTGGAATGTATTTTTGAGCGCAATATGGAAACCCTGGTTGTGGCTTTCAACTATCTGCAAACCTGCTTTAATATTTGCTCAGGTATTCATTCTGACTATATACTTCCTGACATTTCTCAGCAGGTATATTTATCACCTGTTGTACAACACAACCTCCATCTAGCAACTTGCTCTGCTACTTCTTTAATCCTTCCAACCTCAACAATTAATCAAACCAAGTTAAATTTTCTTGCTCTTAATCAGAATCCCAAATGAACATAGATCACAGTTTAAGTTAAACTCCTAATAAATACAGCCTAGAATACATATCTGTGTTAATCAATCTGTACTTAAAATAGTAGTTTTAAAAATGTATTATAAAGAAAAATCTAAAGAAGTGTGATGTGCATTTGTATACAGCCACCCTGAGTCAAAATTTAGCAGAACCCCCTTTTACCACAGTTTCATCTACACGTGTTTTGTGGTATGCCTCTACACCCATCTAACACAGAAACATGAGTTGATCTAAAGCATTACAATACAGCTCTGGCTACATGTTTAGGGTCTTTGTTCAACTGTAAGATGAACCTAACAACACCGCACAGTCCGCCACCCCAAATCTGTGGAGTGCATTGCTAATTTTGTGGTGTCAACACTGCTTTATTTTGCTTTCATTTCACGCATATCATATGTTGTGTTGGTATATAACATATAAGACCTTTAGAATACATAGAAATGTGGGCAAGTACAAATACAAAATAAGTAAAGCCTTTGTAAAAGTTTAAGATGTATGAATACCTTTGCAAGTTTTAAGTTTAAGCAGGTTAGTGTGTCTTCACACACTTTCGTCTTTTTTTTGTCTCTTATACTCTACATAGTTTTCAAAGCACTTCATTTGTATTAGTAGATTCTACTCTCTGTGTCTGCAAGTCATACTTACTGCAAAATGAGTGTCTCCTATTATATTCGTAGCATCTTAATTTGTGTAACCCCCTCTAGTGATCAGCGTGTATCAGTGTGAAAGGCATGTGTGAGGACTAATTTTAGCACATCTTCTTGTGTTAAGAGCTTATGTGCTCCACTGTGAATTGCACTCGGGGAAGGACGTGATTGTGAGGAGAGGACATTGTTGTTCTCATTACAGCAGTAAGCTGCTGCTTAGGCTTTTATTGATGTAATGGGACATAAGAATGAGCTGAGTCCACGCTGTGCACTGATATGCCAATGCTAAAAGCATGGATAGAGTCTCCCTCACAGTCAGCATGGCCTCTTAGCTCTTGAAGCCATTAAATTTGCAGCAGTGAACTAGAAAGGGAGAGTGAAGGAGTACTGACTGCCCCCTGGAGAAACCAGTGCACAGGGGGAAGCATTTGAAACATGTCAACAAAGGCTTTTCTTTCCCTATCAGATTGGGATGGTAATGTAAAGAGTGTGACTTTGAAACAAGCAGAGTGATGTTTCCACTACTAATTAGGAAAAAATCCAAATTTATTATTTTTTTCTACAACATATTTGGGAACCGACTGTTCTATAGGAAGACATTATAAATAACTGATGTATTTCTTTTCATAATTTAATTTCAACCAAAATTTCCTATGAATTTTGGGGCTGATTTTACATGATAAACCAACACAAAGTATTGTATAGTTGTGAAGTAGATGGAGAATTATACATGGTTCTCAAAATCCGAAAAGCGTGGTATGCGTTTCTATTCAGCAGTACTGCAATTACTGCTGCAAGTCATTAATTCAATTCAATTCAGTTTATTTCTATAGCGCCTATTCACAACAGATGTCATCTCAAGGCACTTTACAAGAAAGTTATTTCAAAACAAACATTCCAATCAGTTTAAAGTTTTAGCTAGTTTTCAATTTAAGGAATCCCAGCAGATTGCATTGAGTCATTGACTGGCAGTTGCGCCCCGTTCATGCAGACTCCAACCACAGCAATCTCTCATACTGAGCAAGCATGTAGCGAGGGTGGAGAGGAAAAACTCCCCTTTAACAGGAAGAAACCTCCAGCAGAACCTGGCTCAGTACGAGTGGCCATCTGCCACGACCATCTGGGGGTTCGAGAAGACAGAGCAGAGACACAGAAAGAACAAAGTAGGAGTACTTTTTATATTAAAGAAAGTAAAAAGCTGATAACAGGACACGGGGGATGCTCAGTGACTGCGATGCCCCTCGTCCAGCAGGGCATTGCAGCGAAGGAGGATACCAGACCAGGTGTAGCTTCTATGGAAGAAAAACACTGAGAAAAAACAAAGTTAACAGTCGAAATAACAGCAAGTAATGCAACTCCAGAGTAGTAGAAGAGAAAGTAAGGTGAAGAAAAGTGGTCAGTCTGTCCTCCAGCAGTCTAAGGCCCCGTCCACACGGAGACGCGTTTCGCTGTATACATATAAATTTTTTATCGTATTAGCGTTTCGTCCACATGGATCCAGCGTTTTCGGAGACTGAAACCGTTATTTTTTGAAACCGGGTCCCAAAGTGGATAAATCTGAAAATGATGCCCTTGCAGTTTCGTGTGTACAGCGAATCCGTATATTTTCTGAAATGATGATGTCATCACATCACGTTTCGCCTGCGTCACATGTAACTGTAACAACAATAATGGCGGACAACATGATTTTGTTCGTGCTGCAGAAGCTACTAAGCCTACTAGCTTTATTACAGCAAAATGTATTGCTTTGTAATAAATGTATTCTTCTTGGTTCGTATACAGCGCGCAAGGTTATGCGCATGCTCAAAGTCTTCTTCTCCGTGTATAGTGTATCTCTGTGGCGGAATTACAGCGCTCCATACTGGTCTGGCATATATACTACTCCATTTTCAGTCGGTTTAAGTGGTTTCTTGTGGACACAGATATTTCTTGAGACGACTCCGTGTTTACTGAATTTATTTTTAGAACGAGGAAAGAAAATTATCATAAGGAACACACCGGCTCCGTGTGGACGTGGCCTAAGCATATAGCAGCATAACTACAGAGATTGCTCAAGATGACCTAAGCCACTCTTACTATAAGCATTATCAAAAAGGAAAGTCGTGGTCAAAAATAACTCTTATAATAATAATTATTCATGTTATTACTGGAGGAGAATTTAATACCATCCAGATGAAGTGATTTACTAAGCAGTTTCTTTTTTAGAGCTTCTGCTCCAAAGACGGAAACTTCTGTCTTGTCAGACTTTAAGAGAAAAAAGTTTAGCATCATCCAGGCTTTGTCTTCCAGACATGCCTATAACTACCTAACTGACTGGATTCATCAGGATTTATGGATAAAAATAGTTGTGTATCATCGGTATAACTGTGGAAATTTATCCCATGCTGTCTAATGATTTCACCGATTGGAAGCATATATATATAGTAAAAAGAATTGGTCCAAGCACAGACAACCCTCGAGTATAAAGAAGATTTATCATTTACATGAACAAACTGGAATCTGTCAGACAAATATGATTTAAACCAGCCTAGTGCTGTTCCTTTGATCCCTGCAACATCTTCAAGCCTTTCTAAGAGAATATTATGATCAACTGTGTCAAAAGCAGCACTGAGATCTAACAAGACCAGAACAGTCCCAAGTCCATTATCTGACGCCATGAGAATATCATTATTAACCTTCAATAGTGGTGTTTCAGTGCTATAACGAGCTCTAAAACCTGACTGAAATTCTTCAAACAGGTTGTTACTGTTTATGTGCTCACATACTTGATTAGCAACTATTTTTTCAAGGATTTTAGATAAAAAAGGAAGGTTAGATAAAGGTCTGTAATTAAGTCATTGTGATCGAGGGAAGGTTTCTTAATTAAAGGTTTAACTACAGAAACCTTAAATTCCTGTGGTACATATCCATTTACTAAGGATATATTCATCACATCTAAAATGGGGCCAGGAACCAAAGGGAAGACTTCCCTAAATAATTTGGTTGTGATTGGGTGTACCGTGGGGCATAAAAGTATTTGGCCGCCACCGTTTGTGAAAGTTGTCCCACTTACAAACATAAGAGAGGTTTGTCATTTGTCACACATTTCAACTGTGAGAGACAGAATGTAAAAAAAAGAAGTAAGAAATCACATTGTATTATTTTTTAAATAATGAATTTGTATAATGGTGTAGAAAATAAGTATTTAGCACCTACAAACAAGCAAAAATTATGGCCCTCACAGACTTGTTACTTCTTTTTTAGGAGCTCTTCTATCCCCCACTCGTTATCTGTATTAAAGGCAGCTGTTTGTTTAGGATTGTCCTCTACCCATATTGCCGGTCACATATACCACATATAGTGTGTTATATGTAGGGTATAAAAGTCAGTTTTCATCTAATCTGATTTGAGCACAGCATTACAGATGTTTGCTATGTTCCCTACTTGACCGTAGCAAACTGCAAACATGACAAATTATGGCTTGTTATCAACAGCAGCTTTCTTCTAGACAGACTTTAATGAAAGCCAGATTTAAGAAGTACACAACTAATAGCGGTCCTGTTGACAGGTTCTTCAACACTGAACTGTGGATTTCTGCAGCTCCTCCAGAGTTACTGCTTCTCTTATTAATGCTCTTTGCCCATCCTGTCAGTTTAGCTGGAGAGTGATGGTTTCATAGATTTGCAGTTGTACCATAATCTTTCCATTCTAGATGGAGTAATGAACAATGCTCTGTGACATGTTCAAATCTAGACATATTCTTTTATAACTAGCAGGTGAACTCTGTTCTAGAAGCCAGTTTGTATTTTACTTTGGGATGTCAAAGAGGGAATGGGGTTAGATGCAAATACACAGCACGTTTCAAATTAGTATTTTAAATCATTTTTAGATGTTCATCATTTTTTTCTGTTTCACAAATTGCCAACGTTGTGTATGTAATGGACCATTCCATACAATCCTTAAAATCCATTGAAATTTATGGTTTAAGATGAGAAAATGTGAAAAGTTCAAGGGGTATTAATACTTTTGCCACCCATAGCATATTTTTGGCTCTGATAAACTCTTGAAGTTTTGATAGTTGGTTGTCAGTAGAATTACTGTGCTGACCCATATATCTAACTTATTTGCAAAAGCATTTATCAATCATTTATCCACGTACTTGCTTAATAAATACAGTTAGACAATCTCTCAAACGCACAACTTTTCAAATCAGTCTTAAATAAATAAATAAATCCCTCATAAGAGTGCTTGTTTTAGAGCTCTGTTGGGTGAATTTATTTTCCTTTTTTTCTGAGATGTGTGTCTTACCTAATCCCTTCCTGCTCTCTGTCCTTGTGTCTCCTCCAGGCTAGAGATGATATATTGAATGGATCCCACCCCGTCTCCTTTGATAAAGCCTGTGAGTTTGCAGGGATCCAGGCTCAGATCCAATTCGGACCCCACGTGGAGCACAAACACAAGCCTGGATTCTTAGAGTAAGATTTTCTCATTTAAAAGATTAGTTCAAGCCACCTTTCAGGGAAAAGAAGAAAAACAATGTTGGTGTTTCTTTTATGTGCAGCTCAGAGCTGTATGGTAGTTATCACCTCCTTCAGTACATACTCTTACCACAGGGATTTCCTGCAGTGGAAAGCTCAGGGCTGATGTCAGCTCTTACAACTACTTTCTGATACATAGATATAAAGGCAAGAATGACCTCATATGTGGAGGTATGTTAATAGAAAAGGAAATTGCTGTATTCTAAGTGACTGTGTAAAAATTCTATTTATCTTTGCAGCCTGAAAGAGTTCCTACCTAAAGAGTACATCAAGCAACGAGGGTCTGAGAAGAAAATATTCCAAGTATGTGTTGGGTGTCACAATTGTTGCATTTCTAAAATATATTGTATTCAAATCTGCAGTTCACAGGAATTCCGGTTATCTTTCACTCAACTTGACAAACTAGACATATAAAATGAAGACCACGGCATTTAAAAGCTGTGAACATGTTTTGGACTATTATGACTGTTCTTTTGTCCAGGAGCATAAAAACTGTGAAGAAATGTCTGAAATTGAGGGGAAAGTGAAGTATGTGAAACTTGCCAGGTCTCTGCCAACATATGGAGTGTCGTTCTTCCTCGTCAAGGTAAGAGCTAAAATAATAACTCAGTCCATGAAAGTTTTTAATTGTGTATAGAAAATAAGAAATGTTTTCACTCATTCTTTGCATATAGGCCTGTCACAATAAACAATAAATCAGTTAATTGCATGATGAATTCAAATGAGCTCAATAATTATTCCAGCCACAATCATTTCTATTTGCATACTTGTTTGTTTTTATTGCATGTCTCCCTCTTTCTACCTAAGATACTGGATGAAAAAAGGTGGCAGAGTAAAATAGAGTGTCTTTTTTTTAAAGTTCATACCAAGTGTTAGTTTGCACTTTTTATTTACAAAACTCCTAACAGGTTTTTTTTTTTCTGTTTTTCTTGTCTGAGCTAAGTGATTACTATTCTTTTTTTAAAGGGCAATTGTGGTTACAGAGTGTATCTGTTTTTTTTATTGTTTCCGTTGTATTGTTAATTTATAGTGGATATTAAAGCTGCTATACAGAATCTGCAGAACAAGCTAGCTTTTCAACATAAACCCAGTCACAGAGCTCTCACCCCTCCTGTCAGCTATCATCCCTAGGTCACGCCCCCCCCCCAAATAGGAACGCGCATTGCCACAGTAATCGAGAGAGCGCAAAACACTAGTCACAATTTTCTTGAAATAATATGGCGGAAACGTCTTTTGTTTTCAGCGACTATAGATGGCATTTATCATTTTTGTAGTAGTTGGTCCTAAAGTTAAAGTAGAAGCATCTGGCTGTTTATTCTTCTCTGACATTATTGAGCGGTGAACCTCTCACACCAGTGGTATTCTGTTCCAAAATGCAGGAGCGCGTAATGAGTGGAGGACCCAGGTAAATGCGGAAGTGCACTTGACCGGAGATACAGACAACCAGATGGTCCAATCGTTGGTTTCGGACCGAGCCATATTATTGGCTGAGGTTTTTAGACAAATGCAACGGGACCACTTAATTCTGTGTTTTTATTTTTGTTATTTCTTTTATCTCCACAATATTTTTATAGCTATAACTTGTTAAAACATAGTTAAGAGGCATGACAAAAAAATTTAAGCTAGCTTGTATTGCAGATTTGCCAAAGCAGCTTTAAAAATGACAATTCAATCCATCATTCGGAAATGAAATAATATGTCACAACTGCAAACCTACCAGGAACTTCCACCTAACCTGACGAGTAGGACAAGGAAAGTATTAATCATGTAAGCAGCCAAGTGGCCCATGATAACTTCAGAGGAGCAGCTGAGATTTCAAGTTCAGGTGGAAAAATCTCTCCACAGGACAGTTACTAATCATTCTTTCTCCAACTCTGGCCCTTGTAGAAGAATGGTAAGAAGAAAGCCATTGTTTAAAGATATCCATAAGAGTTCCTATTTGCCAGTTGGGTTTAGGTAAAACCAACATGTAATTTTTTTGGCCTTTGATTTTTCCTTAGAATAGAAAGGGAATATAGGCCATGTACACACATAGCCGGGGTTATTTAAAAAAGAAAATCCTCACCACCTCCTTTAAAAAAAAGCTGTCCACATCTAACCGCATAAGTGTGCATAAGTGTTCATAGACATGCCAAACCTGTAGGAGACATAGTTCCCCCAAATCCAATCCACTCAGAGTAACTTTCTATGTTCTAACTTCTACATAGAGCAGTAATTGAGCTTGTAAAAACCCTGTGGTAAAAACAAGCAAGCAAAAAAGGGCTTGGACAATCGATAATGCCAACACACCTCTGAGGGCATAAATGCCGTTTCTGAGTGTAAACACGGGTTGCACAAGTGATGTCGGAGCATTTTTGTCGTGGAAAGTAAAGTTGCAGAGCCTAAAACTGTGGTTAATTCTGTCCACACGCAACGCTTAAAATGAAGAAAACGCAAATCTTCACGTTGGCTGGAGTTTTTAGAAAGCTTCGTTTTCAGTCCCGTAAATCAGCATTTTCAGGTGGATGACAGGCCAAAGCGTAGAAAAATATATTCGCTTTGTGAGGTACCCGGCTACGTGTGGACAAGGCACTAGTCAGCGGTAAACAGAAGATAGAAAGACCTAAACACAGGGAAAACCTAGAAAAAACATGTTTGTCTAAACAATAAAGCCAGGACTGCAAGGGAATGGTTTAGATCAAAATCTTGCCTAAATTCAGAGTCTGTGGCAAAGAATGAAAACTGATATTCACACTCACTCTCAATTCAATATGACTGAGCTTAAGTTGTTTTACAAAGAACTGGCAAAATGTTCAGTCTCTAGATGAACAAAACTGGTAGAGACATACCCAAAAGACACCACACTTTAAAGCTATGTATTACATTTAATATATTATGTAAAAAAACATCACAATTATACACTACTTTGTGCTGGTCAATCACACAAAATCCTAATGGAATACATTGATATTTTTGGTTGAATACTTTTTATAGGTATTGTTAGGTTTTCAGTTTTTAATTTCTTTGTTTCTCTTTTCTCTTTTTTGTTATTGGATTTTCTATTCATTCTATTCTATTTGCATTCTATTTGTTTTAGGTGTTTTCTTCTAGTTAGGATAATAAATAATATTGTTAAACATTCAGTTTGTTAACAAGTGGGAGATTGACATTATCTGCCGAGACATTATTAATTGAAATTCAGACCAAATATATACAGTAGCTAATAATGCCAGAATTTTCCTGTTATTGTAACTGTCCAGTGTCAGTTAAATGTATTACAATAAACTGGTATGTAGCCTTACTATTGCAACAACTGGCAGCTGTGATTATAAAGTAGATCTGGTACTCACTGTGGGAAAAAAAACTCCATTATCATCTGAAATTGAGAGAGTATAAGTCGAAGCTTGTGATAATACAGTAGCTGCTCTGCTCTAGTTTTATAGCACAGAAGTGGAATAGAAACACAGCAAATATACAGAATAAAGTTGGAAGTGAGTGAGTGTTGTGAAGTCTCACTGACACCACCCCCAATTGGCCACATATTTGTGAAATATACTGGTGAAAACAAGGAGTAGCATAGCTTTAATGGATGATAAATTACTTTTTTTTTGCCAGATTGTTAAAGCTTACTAAATATATTTTTTGTATGCCGTAATGGAAACTTGTAAGCACAAGCACTGCCTGTGTTCAAAGGGGATAGGCAGTGATGGAGATTTCAAGACTGCTAAGTAATTTACTCCCGCTGCACTCAGCTGTTGATGTTTGCAAAAGGGAAATCGCAGACCTGGCATTGTCGGAGCGTTTTTCTGGAACCCACCATTTCTCATCTGCTAGTCTTTAATCACTACAGTTTTTGTTAGTTTTTTTGGACAAAAAGCTTTGTATTGCTGTAAACACAGAAACACAAAGGGAGAAAAATTACCGTTCCTCAAAGTAATTGCATTCATTCAGTTATGTGCGCTAAATGTAGGTTTCTGCAGTCATGTGTACTGGTGTGTATGCTATAATGCCTTAATTGCATTTTCTTGCTCAGGCATGTTAATCTAAATGACACAATAAATCATCTTTCCACTTTAAATTAGAAAGGAACTGTTTGAATGAAGCCTTGAAAATTAGGACGTTTAAATAATGGAACCTGAAACAATCCAGGCTTGCACAAATATGGAAAGAACACTGGGATAATGTTATCTGCCCTTGAGTTTAAGGGCCCTCCAAATAAGACGTGTTCTGGGTTTGTGCTATTGTTTAAAGTGTTGACCATGTGATAAAGTGAGACAAAAGTTTCACTGTTTATATATAGAGCATATATATATAAATATATGACCTCTGCGTCTCCCCACACTGCTGATTTCTTCTTTATCTTTTCAACTCCTGAAAGACAGCAGTTAACGTTCAGTGTCCGAAGTGAGCTGTAATAGATTTTCAGTGGGCAGCAGAGCTGGTGGAGGCTCCATGCTGCTGTGCTGACAGTGACTTAAACCTTTTGAGACCCTGTTCTATAAAGCAGCAGTTAAACAAGCCAGAGCTGTTTGGGTCTTTTTGCAGCTTCCCTCCCCCACCTCAACACTTTGAGGCTTAGAGCCGCAGAGCAAACATCTGTATTACAGCAGCAGCAGCTGAATGGCACAAGTATTTTGCATTTATACCTTGCAAGAATCATCTGTGTAGGTGTTAAGACCTGACTTATTTGCTTTTGTTTTTTTTGTTTTTTTCCTTTCTGACAGGAAAAGATGAAGGGTAAAAATAAGCTGGTCCCAAGGCTGCTGGGGATAACCAAAGAGTCAGTGATGCGAGTGGATGAGAAGACGAAGGATGTAGTGCAAGAATGGCCTCTGACAACCGTCAAGAGATGGGCAGCCTCCCCTAAGAGTTTTACCTTGGTATTGTGGGACTCACTGTGCAAGTCTTTAGTGCTATTTTCAGACAACTCCTAATTTTATACAGTGGGAGAAATAAGTAAACGTCAATCTTTTTCTTTGTGAATTATTTCGAATTGACTTACTGGCGTGAAATTTACACCATATGTCAGTAACAACCCAAAAAATCCAAGGAAACAAACAAATTGCCTAGCAGTCACGGGGCGAAAGGCGGGGTACACACTGGAATGGTCACCAGTCCTTCACAGGGCAACACAGAGACATACAGGACAAACAACCATGCACACACTCATACCTAAGGGCAGTTTAAACCGATCAATTAACCTAACAGTCATGTTTTTGGACTGTGGGAGGAAGCCGGAGTACCCGGAGGGAAACCACGCATGCACAAGGAGAAAATGCAAACTCCATGCAGAAAGACCAGAGGGTGGGATTCGAACCTGGGCCTTCTTGCTGCAAGGCAACAGTGCTACCACTGTGCATCCTGTTCAATCCTGCCCCAGTGCCAAATAATATCATCTGATTTAATCCTAAATTATGGCCTAGGAAAAGGTTTCTCATTACCAAGGTATTGCTCAAGAAACATACTATGGTTAGTGTAGCATTAGAAACGCTCACAAATCTGACCTTTTAGCAGATATATCACACTCAGACTAAAACTGTTAATAAGGTCTTCATTATAATCTGATTGAGCTACTGCTCTGTACTGATAGTGTTCAGTCAGAGAAAATCCGTGTCAGATGAGAGACAATGATGGGATGACAAACAGAAAAACAAATCCTGCACCAATCAACACCCTAATCTAATTTAGCAACTGGACCAGCCTGGTTTTGATTTACTTATAGAAAGATAATTTATTTTGTATGCATAAATACATGTAATCTTTGACATTTAATGCTAAACCATTTAGACCTATTATCCATTCTCTAAATGAATAAAAGCAAAGAGATCTCTCAAGGCTGTTTTAACCGCAATTATTTCAAAACGTACTGATAGCATCAATTACAGACATGTTATTTGACTTTGAATGTTCCAAGGAGCATGAAAAAGTGCTACTACTGAAATGTTATGACAAAAGAGTCAAATAAACAATCAGAAGCCTTATCCGAGGGCCAACAGCTTAGAAAGGATCTGGATTTAGCGGATACAGTTTCTTTTTCTTTTTTTACATGAAAAATAAATGCTGTTCTTAGTTACAATGGTCTCATGCCCGCTCATTGCACAACACTCCACTGCTGAGGAAAAAACATGGTGAAGTTGATCTGAAGTGTTGCAGAACATTTGGGCAACTCACCGAATCCCTGGGAGAAAACTAAGATGTAACTCTTTAGATGTCATTGCAACACCATTTTGGGATGAGAAATAGAACTGTAAATCATCATTAAAATGCAATGCAAAAAGTGAAGTTCTGAGGTAAAGACCTCATGGTCAGGGGCTGTTCAAGATAAATATAATAAATAAATTAATTAATTTGGGTGGATTTTTCAGCAAGACATTGATTCCAAGCAAAGATCCATGGAAACTCTCAAATGGTTTCAGATAAAGAAATCGGAGTTCATAGAAGAGGCGCTCAGAACCTTCAAGATTTGAAGACAATTTGTGTGGAAAAATGGGTCAAAATCACACCTGAGCTATCCATATGACCAGTTTCTCCATTTAGAAAAACAACTGAAGCTGTTTTTTGTGGATATTGTGCATCATGTGTGTTCAATACATATTCCCTGTGTGAATATAGTTAATTACACATTTATAAAGTAATTTGTTTTGATTTCTCTGCATTTGTGAAACAATTAAGCATTACCAACATCTGATGTGGATTTCATATCAACATCCCCAATAAATATTTACTTTGAAAAATATTCTTTATTCTTTAAAATATTCTCATGTTCAATACTAATGATCTCCATTTCATGCATACATTCAAATGGATGGTGGGATTGCATTATTTTCTACACAGTCTAGTAAAAGTGTTAAGGCCTCGCACTGCAATATGGAATATTTTCCCCATGCAAGCCAGCTATTATCCTCGAGTTAACAATTGGGTAAAGGGGGAGAATGAGCAGAATTTAGATGTATTATTTATCTGAGCGGTTTTTCTGTTCAAGCCTATAGCTGTTTTCTTCCACTGCTGGATGGGGTTATTTCATTTAAAGATTAATAGAAAATGCAAATGTAAAAAAAGAACTCCTTAGGTATGTTTGCCAGCATTCATTTAAAATAGAATTACTCACTCGTGTCTATCTACAGAATGCTTTGAAGTAAGCACTTCTCAGATTCACTACATCTCACATGAAATCAGCTCTTTGGAGAAAAAGGATGCTCTACAGAACCCAGTCTTTTCCTTGAGAGTTGAAAATGATGAAAGTGCTGCCAGATTTATTCAAATCCTAACCATCAAAGATGCATTTGTTTTCATCTGAGCACATATTGCCAAACTTCCTCCCTCCAGTTGAAGCTAAATATTTTTGCATCTAGATAGATGACAGTACACTGTAGCTTAAAACATAGTTTCTCTTGTTTTAAAAAGGATTTTGGAGAATACCAGGAAAGTTACTACTCTGTCCAGACAACAGAAGGTGAACAGATATCCCAGCTTATTGCAGGATACATTGACATCATTCTTAAAAAGGTAAGAGCATAAAAAGGAAAAGAAGGCCTTATTTAAATTTCTCCAATTTATTGTGCTTCCAATGAGTCTATTCAAATAATCAGCAGTGTTTGCTGTTATGCTTTTCCAATGCAGAAGCAGAGTAAGGACCGATTTGGCCTTGAGGGAGACGAGGAGTCCACAATGCTGGAGGAATCTGTTTCCCCAAAGAAGTGAGTAGTATTTACATACTAATCTCTGTAGTAAAATGTAAACTGCTCTGATTTATAAATGCAGTTTGCTTAGTCTTGGTGCATTTGTATTTAATTGTTTACCTGTATTCATGTTTATAGAAGGAGAGGAAAGTTAGAATTAAACACATAAACAGCATTGTAAACTTCAGGATAAATCTATAAAATTTGTTGTTTTAGTTGTAATTTCGTAGATGTCACTTAAGGTTAAGGCCATTAACATATTACATAACTGACTAAATAAACTGCATCATTTGGAAGTTAAGACAGAACAGCAAGTTAATTATAAATACAATACCAGTAGTTCACACTTTTAGCCTCTGACCCACTAGCACTAACCCCAGCTACAAATCGTTGAAGTATACAAATAGTGTTGAGTCCATTTAACAAGAGTGTTATGACAACCAATGCAACCTTAGCACCTCTCTTGTTTATTTATCCACTTATGAAAACTGTTTTTATTCTTTGTTATATTTGTAGAAAAGCTATTTAAAATAGTTTTTCATTAACATTGATCAATAAAGATTTTCTCATCTTGGTGTTTTACAACACCAGCAGTAAGATCCTAGCCATAGTTGAGAGCCACTTAATCAAAAGAATGTTTTATTCAGTATTTAGTACTGTCTCCTCTCATTTTACATTCAGAACTCCTACACACTCTAAACAAGTAGAGAAGAATAAGAAAGAGTCTTGAAAAGTGTGGACCTTTGACATGAAACATGCAAGTAAAGCTGGTGGCTGAGCCTCCATCAATATTGTAGTGTTGATTAACAAAACATCACAGTGGTTCTAACATTTCTTAGTTGAAATATATTGTATATTGTCATTTCTATACAAGCTCAGGTCTTCTGTCCTACTCACCAGTTCTTTCATTGTTCAGTCTCTTCCACCTGATATGGGAGATTAGGATGTCACATGATTAGTGGGTTGTTGAGGCAAATGTTATTTATCAAATATAGATGTGTTTTTTTACTAAGCAACAGTGAGATATGTTGGGCGACATATTTTCATGTCTCTGTAGGATCAGTCTGTGTTCCTAGCTTCATTTTTAAGGAAAGTTGGTATGTGTTGCCACTATTTTTATAAGTAATGGCTGGCAAAAAGAACTGCCCAAAGCATACACCTGTACATCTTGTTTATATCTATACCGTGGAAAGTCCCATCTCCCTGCACACTCTATCCTCCCATCTGGAGGCATAGAAGCATAAACAATAAAGACATCCATGTTTGGTAAGATTGATTTCGGGGTCACAGACACAAGGTTGGTGCAGTGAGGATGCAGGAAAAAAATCTTCCGGGAATAGGAAGGCAATACATCTCTACATATGGCTATTTATTCTATGGTCTCCAACAAGACTGGAGTGTGAATGGGAAGTGGAGATTAAAAATGTATTATCATGGAAAATTCACATGGCTCCTGCTGAAACTACTTTCTGATAAAATATGCTGTCATATTTTCCCTCGTGCATGGGCCAGCTGACTCATGTTGAGGTTTCCATTGCAAAAACATAATTGATGCATTTCAAAACAAGCTGTAATTAACCAATGGAGTCGGGAGCATCTGCCGAGTTGGATATGAAAACCCATTTTTCTGTACAGTGTTCTCTGTCGAGGCTTTTTTCTAGTACTACAGCTCTCACCTCTTGAACAGTCTGCCGGAGGACCTCAGGGCCACAGAGAACATTCATGTTTTTAAGAGCAGGCTCAAGACTCACCTTTTTAGCCTAGCTTTTAACTGATTATTATTTATTATAGTCTGTTTAATTGTTCTGCATGTTTTACTTGCCTACATTTTATTCAATTCAATTCAAAAATACTTTATTGATCCCAGAGGGAAATTTTGTGTTGTTGTAGTTCAAACAATTAATTCTTTAAGGAGTTGTTGTAGATCATGATGGCTGTAGGCAGGAAGGATTTCATGTAGCGGTTTGTGTTGCAGCGAAACTGAAGAAGCCTCCAACTGAAGATGCTCTGTTGTTGTAGAATAGTCTCATAAAGAGGATTCTCAGGGTTGTCCATAATTTTTTGGAATTTATGAAGAATCCTTCTTTGCATCGTCATCTCCAGATGTTCCACAGTTGTCCCCAGAACAGGACCAGCCTTCTTTATCAGATTGTTGAGCCTTTTTAAGTCCCTGGCTCTGATGCTGCTACCCCAACAGTGTTTTATCAGTGTTTTACTACTTAGTTTTATCATATTTATCCACTGCTTATTTTTATATATCAACCTGTTATTTTAATCTTCCTTCAAGTGTTTCCTCTGTGGGAGCCCTCTGCCTCAGCAGCGGTGGTTGGCTGTGTGCTTGGGTGGAGGTGGGGGTGTCGGCCTTGCCTCCGCTGGGCACCCTGTGTCAGTGCCTTGGCTGCTGCTGTTGATGTGCTGCTGGCGGTGCAGATGGCTCCTTTAATGGCGTTTCCTTACCTTACCTGGCTCATCTGTACTCAGCCCGATGTCCTTTTTACTGTTGCTCTTGAGTGTGTGCGCACATGGGGGTTGGGTTGGGAGGAGGGGGGTATAATTTTTATTATCCTTTTAAATCTGTGGGGGAGGGATGGGAATGTGGTGTATGTGGGTTAATTTTAATCTGTAAACTACTTTGAGTTGCAGTGTTTGTATGAAAAACACTTTATAAATAAAGGTTGGTTGATTGATTGATCAAAGAAGCAGTCCAAGATCCCATTGATACTCTGGAGGAGCTACAGATATCCACTGTTTAGATGGGAGAATTTGTAGACACACCACCTATAAGTCTTGCACTCCACAAATCTTGCCTTTAGGAGAGTGTGGTAAATCGAAAGTCTTTATTGAAAGAAAGTCCTATTTGCAGTTTGCCACAAGTAATGTAAATGACAGCAAATGTCTGGAAGAAGGCTAACTCAGGAAAGTACCATATTTTGATTGATTTAATGTGATCCCAATTGCTTTCTTTTTTCCTGCAAAAACTGAGAAGTCAATTGTGATTTCTTCAGAGTATTCTAATTTTTTTAAATTCCTGTTTCAATGCGTTTTATGAGCTGGAAGCCCAAATTATGTACAAATAAAAAACAAAATTCTTGAAATTGTTTAAGTTGTGGACCCTGAATCTATAATCTATGGAAGTTTAACGTTTTGAATGGAATTATGGAAATACATAAACTTTTCCATGATATTCTAATTTGTTGGAAAGGGTCTGTATATGCAAAACATCATGTGTGAAGGAAAACTAACCTGTACAGAGCAACCATACTTTGAAACATGGTGGTGGTGGAAGCAGCATAATGCTTTCAGGATGTTCTTTTTTCATTCTCTTCAGCAACTTTGTTGTGGAAGCCTACAGTCTGTCATCAAGAGATGTTCAAGGTTAACCTAAAATTATCATGAAATGGTGAAGAGCTGAACCCAAATGCAGGGAGGAGGCAGGCAGGTGAAATTAAACAATTTTGCTCAAAAAATAGAATTTCAAAAAGCTAAGTTCAGAGAAAATCCAAAATAGTTCATCACAAGAGGCACAGAAGAAAACAGACCTGTGGCAATAGCAGGATGATAAGACCAAGAGCTGACTAATTAAGAGATATTTAAGCAAGAGAGTTGATTACTGAACAGGTGGTTGATTAGTTAGTAGTTAGTTAGTTAGTAAGAATAGAGTACACATGGGAAACACATATAAAATACTAAAGTACAGAAAAAAAGCACAAGAATGTTAAAACTAAGAAATGAACTGAATATGAAATCCAAAGGTTGACAAATCCTAACATAAAGCAAAATACAAAACCAAATTTTCAAACATTATGACAACAGCTTGGAGCAAAGATAAAATAAAAAAATATCAACCCTGAATAACTGCTACTTTTGTTTCCGCATATAACTTCTGCCTATGTCCATCTTGTAAATTAACTTCATGTCCAAAACAAATGTTACTAAGGTAATTTTCTAAATTTCTTTATAGGTCCACAATTTTGCAACAGCAGTATAATAGGGTTGGTCGTGTAGAGCATGGGTCAGTGGCCCTTCCTGGCATTATACGGTCTGGCTCAATTGGTGGTCCTGATAACTACAGTGTGGGTACAATGCCTTCTGCCCAGCAGCAAATCACCACAGGACAGATGCACAGAGGACACATGCCTCCACTGGTAAGTAGGATAACAAACCTCTATAATCTTTGTTTTCGAAGCCCTGAAGAAACAAAACAGAATTTGGAAGATGCATACGAGGTTCCAGATTTGATATCCTTAGACTATTTAGGCTACAGGTTCAGCAACTCTTTACTAGAAGATGCACAGAGAACCATGATTTTAGTTTATAAAATATGTTTCATGTGTGTTGTCTCTCTGCTATCAGAGTCTAGCCCAGCAGGCCTTAATGGGAACCATTAACAGCAGCATGAAGGCTGTGCAGCAGGCGCAGGCCGACCTGGGACAAGTAGATAATCTGCCTCCCCTGGGCCATGACTTGGTGAGTTATACCATATTAATTTAATCATTTTGGGATAGATGCAGCATGTAAATGCAGAGCTGACTGTCATTTTCCAACAATGAAACCTAACTTGTCTTTTGCTTTATGCCCATTTAAAAAAATGATTAGGTTGTACAGCAGACTGTAAACATGCATGCTGTTTACAACAATATTTTCTTTGCTAGCCTTGGGCTTTAATCAATGTGATCAAAAAATCTCCTTATGTGATGTTTATCTAAAGCTGTTAATTTCCTCCTCCAAAAGGCATCCAGGGTTTGGGTTCAGAACAAAGTGGATGAATCAAAACATGAAATCCATTCTCAGGTCGATGCCATCACTGCTGGAACAGCTTCAGTTGTCAATCTCACAGCAGGTGAGTTGTCTGGAAAATACTCAACATCCTAAAGGAGCTGCAATCAGTCATTTTACTTTAATTCAAATAGTCACATTCTACCATTTGAACTTGATCTGAGACAGATTTTCTTTAAAATTACAAGTCAAGAAAATAATTAATGGATCTTTCCCAAGCCTGTGTTGATCAGTGATTGAGTGATGTTTAAGTTTTCTCTGTAGATATTCTGTTTCTCCAAATTAATAAATCTTAACTGCTGCTCTGAAGCTCATCTCTCCCAGCTGCCCTATGTTCTTTGGTACAATACCAGTTCAAGTTTTAATCTAACCTCGCCATCTTTAAGGTTTCACCTAAGCTCCTGTCGCTATCTAATTCTAAGTTTTTGTTCTTCACAGCCACTTGCCTTATCAATGTTCGTATCTCCATTGAGTCATTTCAAACAGGCTCTAATCATGACACTGATGTGTGTGTTAAAGAAAATGGCACGGGAGCCGCCCTGTGGCGTAGCTGAATCAATGCTGCAGCAGTAGATTAAGATGCACAACAGAGCCACATGTTGGTTTAGGCTGATATGATGGTCGTCTCTCCGCTGCAGGTGAGCCAACAGAGACCGACTACACAGCAGTTGGCTGTGCCATCACCACCATATCCTCCAACCTCACTGAAATGTCCAAGGGCGTCAAGCTGCTTGCAGCACTAATGGAAGATGAGGCAGGAGGTGGACACAAGCTCATGGGTGCTGCCAGAATGTTGACAGGAGCCGTGTCAGATCTGCTTAGGTCCGTGGAGCCTGCAGCCGGCGAGGTAAGGCACCCAGTGATAACTTCGCTGGTTTGTGAATCCCAACCTCAGCTGCAACCCTCTGAAGTCAGAGAAACATAAAATGCTGAACTGCATGCTAATTTTAACAATGTCCCAGTGAAGATGCACAAAGGCAGTTTTTTGCCAGGAAGGGATGTTTGATCCTGTTTTAGATCATGCGGGAGTGTTTTCTGTGGGAACTGGCCAGCCATGTGTAATGAATGTGCTGATGTCACCCTCGTGCAGCCGAGACAGACGGTGCTGACTGCAGCAGGAAGCATTGGACAAGCCAGCGGGGACCTGCTCCGTCACATGGGGGAGGGCGAGACGGATGAGAAGTTCCAGGTTGGACGCCTCCCACTCACTGTTTCTATGGCTGTGCCGGCCAAACAGGAAGACACACACACCCATATTCTCTGGCCCTCTTTAAAAATGTCAATACACTCTTATGTAATTACCTCAGGCTTTATTGTTGGCCTGCCACTTTAACACAAAGAATCAGACAGAGAGCTTTTAAAGGAGAAAGACTATACAGTGTTTAAACCCTGTAGTAATCAGCCTAGCCATGGCACTGCTTTATTTATTTGACATAGAAATTCATGTACATACAACACTGACCTCAGTTTAAATGTCTTCTTACATATTGAAAAAAACTAAACAAATGACAATTCTCATAAATCTTAAGATAGAAGCTTCTATTATATTAAGAAAGATTTTTTGATATCCTTAATAATAGGGATGCACTAATCAGAATTTTGAGGCCATCTTTTAATATTTGTAAAGCTTTGACATTTTTTAAATAAAGCTTTATTGGTAAAATAATCCCGTACAATAACAATGGCAAAAAAGCATTGTCACCCTAAAAAGTGTATGGTGGAGTAAAAGTAAAAAAAAAATTAGTATTGAGTAAACCTTGGCTCTAAACATGTAACATTAATCAAAGAAGTCACCCCATTTCTTCTAAAACTGGAAATAATTAATATAGGACAAGATTGTGAATGTGAATGGAAATGATTGAAAATACTGTAACTTCAGAGACAGATTAAAATAAACAGAAGACAAAATGCAATGATGGGCTTCAGATAGAGAATTTATTCTAAAGACAGGTTTAACTTGAAGGTTCTGTTTAATTGCAAAAAAATGGCACATGTCAACATGTTTTTGAAGACCTATATTCTTGGTTTTACAATATAGCTAAAATTTGATCTTGACTACGGCCATAGAAACAGTAAACTTAAAAAAAATGCAAAATACATACTGAGCAAAATATAACTGTTTTATTAATTTGTATTAGTGGTGAGCCTGAATAGTTACAAAGGCAGTCTTAGTGTATTCTACACCATTTGGATTCCTACCTTAAAGGGTCAATTCAGATTTTTTTGAAGTGAAGTTTTGTGACGTTATTAATAGTAGGTTATTTACCTGTTGTAGAAATATGTTGAATTGCTTTTAGGTTGTTAGAAAATATATAGTTCCTAAGAGTGATGGAAGGCTGATATAGTGTCTTGTTTTATCTTACTTTAGCAGTTCAATCCAACTAAAATTAAAAGCATAGATACAGTTAAGTCCAACATGGTTCATACCTGTTCCCGAATCAACTTTAAAGTAATCATTTAATTGTACCAATGAGTTTTTTTCTGACTGTAGGCAACACTAATGTTTTTAAATATCCCAGAGAGAGTTCAGACTTGAAGGAAATAGAGAATCTGAGGTTAGAGCTAAAGGTTAGCCGTGAGAAGAAAGACCAGAAGCTCATTATCAAAGATAAATCATCAAAATAACAAACATGCAGAAATCTGGTCAGCAGTTATAACACCAGAGAAGGGTATTTTTGAAGTGCCTTTTCTATTGAAATGTAAATAAAGACTTTTTTTATAAATTCAGTATTCCTTTTGCATGATTTTATTAAGTGTACCTCTATTCCAATCAGAAACAAACTCCTTAGTTGAATTAAAGTAGTAAATAATACAATTTTGGACCTAGCTGTATAATCCTAATAGCCTCCTGGCAAGGCCAATCTTCCAGATTTTCTTCACCTTATCAGTCGGCTCTAGCTCCAGCAAAATGGAGTAAACTTTTTGATTTTGTGCCAGACTGTTAATTGTGAAACAATATTAAAGATTGTATGTTTGGGTGCTTTTCAGATTTCACAGTTATTTGAAAATTATCTGGGCAAACTTGTAATAAGGTGTTCTGCCAAATCATTTGATGAGGGTTGATACATTGTATGTCTGCTTAGCTTGTTATTCTCCCACCACTTAGGGGATATATTTACTTTTCTAACAATCTGTCAGTGATGTGGCATCTTTCAAATAGAGATAAGTAAACTATTACCAATTACAAGATCACAGAAGCTCACTTCAAAAAAACAAACAAAATGAACTAACCCTTGATCTCTAAGATTTCTAAAGGATACCAACAATTCCAAATCCACCCTTTTTTATAACATCCAGGTGGAAAATTCGAAAGGAAAAAACAGAGCAACTTTGCTGTGCTCTATTCAGCCTTTCTTTTTTGTGTTGAAAGGGTTGCTTACTCCTGGAGATGAACTGTAGAAAATACAGTTACCTTTAAAGGAGTCATAACCTAGTATTATCTTGGATAACCATTCTCTATTATAGTCTTTCAGGCCCTCCTAAAAAAGAAAAGTTGAAAAAAAGTGAAAAAAATAAACATAGAGCTCCTCTGACCCTTATTTCTGAAGGCATTATTGTCTCGCGAGATCTGATGTGATACTTTGGCTGTCGTGGACGGGCATTGTAATAATGCAAATGAGGGATGCGTTGATTGGTAGCAGGAAGGAAGGGGGTTGACACAGTAGGTAACGCTTCAGCATATCTAACACATATTTACCACTCCCGCTAGCATACAATAGCCACATTAGCAGTTAGCTGCTGTTTGTTACACACAGCAGAGCAATAAAAACACAGCCTTACCATTTCAATTGCAGGAAAGTCTCTGATTTTTGGAATGGCCCCTATTTCCAAACGGAGCTTCAATGCCAACTTCGCCTGATATTGTCCCAAATTCGTAAAGGATTCCGGCGTAAAAAAAAAATAGAAAAAATATTCCCATGATGATTCTGGCAGTCAACAACAGAGCAACTCACGTGTGCACTACGTTTCTGGCAGAAATGGTTTTAGCTGATTAAAATAAAAGGCTGACACGAATATGTCTTCTTCGTGCATCATTGCGTGAAGAAACTTTCTGCATCTTTCACGGTGGAATTCGTACTTCGAATCAGTGATGTGTCGGTCGCGAACGAACCGGCTCTAAGAGCTAACCATTTGAAGTGAACGATGAAAGCTGGCTCGTCATTGGGAATTTTTTTTTTTTTTTCATCCCCCCCGCTTGTTTTGGTACATTTGGTAGACATCGTTTTGCATTAATTTTGGTAATAAATACACTTTAAGCAACAGAAAAATCTGAGGAGCATAAAGAGCCAGCTCTTTATGGTGAGTCAAGCCAAAAGAAATGGCTCTCCAAAAAGAGCTGGAATTCCCATCACTGGAATTCAGTAATGGCGGCGCTCGACTGAATATGAGGGGGAGAGGAGCGAGGGGGAGAAGGGAGAGGGGAAGGGCGGGCTTCCTGCAGCATAGGTCTGCGATGTCTATATTTGGTATATCCTGCGCTGACTTGACGTCAAGTCGGCCAGAAATTAAAACCACGTATTTGAGCACGTGGGCTGGTTGATGAACCCAGGGGTAAACAAACGCTTCACTTTTAAATATCGGCTTCCCGAGCAGTGTATAATCGTTAGGCAATCATAAGATACCTTTTTTCTCATGGAAAAGTGAAAATTACAGGTCATGACTCCTTTAAAATAGCTTCACACATCACTGTGCTTACTCTAACTTAATTTTAAACACTTCACTGACACAGAAAGTAGCTAACTTTGAGTGATGTTAAATCAAACTGGCACTGCTTAGGTATTGTGTTTTCTTTGATTTGGAAAACACTATATTTCTGAATTCTCAAACAGCCAATCACTAGTCAGAGTCCATCAAGCTGTAATTCATCTGAATCAGGATTTAGCTGTGCGCCTTGAATTAATAATGCTGATATAATTTCATATTCACTCTAAACTGTTTGCCTCATTCTTAGTTTCTGTTTGGAGTCTTGTTGCTCCTTGTACATTACTTATGCGCTAGTCACATTATATCAGTTGAACAAAATGGACTGCAAACATTTACTTTCCTGCTCCCTTCAGTCACAAACGCACAGCTGTGCTCTGTTCCTGTGAAGGACACTGATTAATATGTTGCAGGACACCCTGATGAATTTGGCCAAAGCAGTGGCCAATGCAGCTGCTATGTTGGTCCTGAAGGCCAAGAATGTGGCCCAGGTGGCCGAGGACACCATACTGCAGAACCGAGTGATTGCAGCTGCCACTCAGTGCGCCCTGTCTACCTCTCAGCTGGTTGCATGCACCAAGGTACAGACTTTGAATTTTTTGTTTTGCAGGCAGAAACAGATTTGTAACAGATGCAAGATAAAAAAAAAATATTTGAAAGCTTCCCCAATTTACTTTTCTGGATGATGGAAAGATAACTGTAACTTCCTGCTGCAATGTAAAATCAATGTTAGATATCTTGATTATTTTGAGCTGCTGCCAGCCTTTGTGTGCGGTGCAGGTGGTGAGCCCAACCATCAGCTCTCCAGTTTGTCAGGAACAGCTTGTTGAGGCCGGGAAGCTAGTGGACCGATCGGTGGAGACCTGCGTCAAAGCTTGCCGCTCTGCCAGCAATGATTGCGAGCTGCTGAAACAAGTCGCAGCAGCAGCTGGTGTGGTGAGCCAGGCCCTCAGTGACCTCCTGCAACACGTTCGCCATTATGCCAGCTGCGGGGAGCCCATCGGACGCTACGACCAAGCCACAGACACAATTATGAATGTGACTGAAAATATTTTCACTTCCATGGGTGATGCAGGTGAGTTGCTGCAGCCATTCTGAAGGAAACAATCACACTCTCCCTAAAAATGTGCTCAGGCGATGCAGAAAGACCCTAGGCTGGGATTTGAACCCAGGACCTTTTTGCTGCAAGGCAACAGTGCTACCAACTGCGCCACTGTGCAGCCGCAGCACAAACAATAAAGCAAAAAAGAACAATAAATATAAAGTTCAAATTATATGATTACTTCTTGTAGCAGATTGGAATAAAAGCAAATTAAAACAAATGACAACTAAATTACAGCAGGATGTAATAAGTTGCAATACTCCTAGATATTTGAAGCCTGTTTTATGTCTACTTTTAAAAAGTATCATTTGTGCAAAAAATTACTTGTGGATCACAAATAGACGGAAGAGCTGCAAGTGACGCAACGTTGATGCAGCAGCATGCCTGACATAAAGAAAGGCAGCCAAAATGTGGACGGCAGGGGGGCTGGGATGCACTGTTTCAGTGGGTCAATAGATCTAACATCGGGCCCAGTTCACCACATGGATCTAATAGGACTGCTTTAGGCAATCTACATCGGCTGCCCCTATCCAGAGGTGTCAGTGGTGTGATCTTTAATGAGCACCAGCGCATCCATTGTGCAGCCTTATGTAGGAGTGTCACTGCAGTATCTATATTTGTACTTCACATAATTAATGCACCAATAAGTGCAATTGCTGTAAATCTGAAGACATTCATATAAAAATACTGTGATATAATTCCTAAATGCATCATGTTTTCTTTCAGATTCTCATTTTGACTTTCAATTCAGAGACGGGGGGTGGGGGCTGACTGTTGGTTGTGTGTCTTTGTGTGTGCGAAGCTCTTAAAGTCTTAAAATGTTGCTTAATTTCACAATTTTGCCATCTCACCGGCTGCGCAGTCAGTATTTTCCATATCTAAAATGTGTGTAAGCAAGGAACTCACGGTGCTTAAAGTTGCGCACAATTTTCCACCACGTTTTTTCTATATTTCCCAAAATTGGCGTAGAAAGTGACTTACACAGTTTTCAGACCCCATTTTGTGCCTGAGCAAGCTTTATAAATGAGACCCCAGATCTCTACAGAGTACCTGCTTTGAGTTAACCTATTCTCCTATGTTTTGACTGTGTTGTTAGACTCTAAAAGTATTGCCTGCAAATGATCCTGAAAAAATCATCAGTGCATGTTCAAAGCTCAGGTTGTATGTTTTGATTTGAGTCAAGAGACTGAAGCATTTTTAAAGTGAGTAAAATTCCCAAGGGTTTGTTGTAGCCTTGTCATCCTAAACCACTACAGAGTTCTCAATCTGGTTTCAATCAGCAACCGGGAGCCTTTGGCACTTAACAGGAAACACATGACTTGAGCATTTGTCTGAAACATTTTTCTTCAATAAATCACCTTAAATTCTTTTTGCCAAACACAAGGTACACAGACAGTGCTGAGAGGACAGGTTCATTCAATATGGTTTCATATGTTGCACCTAGAGATCTTCTACAGAGTTTTACGGGGTGAGTTACTTTGAACATGAGGTGGGAGATTAAGAAATGCTGCTTTTAATAGTAGACCTGGGGAGGTGTAACTTTTATCGGATAGATTTATATTTCTGCAGAAGAGGATAATGCATTCGAAACCTTCCACCATAGAAGGACATAAAGGTGAAAATAATATGAATATGAAACTATTAGACGATTACAGAGATTTATCTCTTTGCAACTGAAATAGGATCTAGAATTGCACTGCTCTGGGGGGCTGCATGTTGGAGTGGCTCTGTTGGCCAAATATTTAGTGTTATTTTTTCGGATGTTGTTTCCTCTGTTTTCTTGAGGAAAATTGCATATTCTGGACCTGTGTAATTTCTAGTTTTTGGTGCTATGAAGCTGGAAGGATTTTTGCTGTTAATCTTTCACTTTTTGATAACTTGTTAACCACATTGTTGCCATAACCATGGCAACAATGTGGTTTACAGCCAGGAGCAGCTGATTAACATTGCGAAAGCTGAAATAATACCTCAACTAAGGCCACAAATCCCTGATGAGTTGAGAAGGAGGAGACATGGATGCAGAGCAGGAGCAAAAAGGAGACAGAGAAGGAGGAAGTTCAAACCATCTCTTCCATCGATCATAATGGGCAAAGTGAGATCACTGGCTAACAAGATGGATGAACTTCAAACCCTTACAAGGACTATCAGGAATGCAGGGTTATAGGTTTTACTGAGACGTGACTGCAGAATCATATCCCCAACTCCAACGTCTCTCTGCCAGGCTTTCGGACTATACGAGCAGACAGAGATCTGAAGACGAGCAGAAAAAGAAAAGGAGTAGCAGTGCTTGTCAACAGCATATGGTGTCATCCAGGACATGTTACTGTGAAGTATCATCTGTTCAGCCAGATATTGAACTCTTGGCAGTAAGTTTTCGTCCATATCATTAATCAAGAGAGTTCACCAGTGTTATTTTGGCGGCAGTTTACATTTCACCTACAGCCGTTGGTGACAATGCATGTGATGTCATCAGTTCTGTTGTCGCTAAGCTACAGACCCAGCACCCCAATGCATTTGTGACAATATCTGGTGATTTTAACCGTGCCTCACTCTCGTCTACACTTCCAACATTTCAACAGTTTGTCAGCTGCTCCACAAGAGAAAACAAGACCTTGGATTTGTTTTATGCAATGTAAAGGGTGCATACATGTCCAAACCAAGACCTCATCTGGGACAATCATATCACAATCTTTTTTTTCTCTGCTCAAAATATAAACCACTTGTTCAGAGGCAACCTGTGACGAAGACAACCCTAAGAAAATGGTCACATGAAGCTGAGGAAGCCCTGCAGGGTTGTTTTTAAACCACAAACTGGATGACTTTTTGCCAAGCACATCAGTGTGTGATTGACTATATAAACTTCTGTGTCGACATCATCCTCACCAGAACAGTAAGATGCTTCCCTAATAACAAACCCTGGATCACCAGTGACCTGAAGGAACTGCTAAACAAGAAAAAGAGCCTTCAGGGAGGGAGACAGGGAATTATTGAGGAGTATACAGAAGCAACTTAAGGTCAAGATCAGAGACAGCAATGAGGCACACAAGAAGAAGCTGGAGAACAAACTACAGAGGAACAATATCAGAGATGTCTGGTCAGGAATGAAAAACATCACAGGTTTAATGCACAGAAAAGATTGGATAGACAGAAGTCTGGACAGAGCCAATGAACTGAACACATTCTTCAATAGGTTCAGTTCAGGAACTAGCTCAGCATCCTCCTCTCCTGTCTCCAGCCAAACAGACATCCCACCATCCTCTGACCCACAGCTTTCCTGTCACACCTTGGATGTTTTATCCTTCACCTCAGTCATGGACTCTTCTGATTCCACTAGTTTGTCTTCAACCAAGTCAGGAGATGCTGTTACCCCCTTTGCCTTCCCCTCCCACTTGTCTGTCTCTAGAAGTCAGGTGAAGAGGCTGCTGGAGAAACTGAACCGGAACAAGGCTGCGGGTCCAGATGGTTTCAGCCCCAGAGCCCTGAAGGCCTGTGCCGAGCAGCTCTGTGGGATTCTCCAGCACCTCTTCAACCTTAGTCTGACCCAGGAGAAGGTCCCAGTGTTGTGGAAGATATCATGCCTTGTTCCAGTACCAAAGAGAACTCACCCATCAGTCATCAATGACTATAGACCTGTTGCCCTGACATCCCACTTCAGGTATAGGTCCTCAAGATACTCCTGTTGGCCCATCTGAATAAGCAAACAAGAACATATCAGGACCCTCTGCAGTTTGCTTATCACTGTGGAGTTGGAGTTGAAGATGCCATCATCCACCTGCTTCAACCAACCCACTGTCATCTGGAGAAAGCAGGCAGCACTGTGGCAGTGTTTCAGCAGCTTTGCAGTTGTCTGGAAGTTTGTTCCAGATTAGAGGAGCATACAAACTGAAAGCTGCTTCTCCATGTTTGGTTTTAATTCTAGGGATGTTGAGTAGAATGGAATTAGAGGACCTGAGTGGTCTGGGCGGTTAGTATAGTAACAGTAGATCTTCAACATAATTTGGTGCTAAGCCATTCAATGATTTATAAACTAGTAAAAGTATTTTGAAGTCTATTCTCTGAGCTACAGGGAGCCAGTATAGGGACTTTAGAATTGGGGTGATGTGCTCTACTTTCCTGGTTCTACTGAGGACGCATGCAGTAGCATTCTGGATCAGTTGCAGCTGTATAATTGACTTTTTAGGCAGACCTGTGAGAATGGTGTTGCAGTAATCAATCAAACTAAAGATAAACGCATGGATTAGTTTTTCGAGGTCCTATTGTGAAATCAGTCCTTTAATCCTAGAAATGTTCTTCAGGTGATAGAACGCTGTCCTTGTTATTGCCTTTATGTGACCCTGGAGGTTCAGGTCTGAGTCCATTACTACAGTGGTCCCCAACCTTTTTTTCGCCACGGACCGGTTTATTATTAGACAATATTTTCACGGACCGGCCTTTAAGGTGTGGCGGATAAATGATAACGGACGGTATAAAAACGGGTTATTTTAAAAATTATAACAATAGACGGAAATCCAATTTGTATTCGCAGCTTTATTAACAGCGTCCTCCTAACATCGAGCAGACAACATAACACGAGTAACACTCAGCCCCCTAATGCTCTCTGGTTGCCAGGGTAACATGTAAACATACCTTTAATAATTCAAGATTTACCACAAAAACAAATACAAAGTGCATGGAAAATCTAACTCACCACAACGCTGAATCAGTGAGAGCCTTGGGCCTTTTCCCCTTTCCAAAGAAACGATTGTTTTCTATCCATCTTGCTAGCTTGTGGGATTACGTGTCAAGACTGAGCTATGTAACGGGGATATCCGGTTATTTTTCAAAATAAAACAGCTGTCACCCTCAGATAATAAATAAAACAGAAATACTGGAAGTTATTTAATCTTTATGTGTGGCTCGCTGCCCGGTACCACATGACCCACGGCCCGGTACCGGTCCGCGACCCGGGGGTTGGGGACCACTGCATTACTACACATAGATTTCGGGCCTAATCAGTTGTTTGTGGCTGTATTAACTGAAGCTGTGTGCTGACTCTTGATCTGTTCAGCTGGAGCAAGTTATGGCACATCCATCCATTGATTTGCTCGATGTATTTACTTAAGGTTTGGATGAGTTTAAAGTCACCTAGTTACATCGTAATGTAGAGCTGAGTATCATCATATGGTAGCTAATTTTATTGGTTGTTATAATCTGGGCTAGTGGTAGCATGTAGATATTAAATAAGAGGGGCCCCAGGATGGAGCTTTGAAACACACCACATGTGATTTCTGTTCTTTCTGATGAAAATTTTCCTATTGGAACGAAGAAGTCCTTGTTCTTTTGGTAAGACTTGAACCAGCTAAGTACTGTACCAGAGAGTCCGACCCAGCTCTTCAGTTGTTCCAATAATATATCATGATCAACAGTGTCAAATGCTGCACTGACGTCCAACAGAACCAGTACTATGGTTCTACCATAGTCTGTATTTATGCGGATGTCATTGAAAACTTTGACAAGGGCAGTCTCAGTGCTGTGGTTGGTCATTGTTAGGAAGCTTATTTGACTGATGAAACACAGCTTTTTCAATAATTTTACTGGTGAATGGAAGATTAGAAATTGGCCTGTAGTTCTGCATTACTGTGTTGTCCAAGTTGTTCATTTTTAGCAGTGGTTTAATGACTGTGTTTTTTAATGCCTGGGGGAAGAGACCAGGCAGGAGGGATGAGTTAAATATTTTAATCAGAACAGACCCAATGACAGGGAAAACTTTCTTAAGGAAAGCTGTGGGAGGATATAAAGACAGCAAGAGGAGGAGCTTAATTGGTTAATGATTTCTTCAATGTTGTTTTTGGTTTAATTAATGGAATTCTGACATTTTTTCTACATTGGTGTTAATTGGGTGTAACATTGGTAGTCAGTTCAGTGCTGCGGTACAGACCAACCGTCTAATTGTTTGAATATTTTCAGTGAAAAAGCTGGCTAACTCATTGCACGCCCTGGTAGAATTTAGTTCAGGGGCTACTGTCACTGGAGGATTAGTTAGTCTTTCCACTGCTACAAACAGAGTCAGTGCATTGTTAATGTTTCTGTTAACGATTTCAGAGAAGAAAGATTCCCTAGCATCTTTTAAAGTTAACCGATATCTGTTCAGTCTCTCTTTGTAGATCTCACAGTGAACCTGGAGTCAAGTTTTCCGCCATTTTCTCTCAGCTCGCCGACATTCCCTTTTTTCACTACATACCAGTGGATTCCTTGTCCACTGAGACTTCTTTCCACCTGAGACTACTTTAACTTTAGTTGGAGCAATGGAATCAATGATGTGTGAGATTTTTGCGAATAGAAATGATCTACCAGCTTATTTACTGAGTTGGAGTTGGGAGATGAGGGGGATATTGTAGGAATACATTTAAAGGTTTCAACTGAACTGTCCCCTAGAAAACGCTTTTTTACAGTTATCTCACTGTGGCAAGATATTTTAGCAGAGATGGTACTTTCAAAGAAAACACAGAAATGGTCAGATAGAGCAATATCAATTACTGAGATGTCAGATATAGTTAAACATTTGCAGATAATTAAGTCCAGAGTGTGTCCTCTATTGTGCGTTGGTTGTTTGACATGCTGGGTCAGGCCAAAGTTGTGAAGAGTGTCACTTATTGTTTTTGCTAGTCTATCCTGGGGGTTGTCAGTAGGGACGTTGAAGTCTCCCACAGTGATTAATTGCTCATAATCGATACATATTAGGCAAAGAAGGTCGCTGAAATCATTAAAGAAGTTAGAGTTAAGTTTTGGGGGTTTATATAAACTTAGAAATAGAGCTTTTTTAGGATAATTTATCTGTGTGGCTAGGTATTCAGAAATATATCACAATACTAGACAAGTCAGAAAATTGAAAATCATTTGAAAACAAATTTTTATATGTGCCCAAGTATTTGCTAACTATTCTGTGATTACATGTAAAAAAAACATAATTACATAATTTTTACCCTTATTTCATGCTTTTGAGAGTTGTGTGCGTTTCACCTTTAACAATAACCACTTCTAAACTCGTTTTATACACTAATAAAACTGAATTAATTATCATATTTCACAAACCGATCAGTCTAGGTCTGCAAACATTAACTACTTTCATCATTTTTCATTACCTTGTTGTAGCAAAGTTTATAAAAACATAAAAGTTATGACATTGTGGACGAATTAGATTTAGATCTGTATGATTACCTTCAATGTGTTCATATAAATGGTGTTTAAATTTGACTGAAATCTCTTTAAAGCTGGCATCATTCACATATTTATATGCTCTAATTGTCAAAAAGAAAAAAGAAAATCTAAAGGTTTGACTAAAAAGCTGCATTTTAAATTGTGTCCACAGCACTGCCAAGTTAGCGTTACTGTTTGATAAAGTTCTGATTTTATTTCATTCATTTGAATTAATGTACTCTTCTCTGCTATAATTTAAGTTATATTTATCTGTATGATAATCAAAAAGCAAGGTTTGAAGAGACAAAATGCATTGAAATGGGACTTCAATCCTCTGGTTGTCTCTGCTGTGCCTGCCAACCCACAGATGAATTTATTCTCCGGGGCCCCCCTCTGGAGCCAGGCCTGGAGGTGGGGCACGTTGGCGAGCGCCTGGTGGCTGGGCCTTTACCCATGGGGCCCGGTCGGGCTTAGCCCGAAGAGGTAACATGGGCCCCCCTTCCCATGAGCTCACCACCTGTGGGAGGGGCCATAGGGGTCGGGTGCTGTGCAGGATGCACGGCTCTGGCTCTGGCTCTGGAACCCGTCTCCTCGAGAGGGGTTGGACTCTCTTCCACTCTGGAGTTGCCCCCGCTGAGAGGCGCCGAGCTGGGGTGGGCATACTTGTTGCCCCCCGTCTCGGCGCCTGTACGTTGGGGTTTACCCCGGTGAACGAGAGGGTAGCCTCCCTCCGCCTTCGGGTGGGGGGACGGGTCCTGACTGTTGTTTGTGCTTACGCGCCAAACAGCAGATTAGATTACCCACCCTTCTTGGATTCTTTGGAGGGGGGGCTGGAGAGTGCTCCTCCTGGGGACTCCCTTGTTCTGCTGGGGGACTTCAACGCTCACGTGGGCAATGACAGTAAGAGCTGGAGGGGTGTGGTTGGGCGGAATGGGCCCCCCCGATCTGAACCCGAGTGGTGTCTTGTTATTGGACTTCTGTGCTCGTCATGGATTGTCCATAACAAACACCATGTTCAAGCATAAAGGTGTCCATATGTGCACTTGGCACCAGGACACCTTAGGCTGCAGCTCAAGGATCGACTTGGTTGTCGTCTCATCTGATCTGCGGCTGCATGTTTTGGACACTCGGGTGAAGAGAGGGGCTGAGCTGTCCACTGACCACTACCTGGTGGTGAGTCGGCTCCGATGGTGGGGGAGGACGCCGGACAGACCTGGAAGGCCCAAACGTGTTGTGAGGGTCTGCTGGGAACGTCTGGCAGAGTCTCCTTTCAGAAGGAGCTTTAACTCACACCTCCGGCAGAACTTTGAACACGTCCCGGGGGAGGCGGGGGACATCGAGTCCGAGTGGACCATGTTCCGCGCCTCCATTGCCGAGGCGGCTGACCGAAGCTGTGGCCGCAAGGTGGTCGGTGCCTGTTGCGGCGGCAACCCCCGAACCCGCTGGTGGACACCGGCGGTAAGGGATGCTGCTAGGCTGAAGAAGGAGTCCTACCGGGTCTTTTTGGCTTGTGGGACCCCCGAAGCAGCTGATAGGTACCGACAGGCCAAGCGGGATGCGGCTCGGATGGTTGCTGAGGCAAAAACTCGGGGGTGGGAGGATTTTGGAGAGGCCATGGAAAACGACTTCCGTACGGCTTTGAAGCGATTCTGGTCCACCATCCGGCGTCTCAGGGGGGGAAAGCGGTCTGCCACCAACACTGTTTACAGGGGGGATGGTGTGCTGCTGACCTCGACGCGGGACGTTTTGGGTCGGTGAATGGAATACTTCGAAGACCTCCTCAATCCCACCAGCACACCTTCCAATCTGGAAGCAGGGTTTGGGGACTTGGGGTCGGGCTCTCCAATCTCTGGTGCTGAGGTCACCGAGGTCGTTAAAAAGCTCCTCGGTGGCAAGGCTCCGGGGGTGGATGAGATTCGACCGGAGTTCCTCAAGGCTCTGGATGTTGTGGGGCTGTGTTGGTTAAAACAGCCCCTCTCCAATATTGCGTGGACATCGGGGGCAGTTCCCTTGGATTGGCTGACCAGGTTGGTGGTCCCCCTGTTTAAAAAGGGGGACCACAGGGTGTGTTCCAACTACAGGGGGATCACACTTCTGAGCCTCCCTGGTAAGGTCTATTAAGGGGTTCTGGAGAGGAGGGTCCGACGGATAGTCGAACCTCGGATCCAGGAGGAACAATGAGGTTTTCGTCCTGGCCGTGGAACACTGGACCAGCTCTACACCCTCAGCAGGGTCCTGGAGGGTGCGTGGGAGTTCGCCCAACCGGTCTACATGTGTTTTGTGGACTTGGAGAAGGCGTTCGACCGTGTCCCTCGGGGGGCCCTGTGGGGGGTGCTCCGTGAGTATGGGGTACCGGGCCCCTTGATACGGGCTGTTAGGTCCCTGTACGACCGGTGCCAGAGTTTGGTTCGCATTGCCGGCAGTAAGTCGGGCTTGTTTCCAGTGAGAGTTGGACTTCGCCAAGGTTGCCCTTTGTCACCGATCATGTTCCTAACTTTTATGGACAGGATCTCTAGGCGCAGCCAAGGCGTTGAGGGGATCCGTTTTGGTGGCCTCAGGATCGGGTCTCTGCTTTTTTGCAGATGACGTGGTCCTGTTGGCTTCATCGGAGCGTGATCTACAGCTTTCGCTGGAGCGGTTCGCAGCCGAGTGTGAAGCGGCTGGGATGAGAATCAGCACCTCCAAATCCGAGGCCATGGTCTTGAGCCGGAAAAGGGTGGGGTGCCTCCTCCGGGTCGGGGATGGGGTCCTTCCCCAAGTGGAGGAGTTTAAGTATCTGGGGGTCTTGTTCACGAATGAGGGAATAATGGAGCGGGAGATCGATAGACGGATTGGTGGGGCATCTGCAGTTATGCGGGCGCTCTACCGGTCTGTCGTGGTGAAGAGAGAGCTGAGCCAAAAGGCGAAGCTCTCGATTTACCGGTCGATCTACGTTCCTACCCTCATCTATGGTCACGAACTCTGGGTGGTGACCGAAAGAAGGAGATCACGGATACAAGCGGCTGAAATGAGTTTCCTCCGCAGAGTGTCTGGCCTCTCCCTTAGAGATAGGGTGAGAAGCTCAGTCATCCGGAGGGGGCTCAGAGTAGAGCCGCTGCTTCTCCACATCGAGAGGAGTCAGTTGAGGTGGCTCGGGCATCTGGTCAGGATGCCTCCTGGACGCCTCCCTGGTGAGGTGTTTCAGGCACGTCTCACCGGGAGGAGGCCCAGGGGAAGGCCCAGGACACGCTGGAGGGACTATGTTTCTCGGCTGGCCTGGGAGCGCCTTGGGGTTCCTCCCAAGGAGCTGGAACAACTGGCTGGGGAGAGGGAACTCTGGGTCTCTTTGCTTAGGCTGCTGCCCCCGCGACCCAACCACGGATAAGCGGAAGACAATGGATGGATGGATGGAAATGGATGGATGGACTTGTTTAATTCTACACTTTTTGGTCTAAAAACGTCTTAGTGCTGCCCTCTTAGGGTTGAACTGTGGCTACTGTATTTGAATTTTGTGATTGGTGGAGAGCGGTACATCTCTACGTCACAGGCATTGACTATGTCACAGCAGCCATGGTCTCACAGACACGCCCCGTGGGTTTGGGTATAAAACTATCAGACATATTCCCCCCCCGTGGCGAGTTTGGAGTTGGATTGCGTTTTTCAGGTTACCATTATTATCACATTAGCACTTAGTTAGCATCGCTAACATACTGTTTGAACGTTAGCCTATGTTAGCATTACCACTCAGAGACTGGTCTCCTCCTGTCTGTCTCTCCCTTAGCAGCAGCGCCAGCCTCGGGGAGCGCTGACTCAGCGCCCTGAGCCAGCGGCTCGAATTGATACGGCTCACGGCCACTGAGCTCCATAAAGCTTCCCTCTACCCCTCTATCTCCGGTGACGACGGAGGAGATCCGCTGGTTCAGGGCGCCAAGCCAGTGCCGCCCGAGCTCGGTGCTGCTGAGGCAGAGGGAGACTGGAGGAGTCCAGTCTCTGAGTGGTAATGCTAACACAGGCTAACGTTCAAAACAGATGAATGTTGATCAGATCGATCAGTCCCAAAACTGCCAACATCGCTTTGGTCATTGTCCATGTTTCAGTGTCAGATTAAGCGAGCTGTCAGTGTCCTCCAGAACACACCCCCACGTCCCCCCAGTCCTCTCCTCTTCTTCTTCTTCTTTTGTTCATTGGCGGGTGGCCACCAACTTTAGGTGCATTTCCGCCACCTACTGTATGAGAGTCTGAGTCGAAGTGGGAAGTATCCTGTTAATATTTCCACTAAATTCTATTTATTATTCTACTTTACCTTAAAAAATTCCAGTAACTAATCTATACAATTCTATCTCTCCATTTAAAAGATTCTTTAGATTTAATTTTCCATATCCCTTAACTTTTAATTTTTCTTCTAATACTTTCCAATTTATTACAGACTTCCTACAATAACATAATACATGTTCAACTGTTTCCCTATTATTCCCACAATCACACAATCCTGTATTATGTTTTCCTATTATATAAAGTGTACTATTTAAACCTGTATGTCCCAATCTCATCCTTGAAACTTGATTTCTATTATTCATTTGAATATTTTCCATTCTCCCCACCTTTCCTTTAATATTATTTAAATGCCTTCCTTTCTCTTCCTTTATCCATTGTTCTTGCCATTCCTCCATTATCTGTTTCTTAATAATTGCTTCAATCTCTTCCACATTATATGATACCTCTATTATAGTTTGTAGTTTTGTTGCCTGCTTTGCATAATAATCAGCTACTTCATTACCCTCTACCCCTATATGTGCTGGAACCCACATAAATTTAACTTGTGAATTATTCATTATTAATCTAAATAAGCATTCATATATTTCAAGTAAAATATCTGGTCTTTTATCTGCTGATATTGCTTTAATTGATAATAATACTGACATTGAATCTGAACATATAACACTTTTTTAATTCCATTTTGTTCTATACACTGTAAACTAAAAGAAATAGCTAACACTTCCACTGTGTATATTGATAGATTATTAGAAGTTCTCCCTGGCACAGCCCACTTTGTAGAAATTTTTTAATGTTGTCTGGGGGCGGGGTTATGATTTTTCAAGGAGTTCAGTTACACTTTAAGTTTCCAAAGGTTTACCCTAAATGTTTTTTGATTACAGCCTTTGTTTATCCCCAGATGGAACCACATTTATTTATGGTTGAACGAGCTACTGCCTTTTCAGATTCATTATCTAAAAAAACAATGTGTTGTTCATTTGAAAAATGTCCCAAAAAAAGGTAATGCCATTCATGAACCTGCTTATCTCAATGTTTTTTTGCTGAGTACTGTTTTTTCATACAGATGTCAATGTAAATTAGGTCATATTGGAAGATACAGTAATAATAAGGCTGTACTGACACAGATTTATGTTGCTGCAGCTCGTTGCAAATACATTTGCCACAGAAAATCTTTCTTTTATTCCTAGATAGATCTTGAAAGTTCTAACATGCTAACACTTCTTTCAGTTTGGCTCATATGGTCTTACTCAGTCCTGCTGTTTGGGTTGTTTTCGGTTGTGGCTCTCCGGATTTCTGTACTGATGTAGACCCTGCCTGTCGGTCTGAACAGGTGAGATGGTGCGTCAGGCTCGGGTGCTGGCCCAAGCTACCTCAGATTTGGTCAATGCCATGAGGTCAGATGCAGAGGCAGAAGTGGATGTTGACAACTCCAAAAAACTCCTTGCTGCAGCCAAACTCCTGGCCGATGCCACAGCTCGGATGGTGGAGGCTGCGAAAGTGAGTGTCATCAGTTCTTAAACGACTCCTCATATTATGACACGTTTATCATGAGTTAAACCTCTTTAAAATGTTGGATTTTGCCTCTGGTTTCATGTATTATTATTATTATTATTATTATTATTATTATTATTATTATTATCGTTGTTATGAGGTTTTCTACTGTTCTTTTTATTTAGATTGTTATCAAAAATCCATAAATGTGGGCTTGAGAGAACTTAACCTAAAAACATGACTGCTGAAAGTCTTTGTACTTCTTTATGCACACAGTCTTACTTTACATCCAGTATGAAAGTATGCAGCATCAGTGGCCATTAATGACCCCCTGGCACTGTCGAGCAGGATAATATCTGTGTGAAATACCCATCCAAGAGAGGAGCGGAGTATAGCTCGTTAAGATGTTTTTGATCTGTCGCACATTAATCACCACATCACTGCCATTATCAAAGAGGAAGTGAGGATTGTGCACTGGCGGTTTCCTTGGAAACTGAAAGAAGATGGAGTTAAATGTTTCTTTGCATTTATCATACAACACGTGCTGTGCAGTCAGTTGTTAAACTTAATATTTCAAAGCTCCGGATTCTTATATTGTGTTCTGTATCTACAGCATACATCACTACAGTGTGTGTATTTGCATAAGTATTCATAATTGTGTGGGGGGGGTTGTCTTCAGGGGGCAGCTGCTTACCCAGAGAATGAGGACCAGCAGCAAAGATTAAGGGAGGCAGCCGAGGGGTTACGGGTTGCCACTAATGCTGCAGCTCAAAATGCCATAAAGAAAAAGCTAGTCAACCGACTGGAGGTGAGTCAGAGGAGGAAACTGTTTTTTTATTTCTTTTTTTACCTTAGAAGTTCCACCTCAATTAAACCTTCACCATACGTCTTCTTAATTAAGACACAGGGATATTTTCTATCCTTTCGACATAAAATTCAAAGGAAGGTCACCTTTATTATATTTGTCTGTGTTATGTATTTTTATCACCAGAGTAAGCTGTAAATCTCATTAATGCTCTGAAGGAACTATCTGTATTAAGATCTGTGTTTAGCCCTTGGTATCAGTTTTCCCCTTAATGACTACCACCCCTCTGCTCTGGAGCACCCAATGTTCAATTTCCCAGGCACATAAACTATTCATTACTCAAGGGCCTGGGATCAGTCTGCTATCAGACATGAATCTCAGCCTGACTCCTTGCATCAGATGGTCACAGTAATGGTGCTAATGGTCACCTCCATCACAGCCACATGCAAGCTAGTCGAGGAGAATGTTATTAATCTCTGAGTGTGTATGTAACAATTATCTCTGAAGCATTTAGGCAACTCTGGGGCCCTCGGTTTTGTACTGTCAAGAGAAAATAAATGTCCCTCTGTGGCTGTGTAGATCTGTTTACTTATTGTCTTTGTTTTGTCTAATGTTGGTATTCTGTATAAAATATTAAGTAAAAATAATATAAGCAGCATCTTTCAGTGTACTTTTACCATTACTGGATTCATTCATTGTATCAAAGCTGCCTCAAGTACCTCTGTTTCTTTCTTTTTTTATAATGATATGTACATCTGTTTTTTTATTCTTTTTGGCTCCTCAGTCACCCAGAAAGGCTTTCCTCTTTTAACCCACCATCTTTTTAAAGCTGGTCATATGTGCATTCTAATTCAACATCAACATAAATTTCATAGTACAAATGGGCTTTTAGCCATTCGTTTTAGTTTATTATTATTATACACCAAATTACTTAAATTACATTTTAATAATTCACAGTGCAAGTTTGAAGTTAAGAGATTCAAAGTTACACATACATACATGTACATAACGGCATGCTGTCCCATCTAATGATTGAATAAAGGGTATTTTTGCAAGTTGCAGAAAGACACTCTTTTTGCAATGATCAACTAGCTTCTGGCATAATCTTGGATGAATCTTTTACCCCTGTTCTGTTCATTTAAAATGGTTTCATTGTCATGATCTTTACATTTTCAGAGTTCTGACTGAGGACATTTTTTATGCCTTATCCCAGCCTGGTTTATTACATAACCAGCTTGAGTATTTTGTTTCTATGTCCTGTTGGAACATTCAATTGTGTCTAATTTTCAACCAAACTGCTGTTGATTTCAATTTGGAATTGACGAATTTGGAAGTCAATCTCCTTCTACATTACTGGTCCCACTGCTGGAACTCTAGCATCACCTACAGCCAAACATATCCTCAACATAACGCTCCCACCAACAATCTTGAAAGTTAGTATGGTGCTCTTAGTTTCAACAGCCTTATCATGGCTCCTTCAAACATGATTATTTTTTTGTTAGGCGTAAGGTCAATCTTTGTCTTTTCTGGTCCTTCAAAAGACCAGAAAACATTTGGTTTGTCTTTGTGAGCAGCTTCATATTTCAGTAATACTAGAAGGCTTCTATTCTGGAGTAGCTTCTTGATCAACACCCTTTCAGTGTATGTCGATGTTAAAATTCAAAGCCATTTAATGGGAGTTCAGTTGGGGTCATATAATTAGAACTTGGACACAACTGGGTGGCTTCAACAGGAAAATGGTTTAAACACACAGCTGAACTTATTTTGGATTGGGTAAATCAGGCTTACAACAAGCCTTCAGAATTGCCCCGACTTGAATCATATTGAATATAAAACCAACCAACTATACCATTTTTGATTAGATGGGTTGTCAAATATCCAGTCTGCATTATGTCAGGACCACATTGATGGCTGTGTGGTTTCACAGCAACTTCCTAAGAGACATTTATCCAAATATAATTGGGGACGTATGTATATATTTGAACTTGTGGTTATGATTTTGAAACTTTATGGATCTGACAAAATTCCTGTTAAAATCAAACTTGTACTTGAACTGAACTTATCTGTCATATAATCATTCACTCTGGAAAAAGAACAGTTCTAAAGCATAATTAAAAGCTCTAAATTCACTATTCAATTCACATTGATGAGTGCATGTAAACTTGTGGCTCGGCATAGTACATGAATAAATATGAGCTAAGAGAAGGAACACTGGTGGTGATCAATTTATGACAGACATAGGATTGCAATTCTATCTTTAGTCTCTTCTCTCACTCAACATTCTGGCTGAGACTCTTCTCTGTCTGATTAGAACTCTGTCTGAGCCAGAACACGGCAGTATATCACTAGATGGAGCATACATGAGTGTTCCTCTTTGCCAAGCACTACTTTTTCCTTTAAACAAAATTGCCTCCATTTTTTGTTCAATGAACAGATAGCTGCTAAGCAGGCAGCGGCTGCTGCGACTCAGACCATAGCAGCTGCCCAAAATGCTGCTGCTTCCAACAAAAATACTGCTTCACACCAGCAGCTCGTACACAGCTGCAAGGTACAGTCATGCAGTATTTCTCATGCACTTTATTTTTATGCTGCCTATGTATTTTACTTGTTAATTTTCATATACTTCTTTAGTTTTGCAACATTTATCTCTTTTAGTCCCATTGGTGTACCATACAAACATGCATAATTGATATTTTTAATTCCAGGCAGTGGCAGATAGTATTCCCCAGTTGGTGCAAGGAATGAGGAGTAGCCAAGCCCAGCCTGAGGAGCTTGGTCCCCAGCTTGCCCTCATCATGGCCAGCCAAAGCTTTTTGCAGGTAAGCATGTGACCTTGAGATTGTCAATGACCATCTAACCTTTGCTTTTTTCCACTCTTATGAATGGATTTTTATATTTCTGTCACTACATCTCAGCCTGGAAGTAAGATGGTTACATCGGCAAAGTCAGCTGTGCCAACGGTGGCTGAGCAGGCAGCTGCTATGCAATTGGGTCAGTGTGCCAAGAATTTAGCAACCTGTCTGGCAGAGCTCAGGACGGCCATGCAGAAGGTATCCATAACACTGTCGGAGATAACAAGATTCATCTGACTGCCACAGGATATTTGCTTGCTTTTGTATTTTAATGAAACTCCACGTCTTTGATCTCATCTAGTAATATCAGCAGCATATAGTGTTGGGTTCTGTCTGTTCTGCATAACTGAGTTTGAATAACATTATTGTTTGGGTGTTATCTGAAGGCCCATGAAGCCTGTGGCCCTTTGGAGATTGACTCAGCCCTCAAGACAGTACAGACACTAAAGACTGAGCTCCAGGATGCAAAGAGATCTGTGATTGATGGCCAGTTAAAACCTCTTCCAGGAGAAACGGTCAGTATATAGTGAAAAAATCTTTGTTCTTACTCAAATAATTTATTAAAATGGATGTTCCTGGATATTACCTGAGACTAATCTGGTAAGACACAGAATTCCATAAGGATACAAATAGGTCAAAATCATACTACAGCTTTACTGGTTCACAAAGTTTATATTTTTATAATATAATATATATATATATATATATATAGATATATATATATATCTATTGATATATAGATATATATATAGTTTATATTTTATTTCCTTTGCACATCTCGAGACTCTAGAGTTTTGGTCTTGTATGAGGAGATGGAGAGTATTGACCTAATGATGCACTGTGTTGCTCTTACAGCTGGAAAAGTGTGCTCAGGATTTGGGAAGTACATCGAAGGCTGTGGGCTCCTCTATGGCCCAGCTGCTGACCTGTGCTGCACAGGGAAATGAACATTACACAGGTAACCTCTTCTGAGTAAATCCAAGATGCTCAAATGTACTGTAATTATTTATTCCCACTTTACTAAAGCTGATATACTCCACCAAAATAAAAGGCTGATTGGGGTATGATTATTTTTTGTTGTTAGCAATATATTTTGCAATCCAGGAAGATTTGTTTACTGTTTCTGTCAAATACTGCTTCCTAAATCTAGGTGGAGCTAAAGACAGTTCAGCATTTCCAACATTGAACGCTTCCAGGCACTACTTCACGCTGTGGCTCAGGGTGCTGCCTGCTGCTCATTAATCTTTTCTTCTTTTTTTTTTTTTTTTACTGGATTTAACATTTCATCAGTAAATGGCTCCACTCTGCTGGTTAATGCAATTTAATGCAATTCGCTGCTGTTTTAGCTCTATGTGTAATAATTTAAGAGCACCTCCCATGTGCAGTCCGTATTTATTATACAACCTCATTAATTTAGACAGTGAGGGCATTTCACTATCACAGTTTGGTCACACTGTGTTTTAGCTCCCAGCTGATTTACGGAATCCTGCAACAATTACAGCCAATAGAGAAAATACACTTTTTTTACATAAGAAAAGACTGCTGCAAACAATATAAGAACATATAAAAAAGAATTGCACATTTATCTTTATGCCCTTGCTATATTCTATTAAAATGTGGCTTATTTATTTATTTATATTGGAGGTGTTGCTGCACGAGAAACAGCCCAGGCTTTGAGGACGTTGGCCCAAGCAGCAAGAGGTGTAGCAGCCAGCACAAAGGAGCCTCAGGCTGCAGCTGCCATGTTGGACTCAGCTCAGTATGTGATGGAAGGCTCCGCCATGCTGATCCATGAGGCCCATCAGGCTCTGGTTCATCCAGGAGATGCTGAGAGTCAGCAGAGACTAGCTCAGGTAGCACAGGTCCCAGCAATTTATTCCCAGATGCAATATCAATGTCCCACAGTGATTGCATTGTTCTTTTCAGTCCTCTTCTCTCATACACTGCTGATTTGTAAACATTTCTGGTTTTCCATAACAATCATCCCCTCTAAGCGTTACTATTTTCTCCCCGCTGAGTCTTTTGTTGCCTGACATCTTTCCCTTGGGAATAAAACCATTCATTTCCCGCAGACCTTCAGGAGATAAACATATTGTTTAGCATAAATCTGTGACAGCAGCAAAAATTAGTGACAGCGCTCTGAGCTCAATTTGCATTTCAGATGTGTTTTTCCCCCCAGTATAGCACTGCTTTGCTCTTGGGCTTTATTGTGTATTACGTTGTTAGAATGAGTAATGGCAGTCTATTCACAGATGTTGTACTGTTTTTCAGGTAGCTAAAGCCGTGTCGCACTCCCTGAATAACTGTGTGAACTGCCTACCAGGCCAGAAGGATGTCGATATGGCTCTCAGGAGCATCGGGGAGGCCAGCAAGAAGCTGCTGGTGGACTGTGTGAGTCCTGGTCAAGCTTGAAATATTATTAAATCTTTATTTTAGTTTAGTTATTCAGTAAGTCACAAATGATCATTGCTGAAGAAGCAATACGGCATTCAAGCATATTAAGCGAAAGTTGAGTGGGAGGAAAAACTGTGGTAGAAGAAGGTGTACAAGCAACAGGGATAACCGCATCCTTGAAAGGATTGTGAAGCAAAGTCCACTCCAGAGTTTGGGGGAATTTTACAAGTTGTGGAATGTGGCTGAAGTCAGTATTTCAAGAACCAGCACGCACAGACGTCTTGACCTACTAAAAAGTACGTCCATGTACCTTGGTATACATTTACTCTTTTGCGTGAATTACTGCTTAAATGTGGCATGTTTGTGATAACCCTGTGGCTGCTGAAGTCTGAAGAAAGCCCTTGACAATGCTCTATAGATTCTCAACATAGTTTAGGTAAAGCATGTTTGCTGGGCTGACAAGTAAATTTACGCACTGCTACCATGATCTTTAAAGTAGGTACTGATCATTTTGGTAGAGTGTGGGCAGGTACCTTGTCCTGTTGAAAAAATTTAAATAAAAATTAGTATTTCTATACATTTTGTCAGCAGAAGCAAGCATAAAAGGACTCTAAAAGAGAGTGCATGTAGATGGCTGCACTGACTTGGATTTGATGAACCATAGTGATCCAACACCAGTAGATAACTCTCTGAGTTATCACTGACTGTGGAAACTTCACACTGGACCTCAAGCAACGAAGATTTTGTTACTTGTCACTCTTCTAGCAGACTCTAGGAGCTTGATTCCCAAACAAAATACAACATGTATTTTCTCCTGTAAAGACAATTTTAGACTACGGAGTAACAGTCATGTCCTGTTTCTCCCTAGCGCAAGTAAGATACTTCTGATGCCTCTTGTTCAGGAGTAGCTCAACACAAGGGATATGACATTTGTAGCCAATGTCCTGGATATGTCTGTGTGTGGTGGCTTCTGGGTTCGAATCCTGGCCTGGTGTCCTGCAGATGGATTTTTTTCCTTCCATTAAATTTTGCTTTAATTTGCTTGCACTCTGTGAACAGCCAGCTTCGTAAACAATGACCGTTTGTGGCTTGCCCTCTATGTGAATAGTGTCTGTCAAGTCAGCATTATTTCCCATTATTGGGTTGGCCATAACATGGAGATAACATGGGTTTTGGTTGTAATTTATAAATATTAACAGAATTTAATGCAATTAATACACTCTGTGTGCTATAAAACTATACAATATACAAGTTTACTGAATTGAATTACTAAAACAGGTGTAACATTTTCATCATATAATAATATTTCAGTGTTTTAACTTGAGCCTGTATGTTCAAATAACAATTCTACCTTTGTTTTACAACTTATTGTATGTGGTGCAAATCCTAATGGTTTGGCCTGTCTTTGAAGCTCCCTCCCTGCAGTAAGACATTCCAGGAGGCACAAACTGATTTGAACCACACAGCAGCTGAACTCAACCACTCAGCAGGCGAGGTCGTCCACTCATCCCGTGGAACAAGCAGCCAGCTGGCTGCAGCCTCTGGGAAGTTCAGCCAAGACTTTGATGAGTTCCTGGATGCTGGCATTGAGATGGCAGGACACACCCAAGTAGGTTTCATAATCATTCAGCTATCTCCTCCACATTCCCCTGAGATGGCTATTCAGTGGAGCCTTTAAAACATCATTGTGTTGGAAGCCTTAAATAGAGAGTGTATCTTTTTATTGCCTTATTAGCTAAGATATTGTTTAAGACAGTGGTTAATTGGACATTTTCACCTTATTAGCTTGGGCTCACTGATTGTCTCTAACAGCTCCAACACTTTCAGATTTAATAGGATCTAGTGGTGCTCCTGTTCTGGTGATTTAACTCATTAATTTGTAAAGATGGCGTGCAATAGAAGTTGACATAGCGTGACACCTAAGTTTGAACCCGCTTAGAACAGAGAATGCTAAGTTGAGGAGATTTTTGCCAAGATTTTTATCTTGACTGCAAATTTGCTTATTGTTTTTCTGTACTTTCTTCCATCTGTAATAAAAATTACCTGTATTCTTCTTGCTTTGTGCATGGTCAGACCAAAGATGACCAGATTCAAGTCATTGGTAATCTGAAGAACATCTCTATGGCATCAAGTAAGCTGCTACTGGCCGCCAAGTCTCTTTCTGTGGATCCCGGTGCAGCCAATGCGAAGAATCTTCTAGCAGTAGCAGCAAGGTGCGATAATATGCAGAGTGCAGTAGATATGAGTAGTTTCTATTGCCCATGGATGATACTGTGTGTTTAACTGGTCCTGATTAGGTAGGTTGTGATGGATAGACAAAACATCTTCCCGCTGCATCTGTATGCCACTCCTACAACATGTCTGTTTGGTCTTGCTAAAGGGAGTGCATATCCTCCCCTTAGTGGAGAGAAGCCAAGCAGCTGGTCCCATCGGGCTATTGGGCTGACTGACTTCTCTCTGTCTAATTAGGAGGATGGAGGCCTTGGCTAGAGCTTGTCTGTGCTCAGCAAGGCTGAACACAAACTCAAGACAATCTGTATCCCTGTGCACCGTGTTATCCAATCACAATGAGAGGGCTTGCTTGGATAGGGAAGCTTAAAGCATGTGTGATAGAAGTAAGGCTATGTGTACATGCGTGTAGATTTCACAGGTGGGAGTTAACAGCGGATGTTTTGGGGCTGCTGATGTGTTCCAGGGCGGTGACGGAGAGCATTAACCAGCTGATAACGCTTTGTACCCAGCAAGCAGCGGGACAAAAAGAGTGTGACAATGCCTTGAGGGAGTTGGAGGTAGCCGTCGTCACATTCACTGCACCATACATAGACAAACACCATGCCTGAGGTCCACATGTGTATGTGTGTATATATTTACATTTAATGTACATTTTTGGTTTGTGTTCAAGCTCCCAGCAGAGAATAGAACCATTTTGTAATTGCTCTGCTTTTTTCCTTCTTCACTGATAAAATTAATTCTGCAGCCAAGACTGAGATTTTCTGTTGAGCTTAAGTACAATATGTGTAACCTACTGTTACTTAGATTGCTATCCCTAAGTTGCATATGCTTTTTCTTATAGCTTCTAAAACCGTATATCTAAGCCTTATAAGTATAGAATCCTTTTACGGTCCTGTATCAGCAAGGCTACCCACGGCTTTTTCCACCTATAATACATTTTTGCTACAATGAGAACACTTCAAATGAAATCTCACCCTAGTGTTTCAGCTGAATGGAATAGACATTTACTTCTCTTATTTAGAGATAAAGCAAAGTAATTTTATAGCACTTTTTTTTGGAGCGACCCTTCTCAAGAATCCTAAGTGTGAGTTACTCTGGGGACACCTCAAGAGGTTGAAACTGTGCATCAATTTGTGTTTTTACTTTATTATTACCATTTGCTAATGCCGATTAGCCTTTTTTCTCTCACAATAATCTTTGATCCAAAAGCATTAAGGATCAACCTTGCACCAGAAACTTTGACTATTCATCAAAGAATGTTTAGAGAATGTTTGGACGATTTGTGTATTTCAGCTGAATTTTTTTAAATGATGGGTCAAAGCTGCGAGTGCCATTATGAAAGTTTGTCCTCTGTGTCTTCCACGATAGAGTTGTTATTTTAAAATTGTCCGCCTTTCTTTGAGAAGAAACATTTAGGATAATTTACTAAGATTAATGCAAGTTGAACAAAAGTGGAGCACCAAAAGCAATGAGCTAATAACTCACATATACTTATTATACAATAAGAAAATTGTTAAGCAGTGGAAATTGCAGTAAAAATCTTCTACTTACATCTAGTTACTTGAGAGATACCTTTCTCAATAAAACTTTCTTTATCTACCTTTATCATTGTTGAATGTTTCTTAGTTTAAGATGTTAAAGTGGTTCTGTATTTTTTTTGGGGCAACTATCCATTAAGTTGACCTAGGGCAGACACAGCATGTGGTTATTAACAGTACCAGAAAATGAACAGTAAAAGTGATTGCACTCTCTAAACTTTTGGGTCCAAAGCATTTTACCTTCTCAAGCTTGTGTTCAATTTCACTATGTTATAACTATATTACTTACTTGAACATTAATTTCAACAACTATACAGTTTAATTAAAGGCACTGATCGATATAATTTATCTTAGAAGCATCATCCAATCTGTGTTATTTATATTAAATGGCCTTTTTAATATCTGAATTAACTGCCTGATAGATTTACAGTGGTGTTATAGCAGAAATGTTTATTGATGTGTTCACACTGGTTCAAGTTATTAACATCTCCATCTGTGTGCAGGCTGTCAGAGGTCTCCTAGGCAACCCCAACGAGCCGGTAAATGAACTCTCCTACTTTGACTGCATCGAAAGCGTCATGGAAAACTCAAAGGTACTGGCATTTAAAATGATTCACACTGTTGTATACTTTAATTGTCAGAGGTATTAAATGCATCAGACATCTTAACATCTAATTTGTGTGCTTTTTATTTATTTGTGTTGTGCCTCAGGTTCTGGGAGAGTCAATGGCAGGTATTTCTCAGCACTGTAAGACAGGTGATGTTTTAGCCTTTGGGGAGAGTGTGAGTTTGGCATCTAAAGCTTTGTGTGGGCTGACAGAAGCTGCAGCACAGGTGAGATCACAGCATCGGACCAACGCACTCTGGGTGATACCCTGCTTCTGCTATCATTTAATATTTTATTCTGTTTACTGTGTTTGCGATTACAATTTCACAACTAACCCCACTGCATTGAATTAAAAAATATATATTTCCTTAAAGCCGCACTAGGCAAGGCAAGGCCATTTTATTTGTATAGCACACTTTCAACAGCAGGGTAATTCAAGGTGCTTTACATGATTTGTTGATTTAAAAAAAAACACATGAAAGAAATACACATTACACATGATACACAATAAAGCAAGAGAAAGATCAAAAAAAGCTAGAGAGCATGAACACATTTCATACATATGACATCAAGCATTTACTCGAAGGCAATTCTAAACAGATGGGTTTTTAGTCTCGATTTAAAGCAGTTCAGAGTTTCAGCAGCTCTACAAGTCTGTTCCAGATAAGGAGAGCATGGAAACTGAAAGCTGCTTCTCCATGTTTAGTTCTGAGTCTAGGGATGTTTAGTAGGCTAGAGTTGGAGGACCTGAGTGGTCTTGGTGGTTGGTACCGTGACAACAGGTCTTCAACATATTTTGGTGCTAAGCCATGTAATGATTTATAAACTAGTAGGAGTATTTTGAAGTCTATTCTCTTAACTACAGGGAGCCAGTGTAAGGACTTTAGAACTGGGGTGATGTGCTCTACTTTCCTGGTTCTAGTGAGGACGCGAGCGGCAGCGTTCTGGATCAGCTGCAGCTGTCTGATTGACTTTTTAGGCAGACCTGTGAAGATGCTGTTTTGCATTAATCAATCCGACTAAAGATAAACGCATGGATGAGTTTTTCTAGGGCGTGTTGCAACATCAGTCGTTTATTCCTAGAAAGGTTCTTCAGGTGATAGAACCCGGACCTTGTTATTGCCTTTATGTGACCCTGGAGGTCCATTACTACACCTAGGTTTCGAGCCTGATCAGTAGTTTCTAGCTGTATTAATTGAAGCTGTGTGCTGACTCTTGATCATTCCTCCTTGGGTCCAAAAATAATCACTTCAGTTTTGTTTCTATTCAGCTGGAGAAAGTTATGGCACATCCATCCATTTATTTGGTCAATGCATTGATTTAGGGTTTGAATGGGTTCAGAGTCACCTGGTGACATTGTAATGTAGAGCTGAGTGTCATCCGCGTAGTTATGGTAGCTAATGTTATTGGTTGCTATAATCTTGCCTAGTGGGAGCATGTAGATATTAAATAAGACGGGCCCCAGGATGGAGCCCTGGGGCACCCCACATGTGATTTATGTTCGTTCTGATGAAAAGTTTCCTATTGAAACATAGAAGTCCCTGTTCTTTAGGAAAGATTCGAACCAGCCAAGTAGTGTACCAGAGAGTCCGACCCAGCTATCCAGTCGTTCCAATAAAATATCATGATCAACAGTGTCAAATGCTGCACTGAGGTCCAACAGAACCAGCACTGTGGTTCTTCCACAGTCTGTATTTATGCGGATGTCATTGAATACTTTGACGAGGGCAGTCGAGGTGCTGTGGTGAGCACGGAAACCAGACTGAAAAACATCAAAACGGTTTGTCATTGTTATGAAGCTATTTAACTGCTGAAACACGGCTTTTTCAAAAATCTTACTGATGAATGGAAGATTAGAGATTGGCCTGTAGTTGTGCATTAACGTGCAGTCCAGATTTTTATTCTTTAGCAGTGGTTTAATTACTGCTGTTTTTAAAGCCTGAGGGAAGACACCTGATAGCAGGGATGAGTTCACTATTTGAACAAGATAAGACCCAACAACAGGAAGAACTTTCTTTAGAAAAGCTGTGGGTAGGATATCAAGACAGCAGGAGGAGGAGCTTTATTGGATAATGATTTTTTCAAGTCTGTTCTGGTTTAATTCGTGGAATTCAGACATTTTCTCTACATTGTTGTTGATTGGGAATGGAACTGGTTGTGGGTTTGATATTGAGGTACAGATTGACTGTCTAATTGTTAGAATCTTTTCAGTGAAAAAGCTGGCAAATTCATTGCAGGCCCTGGTAGAGTTTAGTTCAGGGGCTACTGTCACTAAAGGATTAGTTAGTCTTTCCACTGTTGCAAATAGGGTTCGTGCATTATTAATGTTTCTGTTGATGATTTCAGAAAAGAACGATTCCCTAGCATCTTTTATAGTTAGCTGATATCTATTCAGTCTCTCTTTGTAGATCTCACAGTGAACCTGGAGTCGAGTTTTCCGCCATTTTCTCTCGGCTCGTCGACACTCTCTGTTTTCACTACGTACCAGTGGATTACTTGTCCACGGAGACTTCTTTCTACCTGAGACTACTTTCACTTTAGTTGGAGCAATGGAATCAATGATGTCTGAAATTTTCGCAAGGAAATTATCTACCAACGTATTTACTGAGTTTGAGTTGGGAGATGAGGGGGATGTGGTGGAAGGGTAAATACGTTTTAAGGTCTCTATTGAACTGTCCCCTAGAAAACGCTTTTTCATAGATGTCTTACTGTGGCTGGATAATTTAGCAGAGATGGTACTTTCAAAGAAAATACAGAAATGGTCAGATAACGCAATATTAATTACAGAGATGTTGGAAATATTTAAACTTTTGCTGATAATTAAGTCCAGAGTGTGTCCTTTATTGTGTGTTGGTTGTTTGACATGCTGGATCAGGCCGAAGTTGTGGAGAGTATCATCTAATGTTTTTGCTTGTCTATCTTGGGGGTTGTCAGTATGGATGTTAAAATCCCCCACAATGATTAGTTGGTCATAGTCGATACATATTACAGAAAGAAGGTAATTGAAATCATTAAAGAAGTTATAGTTAAGTTTTGGTGGTTTATATAAACTTAGAAATAAAGCTTTGTTAGGCTAATTTATCTGGGTAGCTAGGTATTCAAAAGAATCAAACGTGCCCAGGGTTACCTTTTTAAAGTTCATTGAGTTGTGAAAAATGGTGGCTACACCTCCACCTCGTCTGGGCTTTCTGCTCTCGCTTAAGAAATTGTAATTTGGAGGAGTAGATTCTATTAATGCAGTTGTTTCGTTATTTTCATCTAGCCAAGTTTCTGATAAAAAAAGGGGCGTGTAAATTATGCTCAGTGATGAAGTCATTGATTAGAAAAGACTTCCCGGATAGAGATCTAATGTTTAATAAAGCTAACTTAAGTATTGTGATGATGGGCAGGTGAACCTTCTGACAGGTTATCAATTTGAGATTTTGTTTAATATGAGGGTGTGTGGTTAACGATTTATGTTTCCTGCTGCTGCTAATCACTGAAATCTTAGACTCAGGGGCGGTGCCGGGCGAGTTCTGGGAGACGGTAGGGGTAGATTTATTGCCCAGTTCCTTCAAATATCAAATATCTCTAATAATCAGTGGGGGGGAAGCTCCCAGACTTATTGACACTAGTCCCAGGCGTTTGGTGTAGTCTAAGTTTAGGTATTAATTGTGTCCCAAATTTGATTTGCTCGTTCAGTCTGTCTGTAAAGTTTCTAAATGGAGACTCATTTGATGTGACTGAGTCACAGGAAGATGAAGACTTAATCTCTGATGGTTGTTTATCTGTTCGGTCCTGTGGTGTCATCATGACTTGCTGTTTTTGTTCTCTGATATCCATGGGCGCCTCAAGGTCAGCTTTTGGGAGCAAGTGCTTTGCTTTGTGATTTTGATAAGAAAAAATGCTGCTAACAGCCTTACTCCGGCCTTGTTAAGATAACGGCCTGCTTTGAACAGATGATTAGCACTTCCAAATACTTTGAAATTATTAATAAATGTGAACGACTTCTCAGCTGATTGTTTCTTCAACCATTGCGGAGTCTGCTAAATCTTTCATCATTCCCTTCAGGGACTGGTCCGCTGATGAGGATGTTTACGTTAAGTCCATCAAGTCTCTGCTGGAGATCAGAAAAGTCTCTCTTCAGAATCTCTGATTGTCTCATTGATTGTCATCTTTCGGGGAACTCAAGGCTGCGAATCTGTTTTTCAGCGGGGATCCAGGTGGAGAAATATCTCTTGTTTTTGGCTGAAACCTCTTTTGTTTACTTTTAGCAGAAACGGCAGGTCTGGGTTCAGAGCTTTCTCTGTCCCGGAGTTTCTTTAGTTTTTTCTTCCTCGGAGAACAGGCTGGGGTTGATGATTCCGTGCGTTTTAATGCTGGCCAGTCTTCATTAGAGTGCGGAGTTCTGCCGCTCAGGCGCCTGTAGGGAGTCTCTGTGACACGGTTAGACCGATGTAACACCGGGCTGATAGGCTGTTCCCTGTTTGTATTCAACTGTAAAGTTGTGTCGTTTTCATAATCAGCATGGAGATCAAAATTAATTTCCAGACGACGTAGCTTCGTTTCAATGCCCTCAATTCTGTGGAGTAGTTTTTCAAAATCCTCGGCTGAGCAAAAAGCCATGTTGATAAGTCCATAAAAAAGTAATCCAAGAAGAGATCCGGTCCACTACAGTAACTCCAGGGGCTGGGTAGATAAAGTAACTAAGAAAAGGTTAAGAAAAGAAAACAAGAAAAGCAAAGCTGTAAATAAAATAAAGTCACATTCTCTCAATTACATGGGCAGAGGCTACCATTGTAATAACTAGTACGATTTGCTGGCTGAACTGTCACACTGCTTCACTCTCTTTTTTTTCCTCAACCCTTTAGGCCTCTTACCTTGTAGCTGTTTCCGATCCTAATAGTCACTCCGGTCATGAAGGGCTAGTGGATCCAATTCAGTTTGCCCGAGCCCATCAAGCCATACAGACAGCTTGCCAGAACTTAGTGGATCCCGCCAGTAGTCCCTCACAGGTAAGATAATGCATCCTAGTCTAAAAGGCGCAAAAGTCTTTCATGGTATACCGTGGTTGCTATATGTGGCTTTGTGTTGGCATGAACTTGATAAACAAAAGTAATTGCATTGGCCTCTAATTTAGGATCACAAAAGGACATAGTGATTGGCAAAATGCCTGAACTTTAACCTTTCTAGCTGTGGAAACTAGACATCTTTAAAGGTTCTGGAATCATTCTGTAGTTGTTTACCATTTTTACCTTCAGAAAACCTATACTTTCTAATTCTAGGATTGTGCTGCTCTGGGTGGCTGCATGTTGGAGTGGCCCTGTTGGCCAAATATTGAGTTTGTTTTTTTCAGACGTTTTTCTGTTTTCTTGAGGAAGATTGCATTTCTTTGGACCTGTGTAGTTTCTAGTTTTTGGTGCTGTGAAGCTGGAAATATTTTTGCTGTTATTCTTTCACTTTTTGATAACTTGTTATGATGCATAACTATGGCAACAATGTGGTTTACAGCCACGAGCAGCTGATTAACATTGCAAAAGCTGAAATAATACCTCAACAGAATCCATAAATCCCTGATGAGTTGAGAAGGAGGAGGCGTGGATGCAGAGCAGGAGCAAAAAGGGGACAGAGAAAGGAGTTCAAACCATCTCTTTCATCGGTCATAATGGGCCACGTGAGATCACTGGCTAACAAGATGGATGAGCTCCAAGCCCTTACAAGGCCTCAGCCAGAGTATCGGGAATGCAGTGTTATGTGTTTCACTGAGACGAAGTGATTTTTGCAACCAACAGCACAAGACATTCTGCAGACGACACACGGAGTGACATAGGCCGATCATCCCACTATATAGCCTGTGATTGAGACATGGAACCATGGATTCAGTTTGGGTCTGCCACTCTGTGACCAACACAGAAAGCAGTGTGTGGAATGAATTGTGGGATAAACAGGGCGGATCATCTGTACATCTGTACATGTGTCAATGCGTTAAAAAAATGAATCGCGTTTATTCTACAAATCAATTGACTTACTGTAATGGAACAAAATACTTAAGGGTTCCCAAAATAAAAGAAGACTGAGTCCCAGAAGGCGTTAAGTATTTAATTCAAACATGTCTGGCCAGAACCTGGAGGGGACAGAGATTACTCTTACATCACCCTACCCAACCTTTCTGACTAACAGTTTAAATAGTATACAGCAATCACTGTTTATCTCTGCAGCACCTCTTCTCCAATCTTCATGTCCTACTTCTGGAGAACTGGTTCATGCCAGTTTGATAGTAAAGCATGAACCAGCACATCCCAGATCAGACTGTTCCGTAGTTATCTTGCTGCCACGGCGTCTGTCTCTCTGGTGATCTGACACATCTTTATCAGGAACATTAAGCTGGAACAATAACCTTGCTTCCCCTAACTTTGTCATCTTGCCCTAGATACATTCACTAGACAGAGAATATGTACTTAACACGTTAATTTTTAGAGTAAATGTATAACCTACAGTAATGCAGTGTTATAGAAAACAAGACGGCATTCATCCAGTAAGAGAATGTTCATTTCAGTCATTGGATACTTGGCACTAGACTTGGACTAGTGCCTATAAGGAGTTTAGACTTGACATGGACCTGACTCTCAAAGTCTATAACCTTGACTTGTACATGAACCCCAAAGGCTTGAGATTTCACTTTTACTTCTACCATAAAGTAATGAGAGTTGACTTTAAAGGGTTTATATTTGAGTTGGACTTGGCCTTCATTTAAGACTTGAGCTGGACTTGAAGTAAAAGACTTTAGATTTGACTTTAACTTTAACTTGCTCCATAGACACTTGAGACTCAACTTGAATTTGCCCCCCAGAGACATGAGAGTTGATCTGAATTTAGCCCTTAGAGATTTGAGGCTTGATGGACTTGGGGGGGACTTGAGACTTGAATTGGACTTCTCACATAAATCAAATGAAATCGCACTTTATTTATATAGCGCTTTTCATACAAGAAGTTGCATCAAAAAGTGCTTTACAGATTAAAATGACCCCACATTAAAAGCATGGTCAGTTATACCCCCTTCCCCCCAACCCAACTCCCATGCACACACACAGTTAAAAGCAACAGTAAAAAAGGACATTGGGCCGAGTACAGATGAACCATGCAAGGAAACGCCATCAGAGGAGCCATCTGCACCGGCAGCGGTAGATCAACAGCAGCAGCTGAGGCACCGACACCGCTGCCAGGGCAGAGGGCTCCCACAGAGGAAACACTGGAACGAGGATTAAAATAAATTAAAGTATAACAATAAACAGTAAATTAATGTGATAAGATTAAATAGTAAAACACTGATAAAATGTAATCATATAAAATATGTAGAGCAATTCAACAAACAATAAATAATAATCAGTTAAAAGCTAGGCTAAAAAGGTGAGTCTTGATCCTGCTCTTAAAAACATGAATGTTCTCCACGGCCCTGAGGTCCTCTGGCAGCCCGTTCCAGAGGTGAGGGCCAAAAAAAGGTGTATTTATTTGGTATCCATATCTACGAGACCAACATTGTGAACATGAATGCAATTTGGTAGTTTTGATTGTCGTACGGTGGGCTATGTGTACACAACAAATCACATGTGACTTGAAGTTATTGTTGACATATTGTAAATGCATTTTGATGCCCTCCAGAGTACCTACATTTCTAAACTTGTTTGATGCTTGCTGTTTTTCTGTCCATAAGGTCTTGTCTGCTGCAACAATTGTTGCCAAGCACACCTCAGCTCTCTGTAATGCCTGCCGTCTAGCCTCTTCGAAAACATCCAATCCTGTGGCTAGGAGGCAGTTTGTCCAGTCAGCCAAAGAGGTGGCCAATACCACAGCCAACCTCGTCAAAACCATCAAGGTCAACTCCCCAACTGATCAAAACGTTGAGTGTAAATTTGTTACAGATTATATTTGTTTGTCTGTGGTTGGTCAGAGGAGATGGTGCAGATGTGTATGTATAATTCGGTTACTTTCAGCTATGAGACCATCATCGACAGATATGTTTTCATGCTACATTTTCTCTTTTCAGGCGTTAGATGGTGATTTTTCCGAGGACAATAGAAACAGATGCCGTGTTGCTACAGCTCCACTCCTTGAGGCTGTAGAAAACCTGTCAACCTTTGCTAACAACCCTGAGTTTGCAAGCATCCCAGCTCAGATCAGTAATGAGGTATTCATGCGTTGTAATGATGGTTTGTAATGGATCGTTCTTCATTATGTTGTTTTAATGGTTATGGAATGAAATGAGAAAACCAAACAAAATGAAAGAATATCTTTTATGAAATCCTTTCTTTACTATAATTTAATTAGTGTTAACTATCTTCTTATAAAGCAGCTCTTTGCTGAGGAATTTGACCACAAATTGTGCTTTGTTTTCCTTTCTCTTTCATCATCAAAATCAGGTCCAAGATGGATTTTAGTTTTCCATCTTAGCAGCGCAGCGCTTGCACAGTTCTCTAAACGCTTTATGGCTGTAATCTGTTGGAGGCCAGTGTTTAACAGCACTAGCTCTCAGTACAGCTGCTGTAATCTTGAGCTTGTTAATCTAATTGTCAAGGGAGGTTTTGGCTCGTATCATAAAGACTAAAGGTGTTAGTCTACGTCTGTGTAAAGCTGCCTTTCTAATCTCATCCCTCTGTTTGATTGCACGTTTGATCTCTCCAAGGTAGTCAGAGAATATTAACAACTCTGTCAGACCAACATGGCAAGCTGCTGGCTGTTCAGCTGCTACCTGGGCTGTTGTTTCACTCACACTAATCCTTTCATGTCTCCAGGGCTCTGTGGCACAGGAGCCTATTGTGCGCTCGGCCCGCTCCATGCTCGATAGCTCCACTTACCTTATAGAAACGGCCCGCTCACTGGTCCTCAACCCCAAGGACCCCCCCACTTGGTCCATTCTGGCAGGCCACTCCAGGACTGTTTCTGACTCCATCAAAAGTCTCATCACATCAATCAGGTTGGTAGAAACTTACTTGTCTGTTTCTGCACAATTATCCTCTGGCTCAAGAATTTTAGAAGACAACTCACAGATGGAGAAAAAACTGTATTTCTGAAACTGTAGGACAAACTTTCTGATTTTTATTCAGCTTTGAGGTAAATTGCAACTCTCAATTTATAGTAACTACAATCCCATTAGTTAATGCAGTAAATTAAGTTGGGAGGGGAGCGGGAACATATTTCCCCATATGGTGCTCTACCCATTTCGTATAGTGTAGGACACCATTCCCACTGCATCAAAAACCAAAAATAATGACACTATTTCATGAAGAAATGTTTCCCATATGAGCGTACACTTAGTGATGACTCCGGCCTGTCTCCACTCCTGACAGGAAAAGCTTGACTACAGAATAAACAGAAGTGGGTTAATCAGTAAGCTTATGCTATCATGGAAGGAGGGAACTTTTTTTTTCCTTTGGAGTGGGTGGGGGGGGGGGGGGGGGCATTGATATTTCAAACCTGAAAAAGAAATGTATTTTACTGTGTATTGCAAAAGTATGAAAATACTTTGACGGTTTTCTGTTTACAGATTTCAATGCATTTTACTTTATTTTATATTTTCATTCAGTCCCACTGATTCAGTAAAAACAGAACACCTTTCTCTGCAGTTACCCACACAAATCAGGTCTCGCATCAAAAGATTGAGATTGAAATTGTTTCAAAATTCTTTGCAAAATTGCTCAAGCTCAGTAAGACTAGATGTAGAACATCTCTGATCATTAGTTTTCAACTCCTGCCACATGTTCTAAATTGGATCACTTCATATCAGGTAAATTGATATTTAATTCCAGTGTAAGGTGAACCTTGGCCCCAGTCGCAAGTCTGACACAGCCTCTGAAAGGGTTTTGCTCAAAGACTTCCCTACAGTATATTTAGTTCCACCTACCTTCTCATCAGCTCTGATCAGCTTCCCTGCCATGGGTGAAGAGAAGCATCTCCACAGCATGATGGCCACATATAATGTTGTACAAGTAGGCCAAACAGATTACTTTTGGTCTCATCTCACCAGCTCACCTTTTTTCACGTTTTAACATGACTTGTGCCCAATTGAAAATGTCCCTTCTAAGGACTTTCTTTCAAAAGCAGCTTTCTTTTGGCAGTTATTTATAAACATCAGAATTATGAACCGTCCAACTAATAGATAACAGATATCCCATCTGAGCTGTAGATCTCTGTAGTTCCTACACCTTTACCATGGGGCACTCATTAATTGTTTTATAAGCTAACTCTGCCCTAAATTTATTCTCAGCTTTGTCCTCGACCTGTCTGCTTTGTTCCTTAGTCTTCATGGTGCGTTTGTGTTCTCTAATGTTCTCTAGAAAATCTCTGAGGACTTTACAAAAATTTTGGGATTTATACGGAGTTTAAATGGCACACATTTGGCACTTTTTACAAATTACTTCTAAGGCTTCTTGGTTGTACTGGCTTTGATTATTGAATATCCCTCCACACTTTTAACACTTTGTTTTTTTTAAATGCTGAAAGCTTTTTTTCTTTTCTTCCACTTCAAAGTTCTGCACTACTTTGTGTTGGTCCATTACATAAAATCCTAAAAACATGCATAGAATTCGTGGCTATAATAAGCTCAAGAGGTATGAAAATCTTTTCGAGGCCCAGTAACCCAACTTTTATATTTATATATTTATATATTATTAATATATTTCCTTATTTCTGGTGACAGAGATAAGGCACCAGGGCAGAGGGAGTGTGATTACTCTATTGATAACATCAATAAATGTATCCGAGACATTGAGCAAGCCTCCCTGGCTGCAGTTGGGCAGACACTGCCCTGCAGAGATGATATCTCCATGGAGGTGAGTGCACATACCCGATCAGCTCTACCTTGTTTAAGAAAAATAACTGGGGATCTGTTAGCTTTTCTGTTGTGGCTTAAACTGTAATTATCTGCTGGTGTGACTCAACAGGCACTCCAGGAGCAGCTGACATCCTCTGTGCAGGAGATCGGTCATCTGATTGATCCTGTCTCCACAGCAGCCCGAGGCGAAGCCGCCCAACTGGGACACAAGGTGCTCTTGTCTGACCATATATCTCTTTATCCCTTTTGGATTCAGAACAAAAGCCCATTCTATCTAGGGGGTTTTCTATTTTGTTCTTCAAATCTTTTCTTTTCTCACAAATCTCTTAAACACATTCTTGTAGGTGACTCAGCTGGCCGGTTACTTCGATCCACTCATTGTGGCATCAGTGGGCTTGGCCTCAAAGCTGCAAGACCACCAACAGCAGATGACTATCCTGGATCAAACCAAAACGCTGTCCGAATCTGCCCTTCAGATGCTCTATGCTGCCAAAGAAGGCGGGGGAAACCCAAAGGTGCACAGTTGTTTATAATGCTCTTGTACTGTATATCCTTTGCATTTCGGTTTAAAGACTAATATGTATGGTTGCTGAAATTTCAATTAGATAATTTAAAGTTTATTCAATGTTGTGGTTTGTGGATGAGTGTTTTAGCTCAGCCAGCTGACTCCAATAATAATACAGTCCCTTCAGGATTTGCAGCACTTTTTTGTGATTATTGCGATCTAAAATGCCTGATGTTGCGGCAGCTTTTGTGAAAGGTTGCAATAAAAGTTGTAATGTTTTTATTTGTGATTTTATTTCATTTTTTGCCAAATGACTTGAAATTTTTTCTTAAAGATTCCATCAAAATGCTACATTCTGAAATTCTAACATTTTTAATGTACTAGAAGAACAATTGACCATCCAGCAGGACTGTCTTCAAATTGTAGCTTATTCTTGAACACATAGAGAACTGAGCAACAATTCCAGGTTCATAGAACCATGGAATATTAAAACAAAAGTGTTTCTTTTCTAAGTCTTTGACAAATAACTCAGTAAATACAGAGTACAATTCTTTCATTAAACTTGAGCTGATGCAACAATAAATGCAATCCTGTAAACTAAATACAAAACTGAGTACAAAAAATAAATATAATTCTGCTGACAAAAAAAAAGTTAAGTGCACAAATGCTTACAGCAAATAATTGCCAAAGATGAAAGCTGACAATAAAAGAAAACTTTGGTTTCTTTCAAGTATGTAAACATTATAAACTTTTAAACTATAAATTCATGAACTCAAGAGGTGAAAATTCAAAAGATCAGATTGACAGTATTTTGGAGCTGCTTATTACCTTACTTCAGCATATGCTTCCACTCAAAAGAAACTGAACAATAAACCCAAACTGAACTCTCAGCCTTCCATTCTCTCATCTCTCATTAATTTAATCCCTGCATTCTGAGCATCCATAGACAAAATGAAATGATACAGGAATAAATAATCAAAGTAGAAAAAAGGGCAAAAATACTGTAAGCTCTTTAAGGCTCTGTGTCTTTTTTTTTTTTTCTATCATTTTGACTGACGGGGGAAAAAATCACGTCAATTCTTTTATGACAATGACATATTCAATAGCATTTATTTTTATTCATTTGAATTAAAATTTAAGCCGAATAAGCTAAAAAGAGAATCCCCCTCGTGTCATGACATCTAACAGATGAATACATTACACCTTTTTCCCCGCAGTGATAAAAATCACCAACTGTGGCCTAGTAACTACACTTAAAAAACAAAATTAAACAATTGCACTTAAAATACAAACAGTTTACCTGCTGTGGCCTGAATGAAAAGTCTCAAAACTTGATGTTGTTCTGGAGGTCTAATCCGCACTCTGCTGCTAAACTGGAGAAGTGCCACTTTCGCCAAAGTTTTGAAATGAGGGAACATTTCTCCAATTGAAGACATCAGAAGAATAAAGACTCTCTAAATGAGTTGATTTCTTCCCCACAAGCTATCGCTTCAGCGGGAGGTAGTCTACATCCTGCAGGATCCCGCTTTTGCAGTATAGTTGGCACAACACCGGGCTCTTTGGACCGTGTCTGTGGTCAGCTGCACCATTAACAGACGCGCTGTCAGCTCCCAAATAGCAAGATGCATCGAGTACGGTGTCAAGGTCTGAGACGACACTCAGATGCTCTCATGGCTAACTTTATTTTTATTAACATAATTGTTTTAATTAACTGTACTCAATGCGTAAAGTTGAAAATGTCTGCTCGCCTGCATCAAGTGTTCAGGGAATGATGTGAATTGTAATTTGTCAAAATCATGTTTTGCGGTAGAAAAATGTTTGTCAATTAATAACTAACCGTTTGTGTTGGACCACAATATTGCATGAGGTACAAAACCATTTATCTCCACTTTCATGTAGAGAATGAGGAAACTGTAGCCTATAGCACGGTCCTTGGCAAAGATTTTTGTTGGCTAATGCAACATATTTCATTCTCGCTCTCTCTTACATAAGAAACAGGAAGTGTACGTGATATATGTGAAAGCATCAGATATAAAATGATGAGAAGGAGAATCATAATTGCTTAAACATGCATTAAAGTTGCGATAACTGGATAAAATTGCAAGATGTGCAGAATTCACACGAATTGGCTGAATTTGCGTTAATAGTTACTATCGCATTATCTCGTTACCCTTGAGGCACTGACAATATCTATGCATTTCATTTAACAATCAGATATATTGCAGCCTTGCATTTTAAGTCTTCTGTGGTTAAACACCGACCAGAGTACTACAGGGACTTTTCTTTTGGATCAACCAAGACAAGCAATGTTGATCAGCCGTCTTGTCATCCCCAGGCATCACACACTCATGATGCCATATCTGAGGCAGCACAGCTGATGAAGGAGGCTGTGGACGACATCATGGTAACTTTGAACGACGCAGCAAGCGAGGTTGGCATGGTTGGGGGAATGGTGGAGTCGATTGCTGAGTCCATTGGTAGGGTGAGTTTGGATTTCTTTTGTTCCAAATGCTGGACATCTGTGGAAATCTTTTTTTTATATATGGCTATTTCAGGTTGGCAAAAATATTTTGTGAACTTGACTTTACTTTGACAACAATTAATAGCTGTGGATGTCTTTTAATCTTTCACTTTTTAACCAACATTTAACATTATTTAGACAGAAGTTAGGATAATTGTAGTATGTCTTGAATGAATCTTAAATGTCTGTGGTGTTCATTCTGACAAGAAATCTTTTGTCTAATGTTCTAATTTGTCAGAATGCTGACTGAAGTTTGCCCGGGATAAATAATTTCAAGGCAAATGTTCTGAGGCGGTGTCTTTGTCAGCTATTATCATTATGATCTAGATTTGAATCCACTGGTGATGTTAGCTCAGACTCATCCTGCAAGGGGACACTTCGATATGTTGACAGTGTGGTTAATAATTGATAATGATCTGAACACGTGCAGAGGCGTGGATCAGATATTTACCACTTGATTTGTTTTCTTGTAAAAGCTGTATTTAATAAGGAACTGTAAGATGAGTGTTATCTGTTATCTTATCATGTGCATACTCTCATTTATTTATAAACAATCTGAACCACCTGCTGTTTTTCTGCTTTTCAGAGGAAGACTAGCATTGGTAAAGACAAACTATTTATTGATGACATTTCCAGCTGTGCACATGACAGTTTGCTGAAATGTTTCCCAAGTGATAAAATATTTAAACAGACCATCATGACTATAACTTTAATTGACTACGTTTTCTACTTCTCGCACATTTGAGATGATCTGGTATGGAAGTATGCAGGATCTCTAAATGAAATAGTACTTAAGCTCTGATCTTAACAGCTTGATGAAGGAACTCCTCCTGAACCCGAAGGGTCGTTTGTGGACTACCAGACCACCATGGTGAAGTACTCCAAGGCCATAGCCATCACAGCACAAGAAATGGTGATTACAATACCTACCAAAGCATTTAACTGTAGAGCTACAGTCTGTAGAAATCCAAATCATCTTTATTTGGCAAGTTTGTACACAGAAACGAGGAATTTTACTTCAGTTCATCTTTGCTCTAAATGCTTTTTTCAGAATACCTGAAATAAACATATCTCTGTTTGTGATTAAAACAAATTCAACCTTGCTTTAACCAGATGACCAAGTCTGTGACCTGTCCTGAGGAGCTCGGTGGGCTTGCCTCTCAGGTGACAGTGGACTATGCACAGCTTGCACACCAAGGGCGCCTCGCAGCAGCTACTGCAGAGCCAGAGGAGGTAGGCTCCTTGCTGTCGTGTTTAAAAGGATATGTGAGAAAAATTACATACTTTAGTCCTTCTTTGGGTCTGTGACACTGAAATGTCTGCATTTTTAATGAATGTTAATGGTTTCCTCACACTCTGATGAGAACAAATGTTTCTATTCTTAGATATCCTTCACAAACGTCACCAACAATAAGGGATCAAACAGAAAAATGTTCCCCAAGCATTCATCCTCTCTCAGCGCCCACTTACTGCTCTCGTAAAGCTTTCCTGAGTTATCCCGAGGATGGCGTTGTGTGCAAATATACCTCTAATAAGCACACAGCTCTTATCGTATCTTGTATATAACAAGCTGCTTGAAACCCTGTTGGTTGCCATAGTGACAGGGCGCTCTAAAAGCCTATGGTGATGCTTGTAATGAAGTACCACCCACCCATGAATTGCAGTCAGGAAATTAAAGGTGTAGTGCCAGCATTTCCTCTCCAAGGGTGCTTGAAATGTTTCATTTCGCACATTCAGTAAGAGATCCTACCTTGAAGGGTGATTGTTATTTTTTTAGCATAGCAAATCAAACAAGAAGACGGATGCCGTGTGAACACAAACCGCTTTGTACTTTCAGGTTGCTTTTCAGATTAAGACGCGGGTGCAAGAACTAGGCCATGGATGTATCTATCTGGTCCAGAAGGCTGGAGCTCTGCAGCTCAGCCCCACCGACAGCTTCTCCAAGCGGGAACTCATTGAGTGTGCCCGAGCAGTCACAGAGAAGGTAAGCAGCAATGAAGTTAGAAACTGGTGGAGGAAGCCATTCCTTGATTTTTTTTATTATGCATTTGCCATAATTTCAAATCATCTTTTATAAAATCTGGAGAAAAAAAAATTCCATGTATCCCTACTCCAACAAACCTGAAACAAATAGCTGACCTCCTCAGCATGCAATCAAGTTCTGTATTGGCCTGCTACTGAGCAATTTATTTAATTCTGGTGTGGTTGAACTGGGCTGAATGTAAAACTTACCGAACAGTGGCTCTTGAAGACTGGAGTTTGACATCCCTGAACTAAAGCCATAGTTTGCAGAGAGGTTGTGATGGCTCAAAAGGATGGAAAGTCGCATGGCTAGGGGTATAACAAGCACATCATGTATGGAGACTATTGAAGCCCCTTGGTAAGGCACCTAACTCCAAGTTTGGTTGGTATGACTAGAAAAGCGCTATATAAATTCAGTCCATTTAACATTACTGAAACGTCATCTTTTTCAATAAATAATAACTGGATGAAATAAATAATGGTCAGGGAGGTTGCCAAGAGCTTGACAGGAACTTCTACTTAGCACTGGTTGCCTTCTAAATGTAAGAACGGTGTCCTGTATTTTTCACTTCTCTTGACTAAGATTTAGGGTTAAAACAGAAGTTTTTTCCTTTAAAAAAAAAAACCCTGCCTAAATTCTTTAAAACCTTGTGGGGAAATGTGTTTTGGTCTGATGAAACAAAACTAACTTTTGCACACTGGTCCAAGAGGTAAGTTTGGCACAAAAACATCTTTTGCAGCTTCAGATGGAGGTTTGTGAAGCTAGAAAGTAAACAGGAAAAGACTGGACACAAAATAGTTTTTCCTTCTTTGAATACATTCATAATGGCTAGTTTTTGTCTTATCCATCCATCCACCCATCCGTCCGTCGGTCTGCCTGCCCTACCAATTTATTGTTGAAGGGTTGGGAGGTGCATTGTGTGATCACCAGTCCTATTGTAGTGTAGTAATCTGTTATGTTAAGCTGTGCCACCTGCTGACATAAATAGGTAACTGCATTTGGCTAGAATCCACAGCAATGGCAATCTCTTCTGTTTTGGTACTCTTCAGCAGGACTCTCACAATGTGCATTGCCCTTTAGTCTTAAAAACACAAGAGTTCAGCAGAGGGGAGCATAAAGAGAGATGCATCCATGACCCTGTTTTTCTTTGCACCATCTTGCTAGATTGTCCCGAGTCCTGGATCAGTCTTCAGCTCACCCTGGTTTTTTATGGAATTGAGGCCTTGAGACTGGGACAGAAATGGAAAAATTTATATCTACTGATTTTATCATGTATATTGGATCATCATCCTTGAGGAAAGCTGTTTTATATGTATAGCACATTTTCAGCAACAAGGCTATTCAAAGTGTTTTGCATGATTAGAAGAGAAATAAAACAACAAACCAGCAAATAAATTACATTGCAGTAGCAAAGTAGGGGAAAACTATGACAGGTTGAAAGACAGACTACAGTTTATGGTGTTCCAGGTGTCAATAATCAAAGGCAGCTCTATGCAAATTGTTTTTTAATCTTGATTTTAAAGTAATTAGGTGTTTCAGCATTCTTGCAGTTTTCTTGAAGTTTGTTTCAGAGTAGTGGAGCATAAAAACTGAATGCTTCTCCATATTGGTTTCTGATTCAGGGGATGTAGAGTAGATTTAGACCATAGGACATAAGCGGTGTGGAAGGCTGATATGACAACAGATCTTTAATGTATTTTGGTGATAGGCCATTCTGTGATTTATAAACTAACAAAAGTATTTCAAAGTCTGTTCCAGTGTAAGGACTTTAGAACTGGGGTGATGGGCTCAATGTTCCTGGTTGCAGTGAGGACACGAGCAACAGCATTCTGGATCAGTTGCAGCTGTCTGATTGACTTTTTAGGCAGACCTGTGAGGACGCTGTTGTAGTAATTAATTCAACTAAAGATAAATACATGGATGAGTTTCTCAAGATCTTGTTGAGACATTAGTCCTTTATTCCTGGAGATGATCTTGAGGTTATATATGGCTGACTTTTTAATTGTCTCTACAGTATATATCTCTGAATGATCAGGCCTGACTCCATCACTACACCCAGATTTCAGACCTGATCACTATTTTCTAGCTGTATTAACTGAAGCTGTGTCCTGAGTCTTGATTGCTCCAAAAATAATTACTTCAGTTTTTCTTTCTATTCAGTCGGAGAAAGTAATGGCACATCCATACACTGATCTATTCTATGCATCTGCTCAGTGCTTGAATTGGTTTATAGTCATCTGGTGATATTGTAATGTGAAGCTGTGTGTCATCTGTATAATTATAATATTTAATCGTATTACTTGTTATAATCTGAGCAAGCGGGAGTATGTACAGTAGCCATTAAAAGAGGGACCTCAAGACGAAACCCTGGGGGTAAGTGTAAAACATGATGACAACCCATTTTAGGTTCACTGGTTGTTTCAGCAAAGTTTTATTTTTTAAAATGTGGTATTTCAAAGAGTTCATGATGCTACACATTCTAACAAAGTTCACAGGGCATTTGAAAGAGAAACTTGCCCAAACCATAGTAGATTCTCCAACATACGTAACAGAGAGCATTAGGTGCTTTTTCATATAATCATCATTTGTTTCACACCAAACCCAACTTGAGTGCAACCTAGTTGCTAGTTAAGCCCCAGCATTGTTTAGCAAACTCCTCATGTTTATGTTTCTGATGGTAGAACAGAAAAGGCTTTTTCCCTGTGTCAATTCAAAACAACCTGTTGAATTTTTTTTATCTGACAATACAATGGACAGGCATCTCTCAAAAGATAATGAAACAATGTAAAAGCAGCATGAGTGCTTCCATTGTTTTTTCTGAAAATTTATATTTTACAATGAACTCCAAGACCTTGAGGTTGAAAGGCCTCTTTGCCTTCACCCTAATCTTTAGCTCTCTCCACAAATTTCCATTTGGATTCATATTGGGACTCTGGCTGCACCACTCCAAAACATAATTATTACGTATAGTCAGAAAAATTATGTTGATCAGTAAAGTTTTGAGTAAATTTAAAAAAGGCTTTAGTTAAATATATTTTTAAGTAATTGTTAGGTGTACTAATAATTGTTCCACCAGAAATTTGGTGAAAAACTATTATTCCTTGACAAATATTTTTGTTTCCACTTGCAATGTACTCGAATTAAAGGTAGGATTTTTCTAAATTCTTAGTGTGTGTTTATGCAATCTTAATAAAAGATTGAATTAAATGCTTCTTACACATCATTACTAGGGTTGCTGGAATGCGGCTTGCACTGTAGCAGATCTTAGATCTAGTTGTTTTTTTCACCTCTAAATAAAACATTTAAAAGATTTTCTTGTATTGTTTCAAATGTTTTAGGTGTCCTTGGTACTATCAGCACTTCAAGCGGGAAACAAAGGCACCCAGGCCTGCATCACAGCAGCCAGCGCTGTGTCAGGAATTATTGCTGACCTGGACACCACAATCATGTTCGCCTCAGCTGGAACTCTGAACCCTGAGAACGAAGAGTCATTTGCTGATCACAGGTGCATTGGACCTTAACTCAAACAGCCATCAATAAATTGGGATTAAATAAAACAAAACAAAACTCTTTTAAAGAGATGTGTTTGAGATGTTAAAACTGTTGAGGGAGAAAAGCAGCTTTGTTTTATACTGTTGGTGCTTCATTACGACTATGGAGCAGATTGTTACACAATGTGTCCCGTCCCTCAGGGAAAGCATCCTGAAGACAGCCAAGACGCTTGTGGAGGACACCAAGCTGCTGGTGGCAGGAGCGGCGTCCACCCAGGAGAAGCTGGCTCAGGCTGCACACTCCTCAGCCAAGACCATCACGCAGCTTACAGAGGTTGTCAAACTGGGGGCAACCAGCATGGGATCTGATGACCCTGAGACACAGGTGATTAAAAATCCACAGTACATTTACACTAATAAATCTTTCGTATTTTCATGTAAAATAAACCCATTGGATTTTCCATTATTATTTTCTTATAACATCTTTCGTTTTTTCTACATCCTGTGTTAGATCCACTTTGACTCCCATTTCATCCTAAATTGTGCCTGTTCTTTCCCCTGAGTGCATACCACTATCTCTGCTTTCCACTAAGTTAGAAGTATCATGACTAGCTCTGAGCGATAAGTGCTAAATCCACTCCCCAAAGCACAGCCGATAAGCCTACACTCTGACCATTGTGCTTTATTGATTCCATCTTTATCTCCTCAGGTGGTTCTTATAAATGCAGTGAGGGATGTGGCAAAGGCTTTGGCCGAGCTCATTGGTGCCACCAAATGTGCTGCTGGCAAAGCACCTGATGACCCGTCCATGTATCAGCTGAAGAGTGCAGCCAAGGTAAAGGAACAGAGCTATGAAACAGCTGCCGTCACATCTCTTTAAGTGGTGGATTTATTTCACAGTAAGCCCTATCGCTGATATGAGGAGACTGCAGAAATTTATTCTGCAAAGGCCCTCTTTATACTATTACCTCTAGATTGAGGTTTCTGGTAGCAATATGCTGAACCTTCTTTTTTGCAAGGAAGATGTGACAAGTCTTATCAGAGTCTTTGCTTTCTCAGTCATATCTGTGGGACTTGAGTTGTCACTGACATATATTATGTGTACATGTTTGTCAACATGAACGAAAAGGTGTGTGTGCCTTACTGAAACTTGACTTCCAAGTCACATTTGAATCACTTGTGACTTGGAAGTGTAAGGTGTACAAAGTATAACAGTCTTTGTATAGTTTCGAGATACAAAGGCCATTTTTAATTCTATTTTCTTTTTTTAATGCACTCCCCTTTTAATGCTATCCTGGGCAACTTCCCATGTTACCCACACCAAAAACCAAACCCACCACTGGCAATTAGAAAAGAAGTAATTGGCGTTAACTAATATTATAAACAACATTACAAATTTTAACTGTACTTTGTATTTCTTTTTTTTTACTTTGATACATAGACTTAAGCAACAATATAAACAAAACACTGGCAGAATAGAATAAACATTCAATTTAGTGATAGGATTAAATCCTTTTGCTCAAATTATTATACCGGTTGTCATTTTTACAAGTATAAAAAAGCCAGACTATTTGGTACGGTAGCCAGCCGCCAGTTGGCTGTTTAATAGACATGCTGGGAGCTGTTTTGAAACCTGAACTTTTTCAAATCTGGTAACTGGTTCATGCTTAGCTTTTATACAGTTTGACAAAAAAAAACTAAACTCAAGACCAGATTAATGAACAATACTATAACACAAATGTATAGGTTTAATTTAAAGACAGAAATTTCGCTTAATACATTTTTTCAAACTGATGAGATCATTTTGTTGTTGCTGTTGTTGTTGTTTCTATAAAGGATGCACTTTGCACCAGAGGAGTATTTTGGTTTAAATTAATGCTCTCCATGAGTAATTTACCTGAAGGTATATGAGCTTTCACATAACAAATTAACAGCAGACACGGTGCACACTGAGGAATGAAATAGATATCATCTAACAAATTACCAAATGACTCCAATATATCTGTCAACCTTCTTTTCTTAGCCTATTTGCAGCATCAATGTTGTTTTTATTCCTTATATTTTACACAGCTCCATTACAGGAATTTATTCCCTACAATTGCAAACTACTGTGACAGAATCTGTGTATTTTGGTGGGAAAAATGTCTAATGAGCTTCTTTTATGGGAGAGTAAATCCTAAAAGGAAGAAAATGGGAGAAAAAAACACAACCAAGTAAAAACCCAGCATCACACATAGTAAGAAGGTAGAAGTGGTCAGCTGACACAAATATATTCGTCAAAGTGCTTGATTGCCACCTAAAATTTGATAAGATCATAGAAAGAATTGACAGAAATAGTCAAAAGAGGATTTGATTATTGCAGAGGTTAAAGTCCTTGGTTTCAATGACAGATTATTAACAGTCTTTTGTTGTTTTCACCTTCTTGCTAACTAGATATCTTCTGTTGGGGACGAAAATAGTCTCAACCACATAATTAATGCACAGAAATTGCTGGTGTCAGACAAAGGGACTGGTCCTCTCTATCCAGGGGTGAAAGTAGTTTTAAATTCTTGCCGGTACTATTACCGAAACCTTCATCTCTTTCTCAGTTCATGCATTTTAACATAGCAAATAGTCAAAACCCAAACAAAAACATTTCAATATTTTACTGTAGGCTACCTGTAGGCCTAGGGTTAGGGGTTAGTTGACAAGAATGAAAAACAAATTGACGATATTGTAAAATGATAGTTTGGTAGATATTTACCTTGGATTATGACCATTTAATTCTGTGCATTTGAAAAGGTTTGGCCAAGGAATAAAAAAGTTACCTGGGGGATACATATTCTGGCGGACAGAATTATCATGCCTGAAATAAATTGTATCCCCTTCTAAAAATGACTGTGAATATCCCATGTTGAAGTGGTTTGGTATATAAACTCAGCAAAAAAAGAAACGTCCTCTGACTTTCAACTGTTTCTACTTTTATTAAACTTAATGTGTGTAAATATTTTTATGAACACTAAAAGAGTCAACACCATAAGACATAAACTAAAAATGTTTCACAGACATGTGACTAACAGAAATAGAATAATGTGTCCTTGAATGAAGGGAGGCTCAAAATCAAAAGTACCAATCAGTATCTGGTGTGGGCACCAACTGCTTGAAGTACTGCAGTGCATCTCCTCCTCATGGACTGGAACAGATTTGTCAGTTCTTGCTGTGAAATGTTACCCCACTCTTCCACCAAAGCACTTGCAAGTTCCTGGACATTTCTGGGGGGAATGGCTCTAGCCCTCACCCTGCGATCCAACAGGTCCCAGACGTGCTCAATGGGATTAAGATCCGGGCTCTTCGGTGACCATGGCAGAACACTGACATGGCTGTCATGCAGGAACTCACGCACAGAACGAGCAGTATGGCTGGTGGCATTGTCCTGCTGGAGGATCATGTCCGGATGAGCATGCATAAAAGGTACCACATGAGGGAGGAGGATGTCTTCCCTGTACAGCAAGGCATTGAGATCGCCTGCAATGACAACAAGCTCAGTCCGATGGGGATGTGATATACCGCCCCAGACCATGATGGACCTCCCACCTCCAAATCAATCCCGCTCCAGGGTACAGGCCTCGGTGTAACGCTCATTCCTTCGACGATAAACACGAATCCGTCCATCACCCCTGGTGAGACAAAACCGTGACTCATCAGTGAAGAGCACTTTTTGCCACTCCTGTCTGGTCCAGCGAAGGTGGGTTTGTGCCCATAGGCGGCGTTGTTGCTGGTGATGTCTGGTAAGGACCTGCCTTACAACAGGCCTACAAGCCCTCAGTCCAGCCTCTCTCAGCCTATTGCGGACAGTCTGAGCACTGATGGAGGAATTGTGTGTTCCTGGTGTGACTCGGGCAGTTGTTGTGGCCATCCTGTACCTGTCACGCAGGTGTGATATTCGGATGTACCGATCCTGTGGTCCGTGGTCTTCCACTGCGAGGAAGATCAGCTGTCCTTCATGTCTCCCTGTAGCGCTGTCTTAGGCGTCTCACAGTGCGGACATGGCAATTTATTGCCCTAGCCACATCAGCAGTCCTCATGCCTCCCTGCAGCATGTCTAATGCACGCTCACGCAGATGAGCAGGGACCCTGGGCATCTTTCTTTGGGTGTTTTTCACAGTCGATAGACAAATCTCTTTAGTGTCCTGCGTTTTTAGAACTGTGACTTTAAATGCCTACTTTCTGTAAGCTGTTAAGGTCTTAACGACCATTCCACAGGTGCATGTTAATTAATTGATTATGGTTAATTGAACATGCATGGAAAACATTGTTTAAACCCTTTACAATGAAGATCTGTAAAGTTATTTGGATTTTTACAACATTGTTGTTGAAATACACAGTCCTGAAAAAGGGACGTTTCTTTTTTTTCTGAGTTTATTTACCTTGTAGTATGACCATTTAATTCTGTGGATTTGAAGAGGTTTGGCCAAGGAATAAAAAAGTTACCTGGGGGATACAGATTCTGGTGGACATAATTATAATCCCTGATATAATTTCTACCTTGTAATTTTGACAAGGAGGACTTTCACCCTGAATTATTTCTCTTCACCCACCAAAGAGAAATATCTAAATACTTGTAGGAACATGCAAAAAATAGTCAGCAGAAACAGGTTGGAATGCTTTTTTTACATCACTAAAACGTTTTCTATTAATGTTGGAGAATATAAATGATGTTCTACATGCCATTTCTCTTTTCAACCGCAGCAATTTCCTAATGTTGTGAATCTGCTCACATATTTGGCAATAAAACCTTCCTGATTCTGATTCTCTTTTACTTATAGTTATTTATTATAACACTAAAATAAACAGTGTTTTTCAGTGTTGATTGTGACCGAGTCAAGTGGAACAGCACTTCCTTCTAGGTGCGCGCTCCTGACGCAGGAGGATACAATTTCTGACGGGGATAACTACCTTTGCACGACACCCGCATTAGCTCATAAGAAGTTTTTTTTCTGAGCTGTTCTGTATGGTTAAAAAACAAAATAACAATTCAGAAACAATTCGGTATGAGTTAAAAGGAAATTTTTAATAGCCTGGTTCTGAATGAGGACTTTAAGACAGGCAGCCGCTCTCCCATCTTCCTGGTACTGCGTACCACCACAGAATCTTTTAACGGTACGCAGTACCAGACCGTACCGGCTTACTTTCACCCCTGTCTCTATGTCAAAGACAGGCCAGGAAACTTGCTAAGTGCATCATTAACCATAAAGAAAGAATTTTTTTATATTTTTGTTTTATTCTGATGCCTTTACGGTGTTGCCTTATCCCTCTGACAAAATAAAATCATTATTGTAAATCTCTGATTAGACGTTTGAAAGTTGGTCCCTATTAAATGTGCAGCAGCTACTCTTTTATATTTAGTACTTTTATTGCTGTATTTTATTTTTAATTGTGCATTTTGCACAACTCAAAACTGCAGCCTTGGTTGTCGCTGTCGCTGGCAGTTTTGAAATATTGTTTGCACATACTGTAGTATTTTTGTCTGCCCATCCCTTCTTTGACTGTACAAGGACTGGGTGACTGTAAACAAATTGCACTTCAAGGAGTTCATATATTTTCCTGAATTCTGAAACCTGAAAATGCATATTATTTTAGAAAATGCTCCCATTCAGGATTCTTGGGTTTTGTTTTAATGCTGATATCTGGATTTAAATGTGCAGTTACTGAGATTGTTCAATCAAGAATGGTTTTACTCAAGTATTTAGTGTTGTTTCTTTGGTCATGGTGAAAATGATTTTTTTTTACTGTTGCAACTGTTATCTATACTTCTACCCTTTTGGACTTCAGTTTTTAGATTTAGACTATCAGACTGAACCTTCTATACCTTCAGTACATTTACATTCCTGTCAGCTGCAATGTTGGCAAGTCTGAGCTATGTACAATATATTTTACTAGAAGTTAGTAATAGTTTTTAGAGCAACTGTTAGCGCTAATTGTAACATTATTCTCTGTGTATTGTCTAGATTTTAAATATTTTTCCCTGTGTCTAACACTTCTTACAACCTCTTAGCATTTTCAGATTGTACGTTTTCTATGGCAGATAAGTGTTGAAAGCTTAACAATCTACTTTTTGTAATCCAGTTAGCCTACCTGTTAGCTCTTTCTATTGCTTTCAAGGTGCTTTAGCAACGCTGTGCAATTATCTCCTTAAGTTGTTTACTTTAACAACTAGCACCACTCTAAATGTTCACCCAGAACATATCTCCAAAGAAGCCCATAGTAAGTAAAATACTGTTAAGAGTAGGATTAATAAGTAAAAGTGTGCAACAATGTTTCGGTAAAAAGCGGAGTAGAATCAATCAGAAAATAGATGGATTGGTGACATTAGTCTGATATCTGATCAAAAAATTACTTTACTAATGGATCTGTTTGGACCCATCTCTATTATTAAATGTAGCCAAAAAGCATTATAAAGTATCTACAGATAAAAGTGGTTTTCAATGGTTTGTTGTGCTAAGCTAGCTGACATAATTTCGAGTAGAATGTGCTTTGTTGTAGATCTTAAAACATGCCTAGGAGGTCCCAGTTGCCTGAAACATTTCCTTTGACTGTTGAATAACAAAACCTGCAGAGCATTTGCATAAGGATCCAACCAATTAAGAGCAATTGTTTTCTAAGAACACAGCCTCAGGTGCCTCTAAACAGATCCAAACAAAGATCTTCTTAAGATTTGTTTAGTTTTCTGCTGTAAATGTATATTTTTTCTAATTTAAGTAAGTGCCAAACAATCCAACACACATAGCTGTTGCAACAGGATTACTTGTGCTTTCTCATCTAAATGGAATTAGGGCCACCCATGGATGTGTTCATGTTGACAGATTGGTTCAGTTCCTTCAACATATGGTAACCTCTGAACAAGCAAGGAAATTTTATTTGTATAGCACACTTTCAACAACAAGGTAATTCAAGGTGCTTTACATGATTAAGCGGTAAAATAAAAATAGCAGTAAAACACAGACAAAGCATATAAAGTAAAAACCGCAATAAAGCAAGACACATACACAAAACATATGATACGTTAAAGCATTACTCAAACAGGATACCATCAAAGTCCTGGCAATCATGTTTTTTACATTACAAACTCAGAGTTAACTGCAGTTTACTGAACATGCCGCAGACAGAATAATATGGCACAGGTCGATTAATTGGTTTATTTATATATTAATAGCAAAAAATTATATCTTTTTTAAAACAGCAAATAAATGTATTCACCTTGTGATCATCAGAAGAGTGAATAGCTGAAATATTTTTGTATAACAAAATTGTTAACCTCAGTGGAGGAAGTTCTGTGCCTTCTGGCTCAAGTTCAAGCCTCATTTTTACTCTCATCACTGACAGGTCATGGTGACCAACGTGACTTCTCTTCTAAAAACAGTAAAGGCAGTGGAGGATGAAGCCACTCGTGGCACAAGGGCACTGGAGGCCACCATCGAGTTCATAAAGCAGGAGCTGACAGTAAGTGTAGCTGACAGGCCAAGCCTCTTCTTTATGGTCTGTTGAGAGTTAAACATTGAGAAACATCCCCGCTGCAAAGCTGGGTCAGGCATATCTGTGTCTATTATTCTGAACAACACAGGGAAGCTTTTTGTTCTTTTTTTCCCCTTTATTATCAGTCCAGCTCTGTTCCTTCTCCTCTCTCAGCCCCTGCAGGTTTTCCCACAGCTCTTATCAGGGTCTTGCTAACGGACACAGGCAGAGTGAAAAATGAAGAAGCTTCAAGAGCATGTTTTTTTTGTAATTTGCTGCTAATCCTTATCAGAGGACCTTTAGCCTCAAGGGAGACTTGCTGAGACCTGTAGTTCAAGCCAAACCCACCAAAGTTAATTTTATTACGCTACCTATGTTTTTGATATGTTTTCTCTACAATATACTTGTGTACACTGTGTTTATGTCCTCTCTGAGTTCATATCCTACCACACATTTTTGACTCACTTCTTCACTTCAGGTGTTTCAGTCCAAGGACGTCCCGGACAAGTCCGCTTCACCCGAGGAGTTCATCCGCAACACAAAAGGCATCACTGTAGCCACAGCCAAGGCTGTGGCTGCAGGCAACTCCGCTCAGCAGGAGGACGTGATCGCTACCGCCAACCTGAGCCGAAAAGCCATCTCCGATATGCTGACTACCTGCAAGGTGCTAATCCACTCCACCCTGCCAAAACAGGCCTCACACAGACAACACCAGGCTGCCAGGGAACATGTGAGCCTGAACCTGCTGAGAACAGATATTATCAGCTGAAGTTTATTTTCTGGATGCTACTGCGGGAAGTCACTCATGTTTAAAGTCAGACTAGAAAGCACCAGTCGAGATATTTTCCAGCACCCACCGAGCAGTTTCAGGAACAAATAAATGGATGGTTGGATGATTTTACAGCTCAGCAAGTGTTTTTCCAAATCATCAAGAAATCTTTGTGGATTGTTGAACGTTAATTAGAGGTGGACTTATCATAATTTTTTTATTTTTTTGGTTGATTTCAAGATCTCTGCTTTTTCTGAAGCTTGACCTAACAATACAGTTTTTAGGTGATATCAAACTATAAGAAGATATATACAAAATAAAAGGTAAAATTGTATTGGCAGCTAAAAAGAGGAAAACTGTGACCTGATAAAAACTAGGGTCCAAAAATTCAAAGAAATGGAGGACATTGCACTGCTTGGTGCCCCCCCCAACAATAAATAGGTGAATAATATGTTTCAAAAAATAGTCTCTTTTTTTAACAGCTTCACACGTTTTTCTGTGCTTCTTCTGACTTCTCTTGGATTTTCTTGTTTTTTAGTTCCAATACGTTTTAAACATTTATGTCTTTTAGATAGTAACATTAAATGTATTTGTCACCTTTGTTTTCTTTACTTTACAGCAAGCTGCACATCATCCTGAAGTGAGCGAGGACCTGCGAGGAAAAGCCTTACAATACGGCACTGAGTGCATCACAGAATATATCAACCTTCTGGAGCAAGTGCTGCAGGTGTGTGTTCCCCAGTTTTATTCAAAAGAAAACATGTTGGTGAAGATTCCTTTCTATGTAGGTCATGGTTTGTACCTCATTATTCTGAGGAGAAAAAGGTTTTCAGATGAGAGCTAAAATATATTTAAGGACATAGAAATTAAGTCGAGTTACTTTCAACTGAAACTTTTATGGATTACAAAGGTAATCAGGTCTGATACATTCTTAAGATACATTTTTTTAAACATTGAAAAATATTTCTTAGTGATTTCTACTGTATCTGTACTTTGTATAAATTTTTTAATGTGAGATGCATATTAAGCAAAAATATAAAAGAAAAACTGACACGATATAATAAATATAAAATTTTTGGGTGACAAATATATTCCTCTTTTTAAAGAAGTTATAAACCTTGCAGGTTTGCCACACATTAGAATGGCATGGAATTGGAAATTGGTGGGTGGTGTTTGACAAGGGAGGGGTGGACTTAAATGGGTATGGGATGTGGTTTGACAGGTGAGCGGTGGTTATATGCAAATCCAGCTTACCGTGATTATTAAAATGGCTTGTAGAAGCACAAAATTTATGACAGCAAGAATTTGCAAAAAACAATGGATGTATGGTTTTATTCATGTTTGGAGTGTTTATAGAGGCGACAGAGACCCAAACGGCATCACAAAAGGATGAAAAAAGTGACATTTGCATTATATGTCGCCTTTAACCTGCGAAGTTACCACAAACTGCAGCATGACTATTAATTTGTAAGTACATAACATAACAGATCATGGTATTTTGGCATCAACATGAAGAAAAATCAAAGTTTCTCTTGTCTGTGTGTGCAACAGCATTTATCATTACAGACTTTCTGAAAGACTTGAAATATTTCAAAACAGATCATCTTTACTCTATATCTTTCCTGTTGGACCAATTTTTACATTCATGTTACTTATTGGTCATTACATACGACCTTGTGCGACAGTTCCAGTTCATGTTTTGCATTAATGCATTTTATTTAAGTTTCTTAAAAGAAATTATTTTTAGCAAATTCAGGTCATATTAAACTATGACAGAATAGGTTTGCTGTGAAAATTTTTTTTTTCGCTCAACCAAACTTCAAAATCCCTAATCAAATTTTTTTTATTTTTTTTATCAACCCATAAAATTAAGTTTACATGAACAGTTTTTTGTTATTTTTCTTAAATCCATGTCATGACCTGGGATTATAACTTGAGTCAACCTCTTGTTGTTGTGTTTGTACACATTGCAAAATTGTGCTCTCGTCCTTTCAGGTGCTGCAGAGACCCATGCCAGAGCAGAAGCAGCAGCTGGCCATGCATTCAAAGCATGTGGCAGCCTGTGTGACGGAGCTTGTCCAGACAGCTGAGGCCATGAAAGGTGACATCCACAGAGACACACATCCGTAAACACCCACTCCCTTTGCTGATCAAACACTTTTAGTCCCTGAGTATAGCTCAGTGCCATTTAGTCACTAATGCCCCCATTCTGCCTGATGTAACATTTTAATGGAGGATGCAGCAGCAGCATTCAATTTAAGTGTTTAAGGAACCTGGGAAGTATTATGTTTCTGTTATTATAAAGGAGAACAAGCTTCCGTGCAGTCCAGAGTACTCTGTATATTTGTTTTATTTGTAAGACATAAGTAGGAACAGAGATGAGGCAAGAAAATACAAGCAGACATGTCTTAGCATTCTTAGAAAGCACAAGAGTTTACTATAAATCTATGAGTATGAGAATGTATGCTGTATGTCGTCAAGAAAACAAATCAGTGCCTGCCACATTTATAGGCACCCTTGTAAAGATGTGTTAAAAGTCTTAGAGTAAATCAGTCTTTTATTGCAGTAGTATAGTCCCACAGTGATGAAATAGAAAAATCTATTTTATATGTGTATGTATATTTAAGAATTAGGAGGAAAATCCACATTAATAATAATTGCTTTTAGCAGAAAAATAGAAAAAAGTGCAAAACAGTCACTCTATGTACAGGTCCGGGGTACACCCCAAAGAGACACACAGGTCAGACAACCATGCACGCACACACTCATACCAATTTAGACCAATTAACCTCACAGTAATGTTTTTGGACTATATATATATATATATATATATATATATATATATATATATATATATATATATATATATATATATATTTAGTTAGTTAGTTAGGGATGTGAAACGATTAAAAAATCAATCTAATTAATCATAGGGTAGCTGTGAATTAATTCACGATTAATTAACATTCCTAAATATGACTGAAAAACTAAAATATTTGGTATAAATAAAGTATAAAACAGGATGCTTGTGCGCTTTAAAAAAAAGGAAATACAGAGAGAGATCCATAGAACTATTGCTTTGAACTCCACAATCACATTTACACGTGGCCCTTTTAACCTATTTATCTTTTAGCCAGTTACTAAGGGAAACTAACTGGTTGACATTTTCTGAATGTAAAGCTGACCGTTTCTTATTAATATTGGACAACCCTGAGAATCCTCTTCATGGGACTATGCTAGAACAACAGTGTTTTCAGTCAAAGGCTCAAACAGTTTCGCTGCAACACAGACTGTTATAGGAGATTCTTCCTGGCCACAGCCATCTACAACAACTCTGAAGACTTAAATAGTGCTACAATAACACTTATTTTCCCTCTGGGATCAATAAAGCATTTTTGAATTGAATTGTATTCTTCTGAACAATAGAGGGATTATTTGTTTATCAACATGCGCGCAAATGGTATAGAACCAAATCTTTACATAATTCCAGTTCCTTCTGTTATTATTTGTGGTTATCTTGAAGCTGCAGTGTTGGTTAGCTATGTTATCTTGTTTGTTAGCCAAGGCTTACCTGATGTGAAGTTATCGCTGCAGATTGTTTCATTTTTAATCATCTGCTCGTTCCAATCGCTTCTTCTGGTCATTTTCAACACCTGATTGTGTCTCTTTCTGCAGACTAAATGTTCACTAGAGCAAGGAGTGATGTAGACCAATAATCCCTCTATCTGGCCTGCGACAGAGAAGAGACGTTGACACGTCACAGGGCGGGTCATCCTGTGCATGCGTTAATTGTGTTTTTTAAAATTCATTCCTTACAAATTAATCGACGTGCGTTAACACGTTATAATGATATATAATGATATATACATAGATACATACATACATACATACATACATACACACACACACACACACACACACACACACACACACACACACACACACACACACACACACACACACACACATACACACATACATACATACATACATACATACATACATACATACATACATACATACATATGTATGTATGTATATGTCTGGTGCTGCAGGGGAATTGGTTGAGCTGGATTTGTAGAAAACATTCAGCTTGAAATGTGACGGGGGTCCTGGTTAGAGCCAACTCAGTTTGATGAAATGTAAAAATCCCTGACAGGATTGGGAAGATGTTGAAGATTAGTCCAAGGAGCCCTAATCCTCTTGCTCATGAATCACACTATAGCACTGGTGAGTCAAGCCACCAAACCTGTCGGCATGTCTAATAAAGATGGCTCTAGAAAATCACTTTAGAATATTGAAATCATAGCATAAAGTAATTGCCATGCAAAGTTATCCAAATGAAGTTTTATAGGATGGTTACAGCAGTGTCTCTGCATGCTGTAGTACTGCATCTGACAGGGCTAATAGATTGTGTTTGGGTGAGAATTAGATTTCAGAGAACAGCCTGACACACTCTGGGGCTATCCACTTCACCTCTCTAATGTCCCATGTGGTCTCTCTTTTTCTCTCCTTCCCCCTCTTTCCTTGCTGCTCTAGATGGAGGTGAGTGGTATATGGTGTGTTTTGTGTGTTCACCCAGATCAACTTTCATCAGGGTCAGTGGGGGGCCGAAGAGTAGACGGCTCGGGGGTTTTGGGTGAACAGATATCCCCAGTCATCGACATAATCTATAAACATCATCCCCATCTGCTTCACCAGGCTGTCCTTGAGCAGCTCAGTTTTATGGACATTTGAAAATATTTAAAAAGACAAGAATTCATCAAATGTGTATTTCAACTAGCTCATATGTATCCCAGTTTGCGTTAAAGCATTATTGTGATACTGGAAACCTTTTAGCATTTTTAAGATGATGGAAGGGTGGCATAACTGCACCGTTAAATGAAATGGAAATCTACTGCTGTACCTTTTCTTTCCTTTAGTGCAAAAAAAAAAAAAAAAAAGAATCAGCAATCCAATGTCTGCTATTGATCACCTCCAGGATCTGACTGTGTGGACCCCGAGGACCCCACCGTCATCGCTGAGACCGAGCTCCTCGGTGCAGCAGCCTCCATTGAAGCTGCAGCCAAGAAACTGGAGCAGCTCAAGCCCAGGGCCAAGCCCAAGGTAACAAGTGCCCCACTCAACCTTTTTCCACCCACTCAAACCCAAACACAGCTTTCTGCTATTAATCAGCCAGGCAGACGATGTTGGACGTAGGTAGGAAAAGGTGATGCTGACTTTGAAGTGGAGTCATCCTTTTCTGTAACTGATCTGCTGACATGAAATCATGAAAGGAGAGAATGAGACTGCGTTACATATACACAGCATGTTGACTCAGAGAGCTCATCCAGTGAGCTAACTTACAAAACTTTGTTCAAAGCTACTCCTGAACATTATTTTGAACTGCATTGCCAGGAGATGTAATTACACAGCTGGGTTGTCAAGCTTATGTTGGATTGAGCTCAAATGTGCACTGAAGTGCTGTGACCCTTTGTGAAAGAGAAGTTCTCTGTCCTATTGAACTTATTTCCTTTGTTTTGTAGCAGTGTTTTTCCTCTCTAAACTACTACTGCTGTACCTCTGTACTCACTCTCCAGATCAAAACCAAAATGTGTTGCTTAACGCACAGTCAAAATATGTGATCATTACTACTACTTAGTATGTAGTACTTAGTATAAAACTACTTTAATGTTGTTTTTTTGTTTCCTTTTTTTCTCTATGTAAGGAGGCGTTGTCTTTGTGGCATGCTCTGCATGGTTGTGCTGTGTGTGTATCTGTCTCCGGACATTTGTGGTCTTGTGACTCCCTAGCTTTCCTCCCTTTTTAATAGTTCTTCCTGTACATGTGATTATCAGTTCAACATATATCTTTGTGACATAAAAGTATATAGAATTAGATTGTCCTATTTTTCAATAAAGCCATGCCAAGTCCTGTCTCATATCATAAATACAATAATTCCACGGCAGCAGACTGAATTTTAGGATGACTTTTGTTTTTAGAAAAGGAGATTAATCAAGGAAAGGATTTTCATCTTTTATATGTCTGTAGCTCCCCCTAGTGAGCATATTGAAGACAAGCTTTAACATTTAAAGGGAAAATTTAACCATTTTTAAACTACTAGATGCATCTAATTTCCATATTTACACTGATAAAACATCATGTATGTCTATAATTTGTCAGGTTCAGGACAAAACTAAGAAAAAAGATTGCTATGAAAGATTTCCTAGGAATGCAACATGAAAACGATACATTGGAAACATTATTTTCATGTCCTTGCAAAAGTACATATATGATTTGAACTTTTTCACATTTTTTATTTCTACAAACTTCAATTAATTTTACTGGGATTTTATGTGATAGCTCAACGGAAGGCTCTGCATAACTGGATGTAAAATGTTACATGATTTCCAAATTTGTTTTACAAATACAAATCTTATCCCACCCAGAATAAATACTTTGTAGAACCCCCTTTCACCACAATTATACCAGCAATTTTGGTATGTGTTTTTTCCAGCTTTGCGTGGGTAGACTGAAATTTCTGCCCATTCCTTTTAGTTTAACAGTTCAAGCTAAGTTGATTGGATGGAGCACATCTGTGATCATCACTATTGAAGTCTTGTCACAGGTTGCCAATTAAAGATAGGTCCGGACTTTGACTGGGCCATTGTAGCTGATCAGTATGCTTAAATTCTGACAATTTCAGTAGATATGGCTTTATATTTAGCTTTGCTATCCAGCTGGAAGGTGAAGGTGAGGGTTTTGGAACCTCAAACAGTTTATGTCCATCAATCTTCCCGTCAGCTCTGACCAGCCTTTCTGTCTGCACTGAAAAAAAGCATGCCCACGACATTCTATCTCTACTGTATGTCACCCTGGGCATATTGTGTTTAACGTGATGTGCTGGGTTAGTTTTCCTCTACAAATGGAGTTTTGCATGTAGGCCAAAACATTTTATTTTAATTTAGTCTGACCAGAGGATGTCTGCTGTGTGTCCTATGTGGCTTTTGCTTCGAGTTGCTCCAGACTTTTCCTATTTTCCGATGTTGGATAGTTGTGTGTGTGAGATGTTCATGGCTTGGAAAAAAATTCCGTTAACTACTCCTGCTTTAAACCTCTCCAAAACTTTATCCCTTACCTGTCTAGTGTGTTCATTGGTCTTCACAATTGTGTGTGTTCTCTGATGTTTTCTGGGTACAGTTTAAATTGCACATGCGTCGACTATAATCACTAGTTAGCTGACTTCTCCAGATCATTGGTTCCATTGGATCTTATTTATATCAGAGTAAAGAGGGCCGAATAGATATCCATGCCACACCTTTTAATTTTAATTTATAAGAAACTTATAAAAAAACATGAATAATTTTCCTTCCACTTCAGTCATGTGCTTTGTTGTCAGTTAGTCATATAAAATCCCAATAAATGTAAGTTTGTGGTTGAGCATAAATACCTCTGCAAGGCTCAGTATATATTGTGATTCACAAACAAAATAATTTGTAGAGTTCTATAAAGTGTTACTTTTGAAATGAAGATACTGCTATTGTAGAGAGAAAACTAACACAAATACTGTTATTTATTATAGCTTAAATGGGTTTCAACCACAATGTTTAGGCTTTATTTGTGTTACAACAACTGCCTGTATCATTATTCTTCCGTTTTACTCCCCCTGCTCTTTTCTCCTTCATACTTTCCGCCATATAAGGGCAGACAGCTCTCCTTCTCCCAGCATGCCCCCCCCCCCTTTCCAACTCCCTAAGCCATTGTAGACCTGGAAGCCTTCTCTGCAGGGCTCTGTCTGATATGTTTGATATATTAGGTTGTTATTCAGTCCAACTATATATCAAACATATTCCTACAGTGTCCCGCCCTGTCTCCAGCCACGTGTGCCTTATGTGTTTATGGAGGTCTGTGGTCAATCACATCTTGTTGACTGCTGATGCAGAGAGGGCCATTTGTTAAATGTCCCTGAACTGAGCCTTCGTGATTTTTCATACTGCTCTTCAGTTCATTTTGTCGGAAATGGCCATTAATGTTCACATGCTTCCTAAATGTTGCTCAGAATGTGTTATATCTAGTTTGTTTTTATATGAAGGAAAAATTAAAAATCACTGTCATTTAAAGAAAAAGCTATCACCAAGGACATGTTATCTGTGGCTTTTCTGGATTATACAAAGCTGTATAAAATGTTTTTATTTTTACCTTGGTTTCATCCATTCATCACAGATTAGGTTTGGTAACTTTTTGGGGCTTTTTTCTCCAGCAGGCTGATGAGACACTGGATTTTGAGGACCAGATCTTAGAAGCAGCAAAGTCTATTGCTGCAGCAACCAGTGCTCTTGTAAAATCTGCATCTGCAGCACAGAGAGAACTGGTGGCACAAGGCAAGGTCAGAAAACAGTTTCTTAAATACTACACACAATCACTAATTTGCATTTACAAATGTGCACATTTATACATCGATATACAGATCAGTGTGCAATTTGGGGTGTCTTACCCAGGGGCCTATTTGACATGTGACAGGAGGAAGCTGAAATTGAACATACAACATTCCGGTTGCAAGACAACTACTCCACACTGAGCAATAGTATTGATAATGTCTCAAAAGACTTTTATTTGCAACGTAATTAAAGTTCTCCAAGTATGCTGTATCATATATCATAGGCCTACTGCCAGTCTATATAGACTCAATGACCAATTGTCTGGATATAGCGTAATGTTGAATTAAGCTTGCACTAGCTTGTGCAAACTAATTAGCAGGTAAATGGTTAATATTATCCTAAGTGTACAAATTCATTTTCTAGAGTAAACTAAAGTCATCAATTTAATTAGCTGAGATGAACAACTATAGAACATATTTACCATCTAACCACTTCTAATTTCATCCTGTGCCTAAGACTTTAGCTTAAAAAAATAACCAAGGAGTTTTTATAGCATAACACTGCATAAATTATTTCCTGTCCGTATTGATTTAATGAATAATTATTTTTGTCACAATGTGAATGTTGAGCTTAGCTAGCTATAGCTTGAGCTAACTGCTTAGCAGTTGAATAGCTAATATTATTGTTAGTGAAGAAACTCATTATCTGGTGTTAATTAAAATCATTAGCTCAGCTCACTAACATAAGCATTATTATAAAACGTCATTTCATCATCTGACTATTTCTTATTTCATCCTCTGGAACAGGTCAAATGAAGCCAGATGATGTTGACAAATAGTTCAAAATGACAATCTGATGATTAAAATTTTGACCCTACAAAATAAACCCAGTGTTTGGGTAAAGAAATAACCCAGCAGTTTTGTATCTGTAAGACTTTTCTTTTCTTTTCTTAGGTGGGATCCAATCTAGCTAATGCGGTGGATGATGGCCAGTGGTCACAAGGTCTTATATCAGCTGTATGTTCCTTTTAAGAAGTTACTGTGTAAACTTTGTTATGCTAAATGTTGAACCCAACCAAGTATAATTGTGAATTTGTTAATTACTGTAGGCACGTATGGTAGCAGCAGCCACCAGTAACCTGTGTGAGGCAGCTAATGCTTCAGTGCAGGGACACGCCAGCGAAGAGAAACTCATCTCTTCAGCCAAGCAGGTCGCAGCCTCCACAGCTCAGCTGCTGGTAGCTTGCAAAGTGAAGGCGGACCAAGATTCTGAAGCCATGAGAAGATTACAGGTAACACTGAATCACAGCTTCAGTTCAGCTGTGAAAAGATACATAAATCATACAAGTGCTAACTTTTTGAACACCTTGCTTTAGGCTGCTGGCAATGCAGTGAAGCGGGCTTCAGACAACCTGGTCAAAGCAGCTCAAAAAGCAGCATTTGACAAGACAGAGGATGACAGTGTGGTAGTGAAGACGAAATTCGTTGGAGGCATTGCTCAGGTGGGAGAAAAATCTATGAATGAATCTTGTGAAGTCTTGGATATAAATCCTCCCAACTGCATGGTTTGCCCTTTTCTGCTAAATGTTACTGAGCGATTGCGTTTCTTGCCTATATATCAAAATGCCACAGTTGTTTTTCTGAAATTGTGATGAGTTCCCACAGATAAAAAGCCTGTCAGATCCCTTTCAAAGCTGTTTACCAGGTTTTGTAGACACTAACAGCTGCAAAATATCACACTTCAGATAACTTTGAACTGCTTCACTGTTAGAAGAGAGAATATTCATCTCTGCGAGAGCAAACAAGCAAAAAAGATCAACAATATCCAATGAGTGTTTCTCTGATTCTTTTTGATCCGGATTGGGTTCACATGTCAGTGAGATACTCACTACGACTTAGCGTAAGCCCATCACTTTCCATATTGCCAGTGTCATTGTCACACTGAGGGGATTCCGGGACCCCACTGTTACTGTAACCAGCTTAAACTGTGATTGACAGTTAACAAGGAAGGAAAATAACCAAACAAATGTGTTGAGGGTTTTTTTCTCTATTTTTTATTTTTTTACTACCGTCAGTAATTATTTATCAAACTAGAAAAGCACTCAGAGAGTACAGACCTCCACCAAAGCAGCTCGATTCCTTGCCCATTGCATAGCCATTAATTTTGCAGAGCTCCGCCATCCTAAACAAGTATGTGGAGGAAGTGGAAAAGATAAATAAATACTTATATTTAATATTATAATAATGACAGTAAATCTTCCATAAGTGACTCTGTCCAGGAAAAAGACCTAGCTAAACAGAGAAGCACTGAGCTAGGAATACTTTCTTTCTGACAGAAAGTCAACAAGTGCATCCACAAAAGAGACGCATCTAACACGGTGCCCTTTTTTAGGCCTGCATGTGCGTGCGTGCGGTGGGGGTTCAGAACTGCCTTCCAACTATCAAATTATGGACAACCATTTTTTTTTTTCAAATAGATATGATTGGGAGGGAAAGTATTGTCCTGATTTTGAAGTTACAGAAAATCGTTTTTATTTTTCCCACTATTGTCCTTGCAGTAGTAGTTTTAGATCTCCCCAAACACAGAAGTGGTTTGGCCAAATTTCTGACTTTCAGTTTATTTAGTGGATCCAGAGCATTACAAAATGCTCGGCCCGCTACAGGCTGGGCGAAAAAAATAACAGCCTCAGTCGGTCCCTCTTTTCTGGGTCGGGCAGCCTTCATCACTTTCACATAAAGACTTGCACATGAGAAACGCACCTCAAAGCGCAGGTACAGCCTACCTTTGGTTCGCTCTCCGCTCCTTTCACCTAACATTACTATCAGGCACGTCCTCACCGCTGCGCACCGGATCTTGGTTGTAGATGAGCGTCCGTAAATGGAATTAAGTTACTGTTGCAAACAAAGGTTCGGCCCATTGCTTATGCAGCTCACATCTAAAAATGTCACATAAACAGTAGCTTACAAATTCTGCACCAACAATGTGTACCGCAGCAGGTATGGAAAGCCAGACGTGCCACAATTTGATAAACCAAAATCTTTCAAAACTGATATTTATACATATGAAAATTGTAATGAAACTTGAAATGCATTTGTCAAATAGATTAATCTTTTCTTATTCTAATAAATATATATTATTTTTATATTTAAATTTGAAATTTTAATAATGGTTTTACCTCATTGCTGTATGCTAGAGATATTTTTTTTAATCTCCGCTTTAAAAGTCTAAATCTCTCTGTGGTGCTAACACTGCTATAGAAAAGTAAAGCTAGCCCCTTTGAGCTGTTTTGATCTTTAAAGCTGTCTGCACCTGAGTCGCTATGGGGGTTAACGAGTCAGATATTAGGATTTATTTAGTGAGGCATAGCAGAAAGTTCAATCATTCCATAATGTACTTTCTAACGCTTGTGTAATTAGCTACCAGCTCTGCTATGGTATTTTCAATGTCTACAGTCTCAGATCAACACAGCAACAGCCAGGACCACCATAACCAGCTGATAGGTGAATACCACCATCACCGCTGCATAAATATCAAATAGTGATGACAGCAGAAACAAACAACAGCAGCTAACAAGTCAGTGCAGGGACCTTCTCTTTAAAGAAGCCAAGGCAAGTTTATTTGTATAGCACAATTCATGTTACAGGACAATTCAAAGTGCTTTACATAAAACATCAAAAGCATTACAGCAGGGTGCAGAAAAAGCAAAAGTACAGGAATAAAAAGCATGATATAAAATGAAAAAAAAAATCTATGTTAAAAGAAGCCGTGCAGATTTATAACTTAGAATAAAAACCTAATCAAAAGCAGCTGAGAACAGGTTGTTGTGCATCATACACGCACACACACACACACACACACACACACACACCTTTCAGCACCATGGGCAGCAATATGGCCAATGTGTCAGCAAGTGCTTATTGATTTACATTTAACCTGTTCCACCCCACAGCCCCGCTGCCGGGTCACTGTGAGGGAAGGGTGGAGAGAATGTCCGAATTTAGTTGACTTGTGGTCACTGAATGCTAAGCATGTTCTATCATTATAAACCTCAGAATCTCAGCTAAAGACTCATATAAATATTTTCTGTGACCTCCAAACCCAGAAAAAATAACAAGCAATAAAAGAGCAGTTGTGCTATTTTGCAATTTTTTCATGAACACATTCAACCGAACCTGTTGGTCACCCTGCCGAACAGAACCGAGCAAACCTGGCCTTCCATGAAAGCCAGCATGTCACAGATTCTAAAGCTGCAAGTTTCATCACGCTACGTGCAAATTTCAGCAAATGAGCAGTAAAATAAGCCCAAAAATACGCACAGCATTTGAAAAACAAGAGCATAAATTTGTTTTTTCCTTGCTGAAAAGAATAATCCACCGTGATATGACTGTATTTCCAGAATAACTAAAATATCCTGTGTGTATTTGGAAAAGAAAAAGTGAAAAAAACAAAAACCTGCAGTAGAAATCTCCCATGTCTCGCTCCTATCGGCTGCGCCTCCTCACCTGCGGTTCCTGGCTGCACGGGCTGCTCTATGCCTACAGGTGCTGCTGCTGCTGCATCCTCCTCTCTGCCCGGTGTGTCAGAGAACTAGCTATGTCCAACTTCTGTAGCTGACTTAAAGAATTCTGTCAGCTTAGGCATTTTCTTTCTTATTTCTTTGTCTCAAAGCTCCTTCTCACGAATCACTTTTCTTTTCTGAGCACTGCTCTCAAATTTCTTCCCTGACATTTTTCCACGTTTCTTTACATCTAGATGACCACGCCCTGAAATTGTCTAAATTGTTTGATTGGTGAGCTCATGGTGCAACGGGAACTTTAGAGGCCAGTGGGTGAAGTAGGTCACTTGTAATTTGGATCAATCAGCAGCAGCAATAAATTAGCATATAAGATGATTGACAGAAAACCTGACAAGTAATAAAACGTTTCTTTTGGGGTTTTTTTTTACCTGAAATGATAGGCCCCCTGAGCTTCATAGGCCCCTGGCAACCGCCCCGGTTGGCCAAAGCATTAAGGCGGCCTTTGCAACAGCAGCGTCTCAACACCAACATTGTACCTCATCAGATAAAAAATAGGCTACTTTTGCTTTGCATGGTCCCCATCTGATTAAAATCATGAATTATGTTGTGATTCCTTGTTATATTGAATAATATTGTTCATCGTCATACAGTACAGGATGGCATATTCTGTGCCATAACTTTCTCCAGCTGAACAGAAACAAAACTGAAGTAATTATTTTTGGACCTAAAGAGGGAAAAATCAAGAGTCAGTACACAGCTTCAATTAATACAGCTAGAAACTACTGATCAGGCCTGAAATCTAGGTGTAGTAATGAACTCAGACCTGAACCTCCAAGGTCACATAAAGGCAACAGCGTCCTCACAGGTCTGCCTAAAAAGTCAATCAGACAGCTGCAGCTGATCCAGAACGCCTCGCGTATTCACTAGGACCAGGAAAGTAGAGCACATCACCCCAGTTCTACAGAACTTACACTGGCTCCCTGTAGCTACGAGAATAGATTTTAAAATACTTTTACTAGTTTATAAATCATTAAATGACTTAGCAACAAAATATGTTGAAGACCTGTTGTCACCGTACCAACCACCAAGACCACTAAGGTCCTCCAGTTCTAGCCTACTAAACATCTTTAGACTCAGAACCAAACATGGAGAAGCAGCTTTCAGTTTCTATGCTCCCCTTATCTGGAACAGACTTCCTGACGAGTGCAGAGCTGCTGAAACTCTGAACTGCTTTAAATCAAGACTAAAAACTCATCTGTTTAAAATTGCCTTCGAGTAAATGATTGTTATATGTATCAAATGTGTTAATGCTCTCTTGCTTTCCTGATGTTTCTCTTGCTTTATTGACTTTTAATTTCCAATGTTATATTCTGTTAGTTTTTTTTCTCTTTTTTTTAATCACCAAATCATGTAAAGCACCTTAAATTACCCTGTTGTTGAAAGTGTGCTATACAAATAAAATTGCCTTGCCTTGCCTATATTATAAGTTACGTTGCTGTAGGGTGTTTTAAAATCTTGCGCTATGTGCCCCTTTTTATTTTTTTATTTTTTTATGTGCCCCTTTTTAACTTGGAGCATCTGCCCCTCTTAACGGTCTCTGCACAGCACTGCTCCACTAGTTTGATGGACTTCATTATATCAGTTTTCTTTTAAAAGACTTAAATTCTGAGCTTAGTAACCAAATCGCCAATATAGTAAGGTCTGCAAAGTTTGATTTATTACTCTTATGGTTTTTTTGGGGATAAAATTATGACATGGGAATCGATAAAATCTATATGAGGGGAGCCTGGCAAGAGCATGTGTACATATGAGCAGAAGACTTGGAAAAAAGTTTTGGGAAATGTGTGAATTCCATCAGCTGTTCCTGATCTTCTCAGATTATTGCAGCTCAGGAAGAGATGTTAAGGAAGGAGCGTGAGCTGGAGGAAGCTCGGAAGAAGCTGGCTCAGATCCGACAGCAGCAATACAAATTCCTGCCTAGCGAACTGAGGGAGGATGAGGGCTGACTAAGCCAGCAGGCGAGGAGGCTGATGTACCATCGCCCGCTCGCTCTGACATCACTAAAGACAATATTGAGCACTTGAAACAGGCCTATTTGTTGACAAAAACAAGTGCCTGTGCTTTGTAGTGTATTTGTGTGAGTGTAAGTATGTGTGATGTGTTTGTCAGTGAATGACTTCGACATTCAGACTTTAATATAAAGAAAGTTGTTATTGTGAGCAAATGGAGACAAATTAATTGAGTTATTTTTAGTGTGGGTATTAGTGCATCACGAGAATCACTGACTGTTACAGGGATGAATCAAAGATCATACAATTCTATATCTCTCAGTAATCACAGAACATTCTTTAACTGTTTAGAGCAAATATGATTGAACAAATGTTCTGAAAATAAAGACCTGTAGCTTATCTTTTATATGGAAAGTCCCTCAAAGGATGATTAAAAAGTAGCAAAGGCAATGCCTGTTTAGTGTGCTTGCATGCACTATTACTCCTAATACATATTGATAAAGCTACTAACCAGTATAGTTCAAATACGCCCTTATGTCCTACTAAACATGTCAATTGTGGGGATTGGAACTACCCAATAGATTTTCTCATGAATTTTATCTAAACTAAGCTGTTCTTCTTGATGCCAAACACAGATTGGTTTAGAGTGAAGTGAAAGAAATGAAGAGACAAAATAATACAAATACACTGATCTGTACTATCAATCACTTTTACAAAAAATACCTATTTAAAAAATTTGATATTCTAAACTAAATGTGACCAAATATGTCTTGCTGCTTGTACAATATTGCACTCAAAGGATCCCATTGATTTTTCACCTAATACACAGAGAACCATGTAAAGTTATAAACAGTATTATTATATAGTTTTTACATGTTTTTCTCTTGTGTTTATGTTTTACATTTTAAAGCACTTACACAAGCCAGATTTAGCTCATTTGCCCCCTGTACTCAAACAGGGTTCCTTTGCAGTCTTAAAAAGTCTGGAATAGTTTGGAATTTCTTAAATAGTATTTTACAAATCTGGAAGAAAAAAATAGATTGCCTTTACATAGTTACTAAAATGTAAGCAATTTTTCCATGTACCACATCGAGTGTTGAGTTGAAAATGTTGGGCATAGTAGATGTAGATATAATTGATGGATGTTACTCAACCGGTAAGGGTGGGCCTTGAGATTCTTTTAGACGATAAACTCATTTGGAAAACGGCACTGAAATCCCTCGCAGAGTCTTCCTTACTTTCTTGTTTATTTACAGTTCCTGTCCAAAGTTTACATATACTCATAAGGCATGAATGCCATAATAATTTTAGTTTTATTACTTATTCGTTTGAGCCCTTATTTTTTGCTGGTGAACTAAAAAGACAACAAACATTAGGGGAGACTAGGGACAGTTGGAACACTTTGAGATTTTTCCAATAAATCAAAAACCATTTATGCTGGAATAGCCTATTTGCTGTATCATAAACTTCATTGTGTCATCTGCTGAATAAATGTATTTAAGTGGTTTTATGACGTATGTATAGATTGCAAAATTGATTTAAATAGTCATTCCACTGTTATAACCGTCCCAATGCACAGGGACGGTTTTTAACATGTCTAAAATAAACATAAAATATACATAATTAATCAAAGAAATGCTCAAAACAAAGAAAGATTATCATTCATATTGTTGTTCTTTCACACTACATGACAATAAAGGGAAGCTGTCAAATTGCAATGCAAGAAAATTATTTAATTGTTAGAACACAAACCAATCAAAGCAGCTTGGTGAAACAATTAACCACAGTCCTAGGAGAAGCCCTTTATGATGACGGCAGAATATTTTAAAGTCACAGTTGTGGCAAGTGTAAAATTCACCACCAGTTGTGCAGTCCTTGTGTGCCCAGTCTATACAGGACAAACACTGGAGCCAGACCTGGCTTGACCTGGAGTAACTCTCCAGGTACACAATGCAGAATTCTTTTTCAGCGGATGAGTCCTGAACTTTTTGTTTCTTGCTGGGTTTGGGGTTTTTTTTGCTGGTGAAATTCATTTTACTCTTTGCTTTAGATCAAATTTTCTCAGCCTCCATTTGTTGTTTTATGGGTATATCTGTAAGTATTGGAGTCTCTCTTCTTTTCCTTTGATTTGATCTCACGGCAGTGTCCAAAATAAACATCTGATAGAAAAGTAAAATTTTTACCTTGAGAAAACACTTTTAGTGTTAACTTTGTCAGGAGGTTTCAAATGTAGCTCTGTCTTTGCTAGCAAGAAGACATTGTAACTGAGCATGTGCAAAGTGAGTGTAATCTCTCTAGCTTGTTTCTGATTGGAGGAGTTCAAGTTGTTACAACCGTCTCATGTTACAGCTGTCCCTGGTCTCCCCTAATTTGTAAAAACAAGAAAACTGATGCAGAAGTTTGGAATTTATTGTGGAGTCAAAATTGTACATACAGGTTCAATAAGGTCCTGTTTAACTGGGTGTATATTTTATAACTTTTCTCAGAAATTGGTTGAGTTCATTTAAATTGGTTGGTTTCTTGGCTTTTAAACATTTGCAATAAATTTTCAGTACGGTTGAGTTCTGTAATGCTTCATCCATTCCCAAATCAGTTTTGACGTGTGCTGGGATCATTGTCTTGTTGGAACACCAAACTGAAGTTTTACCCGTCCTGCACTTGAATTGAGTTTAAGTTAAAGCTGCTTTACCAAATCTGCAAAACAAGCTAGCTTAAAACATTTTTTCATGCCTCTTAACAATGTTCTAACATAGTATAGCTATAAATATTTTGTGGAGATTAAAAAAAACAAAAAAACAAAAACAATGTGGTTCTTTTGCATTTGTCTAAAAACCTCAACCAATAACACGGCTCGGTCCAAAACCAACGATTGGACCCTCCCGGTTGTCTGTCTCACCGCACAAGCGAACTTCTGCATTTCCGTGGCTCCTCCACTCATTACGTGCTCCCGGATTTTGCTCAGAACACCACTGGCGTAAGAGGTTCTCTGCTTTATAAGTTCAGAGAAGGAGAAATGTTCAATGGCTACCACTTACTACCAGAGTCCCAAAAAGAAAAACGTCATTGGAAGTCATGGAAAACAAAAGACTGGTGACCAAAATGCAACTGGTGTTTTGCGCTCTCTTGTTTATTGTAGCAATGCGCATTCCCAAATCAAGGGGGCGTGGCCTAGGGATAATAGCCAGCGAGAGGGGTGAGAGTTTTGTGACTGTGTTTATTTTGAAAAGCTAGCTTGTTTTGGAGATTCGGTATACAGTAGCAGCTTTAAAGGAGTCATGACCTGTAATTTTCACTTTTCCATGAGAAAAAATGTATTTTATGATTGCCTAACGATTATACACTGCCGGGGAAGCCGATATTTAAAAGTGAAGCGTTTGTTTACCCCTGGGTTCATCAACCAGCCCACGTGCACGCGCGCTCAAATACGTATTTTAATTTCTGGCCGACTTGACGTCAAGTCGGCGCAGGATATACCATATGTAGACATCGCAGACCTACCTATGCAGCAGGAAGCCCGCCCTCCCTCTCTTCCCTCTCCCCCTCATATTCAGTCAAGCGCCGCCATTACTGAATTCTAGTGATGGGAATTCCAGCTCTTTTTGGAGAGCCAGTTCTTTTGGCTTGACTCACCATAAAGAGCTGGCTCTTTCGGCTCCTCAGATTTTCTGTTGCTTAAAGTGTATTTATTACCAAAATCAATGCAAAACGATGTCTACCAAATGTACCAAAACAAGCGGGGGAGAATGAAAAAATAAAAAAAACGGCTTCCAATGACGAGCCCGCTCCCATCGTTCACTTCAAAGAGTTAGCTCTTAGAGCCGGTTCGTTCGCGACCGACACATCACGGATTCGAAGTACGAACTCGACCGTGAAAGATGCAGAAAGTTTCTTCACGCAATGATGCATTAAGAAGACATATTTGTGTCAGCCTTTTATTTTAATCAGCTAAATCAGCTAAAACCATTTGTGCCAGAAACGTAGTGCACATGTGAGTTGCTCTGTTGTTGACTGCCAGAATCAACATGGAAATATTTGTTCTATTTTTTTTACACCGGAATCCTTTACGAATTTGGGACAATATCAGGCGAAGTTCAAGCTCCGTTTGGAAAAAGGGGCCATTCCAACAATCAGAGGCTTGCCTGCAATTGAAACGGTAAGGCTGTGTTTTTATTGCTCTGCTGTGTGTAACAAACAGCAGCTAACTGCTAATGTGGCTATTGTATGCTAGCGGGAGTAGTAAATATGGGTTCGATATGCTGAAGCGTTACCTGCGGTGTCAACCCTCCTCCTTCCTGCCACCAATCAACGCGCCCCTCATTTGCATTATTACAATGCCCGTCCACGACAGCCAAAGTATCGCATCAGATCTCGCGAGACAATAATGCCTTCAGACATAAGGGTCAGAGGAGCTCTGTGTTTATTTTTTTCACTTTTTTCAACTTTTCTTTTTTAGAAGGGCCTGAAAGACTATAATAGAGCGTGGGTATCCAAGATAATACTAGGTTATGACTCCTTTAAAAACTCTTTTTTTCTTTATTCCACCCAGTAAGTGCAATACACCATTACAAATAACACAAAAACTGACCCTCAGCCTGATTCCACAACTGCCATGCTTAATAAAGGGTTATCTTTATTCATTCCCAAAGGCATCTCCATGTGTGAGCAGCTGGAATGTCCACCCAAACTTGTTGTTGGATAATCAAAATGTTTTGATTATGCAAGCTTCTGGGTTTGAGCTTCCTGGAATGTTTCTGAACATCTTTAACGATTTCCTTTAAGGAACATCGAATTAAATACTAGTGGGGATGTTTGTATATACTGTAGTTGAGCTACAGCTGTACAAAATAAAAAAATCACCGTTTGATGGACCTTTATAGATGCCCTTCATACCTACCCCTGAGTTATATCTTTTGTGGCTGAAACTTAAAGCTCATGGGGAGCTTTTCAGTAACTATATTGCAATAACTTAATTTCTTGATATTGTGCAGCTCTGAGCTTGTGTGTATAATTTGGTATTTTGTGGATTAGAGAAAATCAAACCTGTCTGCCTAACTCTTGTTTTGTAAGTCCACGAGTTGCTGTTCAATTAAATTAATAAAAAGCTAGCATTAATATGACATTCATGCTGATAATGAGTGGATGTATGATACCCATGACAGATTTTGATTCAAAATTATTACCAAAAAGTTTTAAACAAAGTTAATCTCTTTTGTGTTAATTTTATAAAAAATTGTCAAAAATTATTTATATTACTCTCAGTAATCAGTAAAAAAAACGTTATTGCCACTACACCATTCAAACCCTTCTTATAATTGCTGATGAGCTTTTCGCATCTCTCTACCGGTATTTTGATTATTTATCTTCAGAGGTGAGCTCAATGTCTCTGAGATTGGAAGGCCTCCTTGCCATCACCCTAATCTTTAGCTCCTTCCACAGATTTTGGCTGGGTCACTCCAAAACAGCAATATTACTTCCATTCAGAATAAACAAGATGGTAAAATTACAGAAATCATTTAAAACTAAAATCTGAATAATTTTGGCCTTAACTGTGTACATTAAACATATCCTGAAGAATGACCCAGAGATCTACAAACTAGCGTTGGAAACAGTATGGAACTGAAATTTAAGGAAAAAAATGTGTAGTAACACAGACCTAAACACAATCATTTTACCCCGAGATGTTTTACATTTGCTTTATAATTGACTCTGTCTAAGGAAATAAAGTACACAGGTTATTCCAGGGAGGTAATATGGAGTAACAGCTGTTATTGGATGGAAAATTAGCTCCTTAAAAGAATATTGGGCTTCCAGTTCCAAACTGAAATGAGCATAAATGTTTTCACATCTTTCATACTAAAGACAGCAATTTAAGGCTTCCATCACATAAAATCTTTATTAGGAAACAGTTTCTTGTTCCGTTTGAGGAAACTGAATAAGTTCATTGTTTCTCTCCTACAATGATGACTTATAATTTTTTTTAAATTACTGCTGTTCATCTCTTCAGTCAGGCCATGCTCGTGTCATGTCTGCATTGTGTACTAGTGCCTTACTTGAGTCTGTGCTGCAAGCAGCTGAACATCAGGCTGGCTGGGAGCCTGAGCCTTCTCTTCTCTGGGTCAAAAACATTATGCCAGTCTATCAGCAAAAACGTTGCCATACTGGCGGCCTATACCTGCCGGCAGTGTTATAGTGCTGATATTAAAGGGCATCAATGGATACCTTTAGGATTTAGTTACTAACACTAGACTGCATTCAGTGAGCATATGGCTACATGTATCTGAGGTGATGAAATTATTTAAATTAATACAGCCAAATACCACTAAAATGTTGAGCTGGATAACTTCCTTGTTGCATTGTCTAACCACTATTAAAATATTTTTGTTTATATAAGACTAATCCTGAAATATACTGTCCAGCAGATGTGTCTGAGTAATACTGGAATATAGAATAAGAGTTGCCATCTCTGTTATAAATAGGTGTTGTGCTTTCTTTAATAGACTGCGTTGGTTGTATCATTTGATGCTGTATTTACAATATTTATCTGGTCACAAAAGTATTTTTTGTATTCACTAAAAAATAAAAAAAGTTTCAAACAACCAGTACTAAGGGTTTTTTTTTTTTGCAAGCAGATTAATAAAGTTACACTCCTTTCTTATTGTTTGCAGCATTAAATACTCAGAATACACAAATCAGCCTGTATCAAAGAATACAAATGTTTTTCCTCCTTTAAAATCTTTCATTTACGGTGCCTTGCAAAACCTTTACACATCACATCACAGTTAATGGAAGAAAGATTTTCATGTCAACATCCAGCAACTGTTCTTCAAAAGCAGATTCAAAGACCTATATCATTTTCTTAGAATAAACTTTTTTTCATAGACCAAGAAAATAGAAAAGTCTATTAAAAGCGATTTGTAAATTACATTTTTTTTTATTAGGTAAATCTACAAGATGCTTTTTAGGTTCATGATCTACAATGATTTACAGATTCTTCAAAAATAGTATTTTGCTAATTTTATTCAAATATGTGTTTATTCCCATCTTGAATAGATGAAATTTTATTTTTTAATTTCTTTCAATAAAAGCTTTGAATGTCTGTTGTGCAAGAGTTCCTTACATTTAAGAGATTTTGGCTAAAACACCCTTTAACACCATTATTGTACAGAGTAATGCTGCATTGTAGCTTACCCTTCATTTGGGTGTTGCATGCACAACTTAATTTCTTTTTCCAACTTTGTGCACACCTCCCTGATAGTGTTGGGTGACCATCCTTATTGACTTCTTCGCCGTCGTTGTAGAATGCTGAAGAAATGCAGGTACGCAACACGGTGGACGCATGTTGCAACAACAGTATGGATAAATATTGATCAATGGCCAGAGGCACTCCAGGTGCAGTTTCATTGTAATACACTTTGCTTGGTGTAGGATATCAATTATTTTCAAGTCATATGGCTCAAGACCAAGTGACGTTATGAGTTATTGGTGTGAAAGTCCAAGTCAAGTTCTAAGTCTTATCAAATCAAGTTTAAAATCATTAAAATTGTGACTTCAGTCCACACATTTGTATGTAAGAAACTAATAGCTGTCCTGTTGACAGAATCTCCCGAGCTGGGGGTCAATGCAGCTCCTCCAGAGTTATCCTGGGCTCCTTGACTGCCACTCTGAGAGATGGTCTCCTTGCCAAGCTCATCAATTTAGACAGACAACTGTGTCTGGGTAGGCCTGTAATTGTGCTGCACTCTAAAATTTTCAAACAACAATTGAACAATGATCTGGGAAATGTTTAAAGGGGCTATATGCAATTTTCTGAAATTTAAACTCGCGACTGACCCCATGTGGCCAAAAAAAACGGAACTGCTCTAACTTTCTGCTCACGCAGCAGCGCGCGCTCGTGCACCGGTCGCTCTCAATCTTCTATCTTTTTCGGGCACTTCTCAGGGGTTTAACTTTCCTAGTCTTATGTGGAGTTACTGTTGGTGTCAGAGTTGTTCTTGGTCTCTTCTGTATATTCACACAATCTATTTAACTGCTTGCGAGTGCTGACTACCAGTAGTGGCAGAGTGATCTGAAACATTTAACATCAAAGCGCTTGACGTCACATCCGCAGACAGCGCGGGAAAATGGGACCCGACAGAAAATAGAAAAAATTGGATATAGGCTTATAGGTGCACCCACTGTGAGCTGACAAGGTGTCAGTATGTTCATCAGGAGATGTTTGAGTCATAAATGGTCAAATAAAAAGGCTATTGTTACGTTTATTTTGGGGGAAAAGTTGCATATAGCCTCTTTAAAGCTTTGGATGTTGTTTTGTAATCTAGCCCTGCTTTAAACTAAAGCCATCTACAAGTTAAAATTATATTAAAGCCGTCTACAACAAGGGACAGAGCAGACTCTACTTCTTGAGGAAGCTTAGGTCCTTTAAGGTTTGCAGCAAGATGCTGCAAATCTACAAATCTGTTGTGGAGAGTGTAATCTCTACAGCCATCATCTGTTGGGGTAGCAGCATCAGAGCCAGGGATTAAAAAAGGCTGGTTCTGTTCTGGGGACCAAGGCCGGATTATCCAATGGGCATTTTGGGCACAGGCCCAGGGGCCCACGTCCACTGGGGGGCCCACATGAGCAGTTTAAGGAAGGAAAAAAAATAGTCTTCATATTTAAAATATGGCAGAGAACGGTGCTGGCGGAGAGATAACTAATAAGATCCACACCATTTTTTTTACCCTAAAAAAGTTACATAGTCCCTAAGGCGCAGTTGTGGAAACCATGGTAACATGCCCCGCCCCTGCCCCAGCAAGTAGCGCTCCGCTGACCGTCACCGGACAGTAGGAGTAGTCCTAAGAGAATCGAAAATGAGCGAAAAAAGGCAGCTTCTATAAATGAAAGAGCGAAAGATGAGAAGAAGACGTGTTTATTAAGAAGTCTGTCATCTACTGACACGTTCTGTGTAAAACCTAAGGAGGAAAATCAGGAAAAAGAAGACATCGTGGATGATGGTGAGCCAATGAACCTGTTCAGAGGAGGCAGCGTTAGCTACACAACACAACCTGAGGCTAGCTGTATCAGCAGCAGCTCAGACTGGGTTTATCCGGTGTGGGACGCAGCATTGTGGGGGACAGTTAACGTAAATGCTTACGCTGTTGTTATCTATAGTGGAGCTGCTGCTTTTAATAATCGGGCGACACGATATCCAGCTTCATCCCATGATCGAGGTTTGGGCGGTAAAGTGAGCCAAACCTAATGATCTGTTGTCACTTCCCAAGTGGAGAAAAAGTTTCTTCAGACTGGATCACATGTTAACCGACCACTACAGGTAGGCTAATATCTTGGTTCCCCTGCATCTTATTTGGAACAAATAAAACCAGTACATTAGTGGTTTCTCTGACTGGAAACACTGAATGCGTGTGTGACCCTGATGAAAGCTCTGATCATAAAATCAGTGTGCTGCTAGCATCAGCCACTGGTAGCAGGACAGAAAGCTAAACTGGACCAGCTGGAGGGAGAGACGTGGTACTGGTGGGAGGTTCTGCTCAGGCGGGTCGTTGCTGTCAGTCAGTTTTTAGGTGAAAGAGGTTTCTGTGGTGATGATGAATTACTTGGATCAGCACATAGTGTGAACTTTGTTGGCATTTATCTGTCAGGTTGATCATTTTCTTAGTGAACTCATAAAGAGGTGGACAGAAAGGCTGGGTCAGCACATCATGGAGGACTGAGTCAAAAGTAGGGATGCACCGATCAAAACATTTGCGGCAATACAGATATTTGATATTAATGCTCTTATGGCCAATAACTATTATTTAAATTGTTATAAATATTACATTAATCTCTTACAAAGATGGAAATAAATAGTGATTTTTAATAATGGCTCAGTTTAACTTATCGGATCAATACAATATGTTAAAAAATTACCAACATCGGCAGATACCGATGTTGGTGTCAATACATTGTGCATTCAAGAGCCCTGTTCTCATGGTTTTAGTTATGAAAAACAGGAGAGGAGGAGGAAAGAGACAGTAGAGGAGGATGGAGAAACAGGAGTTTAGAGACAGATACAGGTTTATTAAACACATTGTGTAAAAGGAAAAGCAGTTGTTTTTACTTTGCATTCATTTTCCATTTATGATCAAATGCTTTAAAGTAGAAGTCAAGTTTACTTAAACTGATTGCACTATTTTTTTTATCAATAAAATAGAAATAAAAAATAGGGGGAAGACAGACAGAGACACAGAAGGGCAGCATTGGAGAGCTGAGAAGCTAAAGAATTGGAGTGCTGTGAGAGAGGAGAGGAGGGACAGGAAAGAAAAATTAACTAGCATCTGAGTTTTTGATATTAAGTTATGGAACAATCTGAATTGTAGTCCTGGCCTGGTGGTGGTGGGATCAAGCAGGATGTGTTTACATAGGCAACGGAGTTACACCACTGTGTTGTGTCTTGATATTGTTCCCCTCAGATGAGCAATGTAGTTTTACAAGACTGTGGTGAAAATCCTATTTAAATGATATTATTGTTTTGGCGGCGAGGGGGCCCTTTGAACATTTTGTGCCCAGGGGCCCCTGCTAACATAATCCAGCCCTGCTGGGGACAACTGTGGAACAAGTGTGGAACATCTGGAGATGACGATGCAAAGAAGGATTCTTCATAAAATAAATTATGGACAACCCTGAGCATCCTCTTCATGAGACTATCCTGCAATAACCGAGTTTCTTCAGCCTGAGGCTTCTTCAGTTTCCCTGCAACAGAGACCTCTACAGGAAATCCTTCCTGCCCACAGCCATCTTGATCTACAACAACTCCATAAAGAATTAACTGTATGAGCTACAACAACACTTAATTTCCCTCTAGGATCAATAAAGTATTTTTGAATTGAACTTCTCCACAGCTTTTCCCAGATCTATCTGCTCTATTTTTTCATGATGCTGTTTGTTTACAAATGTTCTCTATCCAGCCTCTGAGCCCTTCACAGAACGGCTGTATTTATACTTAGATTAAATTACACACAGGAAATATTAAGTTGGCTTCTGAAAGCAGGGGGAGAATTACATATCCAAGCCACACTTTTTAGATTGCCTTTTTGTAAAAACATTTGGAAACTGTATAATTCCCCTTCAAATTCACAATTATACCTTACTTTAATTTGGTGTATTACAATCAAGAATTCCAAAAAAGTACATTGAAATCTGTCCCCATAACATGACAAACTTTCAAGTTTAAGGGAAATGAATACTTCTTCAAGGCTAGGTAAACCACAGTGGCTTACATTTGTCTAAGTAAATAGAACATCATTGTACATGTTGCCAGCAGATGTCAGCATTGCCCTTCATAGCTCAGTCAGGGGTGAAGCTAGCGTTTGGAAAAGTATGTTCTTGTGGAAGATTAGCAGAGGTTTGCCAGACCAAATATGGAAATTGTGGATTCGCTTTTTCTTTTTTTTTCTCAAGCTTCCCAGACCAGACTTTGAAGTATGCTAAGATCCCCATTTAGATGTTTTGGTCAAAAGGGAGAACTCACATTATTTTCCTTATGCACATACCATTGCACACACACAAATCTGTTGAGAAGTGATTATTTTCTACACATTCTGGGTATAACAGACTAGCAGACAGACTTGATTTTCTGTTTGCTTGCTTGCATAAAATTGTAGCTGATTGTCTCACTATGTCAGAAGCACATTAGGGCAGAGAAAATACAAAAAGGAAGCATGTCATGTCCGGAACAATTCCTTGCCGTTCTAATGAAGACCATATTTGGCTGTTTGAGTGTTTTGGTCTCATGGCTGCACAGTAGGGAGGGGAAACTGAAGCCATGTGTGTTGAGAGAGATTATCCATCTTTTTCTCACCCTCTTTCTATGGCCCTCAGCCTCTCATTCCAGGGCAGGCCATAGAACTATAAAATTTTTGTCTGGTTAACTACAGAGCTGTACTCATTCAGGTATTAGTTTTATGTCCAACTTTAAGATTTTTAGACAATTACTGAAACTGGCACAGATTTTTTGAAAAACGTTTCATTTCCAGCTTTCTTTTCCAGATGTAACATTTTCAACATGTAATAAAATCATATTTTAAGTTACCTAAACTGACACTTCTCTATAATATAGAAGACTCCATATAGAGTAAACTCGGTCTGTTGGGTGTTCCCAAATAGTTTACTATGTTAGTTGTCACACTGAGGAGTGTTTTTATTAAGCTATTTTATTTTACAGATTCTTTAGTTGATGTATAATTCTATAGGTTATGTGATGTAAAAAGTGTGTAAATATGCAGTAAACATTCAGCCAAAAGGCACAGGAAATGTTTAATTTGAAAGTCTATTATCTTAATGATGTGTACATTTCTTGTCAGAGTAAAGAGGTCAAAGACAAACACAGTCGAAGCAGTAATGTTAGGACATTAAAAAGAAACTTTTCGGTTTGATGAAAAACGCTAAAACATTTGGTCCCAACAGCTTCCGTTCACTGCAGAGATAACTGAGGTTCATACATCTAAACATCACATGTTTACCTAACAAGAAATTAGAGACTCGTATACAACAATGTTCATAGTTTCTAATGTTGAGTCTAACATGACAAATTAAAACTCTGAAACCTTAAAACATTGATTCCCTCTTTAATTGCTGTCAATCAACTTACTGTGTGTTGGAAAGAAATATTTGCCTTTGTTCTTAGTCTGTCAGTGGATTGTTAAAAGAAGTGTCCCTTTTTTATTTAAGCCACATAAAGTGCAGTGACATAATTTGCCAATTTTATCAACATGCCTTCAAACTCTTAAAAGTTTAAGCTATTTTAATTTAAAATTGAACTTTTTTTCTTTGTTAATTTGCAGACTTGACATAATTTTATGAATAAACAAATATATAATCCAAAGGCATTGTAGTAGTGATGTTACGATGTGTGCCGAGGCTACGAAGCGTGTGTCGAGCGTTTGCTGAGTGGTTTGACAGCAATGAATCCCCTCAGGCTCCATTTAAAATCTGGGTTTGTGTAGGAGAGTTGCAGTCAGTTTGGAGTTTGGATAGGAGAGTTTGGTTAGTGTTTATATAGTTTGGAGATATTTTTGAGAGTATAGAGACAGATAGTTTGAAGATTTAGGAGAGTGAGGAGAGAGTTAAATGAGAGGATGGAGCTAGCTAGGAAGAGGAGGATTTACCCTGTGTGGGAGCCAAATATTAGCAGCTGGAAACCTCCCTGGAATATTGGGAAAAGCAAAAATTCCTGTACCCCAATTTATATAGTCTAGCACTTTTGTTATTTTGTACGCCGGCATCTTCTGTGCCTTGTGAAAAAGTGTTTTCGAAGGTTGGTGAGGTGGTGTCAAGAAAAAGGAATTGCTTAAAACCTAACTGTTAAGAAACGACTATTTTTAAATAAAATGAATCTCCCCTGTTTTGTACATCATTGCCCAAGTTACACAATAATTTTCAGTGCCCTCTTCCTAGTTCCACAAGCATTTTCACTTTCCTCTGCCTGCCTCAGCTCATGCCTTTTGCCTCAAGTGACAATTTACAGACAGAATACATTAAAAAATATTTTTATTATTCACATTTTTTATATTTTATGTAGAGAAATATTTTTTTTGGAACTCAGTCATTCCCAAGAACCATAGCAGACTTACAACTTTAATGCATCACACATTAAGTGGCTAAGAGCTACAGCTGCCTGTTATTATGTACCTGGCCAGTGGGGGGTTTGTGTTCACATGAAGCCCCGTGAGATGAACCCTTCCTTAAACCAATTGGCTCAAATAGTTCAATGCCTCATGGGGATTCATCTCACCATCACTACATTGTCACAATTTAGTAAGAGAGGACCAAAATGCAGCAAGATAATTGCATAATCTTTATTTGAACAAAATTAGGGATTTACACATGAATGCTGAAGGACCAGAAATACAGACACTGGGAACCAGCAAGTTGCAACTGAATGAGAACGGCTTACTGAGGAGGAGTGAAAGTGGCAGGGAGCAGACTAAGGACTAATTAGAGATGAGCAGGTGGAGACAATCAGTAATTGGGCAAGGAGGAAGATTGGCAAGGAGGAAACAGAGAACAAAATATAAAGCCTGCCGCACACGAGAGCAATCTGCTGAGCAAAAAGTAATTTGAGGGATTTTGCTCAGCAGATAGCTCACTGTGTGCGGCTAATTTTCGGTGAGTTTTCTGTCCCACAAGGCGTTGAGGTGAAAATCGAAACAGGTTTGATATTTTTTGCCTCATGAGGCGAAAAACTCACTGTCTGCACTCTACGTGACCTGTGTGGTGAGGGCAAATATTCAAGTGACCAATCAAAACGCGGTCTCCGCTCAAATAATTCTAAGATGGCAGCCCACGGAGAAGATTACATTTTAGAAGATAAACCCGTGTAAATCTGGTCAGACAACACCTGTTTATACGATGTCAGCTCATCAGAATTCAAGAACAGGGACAAGTGCAAGCAGGCATACAGTGAGTTGGCCGCAAAATTGGACCAGACAGGTAGGCTACTGTGAAAACAGGGGGCTGCCATCTTGGAATCATGTGAGTGGAGAACTCAAAAATTAGCTCCACACAGCGAACTGTCTGCTGAGCAAACGGCCTGGGATGACTTTTTGCTCAGAAGATTGCTCTTGTGTCCGGCAGACTTAAGAAATCACTAGACGGAGATAAACCTTAGATGGCATAAGGAAAGACTAAACACAAAGTGGTAACTAGGAATAAAGAAGACTACGAGAAACTTGAAGCACTAATGAACATCAGAGAGGAGGGAAACATTACAGAAACACAATCGGTCTTTGTCAGACACGTGACCTGCCTAGCAACCACTAGCCCCGGGCGCCATCTTGAGTGTAAGTGTCTTGCGTTGCTAGGGGAAGCCGCATTAGATATATTGAAGAAGTTGAAGAAGCACATTGGACATCACAAACTATCTTGTGTTTTTCATCAGCGCATACACATGTAAACAATTAAAAAATTACAAATTGCTGGAGACCTTCTCCCATTTTCTGTCCAAAATCACTTTTCCAAGCAGGAAACCTAAAGAATCTTATATGGTTGTAAAGTTTTTGTTTCCTGGTATTGTGTGACCTGTTATGGCAGCCCTTCACAAAACACGAGTGAACCATTTTGTTCAGGTTTATGCACTCCTCACACACAGCAATCACAGCTTCTGTTGTTGTGTACACTCAACCATCCCATCATGCAATGCATCTACAGCACCTGATACATCATCTGACAAAGACCGATAGACTTTAGAAAGAACTTAAGTAAGTTAATAAGGAATGGACCAAAACACAAGAAACTCAACATACAAGCACCTGAGGGTAAAAGAGGGAGAGAAATGTAGTGGAAAGGAAAACTCAAGTCACACAAACTAACTCAATAAGACTACACAAACAACTAAGAACTATGACAGGTATGAGGAAAACCTGTACAAGTACAATTATGTTTAGGAGTGGTCTGTTTTAATTGTGCTGATAGTTGATGTCAATTTTTGACATATCACTTAATTTGTAAACGGGAGCTTTCGGATTAGATTAACAAGACTGTAAAAGCCACACTATACAGACATGTATGTATTTCAGTAAAAATACTATTTTGCAACTGGATGACATTAGATCAGATCTGCACGTTCACTGCTTGTGCAAGGTATAGCAACCAAATCCCTGTTTCATTACTTATGAATTAGAATTTCAGAGTTCATCTGTTTTATCCCTCTTCTGGTAAAAGGTTTTAATAGTTTATTAACAAAGCTTCCATCTTGTGTGTGTATATATATAGATATGTGTGTATATATATATATATATATATATATATATATATATATATATATATATATATGTATTTAAAAAACTTTAAAAGGGCAGAAAGTGATACTATCAGTCAAAGCACAGAGAGGTGAAGGGAGCTTTTGCATTGAGTGGTGGAGGAAGTGAGGTTTAAAAAGAATGCATGTCAGGGTGGACCTTTGGGTTTTAGGGCTGGGCGATTTTTCTCTCTCTCTCTCTCTCTCTCCCTTCTCATTATATGTGGTCCTTTGTGCATAGAAGAAAAATCTAACCCTTTTCTTGGTCCAATTTTTGGGCAATGTCAGGAATGTTCCCCTTCCTTTCTTGATGAAATCTCCCCAAACACACCTGCTAAGATTTTTTTTTTATGTTTTCATCAACGTTATTTGAATATCATCCTGCCTACAATGTGCTGCAGCCCACATGTATCAGTAAACTGGGGATAAATTGCCAAGCACAGCAACTTTCAAATTACTCAAGCTAATAATATGGAGAAAAACAGCATTGCATGCTGAAATCTCATCTAACAAGGTGACATTTTAACCTTTTCCCTGACAGTTTCTGCAAAGATGTGTCAACAACTGCTTTAGAAATATTTCAGCTTGCTAGCAAGGTTGACTTTTAGCATTAGCACTGTTGCTACCCTAGTTAGGCTGTAAAATATTATTAAAATAGTAATAGACTACCCAACTTTTACATTTTAACTGTATTTAAAAGATTTGCTACTTAGCATGGGTCTCAAAATGCTGACTTTGTGTATGGAACAACTTCTGATATTGCTGTTATGCAAGACTCTTCAAGTTTAGCACTTTGTTCATTCTCAGTGTTGGCAGAAAAGGTTCTTAAAAAGGGAGAGGAGCAAAAACACTGTGGTATACATCAGTAAATTACAGCATGGTTTTGCAGAAGTGAGTGAGGTCATTGTATCTGCGGATGCCTGTTGTTTAAGCATATTTACATACCACTCTTCTTTGTGCTGTAAGACACAGGGCTTCCTAACATAAACCTGGGAGACAGCAGCTGATGGATCTAAGAGAGGCCTTTGCTTAGCTCTTGAACACTATGACTATTTTAGGTCATCAGCAGGATTTTCCCATTATATCAATGCTGCATCATATCCAGTATAAAGTTCTGGTTTAATGACAATAGTAAACAGAGCATGGAGAGAATGACTCATGTTGTTTTATGGCTTGGAACTGGTTATTGTCTTGTCAATCTAAGACTTACGGCATTGCTTTCAATGGTCGGTATAATTGCAAGTACACAGTTTATACTTAGAATTCAGTTAGACGTGTTTTAAGACTAGATGTTCACCTGGTGCATATTGTTAATTTCTTTACAGTCATGAAAATGCCACAATACAGGAAGTACTTCATAATCAGTCTCCTTGAAGTAGATAGCCCCATTTCCAAATGCTAACAGGAGGGATCTGCTGCTATGTGTGGTGTACAAATGTAAGTTGCAGACATCATTTTCTTCTGAGTGACAATGTTTGCTGTCTATTTCCCCACATGACGGCACAGCAGCTCCTTCAGTCATCATGTAAAGAAGGCACAGTATTTCTCAGTCAGCAGTGACAGCATGACTATATTGGGACCAGGCTGAGACTTAAAACTTGGGTGCTATTTTTGGACAGCTCCACAAGTAACATAAGGAATATCCATTAAATCTAATCCCCCAATGCCAAACACATTTATCCAAAGTTAGGTTCTTTCTTAAGGGTTTGTTCTGATTTTTGTTTTTGTTCACGGTTAAAATGGTGCCAAGAACTTGTTGTGCAATAGAGAAACTGACTGCCTTAGGTCGTTCTGCCAAAGTGAACTGATATGAATTTTTTCATTAGACTTTGACAGCCTAGAATAAGATTAAGCACTCATTCAATAGAACCCCTCTTCAAACACATCAAGTGTCAGGCAGAGAAGAAAATATTTGGCTCCTTCTCCTCTCTCAGTCTAGCCTTTCCGTCCAGCATTAAAGCTGAATAAACACTCTTTTTCTCACTTAGATTTTTTTTATCAACACTGGCGCCAGATTTAATAAGAGGATTTAATGTATGGACAACTAAAATAAATAATCACTGTGACTTTTTTTTAATCAAATTTGCTTTCACTCTTAGCTTAAACACAAGTTTTTTTTTCTTAGATCTCAGATTGTTTTGATGGTTATGGTTTTGACAATGTGGAACGTACATCAAAGGAGTAGAAATTTTAGATATGTGCTGTACTTAATATAACCGAAAGGCCCCACAAATGTTTATTAATTCCATTTGGCGATATGAAAGAGATGGAATCTAATTATTACTTTTATGGTTGCCTCTCGCCCCGTGACTGCTGTAGATAGGCACCAATCCCCCCCTCAACCCTGCATAGGATGGAAGTATACAGATAATGGATCAATGGATGGATGGTTGAATTTATTTTAAATGTGTCAATCTCTCCTGGAAAAATAGATATTTATGTTTGTATTTTAAAGAAGAATTAGTAATATTCCAAACCCTTCAATTTACCAAGATTCAGAATCACAAAACAACCAGGGATAAAAAAAAGTCTAATGTTGTTCAGTTTACAACACAAGCAGGTTCAGTTTGTAACCAATCATGGACTTGGTCCAAACTCAGATTAAATCCAATTAGTTTATTCTAATACAATCCAATTATTTAGTTGAATTCAAATCCAAAACATGTCATCCTATTCCATCCTAACTGAGGACGGTTAAAGATAAAACGAAGCACAGTTTTCTAACTTTGTTTAGAAATAAAAATGAGAAATATGTGTGCTGCATTTTTTCAGCCCTCTTTACTCTGATACCCCAAAGGCAAATTCAGTGTGACCGATTGCCCGCAGAAGTAATTTAGTGAATAGAGTCTACCTGTGTTCACCTGAATCTTAGTATATTTACAGCTCGTCTGTAAAGGTCTCAGAAGTTTGTTAGAAAACATTAGTGAACAACCAGTATTATAAAGACCAATGCAGAAGACACATCAGGGATGAAGTTGTTGAGAAGGTTAAACAAGAATTAGACCATAAAACAATAAAATTTGAACACCAAAATTTGAGTTTTGTTCAATCTATCATGTCAAATGGGGTTAAGTATATAACACAACTGCAGTTCTACTAAGACATGTTCATCAGCCTAAACTGACAGACCAACAACATGAGCATTAGAAGAAAGAGCAACCGAGAAACCCATTGTAACTCGGGAGGAGCTGAAGAGATAAACTCGGGTGGAAGAATCTGTTAGCAGGAAAACTATTATTTGTGGACTTTGTGGAATTTGAAATTTATGGAAGACTAGCTTGCATGCAAACCACCGTGCCTGGCAGAAAACTAACACTGCTCATTCCACTGAACACACTATTTCCACAGTGAAAATCAGTGGTGGCAGCATTGTTCTATGGAATGCCTTTCTTCTTCAATAAAAAAAATTGTTCAAACAAAAACCAAAAGTACAATTCAGAATCTGTGGCAACTCTTTAAAATGATGTTCATGTATGCCCTCCATCCTGTACCTATGAAACATGTTTGTAAAAAGTCCTTATTTAAGGGAGCTGAATGGAAATGCTTTCCAAATTTTCAATATGTAAACATATTTGAAAATAATTTTAAAGGAAGTAATTCTATTTCTACTTATACAGTAATACTTTCAATTACAACTGATACCTTATGTTTGTTTAGTCCAAAAAAATCACAATAAAATACATTGGTTGTCGAATGCAAAATGTCCTAATCCTAAAGTAGTGTAAATATTTTTGCAAAACACTACATTTAGGAGTATGTGAACATAAAATATATTGACAAAACGCAATAATTTCTGGTTTTACTTAAACACTCCCTTAAAAACATTACAGGTTATGTTAGAACTGTGACATTTATTTAAAAACTCATCTGTTTAGAATTGCCTTTGTGTAAACGATTAATGTCTTATGTATCATATGTGTTCATGCTTTATTGTTGTTTTTCATGCTTTGTTGTGTGTGTTTCATCCTAAATTGCTGCATTTGATTTCCAATTGTTATATTCTATGTTTTTCTCTATCACCAAATCATGTAAAGCACCTTGAATTACCCTGTTGTTGAAAGTGTGCTAAATAAAATTGCCTGGCCTTGCCTTGCCTATTTATTTTGTGAGAGAAAATGTTTTCTTGCTTTAAATTTAGTTAAATAAAATTCTATAAATTAAAAAAAAACAATAATAAACTATTATTATCCTATATGGAATATAGGATATATTAGTTAATTAAGGCATTTAAGCATGAATTAGTAGTTGGTTGGTTGGTTTGTGGCTTGTGTCTCTCTCCTTGTGTTGCCCCTGTAGTGGACTAAATGTTTATCACTCAGGGACTTCTGGGATACGTCTCAGCCCCTGGTTACTTTGAACAGGATTAAACTCCCATTGGGGCAGAGATGAGGCATGTTCAAGAGCACCACTGCACAAGGTAACATCTGGGAAGACATCATTAATGCTGGACAATATTTTTCATGAATAACTAAACTTTTATGGCCTGGATATTTGCAGCTCTGGTTGAGCATACATTTGTAGTATATTTTATTCAGGTTGGCCTCAGGATTTATACTCTTGCCATATGTTCCTGCTCAGTTCCTTGGCTTGTTTCTATAAGTCTTGTGTTCTGCGTTTTCATCGTGTTCATATTTGATATTCTTCCTTCCTGATTTGTTTCAAGTCATTTATTTCATTTCAGTGTATCATACTGGGTAATTTTCAGTTGTTCGCTGTCAAATCCTCATTTGTATTGTTTTAGTCATGTCAGTTGTAACGCAGTGTTGTGGAAGACATCCTGCCTTGTTCCAGTACCCAAAAGAACTCACCCATCAGTCATCAATGACTATAGACCGGTTGCCCTGACATCCCACATCATGAAGGTCCTGGAGAAACTCCAGTTGGCCCCCCTGATTAAGCAAACAAGAACGTATCAGGACCCACTGCAGTTTGCTTATCGCTGTGGAGTTGGAGTTGAAGATGCCATCATCCACCTACTTCAACCAACCCACTGTCATCTGGACAAAGCAGGCAGCACTGTGAGGATCATGTTCTTTGATTTCTCCAGTGCATTTAACACAATTCAGCCTCATTTGCTTTGTCAGAAACTCCTGAAGACACAGGTGGAGCACTCAACAATCGCCTGGATCAATGACTACCTGACCAACAGACCACAATTTGTGAGACTGAAGAATTGTGTGTCAAACCAGGTGGTCAGCAGCACAGGAGCACCACAGGGGACCGTACTCTCACCATTCCTCTTCACTCTGTACACCTCAGACTTCCAGTACAAATCAGAGACCTGTCATCTGCAGAAATACTCAGATGACTCTGCAATTGTATCTGAGATGGACAAGAAGCTGAATACAGAGAGCTGGTGGACCGCTTTGTGACATGGTGTGGAAACAATCGTCTCACCTTGAATGTGAACAAAACAAAGGAGATGATTGTAGATTTCAGAAGAAACAAGGATAAGTCAAAAACTGTGTTCATCATGGGAGAAGAAGTGGAGGTGGTTGAGGAGTATAAATACCTCGGAGTTCACCTTGACAACAGACTGGACTGGAGGCGCAACAGTGAAACCGTCTACAAGAATGGACAGAGCAGACTGTACTTCTTGAGGAAGCTTAGGTCCTTCAAGGTTTGTAGCAAGATGCTGGAGATCTTCTACAAGTCTGTTGTGGAGAGTGTAATCTCTTCAGCCGTCATCTGTTGGGGTAGCAGCATCAGAGCCAGGGATTTAAATAGGCTAAACCACCTGATGAAGAAGGCCGGTTCTGTTCTTGGGACAACTGTGGAACACCTGGAGATGATGATGCAAAGAAGGATTCTTCATAAAATCAAAAAAATTATGGACAACCCTAAGCATCCCCTTCATGAGACAGTCATGCAACAACAGAGCGTCTTCACTCGGAGGCTTCTTCAGTTTCGCTGCAACCGGTACAGGAAATCCTTCTTGCCCACAGCTATCATTATCTACAACAACTCCTTAAAGAAGTCATTATATGAGCTATACCAACACTTAATTTCCCTCTGGGATCAATAAAGTATTTTTGAATTGAATTGAATTGTGAAAGACAAACTGTTGGAGTACATGATTGCATTTATAAAGCAAAACAGAGGGAAAGAAATCACTTTTAAAAGTGCAGCAGCACATCTATTCAGGTCCTAAGTATAGATAGATGTTAAGAAATTATAAAGTGTGGTAGAAAAATGCTGCACCATCTATTTATGAAAGTGCTTAAATATTTACTGTAAATCTGCATCTTTAACAAAGCAGGTCCATTTTTTCAAGTTTACCTGACTCAATTGAACTTTTAAGTAAAGGCATATACTTTGCCAATCCTTTATTCCATTCTTTTAATGTGTCTTCATGATGACATAATGACCCCATCATATAGTATATAGACCTCCAAGGCTCCATAACTAGAACTACCCAGACCACACCATATGGTCGTCTATTTATTCTCTCTTCAGTCTGCTCAGTTATTTTATGACTGACTGTCCACAACTGTTTCATCTAGATCCCAAGTTGAGCTGCGAGTCTTAGTCTGAGGATAATCGTCATGGTGTTTGATCAAACATGGGGGCTACAGACAGGCTTTGCTTTAAGAATGCAGGTGCTGCAGAGCTGTGGGTTCCTGTGGCATTCCTCACCACTGAGAGACCACTGTGACCCATTTGCAGTGAACACAGACCATTGGCTTTCAAACAGCCACCCAGAACCACACTGGAATGTCTCATCATGAGAGTCTCAAATGAACTTCACATTATGGCTTTCACTTGGCCAAGCTCTGTTAAAGATGTGGGACTCGTAAACAAAATGTAGTTCTCTGCTCTCAAACTCAAACCTACAAAACTGAAAATTCTATTTTTTCATCTCAGTGGGATGATAGGATGTATTAAAGGAAATGTTACATTTTGATGAAAGATGGTCAGTGTGATAAAATAAATCCTCCATTGTCCTCATTTTGCCGCCGTTTCTTTGAGCCACACAGCCCTAACAGAAAGCCTGTAACCAGGAGAACAGAAGCTGAACTGGAAGTGCATACCAAGAAGTTTTATAGCACCAAGGAAAGGAAAAAAATATTGAGTTTTTTTACTTTAGACCTCACAAAAATCTCCCACAAGTTAGCTGTCTTCTCTGTCAACAGTACTCAACCTTGCTTACACCAGAGAGACCATATATGGTTAAAAATAAGGTGCTGTGAAAAAGTATTTGCGTCCTTTCAGATTTTATTCATTATTTTTTCACACATCAGTCCTTTAGATCATCAAGTAAATTTTTACATCAGAAAAAGATCATCTGAGTAAATACAAAATGCAGTTATTAAGGGTAAAAAGCTATCCATACCACCTGCCCTATATGAAAAAGTAATCCCCTCCCTTGTGAAATTATTAATTAACCGTCCTTAACCAAATATATAGGGTAGGTTTCACTAATCACACCCAGGCTTGATCACTGCCTGGAGTGTAGAAGCAGGAAATCACTGTCTGACATGAAGCTAAAAATCTCAAAAAGCAACACATTAGGTCCTAATCTAAAGAGGTATAAGATCTGATGAGAAACAAAGTTGTTGGAAACTACTTTTCAAGACAAGGTTACAAAGCTATTATTTCTAAGGCTTCAGAACTCCAGTGAACCACCGTGAAAGCCAGTGGGCAGCAGTGGTTCAGGAGTTAGGAGTTCATCCTGTAACTGGAGGGTTGCTGGTTCGAGTCCTCGCTCTGTCGGTCTCAGTCGTTGCATTGCTTACTGGTGGTGATCAGTAGGGTCTGGTGGCGCCATTGTACAGTAGCCTCGCTTTCAGTGTGCCCCAGGGCAGCTGTGGCTACTATTCAGCTTACTGTCAACAGTGTGTAAATTGGTGAATGACGGAATGTTGTATAAAGCACTTTGGGGTCCTCAGGACTAGATAAAGCGCTATACAAGTACAGGCCATTTACTATTTACATTTATTTACAAATTGAGAAAACATGGAAACGGGGCTGAGAAAAGCTGCCTCATTTGTCTCAGTTAAAGGGGCTATGTGCAACTTTTTCCCCAAAATAAGCATAACAATAGCCTTTTTATTTGACCATTTATGACTCAAACATCTCCTGATGAGCATACTGACACCTTGTCAGCTCACAGTGGGTGCACCTATAAGCCTGTATCCAACTTTTTCTATTTTCTGTCGGGTCCGATTTTCCCGCGCTGTCTGCGGATGTGATGTCAAGCGCGTTCATGTTAAATGTTTCAGATCACTCTGCCACCACCGCTAGTCAGCACTCGCACGCAGTTAAATGGATTGTGCGAATACACGGAAAGGACCAAGGACAACTCTTGACACCAACAGTAACTCCACATAAGACTAAAAAAGTTAAACCCCTGACAAGTGCCCGAAAAGATCGCAGATTGAGAGCGACGGGCATGCGAGCGCGCGCGCGAGAATGAGCAGACAGGAAGAGCAGTTCCATTTTTTTGGCCACATGGGGTCAGTCGCGAGTTTAAATTTCTGAAATTTCTTTTAGTTATCAGGCTCCTCTCCTGTGGAACCAGCTCCCAGCTTTAGTCCGTGAGGCAGACACTCTGTTTACTTTTAAGGCCAGGCTTAAAACTTTCCTTTTTTATAAAGCTTATAGTTAGAGTGGCTTAGGTCATCCTGAGCTATCTCTGTAGTTATGCTGCTATAGGCTTAGACTGCTGGAGGACAGACTTACCAATTTTCTTCACTCTGCTACTTCCTTTTCTCCTACGACTCTCCAGTTATATTACAGTACATTCTGTTATTTTGACTGTTAACTTTGTTTTCTCTCAGTGTTTTTCTCTCCATAGAAGATATACCTGGTCTGGTATCCTGCTTGGCTGCAATGCCCTGTTGGACGGGGGGCATCGACTGGGATGATCCTCTCAGTAACTGAACATCCACTGTGTCCTGTTATTAACTTTTTACTTTCTGTAACATAGAAAGTTCTCTTATATCAGATCTTCTGTTCCTTCTGTGTTTCTGCTCTGTCTTCTCAAACCCCCAGACGGTCGTGGCAGATGGCCACTCCTACTGAGCCTGGTTCTGTTAGAGGTTTCTTCCTGTTAAAGGGGAGTTTTTCCTCTCCACCGTCGCTACATGCTTGCTCAGTATGAGGGATTGCTGAAGGATTGCTGTGGTTGGAAAGTCTGCATCAACGGGGCCCAACCTCACGCCAATGACTGACGCAATCTGCTGGGATTCCTTAAATAGGAAACTTTTTAACTGATTGGAATGTTTGTATAAATGTATTGAAATGACTTCTTGTTAAGTGCCTTGAGATTACATCTGTTGTGAATTGGCGCTATATAAATAAACTGAATTGAAATTGAAAATTGCATATAGCCCCTTTAAGGACAGTGTTTATGTTTTAACATTAAGCGTGTATTCACACCAGAAAGGTCTGTTAGTTCACTATGGACCAATTTATTTTTCTTTTTTTTTTTCTGCTTTATTGAAACTGCAAATAAATGCAACAGGACCAGAGTTTGTCAAAAAAAAGACACGTGTGCTAAGGTCTTTCAGCCATTAAAAGTCAACATAAACAATGGAGAATGCTGTTCTTATCGTCTTTCTGGTGTTATGATTAATACACATAGTTTTTTAAAATTGTGACAGAAAAATCATCCTTCATTCAAATGCATCTATCATTTTGACAGATTAGTATCCAAACCTCTGCCCACTTGGTGCAAATGCGCAGATATTTTCAACTTTTCGCAGGGAGTTACTAGATCAATCAAAAAAAGATTTCCATGACAGCATCTGAGCATAATCTCCAACCTGGATATCGTACTCAATGCATATCGCGATCTGCAAGGTGACAGCGCGTTGAAGAGTTACTGAGGTTTTGAAGCGCATCTGTTGCTGCACAGGTGGCACAACACCGGACACAGAATTGTGATGACAGATCACTGCAGTTTAACTACTGATGCAAAAAGAGTGCATTCAAGGGGATTTCCTCCCACTGAAGCAAACAGAAAAACCCCTTGTTCCAAGAGTTTTGCCACATTCTGATCACTTCAATTGGGGAAATTTTCCCTGATTTCAGCTTCCATTACGCAAAGTAGGAGTCCAGTTCAGGCCAAAGCAGGTGAAATGTTGGAACTGAATGAAGTCATCATTTGAAATCTGCTGTTTCTGTTTACACATGTTGTTTATGTTTGATATTAAGATTCATTTTTTGACCAGGTACAAGTTTGAGAAAATAAACAAAAACAGAGGAAACACACTTCCCCAGGATTGTATAAAAGATTTTCTCTCTGACTTTAAACATGGAAACTTTTGGACCTTTAACATACAGCTTAAAGTACTAAAGACAAATATTGTAAGGGAGATGTCCTCAAGATGCAGGGCAGTTCTAGGCTGATATATTAGATTAGTAAAACAGTTAGCACATGTGTGGGAGAGGATATCCACAGGCCCAAGGAAAGGGCAGTAAGCTTTTATGTCAATGATGAGTCCTGATCCCTGCAGGAGGAATTTCTCTGCTCCTTATCTAGAAGTGGGAGAAGTTCAAGCTCTGTGTAAACAATCATTTATTGCACTTCCCTTTAGATTTCCCTCAATAAGCACAAATAAGTGTCAATGTTGGGTTTTTAAGGCAGAGTGTAGCACAAATTGACATTTTCTGCTTCAATATTAATGCCTTGACCTGTCTAGCCTTTTGAGAATTTGATTTTACACAAGGATTGTAGCTTGGAATCCTACATGAGAGTGAAATACCCCTCCCTGCTCTTTGTCTGGGCTGACCGAGCAGCATCAGATTTGGCTGATGGTCTTGTCTCTCTGTGCGTCCCATCTGAAGGGGAAATGCAAACAAACCATCTAGGAGGAGCGCGGCAGAAGCCACAAATATGTCTCCATTATGACTCCTGCCCACATTTGTGTTTGCAGCACTGCAAGCTTTGCCCTTTTTTTTTCTTTTTGCTCGGTTGCTCATCTTGTGTCAGTAATAAAGTTGTAGCTTCACTGTTGCTCCAGACTCTTGTTGTTCTTGCACTGTCCCCTAAGTATTTCTTGGTGTCCCGTTTCTGGCTTTTCTGGGAAATATTACAATCTCATTGATGACACTGCTTTTCATTTGACAGCAGCTATTTGTTCTGCAGCATATTTTTGGTCCTGGAAAAAAGTTACTCATCTTTGGAACACCTGCAGCTGCAGTTGTTGACCTTCATGAGGAATTTGGGTTACACTTTTAAGATTCAGTCTGGAGAAAACTGTCTGTTATGATCAGCCGTTTCATTAGCCAAACGGGAAATCTAATGAATTGGAACAGAGAAAGGGACACCTTTGTATGATTAACTCTCTTAGTGACAGATTCAGCACTGCACAGTACAGTCGGAGTCAAAATGTCACAACCTTACTGCAACTATCCTTTAAGCAAAATACTCTTTCTGATTCCATGCCCTAGTTACACTTCGATCTCTGCTTGAGCTCCCAAGTACACAACCCTTGCTGCTACCGGTATATATACACTGCTGGAACATTACTGTGAATAAACCCACCATCAGTAGGTCGTGGGTTTGGGTCGGATTACAGCTTAGGTTGCACCAATCCTCAGGCCCCCCTCTCAGTTTTTAACCATTCCCCTGCATGGACCTATCTAATTGCATGAGCACCATCCTAAAGAGCAGAGAGGTTTTCTCTAAATATAAACTCGGACGATGTCGGCAGAAATCTACTCGGCAAGAAGCTCACTTGTGCTTCTCAGAGTTTCACTCAGTCGCTCTGGCCCCAGCATGAGGAGACAGCTGGACATAAAATGTCCATTGCACTGTGTCCATTGCAGTTAATATTGCATGTAAAATAGACATTAAGGAATGGAAACATTGGAGTGCAAATACAATTAAATAAAATGTTCCACTAACTGATACAGACAATCTCCATGAGTACAATCTTAAAATGTATTTTCTTAAGGTCCTCTCTTGCAAGTACAATTTAGTTTCTCATATCCTCTTAGAACAGAAACAGGATACATTATGTGTCTCAGGGGTTGGCTATGTTATGTTGACAAAGACAGTGCCTTGCAGAAGTTTTTAAACTCATTTTTATCACAACCACAAACATTAGTCTGTTTTTATTGCGATTTCATGTGGCAGACCAACACCAGATATAGTACATAATTTAGGTTAGCTAATGAAAAAGTAGTGTCCAGTTGTGTATAATTTAATACTAACATACATACAGCTGTTCTGTGATGGCCTCAGATGTTTCTCAGAATACATTAGAGAACAAAGAACATAATGAAAACCAAGGAACACAATAGACAAGTCAGGGATAAAGAGTTCAAAAAGTATAAAGGTGGGTTTGTTTATCAAACAATATCCCAAGCTTTGAACATTTCACAGATCACTGTATAGCTTATCACCTAAAAATTTAAAGAGTACAGCAGAACAGCAAACCGACCAAGACATGGCTATCCACCTCAACTCACATGCTGGGAAAGGACACCATAAATTAGAGATGCAGTCAAGAGGTCCATGGTAGCTTTGAAGGAGCTGCATAGATCCAAAGCTCAGGCGGGAGAATATGCTGATGTGAAATCTATTAATTCTGCATTCAACAAAGCTTGCCTTTATGGAAGAGTGGAATGAAAAACCCCACTGTTGAAAGAGAACTTGAGAAAGTTTTGTTTCCTAATTGCCACAAGCCATGGATGGGAATGAGGAAAACATCTGAAGAAAGTTATTCTGGTCAGATGAGATCAAAGTTTAACCTTTCAGCCAACATACTATGTGTAGTAGAAAGAAACTGCTCATTAACCTGAACACACACAGTGAAACATGGTAGTGGCAGCATCATACTGTGGAGATGCTTTTCTTCAGCAGGAACAGGAAAGCTGTCTGAGCTGGTAGGAAGGTGGATGGAGTTAAATGCAGAAAACACGTTAGAGATAGCAGCAGACTTCAGAAAAGTCTTGTTTTACCTTGCAATGGGATGGCATCCATAAACATACAGCAGGCGCAACAATGGAAGGGTTTAGAACAAAGAGTATATGTTACAATGGGCCAATCCAAATTCAGACCTAAATCCAACTAACCTGTGACAAGTCTTGAAAATTGAGAGCTACAGATGTTCTCCATCCCATATGACAGAGCTTGAGCTTCTCTCTCTTTTTTAAGAAGGCTCGACAGGAATTTCAGTTTCCAGATGTCCAAAACTGGTTGAGACAAACTCTAAAAGACTGGAGTTGTTTTCCCTGTGAAATGTGGATGTGGTTGGCTGAATTCAAATCTAAAATCATGTATCCTCATGTACTACTTTGTGTTGGTCTAGCACATAAAATTTCTAACAAACTCAATAACTTGTGGTTGTAACATAGCAGAATGTGAGAAAGTTCAAGGGGGTGAAAAAATAATTTTGCAATGAACACTGCAGTCTAATAGAGACCGTGTTACAGTATCAAATTAATTAAGCATTTTGAAAGGCTGCTATCTATTGGTTGAAAAGAGAAAGTATTTAACTTCTACTGCTGTCTCATTATTAAAGTTTAAAAGTTAACTTAGAACTTTTTAAGAAAAGACTTCCACCACCATCTTGGCTTTTCACATCTATATTGTCTCCGAGTGTCACGAGGTGTGTGTAGAATGGACCCAAACGCACTCGCTGAAGGAAGGTGCAGGATGTTTATTACAGTGATGATGGTGGTGAAGATGGCAGGAACCGAGACACTGGACATCGGGCAGGGAAGGAAGACAGCAGGAAGACGACACACCATGGGGATTGACAATTACTAGTGACTACTACTACTACGAGGAAGGAGGAAGGAGGAAGGATGATCCGGCCGGGAGTGAAAGGAAGTGAGGAGTCTTAAAGGCAGGAGGTGAGTAGGATCAGGTGTGGATGATGAGACAGACAGGTGAAGACAATCAGGCAGGAATAGGGCAGCGTGACAGGACCCCCCCTTTAAAGGTGGATTCCAGACACCGTGGAAAGAGTGAAAAAGAAAGGGAAGAGAAAAAAAAACAAGCACCCTTGCCAGGGTGGGTGGAGGGGGCCCACGGAAGGAGGGCCCCGAGTCTCTTTGGGTACGCCCCTGGAAGTCTGGCGGACGGCCCGGCGGCGGCCCCTGAGGACCTGGAGGTCGGGCGGACGGCCTCGGCCCCTGAGGACCTGGAGGTCGGGCGGACGGCCTCGGCGGCGTCCTCTGGCTGGACGGAGGTCGGGCGGACGGCCTCGGCGGCGTCCTCTGGCTGGACGGAGGTCGGGCGGACGGCCCTTAGGTCCTCTTCTGAGGGTCAGGTAGTGCCAAAGATGCCTGGCCGGTAAAGGTCGGCCGAGACAAAGAGAGTCTGGAGGCTCGGACGCCTCCTCAGACGGAGAGTCTGGAGGCTCGGACGCCTCCTCAGACGGAGAGTCTGGAGGCTCGGACGCCTCCTCAGACGGAGAGTCTGGAGGCTCGGACGCCTCCTCAGACGAAGGTTCTGGAGGCTCCAGTGACGGGGACGGGTCCTCCCTGACCCTCCCTGGGAGCTTCAGCGACGGGGACGGGTCCTCCCTGACCCTCCCTGGGAGCTTCAGCGACGGGGACGGGTCCTCCCTGACCCTCCCTGGGAGCTTCAGCGACGGGGACGGGTCCTCCCTGACCCTCCCCGGGAGCTCCAGCGACGCATGGGGAAATGTCCATCGCTGGAGAGCCGCCGCTGTGACCGCCAGAAACACGGCAGTCACAACAACGGCGGGCTATGGAACTGGAACGGGCTCATGGACTGGAACGGGCTCATGGACTGGAACGGGCTCATGGACTGGAACGGGAACGGGATCTGGAGCTGGAACGGGCTCATGGACTGGAACGGGCTCATGGACTGGAACGGGCTCATGGACTGGAACGGGAACGGGATCTGGAGCTGGAACGGGCTCATGGACTGGAGCTGGAACGGGCTCACGGACCGGAGCCGGAACGGGCTCACGGACCGGAGCCGGAACGGGCTCACGGACCGGAGCCGGAACTTCCCCGGGAGCGGCCCCACCTCGGCGGCGTCGCTGCCTGCGGCGAGGCGCTCCCCTGGAGCAGAGGTAGGCCGTCTTGTCCCCATAGAAAAACTCGAAGAGGTCCTCCTCCCTGATGTGAGGAGCCCCCGAAGAGCCAGCTGGAGGAGGGACAAAGACGGCGGGGGAGAGAACCGGCGGTGGGAGCCACGCAGAGATCGAGCCGACGTTGGTGGTCCGTGTGGCCGCGCCGCCCTGCTCCTCGCTCGCTGAATCTCCGGTTCGGCGGGTCCGTCGCCTACGGCCAGATGGTGGAGGCGGAGAGGGCGGACCGATCGTCTGGTCCAACGCCTCCTGGCGAATCCTCTCCACCTCGCGCCGCAGATCGGCGAGCTCCCGGGCCGAGAAGACACTCTGGAAGTGAGGGAGCACTCCGAGGATCTCCCCGGCTCCGGAGACCCGCACAGGGAGGTGAGGAGAGGCAGTGAGTCTGGCCAGGTTAGCCCAGACGTCCTGGCGCAGGGCGGCGATCTCCTGGGCGAGTGCTGGGTCCATGTTTAGGGCCGGATCATTCTGTCACGAGGTGTGTGGAGAATGGACCCAAACGCACTCGCTGAAGGAAGGTGCAGGATGTTTATTACAGTGATGATGGTGGTGAAGATGGCAGGAACCGAGACACTGGACATCGGGCAGGGAAGGAAGACAGCAGGAAGACGACACACCATGGGGATTGACAATTACTAGTGACTACTACTACTACGAGAAAGGAGGAAGGATGATCCGGCCGGGAGGGAAAGGAAGTGAGGGGTCTTAAAGGCAGGAGGTGAGTAGGATCAGGTGTGGATGATGAGACAGACAGGTGAAGACAATCAGGCAGGAATAGGGCAGCGTGACACCGAGTACTACTATAAATATTTTGTGACCTTAGAGTTGTCCCTAACTGTAAGTGAGGAGCCATCATTTTAACAGGTCTTTTTATAAGCATGTTTGCTGTAAAATCATGCACAGTTGAAAAAGTTTTGGGAATGATAGCATAGTTAAAGTGTATGAGCTTACTTGTTGCCGCACCTGTCTGACACTGTTGTCCCGCCTCAGAAAGCTCCATTCTGATCCTGGGACATAAACAAAATTCCATCATGTCAAAGCACCCCAGACCTGACTGGAAAACCTCAGATCAGGCGGCATATTGAATTGGTCAAAACTGAAACTGAGAGGAATGAAGTGGTATATTTCCTCGACTGAATTTTCCATCTAATGATCAAAATCATTCCCGATATTAATGGCTCTTGAATACATCCAAATTGTTCTATTTTTCCCCCAAAACAATACAACTGCTGCTCATTTGTAATGGCTTTTTGTTTCAAGCTCAGTTTAAAAGGAAGCAAACTGTAGCTTAAATTCATGGTCATGATCTAGTGGAATACCTTAAAGTGCTTGTGAAGCACATTTCTTTTCCCCACAAAATTATATGTCAAGAACATTTTTTTCAATTCAACAGCAGGAAAGAAGAAATGTATTTTGGCTATCCTAAAGGGTTGAGTCCTAAATATTAAAGGAGTTTATGCTGTTCTCATGACGTGTAGAACAAAGTAACATGAAAGAAAAACACATCTACAATCTATTTACTTTAGCTTTGTTTATTTTTATCAGATTTTCCAGTGGAATGTATCTTTGACCAAAGTCCATTTTTTAGCAATCTTTGGATGTCATTCAAAACTATGATAGACCCTGTTCTTTTTTCACTGTGCTAATGTACAACAGGAACACACCACATGTCTCATTTCCATTTTCACAGAGCTACAGGAAATCCATCAAACAATTTTAAATGAAAGAGACGTTCAAGATAGTTTAGATCAAGCAGACTGCCTTTTTACTGTTTAAATAAGACAAATATTTTTTTTTCTGCCCTAAAGTATAAAACATCTAGTTGTAATTATTCCAAAAAGTATACTTGAGCATAATATATTGCAACATCTCATTTTTATGATGAAGATAGGAAGACTGTTTTGGATTTACAGTGCAATAAAACAATTTTAGGAGTAGACATAATGTGAGAAAACAAATAACAGTTTTCAAATTCTGAAATTACTTATTTAGTTTGAAAAAGCAATTCACTGCCACCCTTGTTAAAATGATAAATTATCTGTGATTACCCACATTTTTGGAAAGCTGCATTCAATTTTGCTCCCTACACTGCAGGCTTAAAAACTGCCAGACTGGTAGAATCAAGAAATCAACTAAGCAGAACCTGTCTGACGACATGAGGTAGATCAAAAGAAGTCAAAAAGCAAAATATCATGCCCCTGTCAAAAAATAATGCAAGAACAGCAAAGAAATTAAATCCTTTAGATCTATCACTCTGGAAAGGGTTACAAAGCAGTATCTAAGGTTTCGTGACTCAACTGAACCAAAGTGAGAGTCATTATCCACAAATGGATTGACTTCCATCCATCCATCCATCCATTATCTGTACCCGTCCATCCCTTTGCAGGGTTGTGGGGGTGGTGGTGCCTATCTCCTGCAGTCACGGAGTGAGAGGCGGGGTACACCCTGGACAGGTCGCCAGTCCATCGCAGGGCAAATGGAGTGACTTGTCTACCACAATTACTTCAAAAGCACATTGACAATTCATCCAGAAGGTTTAAAAGAATCCAGAACATCATCCAATGCACAGCATTTCATACTTGCTATGGTTCAGGTCAGTGTTCTTGATTCGAAAACGAGAAAGGTTATGCAATAATGACATCTATGAGAGAGTTCCAATCCAATGTTGACCAAAGAGAACATAAAGACCCCATCTCACATTGGTCAAACATTTAAATATTTCCCTAGACTTTTAGAAAAATATTCAGTGGACTGATCAGCGGAAAGGGTACATTTTTTGTAACTGCATCCAGTTACATTTAGGGCCTGATTTATCAAAATACCAAATAGATCGCAAAATTCCGTGTGCGCAAAAATAAATTGCATGAAGGTGTGCTCCTGATTTGCAAGATTGTGTGTGCAAATGATAACAGGCGCAAAGAGTAGTATTCAAATTAGGACTTTGCGTCTCCTACTGTGTGTGCCAGCCTTTATGGCCCATGCACTGCACCACAGCCAGAGAGAGAAAGAATAGGTGCAGTGGATTCATTATGCACTTTGGCACAAAAAAAGGAAGGAGGGGCACATACCTATCAACTCTGTGGCTGTTAAAGAGTTAATTGCTATTTAGCTAGAATGTCTGTGAATGATAGCCTATTTTTCGTTTGTCATAATTTAACGTAATACAGATGTGGCGATGCGGTTGGCTATTTAACCCTGAAGGCACACGCATATGTAGACAGAAGCGTGTTCTTCATTTAGCGGAGACATCCCACATTGTTTATTCCTCAAGGTTCTCACAAAACAAATCATCTGCTCCTACCCCTCCATTAACTAACACACATGCCATTAATACACTGGTTCAGCTTCTCCCACTTACAGAATCCTACCAACTGAGAGTGAGGGAGGCTGGGCCAGACAATACACATTGAACAAAATAGTCACCCTAAAATAATTAATCTAGCTACCTATTCACATTTACAACATTTCCATATTTACCACAGACATTTACACTACCACAGTGATTCAATACTACAAATAAAAATGTGTTTGCACAGGTTTTCCATTTGACATTCCCCTATTAACAGGAGGATATGGGCATCCCCACATTTGACATCCAATCAATAAAACTTGTTAAAAATACAGGTGTGGTTGTTATTCAATAATATCAAAGCTAAACCAAATTAATACCAATGTTTACTATAATAGCTGCATGACATAAGAATACCACATTGTCACAACAGGCACCAGAATCGTACTTATTAAAGCTGCAGCTTGTCCAGAACAAGGCTGCTCGCTTAGTCTTAAGATGTCCATATTCTACTAGTTATTGAAATGCACTGCACTTTATCATGGCCTCTATTAAATGTCAAGTTACAGTACAACCTACTCATATACTTTAAAAAATATTCTAATAGGTCAACCAGAATCATTTGACAAAGAGTTCATTTACTCAGATCAGATACACACCTATTGTATTAGATATGCTTGTGATGGTAAATTAATGATAAAATGTGCTAACACAAACTTCCTGCAAAAATCTGCTGTCTACAGAGCATCTCAGGAATGGAATAAATTATCTAAAAATATTAGAGAACTAAAGGGCATGTATTCTTTTAAAACGTATTAGACACTAATTTTAGGTATTTTATTGAAGGTAGGAATTCTACAAGTTAATTACATCATCTGGCTTTTGTATGTAATCTGAAATGTTTGAATATTGTTTGTAAAATGTCATATATGTAATTGTCACTGTGGTATTGTACACAACTATCACATTTTATTAATTGGACCCCAGGAAGATTAGTAACCACTCCGGTGGAAACTAATGGAGATCCAAATAAATAAACAGCAGATGTGGGGAGCGCAGAGTGAGTTACAATCCGACTTTGGGTGACAAAAAGGGGAAAATCGACATAACTGTCAGGTTAATGGCCAATAATGTGTTAATTACTTTTAGTTAGAATGTGTGTGAATTATATTTTTCAGTTGTTGGTAATAAACCTATGTTGAATCATGCTGGCGCAAAAACAGCCGATGCAAGCTGTTTCATATTTGATAAATCACACACCTACTTATTTGGATGTTCCTCCTCCCAATATTTGGCGCCTTCTGACAGAAATGCCACATTGCATATTCATCAAAGGCAAAAGCACTAAATGGATTGCGTGCATCTTGCTGCAGGTTTAACAGGAACAATGCATTTTTCCTCTCCTCTCTGGCCCAGCTGCTGATTGCCACCACCTGTTCTCTCCCTCTCACCTGCATCTGCTTCCCACTAATAAGTCCTTAAGGTTCTCTGCCATTTCCTCACTCCCTCCTCAGTATTTAAACAGTTCTCATTCAGTCACTACTTGCTGGTTCCTTGTCAATATTTCCTGCTCCCCGGTCTCTGTATTTTCTGGTTCTCCTGGATCGCCTTGTTCCTTGTTCTTTTGTTTAATTAAATCATTTCTTTCTACCTTGCTGCTTTTGGGCCCTCTATTCACAAATCATGACAAGAGCACAAATACTTTTTTTACAGCCCTGCATATTCATATTATGACCATTTAGCTACATTACAGTAATGACTCTAATCAGTTCTAGCTGCCTAATGGCTATTAACATGAAAATATGTAATCTACAAAATTAAAGAAATCTAATGATTTTTTTTCAAAATAATTCCATTGCCTAAATTTCATAAACATGGACTCAGATGTTTCTTTTTAGCCACTGAGTCTTCCAAATCACATCCTAAAGAGCGACACTAAAATTAGCTGGAGAAAACCAAACCAATATGATGACGTTCTATATTCAGTCTCCACCCCTCGTCTCAAATGGTGACATTTTTCTTTCTCTTGGTTAAAGGCTGAAGATGGAGCAGCTCATTTTATCCTATACTAGTTTGAGTATGATTGGCAAAATAATCTATAAAAATGAAGCTTAGTCTAAACAGGAGAAAGATTATTTTAGGATCTAATGCTGTTAGATCCAGAACATTTGGGACTATGTCTAAAGTCTAGATTACAGACCAAGGCAGGTGCACGAGAGAAGGCAGTCCTAAAAATACCTTGGAGGATCCTTGTGGCGGCTAGAAGACACTTGGGGTATCCTTAATCTTCAGAGTTGTTTTAATGTTTTATTAAAGTAAAGCACATGGGTTGAAATCAATGCGTTTTAAAAGAGATCAATGTATTCTTAATACTTTTTTTTATTTTTATGTTTGAATAATCAAATACTCTAATTTGGCAGTCTCCATACCAGTTCACATTTCCCAGATGACAGACAGATTAGAGACTAAGCTTCTGTAATTGAGGTTTAAACTCCCTCTTGTCCTCACAGATATCTGATACAATATCAGGTAAACACTTGGTTGTGTTGAGCCCCATTGACTGCAAACAACGCCTCTAGCTTTCAATAGGCTTAGAAAAAGCATGTCTTCTATTCCTTACTGTTTATCCCTGAGGAACAGACCCTCACCAACACCACACAGATGTGCTCAGACACAGTGGTGCCACCCAGGGAGGGCAACTGGGGGCATTGACTGCACTTACAAATTTAATGGGGCCCCACCCAGCCAAGCATTCTTATATGAAAAATGTTGTTTTTTGATATGAATTCAGTACAGGAGAAAATTAGATTCAATGAAGCACAAACAGATTACAATATTTATAAATGAGTTTATTTGTTAATTAATTTACCACTTGAATGCATTTTTACTTATGTATATTTTATGATTGTTGTGGAGGTGGCCCACTCTAAATTAGAGTTTCAGTAGAGAGTTGATCTATTCCAGCAATTCAATTCAAATATATCAATGGGGTTTATGACAGACAGCTTTTCTGTTTAATAAGGCATGGTGATATGGCCATTAAAGCAGGTATTGGTACTTTTGGGAGTGTGGACAAGTGCTAAATCCTGCTTGAAAATAAAACCATCTCCATAAAGCTTGTCAGCAGAACGGTGCATACTGTAAGGTCTTTAAATGTCCTTTTAGATGGCTACTCTTTGAGAAAACACAGTTGACCAAGACCAGCAGATGACATGGCCCTCCAAATGGTTACTAACTGTGGAAACTTCACACTGGACCTTAAGTAACTTGTGCCTAAACAATTTGGTCTTCAGTTGACCAGCCCAGTGTTTTTTCTTCTTACTCCAGACGCTTCTGGCATCTCTGGTTTGACAGTGGCTCAAAACAAATAATGCAACAGTTGTAGCTCATGTCCTGGATGTGTCTGTGTGTGGTGGGTCTTGAAGCACTGACTCCTTCAACAGTTAACTTCTTGTAAATCTTTTCCAAACTCTTGAATGAACTTTAACTCAAAATCCTCTCCTTTTTTCTCCCACACGTTTTCCTTCCAACTAACTTTCCTGTGGTAAAACCGTCTATGAACAGCTAGCTTCAATAATAATGACTTTTAGTTGCTTACCCACTTTGTGGAAAGTGTCAGATATTGTCACGGGAGAACTGGCAAGTCAGCAATCTTACCCGTGACTGTGTAGTACATAACTTGAGCATAGCATTTTTTTATTAAGATTTTTTTTATTGGTCTTCTGTAATATTCTGGCTTTCAGAAACTGAATTTTGGGTTTTAACAATAAGCCACAATCACTAAAATGAACAGAAATAAGAAATGCACTGCATTTTGTGTAAAAAAAAATCTATATTACATAGAAGTTTCATTTTTAAAAATAGAGTTACCTAAATAAATTACCGTTTAGATTATATTGTAAATTTTGAATTTGTACCTGTATAACAGCATAACAAATTATGTGATAGCATTTAGGTCTTGATGTACCACCCTTAGGATTATCTGTGGCCACCATTTGGCCACCACTTTCAAAACTTTCTGAATGCACCCCTGCTTAAACAGTGACAAAAAGCTAAAGATACCTTGGTCAAGCTGTTTCAATGACAGAATGTGGTCCTTAATCCCAGTCTGGAAACACTGAAATCACTAGAAATCAAAAGAAAAATGTAATGTCCTTCATAAAGAGGGGTGAAAATGATCAAGAAAGACAAACAGTGACTGAACGTTGCTGTAAGGGAAAAAAAGGTTTTCACATCTTCACGTTAGATTAAACTAAGCATCGTCAATAACATTAAAATTATAAAGTATTTTTCCTGTAGCCTGCCTACTTGCACTCCCCATATAAAGACGTATCAAAAGTCAAATGTTTGGGAACTACGAATCGCCTAGCACCTCCTTAAAAAAAACCTCCCAGCACCCCTCGCACACGCCTCCTCCAGAGAGTATTGGATGTCCTCAGGAATCCAGTCACCCCCTCCTTGGAAGAACATATTTGACAGGACGAAGTCAGGCAGAGCCCGCAGTCCAGCCCAGCCTTCAGTCAGGCACAGACTCCCCCAGCCCCATCTCCTGCTCTCCCTTTTGGACGTTTTGGTCGGTGTTGAAGCACAGCAAATAAGCAGCCATGGATGCCATCAAGAAGAAGATGCAGATGCTCAAGCTCGACAAGGAGAATGCCTTGGACAGAGCTGAGCAGGCCGAGTCAGACAAGAAAGCAGCGGAGGACAGAAGCAAACAGGTCGGATGAGGGTTTTTTTTCTTCATAATTTTATATTCGATGAAAAAGGCAGGGAAAGTCAAGAGGCAGCACTAAAAAGTTATGGGTTATTATTTTTAATGTCTATGCAGCTGTTGATAGCTAAGCATTAAAGTAAACTAGTAAGATTTGTTATATTTTGTTTAACTTTATTATTTCTTTGCATGCATGTGTAGTTAGAGGAAGAAATGAGAGAATTGGAAAAGAAATTGCGTGTTACAGAGGACGAAAGAGATAAAGTTTTTGAGGAGTTCCAAACTGCTGAGGAAAAACTGTTGACTGCTGAGGAGACCGCTACCAAGGTACCTGGACCTGAAGTGCATGAGCTTACCTAACTTCTCTTTTCTCTCCCTATGTTCTCGCTGTCCTGTCCTGTCTTCTCTTGTCTCTCCCTGTGCGCTCGTGCGCCCCTGCGCATCCACGCAACTCCTTTTCTCCGCTGATCACCTCTGAAACTCTCCTGCACATAAAAAAAACCCCATTAATAATAAAATCAGCTTGAGGACGACTTGGTGGCTCTGCAGAAGAAGCTGAAGGGAACTGAGGATGAGCTGGACAAGTACTCTGAGGCTCTTAAAGATGCCCAGGAGAAGCTTGAGCTGGCTGAGAAGAAAGCCACCGATGTAAGTATAAGGAAGCGTGTTCACAGAGGCACCATTCTCCCACCACGCTGCTTCACATCTTCACTGTTCTCACTTGGGAGGGGGGAACGACAGTTCAACAGCACAGAGAAGCGGGCTGTCTTCACTGTGGACATTTAAAAAACATTTTTTTGAGTGGTGCGTTTGGTGCCACGGATGGACATGTGAAATGTAACTCAAATTTATTTATTTTGTGAGGATGGTTGAACTGTCGTTAAATGCTTCTCCACAAATCACATGGTCACTTTCAAGTCAGTCCAAAGAAAATCAAATATGTGGTTACAAAAAAAAAAACAAAAAAACGCGAGGATATTCGCGTTAAAATCAACAAATCCAATGAGTAAATGGGCGAAATCTCCCCAGCTTATATATACATTTTTTCCCAGTGTGAGCCAAGCTTGTAGCCTAATGTGTAGAATTCCCAAGCGCTCGCAGAGGCAGCGCCTAGATAAATATAGCCCACTGCTTTATATGGTCAAGATAGAGCTCACAGCTGCGCTCTTCTGCTTACCACAGACAAAAACGCACTTCTCACTAAAAGGAGTCCAAGGCAGCGCGCACATTTCAATAAACCCTTACACTCAAACATTAAATACATTTTTGTTCTTTTTTTTTATCGTTGCTCTCGTGTTTTTCAGTTTAGATATGTACAGTTTATGACAGGAGGAAACCCAACTGCATTCTCAGACACATGTCCTCAGACAATAGTCCCTGTTAATGACAAAATCTTGAGTGTCGGCCAGGTTCGAGTGAAGCAGACAAGAGAAGTTTATACTCCTAAAAGTCAATTAGGTTGCATTGAGCCGCCGAGGGGAAAACACGTTGGAATAATCCTTTAATTGGATTCCACACGGGGGAGTTAAGACAAAGTCTGTCGGGGTGTTTTGAGTTTTACCCTCTTGTGTTTGATGGTGAATTTTATTTCAAGCAGACGGGTGGCTTACAGTTTGTGACTAGATTTGTACTCAAAACTGTGATTGTGCATGGAGATGTGTCACTTGTTTTTGGTATTTTAGGGATATTTTTCAAGGTTTCAAACACTCGGTCTGTAATTACTGCATTTTTTGGGCTCAGCAAAAACGTTGAAACCGACTAAAGCCTAAAAAATATATAAATATATTTTATTGCTATGGATGTACTGCTCGCAGTTGACCGGGAGATGGCGCTCTAGATTCTTTATCTCGTACTGAAGTCCTCTATTTGGATTCCAATACTATGTTTTAAAAAACCTTGCTATATTAGTTTCATTCTTAAAATAACAATTTTAGTAACCATATTATTAGATTGCACCTAAGGAATAATTTTTTCAGTGTTTTAAGTTTTAACTGAAATGCAATTTGATTTTGAGTTTTATTTTCAGTGCGAAGGGCATATGAGTGAGATTAAATGAGTTTACTGAGTTGTGGACTGTTTTTGTAACTGTAGGTTTTGTCTGTCATATTTTTAACGTTTTATACGTGCACCCTGTAATTACTGCATCCTGGGTTTCAGGAAAGACTCACTGAAGCTGTTTGCAGCCTCAAAATATTTTATGCACTGCTCACATTTGAGCCGCAGAGGGCGCTGTAGTTGCGTTAGTTTTCTGCTGGCTTGCTGAATCATTTCAACTGCATTCAGACACTTGTGACCAAAATCGTATTATTACCTTTGATTTAGTTCAGTCCTGTCGCGTTTTATTCTTTTTTTTGTTCAGTGGAAAAATGTGTTTCATGGAAAATATCACACAGCACTGTAGAATACCTGTTTTATCTCCTTTTGAAAGGCGTGTGTTGCAATCAGCGTTAACTTCCTGGACACAAAAAACAAGCTTTGCAGAGCGCGTCTGTCTGACTGCACGCTGCAAAGACGTCATCCCGTCTCTTGACAATTAGAAAGTGGTTGCAGCTCAGAGTGTAGTTCATCGTATTAAAAAAAAAAACTGTTCGTAGCCATAACGAATATTTATAATGATGGCTGGAGTTACATCGCTGGACGCGGTCAAACGGAGGATTAAATCGCTGCAAGAGCAGGCTGACGGTGCTGAAGACAGAGCCGAGAGGTTACAGAAGGAGCTGCTCGCACAGAGGAAAGTCAGAGAACAAGTAAGCATGTTGGCCGCGCATCAAGCGCAAAAAGAGGCATGACTCTCATTCAACATTTCCTGCGTGTCAGTGAATAGTTTAAACAAGTAGAACAGGTCTGATTGTGAGAAAGCTGGATTTATCTGGATGCCCCGCAGTGCTATAAGCCGAGCTTTGCTTGACTCCAAGCTGTGTTACTTTAAGTCTCAGATGAGGGTTTGAAATCCCGGGTGCGCGTAACTGACAGCTTTAGGCCGCTGATGCTGTAGTGACAGCTGAGAAGTGTCGGACATTGTATCATTGTGTTGCCTCATCTCCTGACTTTGCTCCACTTTAAAACACTTCTCTGTTCCATTCAACCTGGTCTCTAAAATGGGACCAAAATGCCAAAGATTTGAATAATGTCTCACACACCAGGAAGTTGCTGCTTAAACTGTAGTAACATTTAATGTGCCATCCTGCTCTGTCAGCTTGTGCTCTTTGAATTGCCCTTATAAGGGCAGCAGGTTGCACTGCTACAAACGGAGCATAGCGGCAATAGAAATGAAGGGGACTCAATGTGTTCTTCCTTATCGCAATTTCTAAACTTGTGATGCACGTTGTACCTGCGCTGCTCGTTTTGACTTGAGCTGCAGGGGAAACAGCCTGGAAAAAAGACTTGTGGTCTGGTGGATGCATATGCATTTCCAGAATAGCCTCATACCTGACGTGCACACAGCAGAATGCAGAAGTTAGCAGCAAGCCCTTGTGAAAACAGTCTTCTCCTTTTAAAATGAAATTTAGTCAGATGAACCAATTGCTCGGCCAGATGTCAGAATCAGACATTTTTCCCCCCCTTGATTGGCAAGTCAGACTCTAAAAAAATCATATTAATTCAAACATTGCATTAAAACAAACAAAAATGCCATGTTTTTTTTCTATACATGCATTCTAAATATATGCTACCGTCCAATAAAAGCTGGGAATATATGCTTTGATTCATAAATGGGGTTAATGTGGAACTGAGAAACGTAAATCTGTATTCTCCAGGAAAAGCTTGTTAGGTGCATATCAAGAATCAGGCGCAAAAAGAAACACTTAAGATCATGATTGGTCCTCACGCATCAAGATAAATTACTAAATCTACCACATGCTTTCTTTGGGCGGATGTGTAATGTCTGAGTTCAGTGTACGAAGTGAAGATCTCTGCAGTGTCCTCATCTGCTGCTCTCCTGTTCTGTCCCTAGGCTGAGGGAGATGTCGCTTCCCTTAACAGACGTATCCAGCTGGTTGAGGAGGAGTTGGATCGTGCTCAGGAGCGTCTGGCCACAGCCCTGCAGAAGCTGGAGGAGGCAGAGAAGGCTGCAGATGAGAGCGAGAGGTCGGTCTTATTTTTCCCTTAGAGCAGGCCCTGATTGCTTAATCAATCCCATGTCACTAAACAACAACAATTTTAGGGCATAGCCTTGTTTTCATTCTATTTATATAAAGTATTAGCTACATCATCAATTGCATATTGGGATTAAAAGTAAAACATTTATAGTGCCTTACAAGAGATGTCATACCCCTTGAACTGTATCACTTTTTTTTACATTACAACTATAAACATCAATATATTTTATTGGTATTTAATGTCATAAACCAACAAAATGTCTTGATGTATTGTGAATTGTAAGGAAAATAATGCTTCCCTGTTCTGCTGAAGAAAATCATCCCCACAGGAGGATGCTGCCACTACCATGTGTCACTGAGAGAATGGTGTGTTTAGGGTTATGTGCAGTATTAATTTTACCCCACAAAATGCTTTAAGCTTTAAACGTTTTTCCAACTTTATCCCTGACCTGTATGGTTTGATCATTGGTCTTTATGAGGCTGTTTATTCAGTATTGTTCTCTAACAAACCTCTCAGGTATTAACAAAGTAGCTGTATTTATACTTAGATTTCTTGCACTGATAATAAGCTGGCTTTTAAAAGCAATTGGTTGCACCAAATTTTATCTAGGAGTAGCTGAGCAAAAGTGGCTAAATACAGAAACATGGCACACTTTTCAGATTTTTATTTTAGGCTTGTGGTTAGAATATGACATTTGGAAAAAGTTCAATGGGTATCAATATATTTGCTAAGTACCGAACCAACTCATTCATACACAGGAATAATCTTTTCAACCCTTAGTTCCTGATCCATTTTTTTTCATCACACAGAGGCATGAAGGTCATTGAGAACAGGGCCATGAAGGATGAGGAGAAGATGGAGATCCAGGAGATCCAGCTGAAAGAGGCCAAACACATTGCTGAGGAGGCAGATCGCAAATATGAGGAGGCGAGTATTTAATCAGACATGCATACCTGTTTGCAGCAAGCTTTACCTTCTTTGACAGTTTTTTCGTTTTGCGGCGTAACACTTTGTTTTGCTGCACCCCAAGGTCGCTCGTAAACTGGTCATCATTGAGGGTGATCTGGAACGCACAGAGGAGCGCGCTGAGCTGTCAGAAAGGTCAGCTCTTTTTCTCTTATGCACTGTAAATCTGCACTTATACATGCATGAATGCTGGAATGTCCACATCTTAAGAAGTTTTCAGTATTATTATACAGCGTACGGAACTTGTTTTCATTTAGACAGTGTGCACTGTGTTCTTACTGTCATTTGCATGCCCATCTCCGTATTAATGGTTGTGGCTTGTGCACGTAACGCCACGCCCACTAACAGGCGCACTCAGAGAGTGGAGGAGGAGCTAAGGGTTGTGGAACAAAGCCTGAAATCGCTAAATGCCACAGTTACACAGGTACAACAAATCTAATGCTATTACTGAGTGGCTTGTCTCACCTGCTGCATTTGCTTTGCCCTCTGTGCTTGTTCCTCTCCTGCCTGTTTTTCCTGGATATTTTAGACTTCTTAATGCCTAACATAGCAGGGAGCTAAGCAAGAATAACATAGAAACAAAATGCATGATTTTTTAATGCGAAGGAAGTTTTGATTTCATAATATCACTCTAAAATTCACTATGCTGTTCTCACACTCCTGCTCTGTTGAGGTATTTTTATGATTTTTGGGATTTTCTGTAGTTCTTATTTGGTTCCTTTCTCTATTTTTCTCATTTCCCTTGGACCCATTTTGTGTCTCCCTCTGCTTCTGTCCAACCTTGTTCCCACCCTCTTTTTTTATTTTTACGCCCCCCTCCCTTCCCCCTCTTTACGTCCTTGGCTTTGTATCTTCTTGTGTAAAACACTAGCAAATGCTCTGAACTTGAGGAAGAGTTGAAAACTGTGACCAACAACCTGAAGTCACTGGAGGCCCAGGCAGAGAAGGTAAGCGTGACTTTCTGGGCCTCTGCATGCTATTAAACCTTTTCTGCTTCAAGACTGGGAACGTGGGAGACAGAGGAGTCAAGTCTTTAAATTTCAGTTTTATCTAAGAACGGGGATATTACGTATTATCTCATATGTTTGACTCTTTTGCTTCTATTTTTGCTCAACAGTACTCACAGAAGGAAGACAAGTATGAGGAGGAGATCAAGGTCCTAACCGACAAGCTGAAGGAGGTAAAGTTTCATTAATTTGAAATGTAAGATGACCAAACCAAAGGTGTTGAATCACAGTTCAAGTGTTGAACTAGATTTGTCTCTTTTAACAGGCTGAGACTCGTGCTGAGTTTGCTGAGAGATCAGTAGCCAAGCTTGAGAAGACTATTGATGACTTGGAAGGTGAGCTTTTTCGTCACTATATTTGTCAAATGTATATTTTTAATTTAGCCTCCTGTTCTCATTAAACCATGGGTCTATTCCCTATTTTAGTTTATTCTGCTGTCTTATTAACATTAAGTTTTTATTTCAGGCTGCATCATCTATTGAGACTGCGTTGTTTTGTGTTCAATCTGTATGAATGCAAAAGTTTACAGAAAGCATGGTTAGATGTTGCTTCATAATTAAAGGGATAATTTGGATGTTTTTAAAGTGAGGTTGAATGATTGAAGGCATCATTGGTGAAAGTTCCCTTAGCTGCAGCAGAAACATGTTATACCACAGTGAGTTTACAGAAAAGTGAAGAAATCCTCAGAGCGGTCGGTTCAAATGGACTTTTGCTATTTAAAATAACTCAAACAAAAATACTATTATCAGTGGGTTACAAAACTATCTTGGTGGATCATAACTATGTTTACACTTTCAAAAAAAGACTTGTTAAATTAGTTTTTTCAGCCTGATTTTATGTTACTATTTGGCATGGACATTTTCTCACACTATGATAAATCGAATCACTGCATTTACATATAGATATTAAAGTAAACCTCTTTTTAAACGGAAACGATATTATTTCTGTTGCTGTCAAAATAATATTTAATATATTGATCACTACAATTATAATAATTTTATGAAACTTGTGATTACTATTTTGAATTTAATGTATAGACTTAGGAAAAGAACTTCCATTAAAATAAGGGTACTTTCAAGAGCTTATGCTGTAAAAGACTTGCTGATGGTAGCTTGTCAATTATAGTTGTGAAACAACATTAGCTTAGTAAGTCAAGTTAATTTGTATAGCATATTTCAGCAACAAGGCAGTTCAATGTGGTTTACAGGATATAAGGATGAGAATGATAGGTGTCGCTTCTTTAGTTTCCATACCATGACAGATTGTGGGGTTTGTTTTCGTGACCAGAAATCAATCAAGCAGCTTAATCAAGATAAAAGTGTAGCTGGTCACCTGGCTGAACAGCAGTGTGCAGCAACAGGTTGGAAAGGGGCAGGTTATCTTACTGTAGTATTAAATTGAAAGGATGGGAATTTTAAGCAGTTTTGAACGTGTCACTTTTTAAAAATCTTAATATAACATAACAGCAGTAACTGGCCTATCCTAAGTTACCAGGCAAAGTTAGAATGTTGCTGAACAATTAACAGGCGGCTGCAAAATCCTAACATTGGCTCCACTATTGGTGGTCTGGAAGCAGACTGACAAGTCACAGCTGATCAGGAGGATTGATGCAGTCTGAAGCCTCGGCAAGCATACGTGCAAATTATGCAAATAACTTTGCATAGAAACAAAGTTTTTCAGTTAAGAAAATGGCGCCAAACAGAACAAAATATTGAAAAGATTTCAATGGTTGACATCTGCTTATATACTGGCATTGCATCCAAGGTAAAAAGCATTGCGATGGTTTAAAATAGCTAAAATCAGCCCCTCCAACTGTTAGCTAGCTGTTAGCATCCCTTCAAACCTTTAAAAAAATCTTGCTTGCCTCTTTTATAAGGTAAGGGTTTGAAATCCAAATGAAGTGTGAAGCTGTACATTTCCTGCTGGTGTTTTGATCGTTTCTATATTCTTCTCCTATTTTCTTTCTCTGGTTTGGATGCTTCACCTTTCCCCACCTTGTCATTTCCACCACCTTCTTTGCTCTGCCTCCGCTGCACCCTCCCTTCACCCCCCGGCTCCACCCAATAGATGAGTTGTACTCCCAGAAACTGAAGTACAAAGCCATCAGCGAGGAGCTGGACCATGCCCTCAACGATATGACTTCCATGTAATTTTTGTCTTTCAACGCCTGCTTGTTTCACTGTCACCCTTCTCACCCATTCACCTCTTTCCCCAGCTGCCTGATCTCCTTTGTCTCCATGTTAAGCTCATCCACTGGAGTTGCTATATCTGATTTATCTCTTCATTATTTTGAAGTTTAATTGCTAAAACAGACATTATCACATTGTTTCAGTTTACTGTAAACAGGACTGAAGTAAAAACATGCATGAACAGAAAAATGCATGGGTTTTACTTTATGATTCTGAATTATCATTGTTCCTTTTTCTGTACTCATGCATTTTAAAAATGCTTAATTTTTAAGATGTTTTGCTAATTTCACAAAGTTTCCAGACTGAAACTATTGAAACTGTTCAGAGAAGGCATTTTAACGGCCCTTGTTGATGGTTCTGCATTATTGACATTTTTACTAATATGGTCTACTTCTGTCCAGAAGAAAGGCCTCATGTATGTTCATGATTTTGCCCTTCATTCTGTCACTGTACCAGCTCATGGTTAGTTGTTGTCAGTGTTTAGGGCATCACTGTGGCTGAGCCCCCAGTTTTACTAGGTCATTAGGATTGTTTGTATTGGTTTTGAAGTGAGGTTGTGTCGAGTATATACAACTAGTTTCTTACCTGCAATACTAATTAAAAAATTGCTGAACTAAAATTGGAGTAAATGAAGCCTACTCCAGGTAAGATACTTAATACTTATAAATACTCTACATAACTCTACTCCAGAAAATTGATTAGCTCATTCTGATTAATAAAGAACATCGCATTTGTTTCACTGTCCAGCTCTCCACACAATGCATTTATTTGTGCATTGTGTTCTTTCCTGTTGTGCATCAGTGTGATTCCTCAAGTTCTGGTGTGTTGTGGTGCATTGTTGTAGGTCCAAACACCAACCTCTCTGGGTTCACTGTGCTTCTTTTCTTCCACACAGATAAATTGTTTACATCTCATCAAAGATGCCTCCTACTGCCTGAGCAGAACCTGTCTGCTCTCTCCAGCCTGCCCTCCATTTTCCTTTTCTTCCCTGTCTTTGCTTTTCTTTCCTCCTCATGTTTTCAAGTTAATTGCACCCTATCACTTGTACAGAACCCTAGAATCTTCCTGCATTGTTAAAAAATAAACATCCTTCCTTCTATGTAAGCTGTATCTCTTTACTCTGTCCCTTTTTTCTCTTTCTAGTCTGGCACTAACAAAACCACCATACCTTAATGGTAGCAATTTTGTTTTATCTCATGAAACCTTATACCTCCTATTTTCCAGTATGTAATTTAATAACTTTCAATAATGTCTATTTTTTTCTTCAGATGTTCTGTGAAGCAAAAGTATAAGAAAGATCAAAACGTTGTTGTTAGCATTTAAAGCAAAGGCAACTTCAGGTGCTTGACTGAAAACTAAGCCAAGTATTATGAACTGATGCATGCATTCAGTGAGGCATAGAAGGTAACTGACTAGAAGTATCTGAGAGCTGGAGATCTTCACTGCAGAATCATTGTTAGAAAGATTGTAGAGAAGTGTAGTTTGGTCAAATAGAAGAAGAGCATGTAAGAGTTGTGGAGCCTCATCCGGTGATGACAAAATTGAAGGAAGTTGCTATTGGTAAATTCAACGAATGGGCTTTGTGTTTTACATAAGACTGTCTTTGAATTTGAATAAATACCCAATGACAGATTCTGGGTCTGTTTCATTCAGTTCATAACTCCTAATTCAGACAGACAGACAATGTTACAGCATTTCAGGAGTAAAGTGTTGTTAAAAGCTGATAGAAAAACTGCTAAATTTATTTTATTTTTATTTTATTTATTTTATTATTAATTTATTTTCTGCATTGTAAACTCTTGAGCTGTTGAGAAGATGTATTCAACATAAAAACAGACTTGTTTGCTTTTACCCTATGAATATCATTTTAGATAAATACTTATTATTCAACATGTAAAAGACAAGAAAACTCCTCCTAACCTAAACAAAGCAGACAAAACACATCTTAAATAAAAAGATGTTTTGAGTTGGCATTAACATTTGTCTTTGAAAAGTCAACTATGGGATAATTATTTAGAAATACATTGCAATGTCACCATAATCCCCTCAGACAATGAATTACTGTTGATTAGAAAGATGCATGTTTCTATAGTTGTTGAAGATATCTAATACCATTATTGGGTATGATATTATTTTCGTTGTTTATGGGTGGGTTCTACAACCTATGGTTCTGGATCTGCTTGTGGCTCTTTAGGCCCTTCATTCTTAATACATTTGGCCGAAAATGGTGTAGAACTGAGAGGTATTTTTAACTAAAAGTAATTACAAAAACCGTTTTAAAAAGGGATTTCTTGCAGCACCTGCACACAATTTCGACAACAAAATTATACTTATTATGCAAGGAATTTTCTGCTTTGTCGTTCTTTTTTCAATTGGGCCCTAAAAGTACATGTTTTATCCCACATTAATTTACTATTAACATAGAAGTTTCTATTCAGGAAAATCTATTCATTCTTAAGTTGTATAAAGGTTATAGATTTTCTTTGTTTAAACCAAAAGATAAAAATAAAGTTGTGATTCTTCAATTTAACTATGGAACAAGCTAACCGTATATAATTGTATACATATAGATAATGTAGGAACCT